>CM062399.1:9997673-10621100 GCA_031304145.1 Cardiospermum halicacabum | reverse complement strand
GTTATCTAAAATTACTTTTAACATGAAAATGGGGTTGCTTCGAATTATTTTTAAAAATGGGGGAATTTTCAAATTATTTTAAATAAACGGGTGGAAAAACAAAAATAGCCTATGAATTAATAGAATGATCAAATAAGAAAGAAAAAGACAGAGAACAATTTTTGAGCAATTGAAAGAAAAAATCCATGGGAAAGAAAGAATGTTAAGCAATTGAAAGAAAAAGTCCATAGTGAGGAATTCGTTACAAGAAATGAAAAGTTTTCAGCAAAGGAATGAAGGAACAATATCTTTTAAGCATATTCTTGATATCTTCTTACTTATGTATAAACTAATAAATGTGCTCGCGCTTTGCACGAAAAATATATATTTTAACTATTTTAATTTTTATTTATATTATTAATAATTTATAATATGATTAAAAATTTTAAAATATATTTATAAAAAAAATCATATTATATATAATTAATGAGGAACCGATCTTCAAAATTAACATAACTCTAATTGATTAAATACTATATGAAATGGGTTTTTTTTCTTATTGTTATTTTTATTCGATTATGATCTTATATCAAATTTTACTGAATAAAGATATTGTATTTATTTATTTTAAATCTAGCTAGTACTGGATTTTATTATTTAAAAAGAAAAAATAAAAAAAAATTCAACTAAACTAATAAAATGGTAATAAAATATTTTTACTTATTTAATTGGTGTGGTGGGAAAACAACTTACGGTCTTAGAAAGCTGCGAACCCTCAACAAATTGAAAAATAAACCTAAGTCATAAACACAGCCAAAGCCTTCGGCCGAAGAAGACCAATGCCCCTTCGGCCGAAATGGGCTTATTGAACCTGCGGCCGAACACACCTCTGCGGCCGAAGAACCCGACACAGACCCGGATGGCACTAACAAGCCCAGAGAGGAAACCAAGCCCAGAGAGGAAACCAAGTCCAAGAAGGAAACCAAGTCCAAGAAGGAATCCAAGCCCTAGAAGGAGATCAAGCCCAAAAAGGGAGTCAAGCCCAATGAAAGACCAAGTCCGAAAAGGAGACCGAACCCAGAGAGAAAAAGGAGTCCCAATCCAAATAGAAACAGGACCCAAACACCTCCTATAAATAGGGGGTAGGGATGATTAGAAAAGGATCCCGAATTTTTATTCATTAGAGCTAAAGTCTATGAAATTATTTCTGTAAGCTTTTAGCTATTTTCTCAAGCAATCTTAGCCTAATATTTGGCTGTGGTTTATTTGGCACCACAATTGGCATCTTATACAAAGTAAGTCAATTTAAAATATTATGTAAAACTAGTATATAACCCCGTGCGAGACGCACGGTCGTAATTTTTATTTTAAAATAATAATAAAAAATATTATATATTTTACGTAAAATTTTTAAAGACCGGATCAGATAAAATTGAACCGGATTTGAAAGTAATGTATAAATCACGTATGATAAGGATTATCTATAACTTATATTACACTTTAAATTAGTATTACATATTTTACTATAGGTGTAATTATAAAAATATATTTATGAAATAAGAATAATTTCAATTTTTTTGTGTGTCACTTTCTATCGTTTGGGGTTAATGTGTTTGGTTTTTTTTTATTTAGAGATATGATCATTTTCAATTTATATTTAGTTTTAAGGTTTTAGTAGTGAAACTAAACACTTAAACTTTTAATTTTATATCCATAAAAATAATTTTATTTTAATTTTAAAATCAAAACAGAACACTTAATCTTTATTTAATACTTCTGATTTAATTTTTATTATTATAAATATTTTGTGATAAGTTTTTAGTATTATAGTATACATATTACTTTTTATATTAATTTAATTAATAGTTAATATAATAATATATTACAATAGTAAATATTATTAAAATGAATACTTATTCATATTATTAATGATATAATACCAAAAAGTAAAATAATAATTATTTGAATGAATGCTATTTTATATGATTTTATAACTGAACTGCTAATAGTTTTATATTAAACGATTAAATATAAAATATTATGTCATTAATCCGCTAGCAACTATTAATTGGTCAAATCATTAATGTAATCTCCCACTGCTAGGCACTGACAAGTAATTACCAAAGAGATCCTAAATTTAAGTAAAGTAATATTTCAAAATTATATAGTGCTAAGACTTTGAATTCTAACGATGGATTATGAAGGATGAGTTAAAGAATTAAGGAGGTAATTATACAAATTTAAGTTTAAAGTATTTTATAAACCAAGATTTTATAATATTCTATTTCAAAATTGTTGCAAGTACTTGTCCATGGGAAAAAATAATTCACTATTTTTTTATCGGCAGGTAAATGTCATTTTCTTTGTGTGTATTATGTTTTGAATTCGTTGAACATATCCTTTTTATTCCATACATATTGATTCACTTAGTTTTGACTCTACCTGTATGTAGTATACAATAGAACGAACATTTTCACCGATGAAACTTATCAATATATCACTTCAGAGTAAGATGAAAAATGAATCTCTAACAAACTCAATGATGCTTACATAGAGAGATAAATTGTAAAAACTATTGATTTTTAAAAACCATAATTAATCAAACATTATAAACTTCTATTTGAATCTCTAATGGTAAGTAGTTTTTTAATATTAAAAAAGTATCAATGTTTTCAAGATTGATATGAAAACCAATTTAACAAATATTATATATATATATATATTATATTACTTTACTGAAGAAGATGTTCAATGAGTTAAATTTTGAATGTAATATAAAGATGTAATATAAAAAATTATTGAAACTTGATATATAGCTTAAAAAATAATAAATTCTATTTAGTTTAAAATATTTTAAAATTATATACTCAACGTTCAATATGTTTAAATTTTAATTCTATCATAAACTAAGGTGGTTTATTTTTTCGTTCCCTTAAAATTTAATAGAACTTAATTTAAGTTGAAAAGGTTTTTATGTATTAAGAAATATATTAATGGATTTTTTTTTATGTTGTATATATCTTGTAATAAAAATGTTTAATTTTCAAATGACATTTTTTTCTTCAATTTTTATAATAATTTTAATGCATTAAAATATTTTATTAGTTTATTTTTAGATGGTAACCATATTAAAATAAATAACAATCTTGTCATTTTACAATTTTATATTCTTTTAATTCTCTTTATTTTTATATTAATTTTGTAATATTGACATTTAAAAAGATTTAATTTTTAATTTAAAATTAAAAATAATTTACTATTATTAATATAACTATTTATTTTTAATATATTTATAATTATGTACTTAATTTTAGAGAATAATTAAATATCAATAATAAGAATCATTTTAGTACATATAAAATAAATATTTGATTCTTGATAATTAATGAAACCATACAAAATTTCTGTATATCTTTTTATTCATAAATGCTAAATAATTCCAAACAAATTGCCCTTTTGTTTTCTTTTTTTAACTACTACACTATAAATCTATATATATTTATTACTTTTTAAATTCAATTTATTTTTTACTTTTTAAATTTTCAAAGCATAAGATATTTAAAATTCCAAAAAAAAAATATTATTGAATTAATCGAGATTGAAATAAATGTAGTATTTATTGTAGTAATAATTATTTAATTTATTTATTTAGTTATAAAAATAAATATATAATTTTTGTATTAAAATTTATAAAATAATAAGTTATTATACTTATAAGTTTCTAATGTATTGATAAAAAATTATAGTGAACTTTACTATATATTTGAAAATATTAATGAAATAAATTCAAATTCAAATATCTAAATCGTATCCTTTTCATCCTAACATATATTTCGCGAGTAATAATGTTTTTACATTACTTATTTATTAAAAAATTAAAAATTAATAAAACTTTATTAAATATATTATAATACGAATTTGTTTAATAAAATATATGTACAATATTATTATTATTATTACTTGTTTTTATGATATGTAAATTTTTTATTATTTTTTTTCAAAAACAATGTTTATATAATAGTGTAACTCCAATTAATAAATAAGGAACAAAAATTAAATACATTACCATAAAATAAAAAAATAAAAGTGGACAATTCAAAAAATTAAAAATCATCATTGTCCAATACATATTCACACGCTTAATTTCAACGTAGGTACATAATAAATAAATAAATACAAACTAAAAATTAAATAAAAAAAGTAAAGATCTGGATGCTTTTGCTACTTTTTATATCTATGTGTTCCGTACATGGTAGACGGTCCCATATATGGTAGACGTCTGAAAAAAAAATGAAACAAATTGAATAATCACATTAATTAAAGAGGTTGAAAATAATAAAATTGAGACAAAAAAAAGTAACGAAGAAGAAAACAACACATGATTGTAACAAAAAAGAAACTTGAATAGAAATAAAGATGTTTAAAAAGAATAAAACCAACTAAAAATAAAACAATGTAGATGGAAAAAATAATAGAAATATAACAAAAAGAAAACTTGAACAAAATACTTACTTCGGAAAGAATAAAACTGACTGAAAAATAATATAGAAGAAAAAAATAAAATAATTATAAAAAATAAATAAAACTTGAAAAAAATACTTACATGAAACTAAAATTATGTGTGAAAAAATCAGATGTCTTGAAAACAACAATAAAGTAAAATAAATTTATTCTCCTTATATAAGGATATCGAGAACATAAAACAAATCCTTAATGTAATATTAGAATATTTTAAAACGTTAATAGATATTTTAAATTGGTAAATAAATATTTTAAATTTTAAATTTTATATTTTTAAAAAAGATACAACAATAACATACACATGGAAATAAATATCATTAATCTATTAAATACATATGCTTTTAATTAAATATTTTAAAGACACGTGTCGACTTAAAAAATAGCCACTTACTTACCATTCATGGGTCTAATGAAAAATAAGCAAGAAAAACAACCATTATTATATATATAAAGATATTGTTAGTGATTGAAAAAGGAACCGAGCTTTTCGAGTTCATGAGAACAGAAGGTTCAACTATATCTTCACCAACAGCTCAAATTTATGCCATCATGATTGCTGCCCTTGTTGAGGATAATCAAATGGAGGAATGCTTTAAGCTTCTGAGTATATGATAAACAGCGGTTACCTATTTGATATTTCGACCTACAAGGAATTCATTGAAGGGATGTGTAAGATCGGAAAAGTAGACCGTGGATACAAATTCTTGGAGGAGATGGGTAATAAAGGTTACCTTTTTTATATAGTCACGTATAACTGTTTTCTTAAGGTTCTTGTGGTGCCAAATAAACCACAGCCAAATATCAGGCTAAGATTGCTTGAGAAAATAGCTAAAAGCTTACATAGATGATTTCACAGAGTTTCTGCTCTAATGAATAAAAGTTCGGATTCTTTTACAATCATTCATACCCCCTATTTATAGGAGGTATTTGGGTCCTATTACCATAAGGATTGAGACTCCTTATCTTTCTTGGATTCAGTCTCTTTATTGTATTTGGAGAAGGATATCTCAACCGGAATTGATTTAGGAAATTATATGTGAAGCGGATTGGGCTTGGGCCCTTTTATATTGTCTAGAAGGTTGCTGGGTCTGTTTCGTCCCTCTTTGGCTGAAAATAGAAGTTGGGCCTTTTGAGCCTGTTTAGGCTGAATGCCTGTTGGGCCTGATCCTGGTGGGTCTATTTCGGCCGAAATGGTCATGGCTGAAGGTGGTTTCGGCCGAATTGACTTGGTCTTGGGCTCTGGCACATTTTTCTTGTGGAACTCTGAAATCTTCAACTTTTTGGGTTGCTACAACCTTACCTTTAACCCTTGAAGGTCGTACGTTATTTTCCCACTACAGTAATCCCTCATTGCCACTACTTGAATTTTTGAGTGTGGCAATGCAAGTTAGTGGGAGTTGCGATCGAAAGTTCGGGACCAATGTTATCGGCTTTTAGGATTACGGCTGAGAATTCGGCCAATCTCCAGTTGCACTTTTCCTTCATGGTTTCCATGTATTTGCATAAGTGATTTCGACCGAGATATTTCTGGTCGAAAGTATACCGTGATACCTGCTCTTTGCAATTCGGTTGTATTTTACCCTTGTGATTTCGGCCGATGATGAGTCTATGGTTAACTCCTTTGGACCCGTTTTAGGTAGTGTTTTTCTTTTGGTACTTTGTCTTTCCTTATTTTCATCTATTGTTGTCAGTACACAGGTTTGGGGATCAATCCCCAGGGTTCTGTCTTCGGCCAAGGAGATCATTTCTTGTGCTTTTAGCTTTGGACCGGTTCAATCCCCATTGTCTTGGGGAGTTCTGTTGGTTCTGGACTGATTTTTGAAGGTTTGTTGTGTTTGCTTCGACCGAGTATGGCCCCATTGGGTTCTCTGACTGCTTCGGCCGAAGTACGTCTTGGCAAGTTTCGCCTGCTATGCTTTAAAAATTCTCTTGCATGTATCTCCCAGTGTTTTGATTGCGTTTTTGTCGTCTTTTGTCTGCAGTATACTGAATTCATTAGAGATTCACCCTTTGGCAGTTTTTGGGTTGCCCTTTGGCAATTCTTCTTTGTCCGAAACCTTCTGGATTTACCAGAGGTTTGCCCTTTGGCAATTTTCGGGTTGCCCTTTGGCAATATGTCTTCGCTCGAGGCCTTCTGAATTTACCAGAGGCTTGCCCTTTGGCAATTTTTTCGGGTTGCCCTTTGGCAATGTCTTCGCCCGAGACCTTCTAGATTTACCAGAGGTTTGCCCTTTGGTAATTTTTTCGGGTTGCCCTTTGGTAATTTTTTCGGGTTGCCCTTTGGCAATATGTCTTCGCCCGAGACCTTCCGGATTTACCAGAGGCTTGCCCTTTGGCAATTTTTTCGGGTTGCCCTTTGGCAATATGTCTTCGCCAGAGACCTTCCAGATTTACCAGAGGCTTGCCCTTTGGCAATTTTTTCGGGTTTCCCTTTGGCAATGTCTTCGCCGAGGCCTTCCGGATTTACCAGAGGCTTGCCCTTTGGCAATTTTTTCGGGTTGCCCTTTGGCAATATATCTTTGCCCGAGACCTTCCGGATTTACCAGAGGCTTGCCCTTTGGCAATTTTTTCGGGTTGCCCTTTGGCAATATGTCTTCGTCCGAGACCTTCCGGATTTACCAGAGGCTTGCCCTTTGGCAAATTTTTTCGGGTTGCCCTTTGGCAATATGTCTTTGCCCGAGACCTTCCGAATTTACCAGAGGCTTGCCCTTTGGCAATTTTTTCGGGTTGCCCTTTGGCAATATGTCTTTGCTCGAGACCTTCTGGATTTACTAGAGGCTTGCCCTTTGGCAATTTTTTCGTCCGTACTCTTGATGGCCCTGAAAGTAGATGACTAAAAGAGGAGAAGAATTGTATACACCTATAGATATTTAACATAAAGGACAATATGCAGCATGTGACAAATTAAACATAATGTTAAATCCGGCGTTAACTTGGAAATTATTCAACTAAGATTGATATTTTGGTCCTAATAACACTCAACCTGATGTTTTTAGTCAACTGAAATCACAACTAATAGTCAAAAAGATCATGGACACATAGATATAAATATGTACTTATGGAAAATCGGCTTTATATGAATTATTAATCCTTCGTATGGTGTTTGAACCCCTTTATATGTCGGTTGAGTAAAAAGATGACAAATCTACTATATAACAGTATCAGGTTGCAAAAATTAAAAGCCTATATAATGCAACTAACATATTGATTTAATAAAGCGTGCATGGCAAGAAGCAGAAGGCATGAGAAAAAATAAGAATAAACAAGGAAATTTGATTTCAGACCCTTTTATGAAAATTACTAGTGCAGGAAATTGAGTTGAAATTGTCAATGTAGTATTATCACATGACTGGAAAAGTGAAGAAAAAGAAGGGTATGGAGGCGTACCTGTCAAGATCGAGCAAGATTAGAAATTATTTCAAACCTGGAACTCCAAACTTACTAGGGAAGAAATTGGTCGTCTCGAGGTCTACAATACTCTGAGATTTTGTATAAGAAGCACCACTTATTTTTGACTTGGATCATCCACTGGTCTTGGAGAATTTGACCTCCAATGGCGATTCTTCTTTGAAAAAGGTGAGTTTGTATTGTGACGGTTGACCGGTACGTTTTATTAGATCACAAGCAATCAGTAGCACCTTACGACTCTCTCCAATGGTTAAGTGAGACTTTCATATATATATATATATATATATATATATATATATATATATATATGTCACCTGGCAGAATTATTACTGAAACATGCTCTCCAGATGCATCCTGCAGCAATCCGGGCTTAACTCCTTCGGTGGATTCGGAGAAAATTCCAAGCCGGGGCGTTTCGTGCACCGATTCTCCATGTGCTTCCATTTTTAGAGAGCCGTAAGACTATGATATATGATATTTTCACAGTGCACTGGAATCCTTAGAAAATCCAAAGAACAAAGTTTCGACCGCTGCACAAAATAAGAAACCAGTTGCGGACGACTTTATCTTTTGTTCCGATTGTAAAGGGATCACCAACAAATCTGTCAATAGGCAAGCCATGGTATCACTGCTCCGGAACAGTTGAAAGATGAAGCAAGAATATCATCAACAGGAGGTGTCTTCGTTTAACTTTCTTAAGCCACATCAACCATCGGCTTTTCAGCACTATCCAATGCTTCAACTTTTCTGATTTGATCTGATGATTTATGGTTGCTGGATTTCATCCTGACAACAGCCATAGGGTGCTCCCTTGATTGAGAAATAAAGGTGACAATCTTTGCTACAATTGCTCCACTTATTGAGATTTTAGAACCACTAGTGCATTGAAGACAATATAGCAGTCCGATAGACTATATATATATATATATATATATATATATATGATTCCATTTGCTTTCATGAGAAAGCAGTGAATAATTGTGACAGAAATCTAATATTTCTATCAGGTTAGAACCTCCAGAAGCTCTTCTTTGTTTGGTCGATTTATCTAGAATCCTTCCGCCGACGTAATATCAGATGGCGAAATGATATGTTAATGAATACCTCCATGTTTATGTTTATGCTCTAAAATGTGTATAAGGATGAAACCCATCCTGTATAGTAGTCTGTTTCATATATTCTTCAAAATCAATGGGAAAGCTTCCGATGACATAATTTTCCTCCTGCTTGTACTTGGCGATTGTGGCAGTGGTATAATGGTAGCGAACATGACATGTGTGGAACAGTATCTACAGATAGTCCATTCTGTTAATAATGGCAATGAGTTTCCTTGCAATTGTTTCATATCTTCGTAGTATATGGTTCTTCTACTACACCACCAGGCCTTTTAGACTAGTCTAGTAGTATTTTCAATACATTTTCTATTTGCCTCTTTCCACCCGATGTTGGTTCCATGTTCTAAGCAATCACGATATTATTGATTGCATTCTCAAACCTTCCAAAGAAACATTTTCCTTCCCTCTCCTATACCATTCCTTTCGATAACTTAGAAAAATTTGAAGAGCCTAATTGCAGACTTCAAGGCACTCCACAAAAAGGTTCATTTTCGTAGTGTATGCTTTAAAGCCTGTCCGTAACTGCCACTCGAGTAACATGTATTCCTTTCTAGATTCAACTCTGCCGCTTCCTTATCTTTTCAGGACAAACCGCTCTACGGACCTGCCAAACCTCTCACAGAACAATAACAACGGTCGAGAGAAAGAAATCGAGTAGAGAAGCGGAAGTGGAAAGCAAGTTGTCGACAATGCTTTGTGATATGGTTCACTCGCGAGATCGCGGTACCAGTGACTTGAGCTCCATTTTCAGTGAGTTTGAAACTTTCGTGCAGTGGAAAAACTGGGTTCTTGAGCGAGGCTGTAAATGGACTCGTTTGTTGTTATTTTGATCGAGTTGAGAAGATCATATTTTTCTTTTGTTTCCGGTGAACTTCATAATAAGCTAGTGTTTGGCGGGCGATAACATGGTAGACTTTTTTTTGTAAGAGAGTGGTATTGAAATTGGGGGAAAAGTAAATAATATGAAAAGGGGCATTGACAGCTATTAATTCACTGCTTCGACTGCATGTGCCAACATAAACTCACACGAACCAATATTAATACTATTATAGGATTGTACTAGTTGCAACCGCAATCAAAATCCAAATCGACGCTAACCCGATGAGTAATTCATAAGCCAGACTCGTCAAATTAAAATGGAACAACAATCTATCGAATAATAACACCGTATTGGAGCTTGCCAACGATGAGTTGAAAGATTCCGGAAGCAACGTGGAGAACAATAGACCTAGATAGATCCGGGTATTTGTGAACATCAGGTTGACATAGAAGGGGTTCAAAATCGATTTGGACTTCTTCCAGATTTGGTCTGGATGGATACCGAGTTCATCGAGAAGAGACTGTTCATCGTTGAATGATGATAAGTCGGAGTAAGAAGTTGCAGAGTTGACAGAACCGCCGTATGATCGATGGAAACAGAACCAATATTGAAAGACATGAAAGGTTCCATAGAGCTTGTCGGACGATAAGGCTGAAAGAGACTGGTAGGGATCCGCCGCTAATTGATCTTGCCGGTTGTGGAGGGGTTGCCCCGAATGGGAAGATTATTGGCAAAACTATGAATTCTCATCATGTTTTGATTCGAAAACTAGGGCTTACCGGGAGATCAGAACCGGAATCCCCAATTGGAAAAATATGAGTTCGAGTATTATTCTGCTATCCATCGTCAGAAATTTGAGTTACAAACCAGGATAAACTCAAGGCTCCTTGTAGTCGTGGGTTCGGGCCCCACGGTGGGCGCCAAACTGTGGTGCCAAATAAACCACAGCCAAATATCAGGTTAAGATTGCTTGAGAAATTAGCTAAAAGCTTACAAAGATGATTTCACAGAGTTTCTGCTCTAATGAATAAAAGTTCGGATCATTTTACAATCATTCATACCCCCTATTTATAGGAGGTATTTGGGTCCTATTACCATAAGGATTGGGACTCCTTATCTTTCTTGGATTCAGTCTCTTTATTGTATTTGGAGAAGGATATCTCAACCGGAATTGATTTAGGAAATTATATGTGAAGCGGATTGGGCTTGGACTTGGGCCCTTTTATATTGTCTAGAAGGTTGCTGGGTCTGTTTCGTCCCTCTTTGGCTGAAAATAGAAGTTGGGCCTTTTGAGCCTGTTTAGGCCGAATGCCTGTTGGGCCTGATCCTGGTGGGTCTATTTTGCCGAAATGGTCATGGCTGAAGGTGGTTTCGGCCGAATTGACTTGGTCTTGGGCTCTGGCACGTTTTTCTTGTGGAACTCTGAAATCTTCAACTTTTTGGGTTGCTACAACCTTACCTTTAATCCTTGAAGGTCGTACGTTATTTTCCCACTATAGTTCTCTGCGACAATAAAAACACAGAATAAGCACATAACCTTTAAAAAAAATGATTGAGACTGGTTGTTTACCTAGTGTGCATGAAGACTGATAATATACTGATCGACATGTATTTCGAGCTGGGAGAACCTGAAGGAGCATTTGAGACATGACATAAAATGGATAAAATGGGCCGTGTACAGGATACAAATACTAGCGGCATTATGATAGAAGGACTTTTCGCCTGCAATGCTTGTTTTCAGTTGGAAGAGGTTATGAATAGGGGACTAAAACTACCATACCAGCAATTCGACGCCTTCTTGATACAGCTTTCAATCATCGGAGCAATTCGACGCCTTCTTGATGTAGTTTTCAATCATCGGCGACATTCACGCCATCTGTAAGAAGTTCTACGGTCTGGCTATGGCCAAACATTTTTTGAAAAGTCAGAAGAGGGTTAACAGAAGCATAAGAGTAACTTAACAACATCTATGGTTCAATTCTTGTAGTATTATATAATATGCATATATAGTTATATGCCTATTGCATAATACTATTAGAATATCATCTCATGATTGCAAACATATCATGGTGACATGACCCCAAAAGAATCCCCAAAAAATGAATATATTTAAAAAGTAAATCTAAACGGTTCTCAATAGATCTAAAATCCAATCTTAACTTTATAGTTTGAACTAGTAGAATTACTCGGGCAATGCGCGAATTATACATCTATTTTTAATTTTAATTTTTATATATATTATTCTATTAAATAATTATATAAATATATTATAATATTATATTTAAATATATAATTATATTTTAAGTAAGTATTAAAAATATAACATATGTCAATAGGTTCATTTGAAAAAAAATTATTATTATTTTTGTTGATTTTTTTTACCTTGTTATAATTTCTTTTTCAAAGCGATTGATATTTTGTTAAACTCTAAATTATTAATTTTTCCAACAAATAATTTTCTATAGATAACAGTAAACAAAATTCACATCAACCACACTAATAATTAAAAACCCAATCTCAATGTCGGGCATATTTAGTTTCTTTCCACAATTCAAACCATCTCTTTCTTCACATGCTACCCATGTCATAACTATTCATATAAAGAAATCACATTGTCAACAATACCGTCCATCATATTTTTAATTCAAACCAGAGTTATGCTAAACAAAAGAAGCAATAAAAAGAAAAAACCCTTTAATCTACCAAATCAATAAACTCACTCTTAGTTCCTTAAGATACTTTCAATCATCATCCAGATTACACATCGATAACTTTAAACCTCACTTTCACCTCCTTTCTTGAATTCGTCAGTGTATATCACATTTGTTGTTGTCGTCGTCTTGTGCATAGACCCATCCTGATGACCCGACTACCATAAACCCAAATCCGAGTGAATTAGATGTTATTAATTCAATTGGCTATGAAGATAAAAGTCTGGATGACAACACATACCAAGAGATCGTGAAGAAGAGTTTTCGTTGATGGAGAATGAAATTAAGAGGTTTTTGGAATCCTGAGTAGTTGATGGAGAATGAAATTAAGAGGTTTTTGGAATCTGAGTAGTCAATATACCGAGAAAAAGAAAGCGTGGAAGTGATTAATGGTAGCTAGAGGAAAATGAAAAGTTTTGTAAGTAAATAAATAACGGAAAAGTTATGAGAATATATTAAATTGATTATATAATTAATTGGTTTGAATATATTAATTCTTTAGGAAAAAGTAATTTTTAATAAGATATTAGTAAATTGAGATATGATTTTTTTTTTTTAAAAAAATCATTCAATTATGAGGGGAAAAAGGAAATTTTGTGTATATTCACATTATATTCAAGATAAATAATTGGATAAGTAAAATTAAATAAATAATAATGTGATAAGTAATATAAAAAATAATTTCAACTATATAAAATGTTTATTTGAATTAATTTAGAAATAATTTAAATAAATAAAGATAATATATATATATATATAATTAATAGTTTTTAAAATCAAACATGAACAATTATGTAGGTAATAATAATAATAATAATAATTTTTTAAAGAGGAAATGAAATATTTCTTTATAATATCACGGACTAATTTAAAAAAAATAAAAAATTTGATGAAAGTAAATTAATCCTACATTGATTAAAGAGAATATGTGTGTATATATATATATATATATATATATATATTTATTGTAAATATACTCGATTTGGAAAATAGAAAAAAATAAATTAAAGACAAATATCTAAAATAATGTAAATAATAATGAAATAAAATGTAATGGAATAAATAAATATTTATTATAAAATTATGCACATAATTAAAAAAAAATAATAACATATAAAGAAATTAATAAAAATAATATTAAAAAATTTATACTACCCCAACAAAGAGTGATCCAACATATTATGTTCTCATAGCATATACATTTATTAATTTTACTTGAACTGTTTTATATATATACATTTATATATATATATATATATATATATATATATATAAACAAAATAAACAATAACAATAATAACCATTTTACATTCTCATTGCAACAAATAAAAACCAGATATTAATATTCTAAAAAAAAATTCTAAACTTGGTACAAACTAATTAACCTCACAAAATATCTAGAAAAACAAAAACACAAATAACCATCACCCTAAAAACACTTCGAACTCGGAGAAGTACTGACATAACTTTATGTATTTTTCTCTCCCTTTATTTTTTCAAAATCATTAGCAATATTTGTAATTGATTTGCTATGAACAACTCATATATATAAAATTCAAATAAATATAAAAAATTGAGAATAAAATATTAAAAAGAAGAATATATACCTTCAAAACATACCTTTTAAGATTGAACAAATAATGTCATGGTAATAGAATATCCATAACGAATGGATCTTCGATTTACAAATTGTGATAATCTGAAAGATATTAATAAATTAAAATTGATAAAATTATGAGAAATTAAGAATACAAAATACATTGTCTCAAAAACATAACTAAAATCAAAATTGAAATTCATAAAATCAAGAGAAATGAAGAATAAGATGAAAGGAATAAAGAATAAGATAAATTAAAAATACATAAGTGCATTACAATCTATAAGAAATAAAGAGAAATGAAAAATTGAAATACAAATTGCATCGAGAAGTGTAATGAAATAAAAGGATAAACAAATATAAATAATGAAATAGCTGAACGGATCATGGAAAATGAAAAGACATAAAATTAATAAAAAAAATATTTATTTTGGTATATTTTATTTTCAATTAATACAGAGAGTTATAATAATTTATTGATATATTTTATTTTCAATTAATAAATATAGTAATAATAATTAATGCGATAGGAATATGAAAGTGTGAGAAAATTAATGAGAATGAAAAAGAGAAGAGAGAGTAAGGATGACATATGTATTCTTCTCATTGGTACAATATAAACAAATTTTAAAACTACTCAATTTAAATTTTAAAACTACTCAATTTTGGAGTTTTTCTACCTAATGCGGAACTTTCAGCACGCCACATCAGATTCGTGGGACCCACTAAAAGTTCCGCTTTATATATATATATATTTCTTATTATCTTAGAGATGAAGTATGACACTACATAATTAAATTGGAAATGAAAATATGATTGAGTTAAAACTAAGATGAATAAAACATGTATTTAAATCACAGTAAACGAGATGGTTGAAGAAGATGATGAGATGTAATTGGCTAAACTAAGATCATAAAAAATATATATTTATATCAAAATAATCAAGAAGATTGAGAAATGATAAGATTTAATTGATTACACATTATGGAGAGTGAAAAGATAACATTAATTGAAAAGGGAGAAGAAGAGATAATGCTAATCAGAAAGGAGAAGAAGAGATAAAGAAAAGAAGTAGAGATAACCTTAATCAATCTCTTAATCAATAAAAGAGAAAAAGATGATGAGACACATTTATTTATTTATTTATAAGAAAAGAGAAGAGATAGAATAATTAATTGGATTGAAAATAATAAAATGCCACAGGTGGCATTTTGATTTGCAAAATATAAACGAAATAAAAAACAACCAATTTTAGCTGTTATTCAATCAAACCTTGGACTCTTGGTGTACCCCATCTGCATCCTCAACCCGCGAGAAAGTCATATTATATATATATATATATATATATATATATATGATGCACCGGGCTTTCGGCATTGATTTTGGGTATAGAATTTAGGGTCCAAATTCGACAGGTTGAAGGGGAACGGCGATCTGAATCAAACTCATCGCCTCTGGCGATGACTAACGATGAATTTTGGCGTTTCGGGATTGTTTAGATGGTTTTTTTGAACTTTTATTATTTTAAGGATTTTTTCTTAATTTTGGAATTATTTTGTTAGGGTTAAGAATAACGACTTACAAAAGGGGTGTTTAGGGTTTCTAAGAGGCAGACTTGATATTATATTTTCAGTAAATCAATTGAGCGAACGATTTGTTCCTCTTATTCAATTCGCAATACTCTTTCAGCCAATTTACACACGTTTCCGGCATCAGTTGGTATCAGAGCTTTGGTTGCTTTGACTCGATGGCTGAAAATAATCGTGGAGGTCGTGGTGGAAGGCGAGATCGTGGTCGGGGGCGTAGAGTCGTTCCTGAAGTAGACGAACCACCGCATCACAGAGACCCGCGAGACGTGGAAATTGAAGAACAGATACAGCGGATCCGGGATTTGGAACGACAACTCGTGCAGGTGGGGTTGGATGTTCAATCCAAAGGTGAGGAATCTGATGCGACATCCGAATACGAGGAGGAAGACATCAACCCTTTTTGGGTTCGAAACCATGGGCGAAATCGGGGGATGTGACCTGGACATCGGTCACCTGTTCGAAATTTTGGAATGAAGATCGAGATTCCTGAGTTTGAAGGTAAGACTCATCCTGATGAGTTTATCAATTGGTTGCGCACTGTGGAGAGGGTTTTTGATATTAAGGACTTCACTGAGCAAGAGAAGGTTAAAATTGTGGCAATTAAGTTGCGACAACATGCCTCGATTTGGTGGGAACACGTTAAAAAACAGCGTATTAGGGAAGGAAAATCGAAGGTGAAACGCAGGGACAAGATGAAGAAATTGTTGTAAAGAAAGTTCTTACCTTGTCATTACCGGCAATAGGCATTTATCGAGTATCACAATGTCAAACAGCGCAATTCGACAGTGAAAGAGTATACCGAGGAGTTTGATCGGTTGCGGATGCCTTGTGATGTGGATGAGGAAGAAGAGTAGACTGTGGCTCGGTTTCTGGCTGGTCTACGAACAAAGATTTCTGACGTTGTCCATTTGCAACAGTATTGGACGTATGAGGATGTCTGTCGATTGGCCTTAAAGGTGGAGTCGCAATGCAAAAGAACAGGCAGCACATCCAAATTTCAGAATTGATGGTCTGGTAAAGGTTTTCGAGGGAAGGGAGAGAGTTCCGCGATAAAATCGACACCAATCGCTGTTAAGGGTGCGAGTTCTGAACCTGTAGCAAAAGGGGAATAGAGCAACACGAAAAATAGCAGGGGAGGGAATGCTGCTAAGCGTTGTTACAAGTGTCAGAGGTTGGGACACTTTGCTGCAGATTGTCCTAATCGTCAGATTGTGATGTTGGTCGAGAATCCAAACTATGACGGAGAACCAACTTATGATGAATCTGATGGTGAACCAGAGGATGCGGGGCCAGAACAGGATGAAGTGATTTATGCAGATTCTGGTGAGTCTTTAGTCGTTCGTCGAGTTTTAAATATTGTTGTTACGGAAGATGAGTCGTGGCTTAGGCATAATATCTTTCATACTAAGTGCACTAGTGGTGGAAAAATATGTACTGTGATCATAGATGGGGGAAGTTGCGAGAACGTAGTTTCCGCTACTATGGTGGAGAAGTTGAGGCTGAAAACAGAGGACCACCCTCGACCGTATAAGTTGTTGTGGCTTAAAAAGGGGAGCGAGGTGAAAGTTAGTAAGAAATGTCTTGTGCAGTTTTCGATTGGCGAGAAATATGCTGATAGGTGTGGTGTGATGTGATTCCCATAGACGCCTGCCATATCTTGTTGGGAAGGCAATGGCAATTTGATAGAAAAATGCAACATGATGGGTTTAGAAATACCTACAGTTTCAAGAAGGATGGTAGAGCTATTACCCTAGGCCCTACCGATTTGAGAAAAGAAGTGCACAATAATCTGTTATCCAGATCAGAATTCCGGGAGGAGGCGGTGCGTGCCCCTGAACTTTTTGCTGTTGTAGTGGTATGGCCAAATACTGCGGGTCCTGAAGTCCCTTCACAAGTCAGGCCTTTACTTGAGGAGTTTGCTGACGTTGTACCGGAGGAGTTGCCACCTGGGTTGCCACCAATGAGAGACATTCAGCATCATATGGACTTCATCCTAGGAGCTGTTATTCCTAATAAGGCAGCATACAGAATGAGCCCTAAGGAACATGAAGAGCTGCAGCGGCAAGTGTAGGAGTTGCTGGAAAAAGGTGCGATCAGGGAGAGTATGAGTCCTTGTGCAGTGCCGGCATTATTAGTCCCTAAGAAAGACGGAACGTGGAGAATGTGTATAGATAGCAGAGCTGTCAATAAAATTACAATCAAGTATCGTTTTTCCATTCCGCGATTTGACGATTTGATTGATCAGTTACATGGGGCTACTGTCTTTTCGAAGATAGACTTGAGGAGTGGGTATCATCAAATCAGAATGCGAACTGGAGATGAGTGGAAAACGGCATTCAAGACTAGAGATGGCCTGTACGAGTGGATGGTGATGCCATTCGGATTGTCTAATGCGCCGAGCACTTTTATGAGACTGATGAATCAGGTTTTTCGTTCTTTTATTGGCAAATTCATTGTCGTATATTTTGATGATATCCTAGTTTATAGTGCTTCGATTTAGACTCATTTGCAGCATCTACGAGAAGTGTTTGAGGCCTTGAGGGAGCAGAAATTATATGCCAATCTGAAGAAGTGTCACTTTTTAACTAATCATGTGACTTTTTTGGGATATATAGTATCGCAGGAAGGCATTCAGGTAGACCCGATGAAGATTGAGGCCATTACAAGTTGGGGAACTCCGAAAAATATCCATGAGGTAAGCAGCTTTCATGGGTTAGCATCTTTTTATCGGAGGTTTTTCCGAGATTTCAGCACTATTATTGCACCTCTTACGGATTGTCTAAAGGGGGTAAGTTTACGTGGACCAAAGAGGCGGAAGCGGCATTCCTGTTGCTGAAAAAGAAGATAACTGAAGCCCCGATTTTGGTTATTCCTGATTTTAATGAGGTTTATGAAGTACATTGTGATGCTTCGGGCATGGGTATTGGGGGTGTACTGAGTCAGAAAAATAAACCGTGGCGTTTTTCAGTGAGAAGTTGAATGAAGTAAAGAAGAAGTATTTGACGTATGATAGAGAATTCTATGCCATAGTACGAAGCTTAGGGCATTGGCGTCATTATCTTATTTCGAGGGAGTTTGTTTTATATTCTAACCATGAAGCCCTGAAATATATTAATGCGCAGCAGAAACTGAATGTTAGGCACGTGAAGTGGGTGGAACTTCTTCAGGTTTTCAGTTTCGTAACTAAGCATAAAGTTGGAGTGATGAACAAGGTGGCAGATGCATTGAGCAGAAAACATTCCCTGTTGTCTACAATGCAGGTAAAAGTTTTGGGCTTTGACTCTTTTAAGGAATTATATATTGATGATCCGTATTTCGGAGAAGTCTGGAAGAAGTGTCAAACAGGTCCGTTCCAACAGTTTTTGTTAGTGGCTGATTTTCTCTTCAAGGGAAATAGGTTGTGTATCCCTATGTGTTCTTTAAGAGAGTCCATTATTACTGAGAGTCATGTAGGGGGCTTAGCTGGACACTTTGGAACTAATAAGACGATGACCTTACTGTGTGAGCATTTCTACTGGTCTCGAATGGAGCGTGATGTGGCACGTTTTGTGGAGAAGAGCCGAATATGTCACGTGGCCAAAATGAAGGGTACTAATGCTGGATTGTACATGCCTTTACCTGTTCCACTTGCACCGTGGGAAGATGTCAGTCTTGATTTTGTGTTGGGGTTGCCGAGGACACAGCGGAATAAAGATTCCATAATGGTGGTGGTCGACAGATTCTCCAAGATGGCCCACTTTATTCCCTATAACAAGACCTTTGATGCTTCACAGGTTGCTCGTTTATTTTTGCAGGAGATTATCAAGCTGCATGGAGTCCATAAAACTATGACCTCAAATCGTGATGTGAAGTTTGTATGTCACTTTTGGCGTACTCTGTGGCGGCATATGGGAACCAAGTTGCAATTTAGCTCATCTCATCATCCCCAGACCGATGGGCAAACAGAAGTTGTCAACCGAAGCTTGGGGAATTTACTGCGAAGTCTAGTTAGTGATAATCCATGACAGTGGGATGTGGTGCTACCTCAGGCAGAGTTTGCTTATAACCGGTCACAGAACCAAACAATGGGCAAGAGTCCTTTCGAGATAGTCTACGGGCGTAATCCAATTACTCCTCAGGATCTCGCGCCTTTACCCTTAATCAAGCAGTTCAGTTCTGATGCAGATGAACACGCAAAACAGATTAAGGAGCTGCATTCCAAAATTCATGACAGGATTACTAAGCAGAACATGAAGTACAAACAGAGGGTGGATATGCGACGGAAGAAAGTGGTCTTTAAAAAGGGTGATCTCGTGTGGATTCACCTCAGAAATGAACGATTCCTAGCTGGCAGGTTTGGCAAATTACATCCTCGAGCTGATGGTCCATTCAAGGTTCTAGAGTGAATAAATGACAATGCGTACAAGATCGAGCTGCCAGGTAAGTACAATGTATCCGAGACTTTTAATGTAGCAGATTTATCGCCCTATCATACAGACGAAGAAGAACTTGGAGAGCTTGCTGTTGGTGAAGATGAATTAGATTCGAGGGCGAATCTTCTTTCTAGCAGGGGAGAATATGATGCACCGGGCTTTCAGCATTGATTTAGGGTATGGAATTTAGGGCCCAAATTCGACAGGTTGAAGCGAAACGACGATCAGAATCAAACTCATCGCTTTTGGCGATGATCTATGATGAATTTTGGCATTTCGGGATTGTTTAGAGGGTTTTTTTGAACTTTTATTATTTTAAGGGTTTTTTCGTAATTTTGGAATTATTTTGTTAGGGTTAAGAATAACGCATTATAAAAGGGGTGTTTAGGGTTTCTAAGAGGCAGACTTGATATTATATTTTCAGTAAATCAATTGAGCGAACGATTTGTTTCTCTTATTCAATTCGCAATACTCTTTCAGCCAATTTACACACGTTCCCGGCATCAATATATATATATATATTAAATATTGACAATTTATAAAGCATATTTTCCATGCATTTCGAGAGGAATTAGAGAGGTAGTTATTTAAAAGTAATGGTAAAAATATAAAGAGATCATAGAAAATTAAGAGACTAATATTATAGGATCACAGGTTGTAGAATAATCTCAAAGTAACTAGATAAATTAAAAAGAAAAAAATCAAAACTTGTAATTTTTAAGAATTTCAACCCTGAAATCTCAATTATAATTTAGAGTTAAATTATAAAAATTATTTAATTTGATCATGATTGACTCGTGACAAATGAATAAAATAATTTTATTATGAAATAAAAATAAAAATAACTAAATATAATTAACTTATGATATTAAATAAAATAATTAAAAATTCCTTAATTTTTGTATGTGTTATTTATTTTCCCATTCTCATCGTCATAAGGATAGAAATTAAATAAATAAATAAATACCATAAAAAGTTAAAAGTCACATATATTAAAATAGAATATAACATAAAATACAATAGAAAAGATAAAAGAAAATATGTTGAAATCGTTTGAAAAGGAACGTTATACTCTTTTTAAAAAATTTGAAGTTATTCTAGAACCTGATCTACGACCAGCCTCGGGTTCTTGTATGGCTGATGTCTAGTGTACTTTTGGAGTGTTTAAGCCGCACGTACCTTAGTCTCTCTGCTTCGTTATGTGAGGCCGCGTCTTCAATCACGATTACGTTGACGATCTTCGGCTTAACCTTCGATACTCTTATTATGTCAGCGTGACTCTGGATAATGGTATTCGACTTTATACACTCAGGTTTCCGAGTGCTGTTGCCTTGGTGCTAAATACATTGAAAGAGAAACATCAAAATAATTTTACAATTTAAGAATAAATATAGCTGTTAATATTAATGAACATTAGAATGTACCAAAAACAAAATTAAAATACATCCCATAAACAAAATATTAAAATAAAAAGTAATTGAAAGGGGCTTACATTCCAAGACCACTTAAAGATTGAAAATAGAACTGAATTAACAGAAAGTAGATGCAAATCAGTATTTATATTATAGAAAAAAAATGTGAATATACAAGTATTAGAAAGAAAGTAATTTTTTAAATGTAATAGGAGATTTGAAAAATTAAAAGAGTCTTTATGAGATTTGAAAAATTAAAAGACTTTATAAATGATTCTACTCATTTCGTCTTCATGTATAGTATTGTAAAAGCTGAAATTTTCTCCCTACAATCTTTCTAATTTTCTCCCTAAAGTTAGGAGTTAAAGGAGGGTCAATTCTCTAAATATGGTATAACAACTTGTTATATAAGGCCACATTTCACATTGAAAAACATAAAAAAAAAAAATAAATAAGTTAGGATAATAAGTGGTAGAGGAAAAAAAAAACATGGCCATTCAAGGGAAAAATGTCGGAATAATTTTTCTAGAATTGACATTGATCTCTTGTGTGGCTAATGCGGCAGAACATTTAACTTCTACTCGACGTCTTATGCACGAAATCACTATCATCGATGCCACTCAAATGGGATTGAAATCTACGGCTGCCTGTAGAGAAAATGCGGCTGTAAGTTCTTTGTGTCGTTAAGTTTTTTTATATAACATATTTTAATTTTTATAAATATAAACTATCTTATTTATACTAATGCAGGCTTTAACAGCTACATGGAAAAAAGTATGTGAGTGCCCTGGTCCTGCTAAACTGGTGATTCCTCTGGGCGATTACGAAGTAGCCGCAGTTGCTTTGCTGGGGCCATGCAAGAGCCCACATATAACTTTTGAAATATTGGGTACATTAAAAGCATCTAGAGATAGACGTGTATATAATACAAAAGATAAGGCATGGATCAAATTTGATGATCTTAATCAATTGGAGATTCTTGGTAACAACAAAGGAGTTTTTAATGGACAAGGCGAATCTTTCTGGAAAGATAGCAAATGTGTCTCTAAGCAAAATTGCAAACTTGAACTGCCAGCTGTAAGCCTAAAAGCATTAAGTGTTTTCTTTATATCTATAGAAATCTAATTGTTTTATGTAGCTAAAAATTTTGTTATTTGATTTATGTAGAGCCTTAAATTTTGCCAAGTCAACAATGCTTATCTCAACGGTTTCACTTCCCTTAATAGTCCGGCTTTCCACATGCACGTAGTTGGCTGCAATAACTTCACAGCTGAACATCTTAACGTTGTTGCTCCAGATGACAGCCCTAACACTGATGGTATGCATATAAGTGGTTGTACAAACGTTAAGGTATTGCACTCTCATTTCGGAACTGGTGACGATTGTCTCTCCGTCGGACAAGGTAATAAGGACATCACCCTTGGTCATATCGATTGTGGTCCTGGACACGGAATCAGTGTTGGAAGCTTGGGCAAATACAAGGACGAGAAGCCCGTGAGCAACATTCTGATACATGATTGCGTATTCACCAAGACAGATAACGGAGCTAGAATAAAGACATGGCTTAATTCTCCTGATGTTGCAGCTACCAACATCACTTTCAGAAACCTTATCATGAAGGATGTTGAAAATCCCATCTTAATCGATCAGGAATATGGTCTTAAGAACGGTCCGCCATCACGTGTTCAACTTAGTAGTATTTGTTTTGAAAATATTAAAGGCACCACTCCGTCGGAAGAAGTTATTAACCTCGTATGTAGCAAAAAATGTCATTGTCAAAGTGTCGTACTAAAAGACATTGATTTCACTTTCACCGGAAAAGGACAAGTGAAATCTGTTTGCACTAATGCAAAAGCCGCATTCCTTGGAATACAGAAACCTCCACCACCGGTCTGTAAGTAGATTTTTGTCTTGTGAACTAAAGAAGCTCTCCTATAATATTTGTAGGTGCTCGTGTGTTTAAACTTATTGTCCCATCTTTAGTCCACCATTACAATTTTTCTTATGGCATGAGAACAATTTTGATTTTGGTAAAGCCAAATGTATTCTGTACTAATTTTAAATTATGGGAAAAAAATTTGTTTTTCTCATGATTAGTTTCCTGTCGAATTGTGATGAGTTTATTGGTTTTTTTTTTTTTTTTTTTACTTTAATGGGCTAGATTTTCAGTATATGATCTCATAATTTATTTGAATATTGTTAGATAAAAGTATACCCACCATTCCCTCAACTCATCCATGTACATATTTTTCCCAAATTAATAGAACTGGTTATACATTATAACAATGCCTAACATTATAATATTATAATTAATTACAATAATTCACTTATGAAAATAAAAAAAAAAAATTATAGAGGAGTCACAAACTGAATCACAAGCAAGTCCTGAGAACCACTTTTATGTTCATGCAAATTTCAGTTTTCCATAGAAGTTTTGATGGGCATATAAAGACTTATTTGGAGAAATAAAAATTATTATATTGAAACGAAATGCAACAACATACACTTTGCTACAAACAGATATAGGAAAAAGATTCAAGGTTATGTATACACGAGAAATCATTTCAAAATTGTTGAGCTCGGCCTATATTTTAACTCCTGTAATGCCTCAATATTCATCAGAAGTTTAGTAAGCCTTAAACATAATGTGAAGTTTAGTTCAACTCATTTATACTTTTTTTTCCATTTATTACCCACAATAAACTTTAAAAAGAAAATAGTTAATTCAACATCAACATGGTTTATGTTTAATATTGCAAGATCAGCTAGAGCAGCCAACTTTTTCAACTTACTCGGTAATTTATGGTTGGATGTGGATAATATATTCCTCACATTTAGTGTTTTAAAGATATCAAACATGAACCAAAGTTGACTTTTAGCAAAATAAATAATTTTTAAATAAATATGTGATTTTAAAATTTAATGGTATATTGAAAATGAGATAAGCATAAATAGTAAATTAAGTGTCACATTTAAAAGAAATAAAGAATCATGTGTGGAGGGGTAAAAGGGTAAAATTAGGTAAAAACTCTAAAAATGGAAATACTATTTTTTTTTTCCTTCCTCCTTAGCCATTTCACCCTACCTACCACTCTCTAAAACTTCTATTGAACCTCATCTTCAAAATAACACTAAATACTTTATCATATATTACTTACATCAAAGAATAATAATAAGTATTTTTAAGATAGTATGAGGTAGACCCAACATATATTTAGCAACTAAAAATTAGAGTTGAATAATGTATCTCATCTATCTGGATTTCAACCTAATCCCGTCAACCCGACCATATGTCACACTAATAGATAATCCGATCATATTCATGAATACTCAAACAAACAATCTGACTCTTAAAAATCTCGATATCATTCATAAGTTTGAATATGAAAATAAAACATGGTCTCCCAGTAGTCAATGTAGAATAAACATTACCAAATGAAAATTTATAAAAATATATATATATATTTATATATTTTTCTTTTTTCCGCTTTTTTGCTGAAATTATTTTTCTATATATTTTTAAATTATTTAAAAAAAACAGGTGAAAGACAAAAAACTTTCTTAGTAAAAAATCAACTAATGAATAATTTTTAAACTAACGTTGACCAGCAAAAAAGTGGTAAATTTAAAAAATCCGAATAAAATTCAAGTTTTTTTTGGAGGATTTTAAGAAACACGTGGGTTTCTATTGAGATTATGTCATTATGTTAATAAAAATTTAATTATATTATTCTTTAATAAGTAGATTTACACAATAAGTAAGAAGATGAACTATTGCATAATAAGTGATTGTTGATAGTAGTCCAATTATACATTAACTGTAATGTGTTGTATCATATTTGGTGGCCTTTGTGGCCGCCGGTGGAACCACATAAACACAGTTTCATTCACTTCTTTTAGTTTATGTTATTTTGCGATTCATTGTTTTCTCAATTTACAACAATTGGTATTAGAGCGAATCGCTCTATCTCTTGAAACCCTAACTTCTTTGGTTTGTTTGATTTCGATTCTTTAATCTTTTTCAATTACTAACTCTGGTCTCTTGTTTGTCTGCAGTTGGCCAGCCAACCCCTCTGATGGCGAAAGATCTGAGTCGAATATGGACTTGAACCAAAACCGACAAATCGATTCAACAACATCTATCGAAACCCTAATTTTTCACTTTGATATTTTTTGCACTTCTAGTTTTTTATGTGTTACTAACTCTCTATTTTGTACAGGTACCTAATCTTTGAAGAAGAACAAAGGAAAAATTTTTAAAAAAAACCAAGAAATAAGGAAATAGGTACACAAATAGCTAAATTTTGAATACTAGAAGAAATTGTAGGTTTGGTATTCGGCTAGGTACACTCTTTACTTAGAAATTAGGTTTTCTAAATATTATTGTATCTGATAGCTACCTAAGTGGGGTTTGATTTACGCCCTTAGGGTTGATCTGTTGGTTTCCTGTGTGACTTTGTGATTCTTGGTGTTTGTCTCTGGTTTGGATCTATATCTATGATAACTGAGTATTAATTGATCTTGATATAGAACTGTGATAAACTCTTGTTGTTTATTTCTTAATGATTGCTTACTGAATCTTTATGTTATCTTGCAATCTTAGTGAGTGTAAGATCTATTTTTGTATTACTATATTAACTTAGTAATACTAATACTATTTTTTGTGATCCACTATGTGATTGCTTACCTCTTTGTGATACTTGTCTGATTGTGTTGTGTGTTCTGTTATTTGTCTGGTTCCCTGTTGTTAGGAGTGTTTCTGCATATTTGGATTAATATGGCTAAAGCCCCTGACTCAACTCATATTAATATAGAGGTCTTTGATGGGAGTCAGGATTTTGTTCTTTGGAAAAAGAAAATATTATCTATTCTTTTTTATCATGGGTAGAAGGGGCAGTAGACATAGAATATCCTGAGGATGCATTTGATGCTGAAAAGAAAAGGTTAGATAAAAGAGCATATCATATGATCCCGTTGCATCTTTCTGATGATGTCATGACTAATCTTGCTGGTTCTAAGACTGCATCTGATTTATGGACTGCATTAGAGTCTAACTATCATGAAAAAGATGTTCAAAATAGGTCGTTGAGTCTACATCGTCTGTTTGGTTTTAAATTTGATTCTAAGAAAAAGGTTGTTGAGAATTTGGTTGTTTTTAAAAGATTGGTGCAGGATTTTAATAGTCGTACTAAAGAATTTGATAGAGTGTCTGATGAATATCTTGCTATGATTCTATTGCATTCATTGCCTGATAGTCACAGTGTTGTTAAGGAATTTATTTCATTCAATAGTGCTGCTTTGACTACTAAGTTGATAATTGATGCTTTAACTTTTAGAAATGCCTCTGAGGAAAAGGTTAAAATTGAACTTGAAGGGTTAATGGTTCATGGCTCCAGTGACCATAAACCTTCTAGGAATAGGAATAAGAAACCTCATTCTCATAATTATAATGGTAATAAGGATAAAGGCAAGAAAAATGGGAACACCAAAGCAGGAAATGACAGAAAATGTTATTACTATGGAAAGTAAAACCTACTTGTCAAAGACTATTTTGAAAAGAAAAATGATGAATCTAATGGTGTTGATAAACCTATTTCTTCTAATTGTATTGTTGTCTTTGATGATGATGTGTATTTTTGTGAAGGATTGACTGTGATTGCTAAAATGTCTGATGCATTAGTTGTGAATAAGATTGCTGATTATGATTGGGTGGTTGATTCCGGTTGCACTCATCACATAACCCCTAATAAAAATTGGTTTTATAAAACTGGACATTATTAAAGAAGGTATGGTTTTGATGGGTTCTAATCATAAATTCTTGATTGAAGGTGTTGGCTCCGTAAAAATTAAACAATTCAATGGAACTGTGAGATTATTGAATGATGTGAAATATATGCCTGATTTGAGAGAGAATTTGATCTCTGTTAGTGCTTTGGATGCTCTCGGTTTTGAATGCATATTTAAGAACCAATCGGTGTGTGTGATTGATCCTAACACTAAAGAGACTATAATGAAAGGCATGGAATTTGGTAATCTTTACACACTGGATGGTGAAACTGTTGAGGCTCTCGCTATTAAAGATAAATCTGATGAGTCTGTCATTATGAAATGGCATAATAGATTAGGCAATTTGGGTGAGAATGGTCTAAAGGTTCTTATGAAAAAGGGGTTTAATTGAAAAGGATGATGTTTGTTAACTTGATTTCTATGAGCATTGTATTCTTGGTAAGCAAACTTATGTGCCTTTTGTGAAATCTGTTTTTAGTGTTAAAACTGTGCTTGAGTATGTACATGCTGATCTGTAGGGTCCTAGAAAGAGCAAAACTTTTAGCAAAAACACTTATTTCCTATCCATTATTGCTTATTACTCTAAGTTTGCCTAGATTTACTTACTTAAGAGTAAAGATGAAGCTTTTGATCGTTTTAAATTGAGGAAATTGCATGTTGAATTTGAAACTTGCTGCAAAGTTAAATCTTTAAGAACTGATAATGGGCTTGAGTTTTGCAAAGAGATGTTTGTTATGTTTGTGCTAATAATGGTATAAAAAGGAATATAACTGTTAGGTTCACTCTTCAACTGAATGTGGTAGTAGAATGCCTGAATAGAACCTTACTTGAAAAAGTGAGGAGCATGGTGTTTAAGGAAAAATTGCCTAAAACATTTTGGGAGGAAGCTTTAAACACTGCTCTCTATGTTAGAAATCATTCTCCTTCTACTATTATTGATTGGAAAACTCCTTATGTACTGATCATGGTAAACTGCCTGCATTGAAACATATTAGAATTTTTGGATGTAAGGCATATGCACATCAATCTGTTGGTAAGCTAGAACCTAGGTTTATACAGTGTCTTTTTATGGGATTTGTAACTGGTACCAAAGGTACCAAACTAGTCTATAAAGAGGGATCATCTTATAGGTTCATTATTAACAGGGATGTGGTGTTTAATGAATATGAATTTCCTGGTTTTGCCTCTGATGTTGATAAATCTGAAGCTTACATTTTTTTATTTTGTCTGATTACAGCATTGATTGTGAATCTGGATCTAGTTCTATAGGGTTGATGTTGGTAACTCCAGTATACTTGTTCATACTGAAACTGATATGCCTAAACTTGGTTTACCTGAAACTGATTTGCCTGACAGTGTTCCTGTTGTGAATGAACTTGTTATTGATGAACCTGACAGTGACGTTAATGTTGATGAATTTGGTTTGATAAGTTGTTTAATGATGATGATTTGCATGATTATTCACTTGCTAGAGATAGGCAAAGGAGAATAATTAGAACTCCTGCCAGATATTTAGATGCTAACTTGGTGATTTATGCTCTAAATGCTGCTGTTTGTGATGAATTTGGGCCTATTTCGTATATTGATGCTGTGAATTGCAAGCATGCTAATAAGTGGATATCTTCAATGAATGGGAAACATAAAGCCTTGTTGAAAAATTAGACTTGGGGACTGGTTGAAAAACCAGTAGGTAAGAAATTGATTGCTTGTAGGTGAGTGTTTAGAATAAAAGAAAATCTCCCTTTGTTGATCCTAATAGATATAAAGTAGGCTTGTAGCTAAAGGCTTTACTTAAAAATTTCTGGAATTGATTTCGATGAATTTTTTTCTCCTGTTATTCGCTATATAACTATTAGGATCATGATTTCTATGACTGCTTTCTAGGATTGGGAACTTGAAC
The DNA here is from genome assembly GCA_031304145.1 of Cardiospermum halicacabum. Taxonomy (NCBI): domain Eukaryota; kingdom Viridiplantae; phylum Streptophyta; class Magnoliopsida; order Sapindales; family Sapindaceae; genus Cardiospermum; species Cardiospermum halicacabum. The sequence goes on along the minus strand of CM062399.1, from coordinate 10,591,849 downwards.
AAATGGATATCAAAACTGCTTTTCTGCATGATTTTTTAGATAGAGAAAATTTTATGGAACAGCATGAAGGTTTATGTGAAAAATGGAATGAAAATAAGGCTTGTTTACTGAAAATGTCTCTTTATGGTTTGAAATAATCTCCATGGTAGTGGAATGAAATGTTTCATAAGTTTATAACTTCTATTGGTTTTCATAGAAGCATATTTGATGCCTATTTGTATTTTAATTTCAGTGATAATGCCATAGTGTTTCTGCTTTTGATGTTGATGATATTTTGCCGATTGGACCTGATTTTAATGTTTTGAAATCTGTTAAGCAACGTTTGAACTGTGAATTTGAGATGAAGGACTTGGGGCATGCATCTAAAATTTTTGGTATAAATATTACTAGGAATAGAAAGAAATGTCAGCTTTGCATTGATAAAAAACAATATGTCAGCTTTCAATCATTGGCGACACTCGCGTCATCCGTAAGAAGTTCAACAATCCAGCTATGACCATACGTTTTCAAGAAATCAGAAGATGGTTAGCAAAAGCATAAGAGTAACTTAACAACATCTATTGTTCTGTTCTTGTAGTATGCATATATAGTTATATGCATACTGTATAGCACTATAAGAATATCATCTCATGATTGCAAACATATCATGTTGACATGTTGTCTTTGACCCCTAAATTCCCCCCCCCCCAAAATAAGGTTATAATTAAAAAGTAAATCTTAAGGGTTCTCAATAGATCTAAAACCCAATCTTGACTTTACAGTTTGAATTTCTTATTACCTTGGAGATGAAGTATGACGCTACATGATTAACTCCTAGGTTACTATAGCGACATGTATGCCAAGTTCAATTCCGCGAACATGACCATAGAAATTGGAAATTAAAATATGATTGAGTTAAAACTAAGATAAATAAAACATATATTTATATCACAATAATCGAGATGGTTGAAGAAGATGTGAGATTTAATTGGCTAAACTAAGATGAATAAAAAAATATATTCATATCAAAATAATCAAGAAGGTTGAGAAATGATAAGATTTAATTGATTATATATTATGGAGAGAGAAAAGACAACATTAATTAATCGAAGAAGAGATAACGCTAATCAAGAATGAGAAGAAGAGATAACGATAGTTAATCGAGAAAAAGAAGAGATAACGTTAATCAATCTCTTAACCAATAAGAGAGAAAAAGATGATGAGACACATTTATTTATCGATAAGGAAAGAGAAGAGATACGATAATTAATTGGATTGAAAATAATAAAATGAATCAAGTGACATTTTCATTTGCAAAATATGAAAGAAATTAAAAAAAAAAAAAAAAAAAACCAATCTATATATATCTATAAAGCGGAACTCTCAGCGGACCCCACAGAAATGACGTGGCACCGCGGAGAGTTCAGCGTTAGGTTGAAAAACACCTAAAATCATGATTTTTGAAATTCAATCGAATTTTACAAATCAAAATGCGACACCTGTATTTTTTAAATAAGTTTTGATTGTTTTTCATTATGGATCAATTACTTCTCGAAATTAAAAAAAAAAATAAACAAGAATATACTAACAGACAAATCTATTAAATCTATTAAATGTCTATTAATTGTGTGACTTTTCAATTTTATAACATCTTTTTATTATTTTATTCGTTTCGTGTACATTTCCCCTCATTTATCTTTGTATTTATATCATCCATTCTCTCACATGTATATATATTTCTCATTTCTCAACAAAAAGCAATCAATTGCAATGCAACCAATGGTAAATAATCTTCTCCCTCATCTTTTTATGCAAATGTTTATATTTTTATTTTGCTACTTCTTCTTGATAAGGAATTGCAATAAGATATGCAAATCTTAAGATGTTTCTAATTTTATATTAGTTTTGATTATGTATTGTTAATATATTGATTATTGTTATTAGCTCTATATATATAAATTCTTAATTTTTATTATCTCATGTATTTGTGTTGTTCTAATGTAATTTTTTATTTATAGTTTTATATGGAAATTTGTTGGCTATGTCACCATATACGTTGATTACGATGAATTAAAAAAATTGGTGAGTTATGATTTACTTCTCTTTGCAATTTTCCACATTTGTTCTATTTTTTTTTTAAATAATTATTTTTAGATTTTTAATATAAGTAAGTTATGGATCACACTGTCTTGAAAATAAAAATAAATTTCTTCAAATTTTTTAGTTTTTTTTATAAGATTTGTGCAGTTTAAAATTTTAATTAATTCAAATTAATATTTTAAAATTATAATTTTTTTTCCTTTTTTTTTGTTTTCTTATGCAGATAAAGGAATGTCAAAGAAATATTGAAAGATGTGAAATTCTCGAAGAAAGTAAATGAAAGTGTAGTTTTTTATTTTTTCCTATGGACATAAATGTCAAGTAAATATTATTGAAAGAACTAGATAGTCTTGAAGAAAGTAGATGAAAATGTAATTTTTATTATTAATTAAAATAATAATAAAGTATTCGAAGAATCTTTATAATTTTTCTATTTTCTAATTTAATAATAAATTTTCTTATTTAATGCTACTTGTACCAAATTCTTTTTTCCAAATGATTTCCGCTTCTATATCAAAATATGATGTTGTGTACTAAATATTTCTATATGTTTTATTTTCTTTTCAATTATATTATTTTTTTTTAACGCGGGTGTTTAAATTAAAAATAAAAAAACTTAAATAGAGGAAAAATTTGGTGATACAATAACTTTTAATGGCGAGAAGAAACTATTGCGTAGTTGACAATTCATTTTTTTAATTAATATAATATTTGCTTAATGTAAAAACTTTTATTTAAATTTGAAATATTAGTTTGAAATATTTTGATCTATTTATAATTTTATATTAGCTAATTTAGTGATATATATTACATTTAAAAATATCTCACCACAGTTGGATTTGAAAATATTTTATTTGAAACAAATAGTTAAATATTGTATTATTCTTAAATTAAAAAATATATTATAATCATTGTAAATTAAATTTTTATTTAAGTATAATATTTTATTTTCCAAAATGTATTACATATTTAAAGATTTATTATTTTATTGTTATTATTGTATTTATTTTAAGAGTAATGCTAAATGGATCAATTTGATCCGGGTCAAATGGAAATTTTAAAGGTAAAAAGACTTGTATGTCCTTATTTAATGAGTTATTTTAACTATTTCAATACATTTAAAAAGATTCACATGGATTATACATTATATTTATTATAGATACATATTCATTCTCAATGCTCTGTTTCATGATATTTTTTATTATAAAGTTAATATTTTTTTTTTATAAATAATTTTTACACTATTATTTATTATTATTATATTGAACAAATTATGGAAATCTTTTTGTTTAAAAAAATAAAAATATGCAGGTATATCATATTGAGATAAAAATAATATATTATTTAATTCAATCCACATAAATTTTATATAATAAAAAAATACCTATGAAAATTATATATGTAGGTATAATTTTAATTTTATTAATATATTTGGAAAATTAAAATTTATATATAACAAAAAAACTACCAATTTATAATGAATAATTTGTGATAGTCTCAGACAATATTCACTTTTAATATTTGTATTGAAAGAAAAAATTAAAAATATATAAATTATGATAAAATAATTAGTAAATCCAAAGGTAAGACTCACTAGGGCCCTAATCCTTAATTTTTTTATAGATTATTTAAACAAATTGAATAAATAGAATTTGAACAATAAAAAAGTAAAATAAGTAATAAATCATATTTGATTTTTTAAAAAAAAAATAAATAATAAAGAGAAAATTAAATATGTTAAAGAATTAAATTTTTTTTGAAAATATTAAAATAAATTTATCAACATATTAATTTTTTTTATTTTTTTAAATATTTATTTATATAAATATATTTTTATATTTTTAATTTAATTAATTTTTTAATATTAATAATATTAATAATTTTTATAAAATTAAAATAGTTATATTTAATATTATTATTTCGCGCAACGCGCGAGCAATTCTACTAGTTTTAACTGTTTGTCAATCTAACCTTAGACTCTCGGTGTGCCACGTCAGTTTCCTGGACCCGCGAGAATGTCATAATTAATATATATATATATATATGCATTAAATATTGACATTTTATAAAGCATATTTTTTGTATGCATTTCGAGAGGGCTGAGAAAGGTAGTTATTTAAAAGTAATGATAAAAATATAGATAGATAAGAGAAAATTAAGAGACTAATATTATAGTGATAACAGTTGTAGAATAATCTCAAAATAATTAGACAAATTAAAAAGAAAAGAAAATCAAAACTAACAATTTTTAAGGATTTCAACCCTGAAATCTCAATTATAATTTAGAGTCAAATTATCAAAATTATTTAATTTAATCATGATTGACTCGTAATAAATGAATAAAATAATTTTATTATGAAATAAAAATAAAAATAATTAAATATAATTAACTTACGATATTTAATAAAATAATTAAAAATTCCTTAATTTTTGTATGTGTTATTTATTTTCTCATAAATTAAACACATGAAAAAAATAGTACAAATTAAGACCTAAATTTTAATTTTCGTAGGATATAAATCTTACCATGGTTAAGTTTAAGAGTTTTAACAATAAAAAAAAAATCCCATTAAAAATTATAAGTCACATATATTAAAATAGAATATAACATAAAATACAATAGAAAAGATAAAAGAAAATATATTGAAATCGATTGAAAATGAACCTTATATATTTTTTTTTTAAATTTGAAGTTATTCTAGAGAAATACATTGAAAGAGAAACATCAAAATAATTTTACAATTTAAAAATAAATATAGCTGTTAATATTAATGAACATAAGAAAGTATAAAAACAAAATTAAAATACATTCTATAAACAAAATATTAAAATAAAAAGTGATAGAAAGGGGCTTACATCTCGAGATCATTTAGAGATTGAAAATAGAACTGTATTAACAAAAAGTGGGTGCAAATCAGTATTTATATTATAGAAAAAAATATGAATATACATGTATTTGAAAGAAAGTAATTACTTAAATGTAACATGAGATTTGAAAAATTAAAAGAGACTTTATGAGATTTGAAAAATTAAAAGAGACTCTATAAATGATTCTACTCATTTCGTATTCATGTATTGTATTGTAAAAGCTCAAATTTTCTCCTTAAAATCTTTCAAATTTTCTCCTTAAAATCTTTCAAATTTTCTCCCTAAAGTTAGGAGTTAAAGGAGGGGTCAATTCTCTAAAAATGGTATAACAACTAGTATAAATAACACGACATTTCACATTAAAAAAACATAATAATAAAAAAAGTTGGGATATAAGTGGTAGAGGAAAAAATAAACATGGCCATTCAAGGGAAAAATGTCGGAATAATTTTTCTAGGATTGACATTGTTCTCTTGTGTGGCTAATGCGGCAGAACATTTAACTTCTACTCGACGTCTTATGCACGAAATCACTGTCATCGATGCCACTCAAATGGGATTGAAATCTTCGGCTGCTTGTAGAGAAAATGCGGCTGTAAATTCTTTGTGTCTGTTAAGTTTTTTGTTATAACATATTTTAATTTTTGTAAATATGAAATATCTTTTTATATTACTTCAGGCTTTAACTACTGCATGGAAAAAAGCATGTGAGTGCCCCGGTCCTACTAAGCTAGTGATTCCTCCCGGCGATTACGAAGTAGCCGCGGTTGCTTTGCTGGGGCCATGCAAGAGCCCACATATAACTTTTGAAATAGTGGGTACATTAAAGGCATCTAGAGATAGACGTGTATATAATACAAAAGATAAGGCATGGATCAAATTTGATGATCTTAATCAATTGGAGATTCTTGGTAACAATAAAGGAGTTTTTAATGGACAAGGCGAATCTTTCTGGAAAGATAGCAAATGTGTCTCTAAGCAAAATTGCAAACTTGAACTGCCTGCTGTAAGCCTAAAAGCATTAAGTATTTTCTGTATATCTATAGAAATCTAATTGTTTTATGTAGCTAAAAATTTTGTTATTTGGTTTATGCAGAGCCTTAAATTCTGCCAAGTCAACAATGCTTATCTCAACGGTTTCACTTCCCTTAATAGTCCGGCTTTCCATATGCACGTAGTTGGCTGTAATAACTTCACAGCTGAACATCTTAACGTTGTTGCTCCAGATGACAGCCCTAACACTGATGGCATGCATATAAGTGGTTGTACAAACGTTAAGGTATTGCACTCTCATTTCGGAACTGGTGACGATTGTCTCTCCGTCGGACAAGGTAACAAGGACATCACCCTTGGTCATATCGATTGTGGTCCTGGACACGGAATCAGTGTTGGAAGCTTGGGAAAATACAAGGACGAGAAGCCCGTGAGCAACATTCTGATACATGATTGCGTATTCACCAAGACAGATAATGGAGCTAGAATAAAGACATGGCTTAATTCTCCTGATGTTGCAGCTACCAACATCACTTTCAGAAACCTTATCATGAAAGATGTTGAAAATCCCATCTTAATCGATCAAGAATATGGTCTTAAGAACGGCCCGCCATCACGTGTTCAACTTAGTAGTATTTGTTTTGAAAATATCAAAGGCACCACTCCGTCGGAAGAAGTTATTAACCTCGTATGTAGCAAAAAATGTCATTGCCAAAGTGTTGTATTAAAAGACATTGATTTCACTTTCACCGGAAAAGGACAAGTGAAATCAGTTTGCACTAATGCAAAAGCCGCATTCTTTGGAATACAGAAACCTCCACCACCGGTCTGTAAGTAGATTTTTGCTTTCTGATGAACTAAAAAGGCTGTCCAACAATATTTGTAGGTTCTTATATGCTTAAACTTACCGTCCCATCCTCAATCCATCGTTAAAATTGTTCTCCTAAGAACCATTTTAATCTTGGTAAAGGCAAATGTATTCTGTACTAGTTTTAAAGTATGGAAAAAAAAATTTTGTTTTGTGTTTTTATTTTAGTTTTCCATTTTATTTTTTTTTAATGATGATTAACTTCTAAATTATGATAAGTTTATTGACATACTTATTCCCCAAATAATAGAACTAGTTATACATTCTAACAGTGACTAACATAATAATATTATAACTAATTTTAGTAATTAACTTAAGAGAAAAAATAAAACAATATTAATAACAAAAAAAATAAAGGAGTCAGGAATTCAATCAGAAGCAAGTCGAGGAATCACTTTTCTGTTCATGCAAATTTCGGTTTTCCATAGAAGTTTTGATGGGCATATAGATACTTATTTGGAGAAATAAAAATTATTATATTAAAACAAAATCCAAGAGCATACACTTTGCTACAAACAGACAGAGATGCATGTATAGGAAAAAGATTCAAAGTTATCTATACACAAGAAATCATTTCAAATTTGTTGAGTTTGGCCTATATTTTAACTTCATCATGTTTCAATATTTTTAGTAAATGTTAATATTGAAAGTTTAGTAAACGTCCAACATAATATGAAGTTTAGTTCACCTCATTTATATATATATATATATATATATATATATATATATATATATATATATATATATTGCCATTTATTATCCACAATAAACTTCAAAAAGAAAATAGTTAATTCAACATCACTATGATTTATATTTGGAGAAATATGGCAAGGTCTATTAGAGCAACCAACTTTTTCAACTGAGGATATGAATAATGTATATTAATTTATTTTTTTTTATTAAAACAACCAATTATGAATTACCTCATGAAAAGCTAACTCCTATATTGAGCTATACCATTACTATTACTCTTATATTTAAATGAGATATATGGCTTATATTTCCGTTCCAGTTGAATTCAACTTGTTTACTCTATCCCTTTTGTTTATCCGACGCAATAACTTGGAAGAAAATTTTAATAAATAATTTACTTTTTTTTTTTTTTTTTTAGTTTTCAAATATAAGTTCAAATAAAATAAAAAATAATCTTGAGGATAAGTATTTACAATATACTTCCTCCGTATTTTTTTACTCACTACATTTATAAAATGGGTACTATTCATCATCAATTTTGTTTTATATTTTGTTACTTATATATAAATTAAAATATAGTGAAATGGGATCCTATTTTGTTCGTGTTAATGTCTATTTTCTAAATATAAAATTATTATAATTTTTAGTTATGTATAACTAAGCATATTTATCGTTAAAGTTAAGTATCGAATAACGTGTAAATAGTAAATGTAGTGAGTATAAAAAAACAAAGTAAGTAATTGTAAATCAACGCCTAAATCTATGCCTTTCATATATACTCGAATATTTATTGACATAATTATATATATAATTTAGATTGTAAATCAGTAGATAATCCCTTATAATTAGATCCTTATAATTAGGTCTTGATTATCGTTTCCCATATTTAGCTTTCTATTGTAATTATATAAGGAGATTATCTCTTTGAGATCAATACAGAAAAACAGAGATTCTTTTCTCTAATTTACATGGTATCAAAGCCTGGGTGTGTTTCTCTTTGATTTGTAATATTTTTTTCTTTTTGTCTCTTCCATTCTAATGGATTCTCACCAACATCGTCCAGTCATGAAACTCGATGGGAAAAATTATTTCCTATTGGCATCATACTTTTGTAATTTTTTGGAAGGAAAAGAACTTTGGGGATATTGTAATGGCTCTATTACTTGCTCTGCTACAACCCTCACGAATCAAGCTGAAGTCAACAAATGGGTAGTCGGTGATGCCAAGGTCAAGACTTGGATCATGGAATCTGTGGACACCTCTATCGCTGTCAATCTTAGCCCAATGAATACGGCTCATGCAATGTGGTCCTATCTTCAATGCCTCTATCTACGTAGTAATGCCGCTCGTATGTATCAATTGGAATAATCCGTCAGCACTCTTTCTCAAGATTCTCGCAGCATCTAAAATTTTATTCTGAAGTAATGATGATTTGGAATGAAATGGATCTGATTACTACTGATATTCCTGAAGCCGCACTCACCACGGTCACTACGTTACGTGAACAATCCTGTTGCCGTTTATTTCTCATGAAGTTACGTCCCGAGTTTGAACATATTCGTGCTTCCATCCTCAACCGCAAGACTTCTCATAGTCTTGATAGCATCTTAGCCGATCTCCTTGCCGAAGAAACTCGTCTTTCATTGCTTGCTTCATTCATTCCGTCTCATGGTGCGTTCAAAAGTAAATACCATGATGTCTCGAAAATTGAGTTTTTTACTTGTCATGAGAAAGGGCATTATGCTTCTCAATGCCGCCGAAAGTTGGATCCCTCCGTCAAACCTTTTTGTCGCTACTGCAAACAAGATGGGCATTTGATTAAGAATTGCAAGATACGTCCTTCTCGTCCAAGTCGGTCGACTACTCCTTCCGCATTTGCGTCCGGTGCCCAGCCTGCACCACCTGATCCTTCTCCATCCTCTAATAGTGATCTTGTGCAGCAACTTATACAAGGTCTTCAATCTGCTGGGTTTGGCAAGATTCATCATAACACCTCTTGAGTTGTTGATTCTGGTGCCACCCACCATATGATAGGAAATCTACAGGCCTTTGATTCATCATTGCCTTATACTTCCTCCGGCACCGTTACAATTGCAAACAGCATGAGTCTTCCGATTCAACGCAGTGGCACATTAAAGTTTTCTTTTCCTAACCTACCTCCCTTGATATTTTCTGATGCTCTTTATGTTCCTAAGTTATCAGCCAATTTAATTTCTGTGAATCAACTTGTGCAGCAAAATTGCTTAGTCTCATTTTCCTTGTCTGGTTGTCTTATTCAGGACCTGCGCACCGGGAAGGTGATTGGGAGAGGCCGTAGACAAGGGGAACTTTTTATCTTGGATTTTGGATCTTCTTCCGACAGCCAGAAATGTTTTCTCGCTCTTTTGTCTCAAGAAGTGGACTCAACTAATAAGTTTTGGAGTCTTTGGCATAAACGCCTGGGTCACCCCATACTTTTAATTTAAAGTCTTTATTTTCATCTAGATATTTGTTATCTGTCATTACTTCCAAGACTAAGGCTTCTGGGAAAAATCTAACTCTTGCTTAAATTATGGTTGGAATTAGATTACATCAAATTGCAATTCTTCGTGTGATAACTTTTATCACTACAATTTGCTAACATACTATGTTCATTCCCACATCAATTAACAGCCTTGATTAAATTATTATTTAATTAGTAAGTTAGATTCGGATTTTATATGTGCAAATATTATGAGTGTTTAGGTATAAAAAGGCATTGGTAAATATCGTACGTATTCTATATTAATTTTCAATTTTATTTTTAATATGTATTTTTATTTAAAAATATTTTTTAAAATATATTTATATTAAAATAAAAATATTTAATTAAATGTAATAATATAAAATATTATCATTATTATTTTTGGAAATTAAAAAAAAACTAAAAAAAACTTTTAAAAAATGGAAAACAACATTCTAAGAATCTTTTCTACTAAAAAAAATGAACCTACCCTCAACATATTTAATAAACTCCATGTTTTCCTACATACTCTCCATAATTCAAATTATTAAATCATACAATATTATTTAGATGTAATAACAGTTACATGATAATTAATACTTTTTAGTTAATTATTTGTGTGATTGTGATATTTTTGTTTGTGATAGAATATTTTTCAAAAATTATCATCCATCACGATGAATTCAGTATGTTAAATTGTTAACAACGGAAAGTATAATCTATCAAATTGTAATCTATCAAATTGAATTATTAACTCTTGAATTTATGTATAAATTAAACTCATACAATATATTGAATTACTAACTATATAAAATTTAAATATAAATTGAATTAGAATATTCATAAATTAAAATATTAATTAATTAATAATATATCAATTAAAAATAAAATTAAAATTGGAATAGGTGTAGTATTAACTAAATTACTGTGCGATATTTAATGTATTTGTATATAAATTTCTATATTTGAGTTAGAAATAAGCTAAACTATAATGAGAAGAATGTAACTGTTTAAAGAACTCAAAACAATGAGCCAGTGCATTTAATAAAGATAACATTTTTAATTGATTTGGTTAGTACCTACCATTTCAAAAACCTGTGTAACGACTAAAAGAAATTTTTTTTTTAAAAAAATTACATTTCATAAGTCAGTTTATTATTATTTTATTATATTACTAAACTAATATAATAAATAGATTAAATGAGATAGAATAGTATATATCTAAGTTGAGAGTGGACTTAAGAGATACTAAACATTATTTTGAATTTAAGTGGAATTTAAGTTAAATTGTTGCAGTCCACTAAGTTTATATGATGTTAGAATTATAAAAGAGTTAGATATTAGGTGAAAAAATTTCTTTTAGGAGAACTCTTGAAAATTCTTAGGCACTAAAGAAGTGAAAAAGAAAAGAAAAATCAGTAGATGAAAGAGAGAAAAGAAGAGAAAACTAAGAGGAGAAAAGAGTGACAATTTGGTGAGAAGCAACTCACCCAATTTTTAAGTTTTGTTTATTGTGGAAATTGTAAACATTGGATCGCCATCAAATTTGGAGTAAATTTAAAAATGAGTTTTCTCCATTTTGAACCATTAGATCGACTTGTAATTTGGAGGGCTGATTAGAATAAGATGCCTTTTTTGTGTAAAGACGTAGATATTGAACGGTGGAGATTTGATGTAATAGTCTTTTAGTGGAGTGACCAAAACCAGAACCGTGATTTGATCGTGGAATCATATATAGAGAAATTTATTGAAGCATTTTGATATGAATATCATGTATTAAGTGTGAAATTGCTATCAAACATGTATGACTAGTAAATATCTGATAGTATTTTAAATAGCCTTGGAATAGCGAGTTATTAAAAATTGTAACACTCCAAGATTGGGGATAAGTCACATGAGGATGTTGTGTCCTAAGTCACATGAGGAATAGCGAGTTATTATAAATTGTAACACTCCAAGATTGGGGATAAGTCACATGAGGATGTTGCGTCCTAACGAAGTTGAGAAAGGGTTAAAAGACTTGATATTGTTGCTTATATCACAAATGTGCATTTAACTTTTCGGAATCCAAAGGCTTAAGAACTCCAAAAATAAGTGTGCTTGGCTTAGAGAAATATTAAGATGGGTGACCTTTCGGAAAGTTTGTCCAGGAAGCATGCGAGTGAGGATAAAGCATACTAAAAAGCATCTTTGTGATTTGTGGGGTTAGTGGTCAACCTAGAGATAGATCAAGTTACGATGCCTTTGCTAGAGAGGATCATTATAAGTGGTATCAAAACAATCTTGCAACCGAGAGTTGAATTTGACCTGTAGTCTCAATGATTACCTAGCGGAAGAAAGGTCCTGAGAAGTCAAGGTTGTGGATACGCCATAATAATGAAATTATGTTAGAATGAGAGGTGAATGTAACACTCCTAAGGTTGTGGGTAAACCACAACAAGGAGATTGTGTCCTACGGAAGTTAAGAAAGGGTTAAAAGAATTGATATTGCTACTTATATTATTATTGTGCATATAACTTTTTAGGATCCTAAGTCGTAAGAACTCCAAAATTAGGAGTGCTTGGCTTGGAGAATATTTAAAATGAGTGACAACCTTGGGACTGATTAAGTGATGATGCTTTCGCTAGGGAGGGTCGTTACATAGAGGGTCGTTACATTTAGATTGTGTTTGGGAACTATAATTTCATTTGAATATAAGGAATTTAGTTGCATAATTTCAAATTCTTGAATTTGAAATCCAATATTAGTTGTTTGGAAATTTCTAAAATTTAAATCTCAAAATCAATTATTTATTTAGAAAATAAAAAATTTAATTGTATAATTTATAACACAATCATTTAAATAATAAATAATTGAATTTTTTAAAAATATTATTAATGATTATATTTCACTTATACCAAGAAATTAAAATTTTATAAATAAAAGATATTAACTTAACCTATCATTCCTAATAAAGAGAGAGTGTATCTAAATTTATAAAATGAGATATTTTAAAAGTAAAATGATTATATATTATAAAATTATCAATTAAGGTGAAATTGGTTCAATTTTAAAATTTAAATTTCTTAAAATTATCTACTAAATAGCCACTTGAAATGCTATCCAATAGAAAGAAAATTATACCTTATATTTGTCTGACTTGAGTTGTGTTGTTTCCAAGTTTAAAGACTTTTACCAGGAGAAATAATCTCAAAATTCTTCAAGCATCCATAAGCGATCAAATATTGTCTTAATAATATATAAATTTAATAGTCAATCACAAACAACATATAAATTTAAATATTGTTAAGCTCTCTCTTATGATGGGCAATTTACCTACTAAGAATTTTCACATGCCTGCAAAAGAAAATAATGTACTAAAAATTTGGAATAATTAAATAAATTATTTTTAACTTTAAAATAAGGATTTGTATTTAAATAAATAGTTCATACATCCAATCCAATTTATTTAGTGTTAACTATGATTATACAATTATATATCACGAATTTAAAAACAAATTTTCATCCTAATATTACTTTCAAACCCATAAGTTTAGAATGTATTTAAGAAAACAAATTGAATTGGTGCCCAATAAGTGATAGTTGAGAAGTGAGCACCTTTAATTATTAAAAAAGTGCAGGAATCGGATACTTTTATACCAAATTTAAGTAGGAGTGAGCACCACTAATTATTAATAAAGTTTGGGAATCAAATATCTTTAGATAAATTTTAAGTTAAGTTGATTGGCGAGTAATTTCATAATTATGCCTTGATGCAAGTCAACATAAGCAAATGCAAATTGGTTTCCATACACTATAAATAGATTTGTTGATGTTAAAATTTTCAAACTTGTTCCTTAAGACTAGGAGGTAAAATAGTAGAGAACTGTCTAAACATGGTATAACTGCTCATATAAATAAGACAACATTTCACATTGATAAACATAAATAAAAGTTTGGGACAATAACTGGGGGTGGAAACACAACATGGCCATTCAAGAGAATAATGTCGGAATGATTTTTTTAGGATTGACATTGTTCTCTTGTTTGGCGAATGCGCAAATCACTGTCATCGATGCAACTCTGATGGGATTGAGATCTGGCGGTGCCTATAGAGCTAATGTGGCTGTAAATTCTTCACATTAGTATTTTCTTTTTTTTTTATAACATGTTTTTATTTTTGTAAATATGAAATATCTTGTTTATATGAATGCAGGCCTTAACTGCGGCATGGAAAAAAACATGTGCGAGCCCTGGTCCTGCTAAGTTGATTATTCCTCATGGCGATTACGAAGTAGCCGCAGTTGCTTTGATGGGGCCATGCAAAAGCCCACATATAACTTTTGAAATTTTGGGTACATTAAAGGCATCTACTGATAGAAGTGTTTATAATCCAAGGGATAAAGCATGGATAAAATTTGATGACCTTAATCAATTGGAGATTATTGGTAATAATAAAGGAGTTTTCCATGGACAAGGCGAATTTTTTTGGAAAGATAGTAAATGTGTCTCCAAGCAAAATTGCAATCTTGAACTACCGGCTGTAAGTTTAAATTCACTTCACTATTTTCTACGTATCTTTAGAAGTCTATTTATTTAACATTACTAAAAATATTTCCACTTTGTTGATGCAGAGCCTTAAATTCTGTCAAGTTCACAATGCTTATCTTAAGGGTTTTACTTCCGTTAATAGTCCGGCTTTCCATATGCACTTAGTTGAGTGCAATAACTTCACAGCTGAATATCTTAATGTTGTTGCTCCAGATGATAGCCCTAACACTGATGGCATGCATATAAGTGGTTCTACCAATGTTAAGGTATTGCACTCTCATTTCGGAACCGGTGATGATTGTCTTTCTGTCGGACAAGGTAACAAGGACGTCACCATCGGTCATATCGACTGTGGTCCTGGACATGGAATCAGTGTTGGCAGCTTAGGTAAATACAAGGACGAGAAGCCCGTGAGCAATATTCTGATACATGACATCGTATTCACCAAGACAGATAATGGAGCTAGAATAAAGACATGGCTTAATTCTCCTGATGTCACGGCTACCAACATCACTTTCAAAAATCTTGTCATGAATGACGTTGAAAATCCCATCTTAATCGATCAGGAATATGGTCATAAGAGTGGTCCGCCATCACGTGTTCAACTCACTGGTATTCGCTTCGAAAATATTAGAGGCACCACTCCTTCAGAAGAAGTTGTTAACCTCATATGCAGCCAGAAATGCCATTGCCAAAGTGTTGAATTGAAAGACATTGATCTCACTTTCACCGGGAAAGGACAAGTGAAATCAGTTTGCACCAATACAAAAGCCGCATTCCTAGGAATACAGAAACCTCCACCACCAGTTTGTAAGTAGATTTTTTTGTTTTCTTACAAACTAAGAAACTCACCTATAATATTTGTAGGTGTTTGTGTGTTTAAACTTATTGTCCCATTCTCAACCTATCCCTATTCCGTATGGAATTAATTTTGAGCTCAACCCAAGAAGATTAATTTCTATCTTGGTAAAGCCAAATGAATTATGTACTAACTCATAATAATGGAAAAAAAAACTACGTTTTGTATTTTTATTTTATGTCTACATTCATTTACTCATGATTAACTTTCTATAGAATTGTGATGAGTCGGTTCGGTTTTTAACTTTAATTAGCTAGAATTTTAATTTATGCTTTCATAACTTAATTGGATGTTGTTAGATAAAAGTGTATTCATAATTCCTTTTACTCATAAATGTAAGTACTTGTTTCCAAATTAATGGAACTTGTTATATATTATAATAATAGCTAACATTATAATATTATAATTAATTACCATAATTAGTAAATGAACAGATTAAAATAAATAACAGAAAAAGACAGAGGAGTCACATAAACAAATCATGATAACCACTTTTGCATTCATGCGATTTTATATTAAAACTAGGTAACAACCGCGCAACGTACGGATCGATAATTTTTACTATTATTTTTTATATATATTTTAATTAAATTATAAAATGATTTTGAAATATTAGGTGATAGAGAATTTTTTAAGATAATAGATAATTTTTTAAGAGCCATTTAAAATTTCAAATGAGGAAAAATTATATGTAATCATTCATAATTTAATTCTTCATTTTATTTCAACATATTACATTATTATATATTCTTAACTTATCAACTCTTTATTATCTATTTTAACATGTTTTATTAAATGATTTTATTGTTGTATTGATTAAAATATTAAATAATATTAATTCCCCAACTTAATTGTTAGGGAACGTGCATGTTTTATCTTTTCATTTTTCTTATTCTTATATTATTATTTTGAGCACTATGAATATTAATTTATACTGATAATAATTAGTTATTTGTTATTATTAATATTGTTTTGAAGATATTAAACCTTATTATTAATTAATTAATTCTTTACTATATTTCAATATATTCTTTATACATTTATTATATTAAAAGAAATGAAAAGATTAAAAATTATTAAGATAATCAATTACTTATTTGTTATAATTATCTTATATTTTATTTTTAATTCTAATTTCCATTTATTTTTCCAATTGAGCTATTTCTTATTTACATTTATTCTATATTCATTGTATTTTTTCTATCTTATATTTTTAATTTCTATTGTATAATGAAAATTGTGTAAATAATATGATAATTGATTTTAGATCCTTATTATTTGAAAAAACATGTCACATCATCTAATTTTATATATATATATATATATATATTTCAATCATATGTATATTACTTAAAAAGATATAGAATAAACTATTGTACTATTTTTTTTCTTTAAAGTGGTGGAAACATAAATATGTCATATATCTTTTTTTCATGAACTAATAGAAACATAATACAAAAAAAAGAAGAAGAAAGAAAGAAATAAGATATAAATTTATACAAAATACATAAAAGATAACATAATATGAAAGCTGAAACTGGATGATGTAATATGAATTTAAGAAAGAATTTATGAATTTTACCGCAAGATAGACCAAAATATGAGGAGAGAGTTATGCTAAATCCAAATCGAAGAAAAATATAAGATCTCGATTTCATAATATCAATAATAAATCTCTAAGAATAAATAAATTTTAAATATATGAAAGAACTCTTTTACATAATAAACAAAATATAGAAGAAAATATGAAGATACATGTGAGAGTATTGAAGTTTAAGCGAGAAATATTTGTTTGAACGTGAATGATTTATATAGAGATATTGATCGGTAACAAATTTATATGTTAAGAATCGTAGAGTTTAAAATTTTATTCAAATAATAAAATCATTATTTATGTATAAATAATTATATAAATTTAATATTTTATAACTTTATTTATTCAAGTTTGAAGAAGATAAAGAGTCATGGACAATAATGTATAAAAATAATTAAAAGTAGAAGTAGAAATGAAATTAAAAATTGAAAAAGTTTTAAAAATGGCATAAGTATGAATAATATTTAATATTAGTTTAGTTTCATAAGAAGGATTCTAGCCATGCCAAGTGGGCAAGGTTTCTAATCTTTTATACTCTTGAGTAAGAAATCTTTTATAAATATATATATATATATATATATATATATATATATATATATATATATATACATGATAGCAACAACTTTTTTGTGTAGTTATTACAAGTCTTATATAGATGGACAAAAAATTAAAAGTTTAACTAAGATTAAATTTAAAATATGTATAACAAGTACATAGTTGTAATTAACAATTTATTGTAAGGAAATGGAACATGGACATTCAAGGGGAAGATGTTGGCATATATTTTCTTCAATCCATGTTATTTTTTGATAAAGCAAATGTTATCAATTATCTTACTAGAATTATTTATTTATTTATTAGTTCTATACTGTTAAACAAAATTGAGCAAAATATAATTTTATTGTTCATTTTGACAATAGAATAAAGAGATTAAGTGGGATCATACAGTTGTAACTATTGACATATAGTTCATTTTATAACATCAGAATATTGTATATTGATGGAAGTCAAATCCCAAAGCAAGTTAAATTCTTCATGATCTTTCTATATTGTTTGTTCATTTATTTCTTAGTGTTTTTAACAATGAGCTACATTATAAGAAAATTATTTTATTAAAAATTCCCTTCTTTATTAAAAATTTTGATAAATGTGAGATACACTTTAATTCATGATATGACGTATCATCATGAACTTGAAAGGGTTTGAGAGAACTAGACTGATATACAAAAGAGCGAATTATAACTTTTATATTCAATTCCTTGGTCATATATGTGGTTTATTATATTATCTATAAAAATTATATATTAATATATCCACATGGTTGGTAAAAGGGTATTTTTAAGTAAGAATGTATTTTCGAGTATGGGTAAATAGATTTTAATTTTGTTGGTGTGATGTGAATCGAGGGAAGCCGTAATTTAACCGGTAGGTCAATGGATTAACTCGTGGGCCCAAATCCATTACTTTTCCAAAAAGCCCACCAAATTCATTTAAGCTCACACTACTAAAATACACAACCACACTCTAACCGGACTCTTTTAAAAATCCTACCAAAATTCCTCTCTTGCCAAGACAACTATTCATCTTCTTCTTCACACCACCATTCTTCTTCACGCCACCATTCATACATAAAACACACAACATCCATTAATACCTCCTAAACAACAATCACACTCCATACACTTCCAACCCCACACTCTAAAATCCTTGCCAACACTCTAAGAAGGTCTCCACTCATCAACCTCATCATTCATCTTTGGTAAGAACACAACTCACTTTAATGGTGTTTTAATAATTTTTGGTGTTCAAGCACCATTTAATGCACAATTAAAACTATTAAATGTGGTAGATG
This sequence comes from Cardiospermum halicacabum, assembly GCA_031304145.1. NCBI lineage: Eukaryota > Viridiplantae > Streptophyta > Magnoliopsida > Sapindales > Sapindaceae > Cardiospermum > Cardiospermum halicacabum. Next base: position 10,573,031 of record CM062399.1, on the reverse strand, counting down.
CTTCCATTAATTAGTTTTGTTATTAAGTTCTCTAATCACCATTTGAGTAGAGGCGTAGAGTAGTTTATGTGTCACCAATTGGTTATTTGATGTTATGTTATAGTATATTGTTGTGATTATATTGTGTGTATTGCCATTAGGCAATATTGGTACGGGGGCGCGCCAACCAAAAGCAAACTAGCTTTTGAGTCTTTGGAGGAAAGGTAAGTAAGCTCTTTTTAAGCTCTATATGTTGAGTGTTGTTTGTTTATTATGTGATTGCATAAATTCGTTAAAAGCATGCTCATCACAATTGATATATATTGATATGATATGAGATGATGAGTTGTGGATATTGGTGATTAATGCTAGTGTTGCAATTATGAATTTTTTTAAATGGTGATGAATTGGTGCTTATGGAACTTTGGTTGCTTCATCTATAATCATGAGAATCTACATATGTGTATTGTGTAGAATGGCTATATGAATATTGGTAATGATATATTCTTATTGTGATTAAATGTGTTGGATTGTTGAGCACGAACCCAAGCTTATTGAAAGGCTAAAAAGTATAGTTTCAACCTTAAACAATTGGTTGACTCTAAAATGATGGCTTCGGCCCTAACGACCCGATTTTACTAAATATGTTAGAACTAAGGGTAAATTAAATGAAAATCAATGAGTGATGTTATATTGTCATGTTTGGCTCTTTTATATGTCTAGACTAAATTTTTGGTTGAGAATATGAGTTTGGTGATGAATTTATACTTGGTCTTGATTGAATTGTCATGTGTAAATAGACATAAAAATGGTTTAATTATGCACATACATGGGTCTTGAAATATTGCTAGAATTGTCGTGGTTTTGGGTTGAAATTTTCAGATTTAAATCTGCCCATACCTGAGCAAAATTTGTCTATCACCGATTTGGTGCTCAGTTCAATACTGAGTTCAGATAGAATGTCAATTTTTGTATAAAAATCTCATATTGGGCAACAGTTCGGTATGTAGCTCGGTATGCAATTCGGATAGAACGTCCATTTTTGTGTAAACTCTCATACCGGGCTACAGTTCTGTATTTAGCTCAGTATTCAGTTCAGATAGAATGTCCATTTATGGGTAAAGTCTCATACAGGGCTACAGTTCGATATGCAATTTGGAAAAACATCCATCTTTATGAAAAGTCTCATACCGGGCTACAATTTTGTATGCAATTCGGTATGTAGTTTGGCCAGAAGCCTGAGTCGACCAAATTCCTCCTGTTACCGGATTACATTATGGTATGTAATTCAGTATACAGTTTGGTTAGATTTTCTACCTAGCTCTTTTTTATAGTTTTGAGTTATGATTGTGCACAGCATCTAGTAATTTCTAAGACCTTAGTTGTTCTTCATCATTATCTATCTGATTGATCAAACTATTTAGTTTGATATAAATAGCTAGAAATGCATGTTGTGTGACATGAATAGTAAATTAAAGATGCATTTTGTGTGTGATTGTTTGAGTATGAGTTTGTTGACCATGCACTAATAGCCTGACGCTTTCATTTCCTTCTTTTTGTATTCCTCATATTTTTTTTTTCATATTGATATACTTTGTTTTTTTTTAGAAATTTTGATTTCTTTTTTTAAAAATAAATTGTAAGCAACTCATGAGATTTATATTAAATATTATATCTTACTTTAAACTTGTTACTTATGATATTCATAAAGACTATTTGAATTTACATTTGAGACATGACCATAAGCATATGTAGGTATTTTACGGTCAAGATTTAATGTAAACGGATGAAAACTATATAATTATATAACTGTGCATGTGACCTCCTTACCCTCGCACCGTGATTCGCCGCAGGAGGGGTTGAGACTCGTGTTGGATGCAAATAAGATTCGGATAGAGAACAAATTAACAGATTTAGGTTTGAGTTGACCCTGGTTCGCCCAAACCTGTCGATTGAAGAAGTCAAACAGATCAGTAATCGAGTAAGGACACATTCCACTAGAATACCAAGATCACTAATCAAGTTTGATTAGACAATATTCTCTCATGCCTTTGTGTCCTATAGTAAATGGAGGTTGCTTCATATCTCCATTTGAACCGAGCGCCAAGTGTGTTTGTCTACAATGATTATTCACCCATTTTTGCTTGCCCTACATTTATTTGGAAAATTCACCGAAAAACACGCCCCTATTCACGTGTGCTGTTATCCTTTATATAAAAATCCTCCCTCCCTCTAAAAGAATTAATGTATAAATATGTATAGAATCATTTTTCAATTTAAAATTCTAATCACGTCAAAATTATATATATATATATATTAATTCAATAATAAATAAATTATTTATTTATTTATTTATTTATTTAACATTAAAACTAAATATAGTTATATATATATATTAATAAATATTAAATTATTTAATATTTATAACATAATAACCAAGTTTATCAAATATAAATTTATTTTTTTTTCATACTTTATCTAATCACTCAATCCAATTTTTTGGACTAATTATAAAATTAATTTTATTAAAATATTTAGTTTTTTAACTTCCCTTCTTCAATCCCCAACATCCAATGCTATCAAATTGAATCTCATTCAATTGCTACTTTTATTTTTTATTTTTTTAGTATCAAAAATTCTTATTGTATGTGACCTAATAGATATCAGAATATGTTGGCATTGTAGTTTGAATTATTAATTCTCGAATTAATTAATCTCTTCAAAGTAGAATCACAAGAAACACAATTAAGTTGCGTTGAAAATAGTAAAAATTCAATAAAAGAGTTAGGGATCAAGAAGAACTAGTGATGTTGAAGAAAATCTTCAAAAAGCACCTAGAAGTCTTAATGATCCGAGAGAAATCCTTACAATCAATCTTGAAATCTCTTCCAAGAAAGTGAAAGATCTTGAGTTTCTCTCTTAGAACTGTCTCTAAGTGTTTCTCTAACTAGAATAACAAACTCCTGTAATAAAAAAAAAAAAAAAAAAAAAAAAAAAAAAAAAGAGTAAAGATCCTTTAAAAGTCTCTAACTAACTTGTTCATACGAAACACTTTCATGGTATTTTTGTAATTTTTCGCACATTAACACAAACAGTTGGCGGCACTTGTTGAAGATTCTCTTGGATCATCAAGACGTCAAGTTGCTTGTTAAGATTATCTTCAACATCACTAGTTCTTCTCACCATATGAATTAAGATTAAGATTGCATCTATCAATACATCATAACCTCCCCCCTCCCCATTATTCTAAGTAGTCCATAATTCACACAATACCTTTCCGTAGCTTGTGCAACATATTCCTTTTGACATACTATACCTCATTCAAATTTGAGTAAGGACAAGATATCAATTCCTTATTATGAGGATTATACAATTGATAAGTTTGAATTTTTTAATAAATTGGATGATATTCAATATGATTTCTAAGGTTATTTTTTCCTAATGGTGATGAATTTAAGGTTAAATGATGGTAATTTGAAATTGAAGGACTTGGATGCTAAAAGAATTAAAAAGCTATCAAAAAGATAAGAAAAGAGCTAAAAGCATTCAAGATTAGAAAATGACAAGCACTTGCCGAGCAGATGATATAAACTTGTCACTAACGTGAAGAATACAGTGATGGCATAGACTTGGCACACAAATGGTGCAAGAAAAACTAGCCAATTTTGTTAATTGAAACCTGAGGGATTGGCGAATAGAAGATGGTGAGAGGTTTTCATAGCATGTGTTCGCCATTTGATGAATGTTCATGACTTGAAGTTAACGAAGTTAAATGTCATTTAATGATGAGAGGTGCCCGCACCAAGTGATGCTAGCGAGAAAACCGGGAGTTTGGTGAATGAAAGTTATCGCAGACATGGCACAAGGGTTGCTTGCCAAGATGTTCAGCACAAAAATCAAGAGGTTGGCAAGCGTGTCATGGCGAGTTGTTGCCAAGAGCATGATGCGCCAAGTTGTTGGAGCTAAAATTGTGAGATTATGACAAACAAATCGCAGAGGATTTGCTCACCAAAATATCGCCAAATGTGTCTATTAATGTGCAAAAATTAATAAAAATATCCTTGAACATGTTTTGCATAAATAAATTAATTAAAGACTTTTAAAGGATCTTTTGTCATTTTTTATACAGGAGTTTGTTATTCTAGTTAGAGAAAAGAGATCTCTAAGAGAGAAATTCAAGATCTTTCACTTTCTTAGAAGAGATTTCAAAATTGATTGCAAAGATTTCTCTTTGATCACTAAGAGTTCAAGCTGCTCGTTGAAGATTCTCTTTAACATGACTAGTTCTTCTTAATCCCTAACTCTTTTATTGAATTCTTGCTATTTTTAATGGAACTTAATTGTAATTCTTGTGATTCTACTTTGAATATGAGTGGCTAAGTTCCATTTAGTTATTCTTTTGTATATCTATGCAACTCATGTTATTTTATAGCAAGATCTTTATTTAATTTGTGAATCTTGATCATATAGTACCTTTAGTGTTGAAATTGACTAGTTAAATTGAAGAAAATCAACTAATATTGATGATTTAACTTTGATTGAGACTACATATAGTAATATTGAGGTTCCAAGATCTAGATATTCACTTGAGGTTAGTGATAGCAATTGTGGAGTATCATCTATAATTGGGATTGAGCTTTATGAATCATTATCACATGCTATATAGATATAGGTGTAATTGTGATTAGGATCATTTAGTTGTTGAGAAATTTCTAATTGGATTCAAATTTAAATCCATTCGATGTGATTTTGAATTTAATTATTTGTGACTTTAATATGGAAATGATTATGATGCATTATATTGTGAAGGAATAACCATACTTTCTCATTGATTTACTCTAAGTGTATTTTGTTTAGCTTTGATTAAAGTGAAATTAAGAATATTTGAACTTAATTACTTGAAAATTACAACATAAATCTCATTTTGATGAATTTGTGGATATCCACTAAATTTTTCTTGAATCGATCTTTTCTCTCTAATAGGCAATCCTAGGCGACGATAATCTTGTAATTACTACATTAAACATTTCATTGAGTGGTGTAAAAACCGTTCGATCAAAATTTCTAACGGCGAATAACTAGGTATAAGAAAATATTTTACTCAAATTATGTTTACCATGAAACTCTTTTCACAAACACACTCACATTAGCTAAGGATTTAGAGAGTAAAATTTTTAATAAGAAACATTGAGGTATCTCTCCTATCATCAAGAGTGAAGAGTCCTTTATTGATCACTCAGCTACTATCAAGCAGTTTGTGCTATATCCAATAATCACCCTATAAGCAAACTCACTAAGTCTATGAGGAATGACATTAAAGTGTTGGACGCAATACTTTAGATACTTTGGAGACCTCAAGTCAAAGGATATGTACACTAATATGAGATGATTCGTCCATGTGTAATCTCATTACGGGTCATCCGATGAATTTATTCCAAATAACCATCCATGTGTTTGCATTAGACATTTCGTATGCATATAGATAAATGAGAACTACTACTTAAACTTGTTAAGAAGTACAACACATACTAGTCTATCTACATTAGCGATATCCTGCCGCTTTTATACTATGACTAGGGATATTTAAATTTAATTGCAATTGCATGTGATGGAAATCTCATACTCATGAACCATTCATAATTTCCTTCATCTTGATTATCAGTTAAATAACAATAACCTATGGCATAATAAATGAACCAAACTATTAGTTTGAGAGAACATCACTAACAGAAATCATGTTGCGCCCAAATTATTTATATGGTTACGGATAGAATACTAAATGAGACCATGAATGCAGAATTATAGTGTCCTTCTTCTTAGATTTTCTAAGATATTTGTATTTAAAAAAAAATATATTTAAAGCATTTGAGAATGCTAAAGTATTTTTTTTTAAAGATAAATCTCTCAATTGATATTAATATAGGGCAATTAGAGTTAACACAAGTCAATAGCAATGTTTGTTAGGAGTATTCTGAATGTCAAGGTGGGGGATTTACACACCATATATGAGTTAAATCATACAACTAATATAAGAATGTAATACGAAATTCGGGTTCCAGTAATGTTACTTCCATTACGTACAAAAATATAATATTTTTCAATAATATTATATTAATAATGGTTTTTTTTTATTGCTTTCAATGCCTAGTGTTGTCCTTCACGTGATTTTCAAGGTATTATATTGAATAATAAATTATAGCCCCGATAATGAGAAAAATGATACAGGTTAATTATACAGGTTTGTTATATATAAATAAATATATGTTTATATACGGTTAATTTTTTTTCTTAAATTATGGAATATGCTTGTTTACATCATTATAGATAATATAAATGAAGTTTATAAATCAATTGGCAGTGATAGTCATGACCCTTGATATGCTAATGATATATTATAATGTTAAAAAGGAAGAAAAACTAATGACTATCCACCCTTATCTATTGTTAATGTTCTTGTTAGTTTATACCTACTGTTTCTTAAAATTTGAATACTGGACCGCTAAATCGTGCAAATGGTGGTACCAATATCTACTAATGGAATAAGAAAAATTAGACGTAGAACTAATAATTTGTCCGCTTTTGTGTGATGAAGGTTAATTGTTTTGGAGTATTAGAAACTATTGATATATACGTAATATCATCTGCAATTTGTGTAACCTACTACTTTATTATCATTTCCAAATCATATATGCATCAAATACATCACATTCCACATGATTTTAAATAAATAATATAAGGTATTTGAATAAATTTTATAAATATTTAAAGCAAATCCTCGAGCATAAAAAAAAAAGAAAAAAAAAGCTAAAGTTAGGATTTCTAACACATTATTAGTACATATTATAAGTGATAGAGTTGAAAAAAATAAGGTTATAAAAATATTTGTTTATACAAAATGTTTATGAGATATTATGCATGTACTAATGATAAGCCTTCTTAACAAGATGTAACACCATGTATATTTCTTAACAAAAGATGAAGAAAAAACAACCGAATAATTAGGTTATTGAGCCTTATTTGTATCTCTAGTTCTAACATATAAATATACAAGTATATGTAGAAGCTTATCTAACCACACACAGACACACACATGAGCATATCAACTCTATTAAAACCTCGATATGCTTACTAAAATTCATAGAAGTAATCAAATCAACCAATTATATGACAAGTAATCTCAATTTTGATGTATAGGATATCAATTCATCTTTGCTTAAACCATTATCTTACTTAATAAGTTCATGGCTTAGCAATTAGATACTAATTAGGTTACTTGATACTGAATTAGGTTACTTGTGTCATAAAGAATGTGTTATGCCAAGCACAAGACATTCAAATCACATTTACCATTATATATAATAAGGCAACATAATTTGAAGACACTTAAATAATTGATTTTTTAATGAATTATTATTATTTTTTAAATAGCGAAACCAATTTTTACAAATTTTAGGAGGCTATATAGTTAACACCAGGTGTATAAAATACCAATACCAACCATAACTCTTAAAGGATTCCTATACTGATTAGGAAGTAAAATACAATGTAAGTATGTTATCGGTATCACCATGTTATGCACATAAGAAACTATAGGAAAAGACCTGGTGGTCGCACATAAGAAACTATAGGAAAAGACCTGGATGGTCTAGGAACACCACGTATGATTTAGATTCACCAAACTATAAATCGATTTTAATCCCAAATCATGAAATAATATCCCACTAGTACCTCTTTTATTAAAAATTTGTCACTCTTTTCCCTTTATGTACATGTCTTGACTTATGGTTGACGGGGTTAAATCTTAGGTCATTGTCTCGAACCACCTAAGTCTTTTTCGAAATAAAAAATTATCCATCTACCAATTAGCCACTAAAATATCTAATATAAATAAGCCATAATACTTTCGTGCTATACATATAGCAAAACATTTAAGAGGATTATTTCGCCGGATGATTTTTTTTCAAATATAAAGAAATTTTAAAGGATCGACCTATAAATTATAATGTAAAAGATTGGAATAGAGAACCTTAATATATATATATATATATATACATTTTTTGTCTTTGCCAACCGTTGGTACCTAGAAAATAACTTTCCACCACATTTGAAAACTAACAATCAAATCAACGTATTCCACGTAAAAAAAAAAAAAAAAAATTCTAAACAACCAACCATGATTCAGTTTTATCAAAAATATAAAGAGGTAAGTAAATTTAGAAAATGAAAAGAGATATGGTTAAAAAATAATGAAAAATGAAAAAAAAAAAAAGAAAGAAAGTTAAAGAGTCCAAAATAATATAGATTTATATAATAACATATCTGGAAATAATTTGAAAACGAAAAGGATATATAAATAGTTTTAGAAATAAATTTTTATATAAATAATGATAATTAATGCAATAGTAGAAAAGTAAATATATCAAAAGTTGATATCATTTCATGTATTAGAATGGAGAATTTCTGAGCATGCCACTTAAGCATGTCTTGAAACTCTTTTAAATAATATTTGGAAGAACGTGAGATTAAAATATATTTAGAAAATATTTAAGTTGATTGGAGCCCTTAATGCAAGTTAGTTTATGTATTCTATATATAGATTTGTTCATGTCAAACTTTCTCCCTAAAACGAGGAGTTAGAATAGTGAACAATTCTCTAAACATGGTATAACTACTTATATATAAATAAGACAACATTTCTCATTAATAGACATAAATAAAAAGGTTAGGATAATAAGTGGTAGAGGAAACACAATATGGCCATTCAAGGGAAAGATGTCAGAATAATTTTTCTAGGATTGACATTGTTCTCTTGTTTGGCAAATGCGGAAATCACTATCATCGATGCCACCCAGATGGGATTGAAATCTACTGCTGATTGCAGAGCTAATGCGGCTGTAAGTGCTTCACATAAGTGTTTTATTTTTTAATAACATATTTTAATTTTTGAAAATATGAAATATCTTATTTATACGAATGCAGGCCTTAACTGCTGCATGGAAAAAAACGTGTGCATGCCCTGGTCCTGCTAAGTTGGTGATTCCTCCCGGAGATTATGAAGTAGCCGCAGTTGCTTTGATGGGGCCATGCAAGAGCCCACATATAACTTTTGAAATTTTGGGTACATTAAAGGCATCTAAAGATAGGAGTGTCTATAATACAAGAGATAAGGCATGGATAAAATTTGATGACCTTAATCAATTGGAGCTTATTGGTAATAACAAAGGAGTTTTCAATGGACAAGGCGAATGTTTCTGGAAAAGCAGTAAATGTGTCTCTAAGCAAAATTGCAAACTTGAACTGCCGGCTGTAAGCTTAAAATCTCGATAATTGTTTTTTTCATATCTTAAGAACTCTATTTATTTAATGTAATTAAAAATATTACTACTTGGTTTATTCAGAGCCTCAAATTTTGTCAAGTCCACAACGCTTATCTTAAGGGTTTCACTTCCCTTAATAGTCCGGCTTTCCATATGCACGTAGTTGGATGCAAGAACTTCACAGCTGAATATCTTAACGTTGTTGCTCCAGATGATAGCCCTAACACTGATGGCATGCATATAAGCAGTTCTATCAATGTTAAGGTATTGCACTCTCATTTTGGAACCGGTGATGATTGTCTTTCCGTCGGACACGGTAACAAGGACATCACCATCGGCCATATTGATTGTGGTCCTGGACATGGAATTAGTGTTGGCAGCTTAGGCAAATACAAGGACGAGAAGCCCGTGAGCAACATTCTGATACATGACATTGTATTCACCAAGACAGATAATGGAGCTAGAATAAAGACATGGCTTAATTCTCCTGATGTCGCAGCTACCAACATCACTTTCAAAAATCTTGTCATGAACGATGTTGAAAACCCCATCTTAATTGATCAAGAGTATGGTCGTAAGAGCGGTCCGCCGTCACGTGTTCAACTCAGTGGTATTCGCTTCTTAAATATTAGAGGCACCACTCCTTCAGAAGAAGTTGTTAACCTCATATGCAGCCAGAAATGTCATTGCCAAAGTGTTGAATTGAAAGACATTGATCTCACTTTCACCGGAAAAGGACAAGTGAAATCAGTTTGCACCAATACAAAAGCCGCATTCCTAGGAATACAGAAACCTCCACCACCAATTTGTAAGTAGATTTTTTTTTGCTTTCTTGCAAACTGAGGAAACTCGCCTACTATATTTGTAGGTTCTTATGTGTTTAAACTTATTGTCCCATCCTCAACCTATCCCTATTCCGTATGGAATTAATTTTGAGCTCAAGCCAAGAAGATCAATTTCTATCTTGGTAAAGCCAAATGAATTATGTACTAACTCATAATAATGAAAAAAATTATGTTTTGTGTTTTATTTTATGTTTACATTCATTTACTCAGGATTAGCTTCCTATGGAATTGGGATGAGTCTATTGGGTTTTAACTTTAATGAGCTAGAATTTTAGTTTATGATTTCATAACGTAATTGAATGTTGTTAGATAAGAGTGTACTCCATCGTTCCTTTTACCCATAAATGTAAGTACTTGTGGAACTTGTTATATATTATAATAACCGCTAGGATTATAATATTATAATTAATTACTATAATTAGCCAATGAACAAATTAAAAATAAATAGCAAAATGAGACTGAGGAGTCATGTATCTATGAAAAAATCATGACAACCACTTTTGCATTCATTCGAATTTATATTAAAATGCTTTTGAGTGAGAAATATTTTATAAATATATAAATGATAGCATCAACACTTTTGTGTAAATACAAGTTTTATATATGGACAAAAATCAAGAGTTGAATTAAGATTAATTTTAAACTATGTATAACAAATACATAGTTAGGGTTATATAGGGTATTTATTATAGATTTATATTGAACAACAAAAGAAAAAGGGGCAGTTAAAATTTTATTGTAAGGAACTGCAACATGGACATTCAAGGGGAAGATAGTGGCATATATTTTTTTTTATGGATGTTATTTACCAATGAGGCAAATGTTGTCGATTATCTTACTAGAAAAAAATTTTATTCATTAGTTCTATACTGTTAAACATAATTCACTAAAACATAGTCTTATGTTTTATTTTGACAATAGAATAGAGAGTTTCTCACTCTTTAAGTCAGGGACCTAATTGTAACTATTGACGTATAGTTCATTTACGATATTAGAAGGGTGTATATTGATACGAGACAAATTCCAAAGCATGTTAAATTCTTCATGCTCTTTCTACATTGTTTGCTCATTCACTTCTTACTGTTTTTAATAATGAGTCTAAGTAATAAGAAAATTATTTTATTAAATTGTGCATTCTTTATTAAAACTTTTGCTAAATGTGAGATACACTTTGGTTTATGATATGACGTATTGTCATCAATGTAATGGTCCTGATAAAGAGCGATCAGAAATTCAGCGGCTTAAGAAAGCATGTGACCGCAATGGCCATAATGAGGTGCGATCGAAGATCCAATAGCTGGTTCGACCGAATATGAGAATAAGGAAGCTTGCGACCGCAAAAATGACCTGATAAGAGGCTTCGATCGGACACCCATTGCTTGGCTTGGTCAAATATAAAAATGAGGGCTTGCAATTGAAAGCTCACCTTAGTCAATAGACGCGATCGAGGCATTCGAAGGGCCCAGGGACGGATCCAGTTTCTAGAGGTTAGGGGGGGCGAATGGGGTGCGGGGCAGCGCCCCGCGGTACGGTAAAATAATATTTAATAAATAGCGAGTCGAAGAGACTTTCGGTCGCAGAGACCCTTGAATAAAGAGAGATCGATATTATGCCAGCAAAAGCAACTCGGGCATCGTACAATAAGGGCTATCTAGTAAATTCCAAAGTCACAATAAAACCAGATAAAATTGGATTAAATTTAATTATTAAAAAGATAAATGTAAATTCAAATTCGAACCGTAGATAAATATAAATAAAATTAGGATAATAATTTGAAAGTAAAGTGGAAGTAGAATTAAAATAGAAAACCTCCAAAAAGAACCCTATAAATAAACAAACTTGAAAAGAAAAGGGAACATTACCAAAACTCTGCAAAATTTTCTCTAGAAAGGAATCTCCCATGCCTCACCAAACAAAGAAGAAGACACCTTTTCTTCGAGTCTTGTGACTGTGCGTTTTCTGATCGTGAAAAAATCTGGTCGAATATTGGCAAATGATCAAAAAGCCCACATAAGGCCCATAGCATGGCACGATAAAGAAAGCGATCGTGTATTATGGTCGAAGAGCCCACGTTAGGCCCATGGCAGTGGCACGTGAAAGGATGCGATCGTGCATCCTCCAATCGATATTAGACCATCTAAAAACACTATATATAAATCAGGGGCAATTTAACTAGCAGCTCGATTACGAGAGGAGTGCTTAAATGGCACTCATCTCGCAAAAGGGGATGGAAGCTGCCAATAAATAAATTGACTCCAACCAATAGCTAATTGCAAATGATTTTTGCATAAATTAACAAAAGAAAAGCCCGACGATGAAAACGCAAAGCTAATGTCCGCAGATAATATTCAAAAAAAAATTACAAGTGAACAACGAGTCTTGAATGTTAATTATCTTTTAGTACAAAATCAAGCTTGGCCGGTGGAACCTCCCTTCTGAATGAACGAGCTCAAGATATGTAATTCAGCTTGCACAACAGCTTTAATAAGCTTACCAGCCAAAATCTTTTTCAACATGTCAACTTGAGTGGTAACTTTGGCCTCCGCGACGTCTTTTTCGAGCGCAGTAACTTTGACTCGCTCATTGGCAAGATCCAAGGTCAAGGTTTGCTCTTTTCCTTCCAGCTCTCGCACGCACAACCTCAGAGGCTCAATCCTCGCTCTAGTGTTTCTCAATTGCAGATTGTAGGGAGTCTACTTGCTCTTGCATTTTCTTAGTCTTAGCATTTTCCCCCTCCAATTGCTCTTTAAATTTAACTATCTCGTGATCTCTTTCTTCTTTCTCAGTCAGGAGATTGTTATAATTGCTTCGAAGCTCTTTAAGTTATTCTCTTTAAGCAAAGGAATTCCTTCTCATTCCCACCACCAGCTCTAAACCCTGCAATGTGATCAGAATCAACACATTAAGTAAAGAAAATACCAAAAATATAATAATATTCGAGCAGATAGATGATCATACCCTAAAGTAATTGACGACCACTTCTTATATAACTCGGCCGATTTCAGCTTGTCTAACTCCTTGGCAACTTTAGGAAGATACAACTTGCTAGCGGCAGAGATAAAGTCTAGAGTATTATGCTTTGATCGTACTGAAGCTTCGGCAGGGAAAGCGATCGAGATGCTCTTACCTTTTCCAGCTCGCTGAGCTTGAGATTTTATATGCACAGCCCTTTGAGAGGACACCATTGAAACATCAGCATCCACTCTTTGTTTCTTTTCAGGGCGTTTGGAAGAATCTTCAGCCTCTGCACTAGGCTCTCAAGGAAGCTCGCTATCAACAGGAGCATCGGTCGAAGTAGACTTCTTCTCTTCCCCCGATCCGCCCAAGACTTGGGGATTTGCCACTTGGTTCCCACCTTTCTGTTTTTCAAGTGCTTCTTTCTTTTCCCTTTCTTCTTACGCTTTGCGCAAAGCCAATCGAGTTGCTGTAAAATGATCTTTGGACTCCATTAAAAGGCGAAAAAACCCTGCGATCGGGGTTAGAGGATCAAAAGTTCACAAGGGCGAGACATAAAAATCAGAAACATACACAAAGGTTAAATGAATACACAAAAGTAAATCGCAGGAAAATAGCAAAAGAGAATTAAACCCTACCTTGTAAAGAAGATGAATAGAAGTGGTGCAAAAGGGAATTACTGATCTTAGCATAAATGATGTGAAGAAGAAAAGATCTCAAAAGCTTTAGTTCTGCGTCTTTTGGTTTAAGAAAAAGCTAAGAGAAAGAGGAGTCTGAAAGCCTATATATTCTCATTCAAAAATTAATTATGAAAATATGCACAAAGCTCAGTAAAGGCCCAAGGTGTGTTTGGTAATTGATAGCCCAATCACATCCCCAACAGACAACACGAAGTGGAAAATTCAGCCAAGTTTACCATAAAGTATATAGTGCATAAAGATACAAACATTGACATGATCGCCAAAGCACTCATGGCGATGGGGAATTACTGTAATGGTCCTCATAAAGAGCGATCAGAGATTCAGCGGCTTGAGAAAGCATGCAACTGCAATGGTCCTGATGAGGTGCGATCGAAGATCCAATGGCCGGTTTGACCGAATATGAGAATAAAGAAGCTTCTGTCCGCAAAAGACCTGGTAAGAGGGTGCGATCGAACACTCATTACTTAGCTTAGATCGAGGCATTGAAAGGGCCGAATAAAACAGATGTGGTCGAATACGTGTAAGATCACAAACAACAAGTCAAATGATAGCGAGTCGAATAGACTTTCCAATGCAGAGACCCTTGAATAAAAAGAGGTCGATAATATGCTAGCAAAAGTAACCCGGGCATCGTACAATAAGGGTTATCCAGTAAATTCCAAAGTTACAATAAAACTAGATAAAATTGGATTAAATTTAATTATTAAAAAGATTAATATAAATTAAAATTCAAACCATAGATAAAAATAAATAAAATTAGGATAATAATCTATATATATTATAAAGCGGAACTCTCAGCGGGCCCCGCAAAGCTGACATGGCGCGCTGAGAGTTCTGCGTTAGGTGGAAAAAGAGTCATTTTGGGCTATTTTGAATATGGGTGATATTATGATGAGATTTTCGATAAAACGCATTTGGATGTGATTTTGTTTTATTTTTCTTCCATCTCTCTTCATTTAATTACTCATGACCCACCTATAATATAAATAATTATAAAATGGTATATGGGTCTAATATAAATGATATATTTAATTTTTTTAATTAAAAACATATAATAAAAATCAATGAATCGTTGTAATGAAAATTAATTACTAATAAACTGACTCTAAATAATTGTCCATATATCTACCCTTCAATTTCTATATCTATCTGTCTTCTTCTTGCTCCCCTCAATTAACCGACGAATGAAAATGATATAAATAGATACCACTTTCACTCAATTTTCCATCACATTCTCATCTCTCAAGTCCATCTTTTTCTATCTTCTGAAAAATCGAGAGGATCAGTGTTATGAATCAGAGAATCTGCAGCTCCAACCTCACCACCAATGATGCGAACAAAGACATCAAGAACCTAAGCTGGGTCGAATTTTGGCGGTATCAATCTTAGGAGCGAGAGAATTTGCGGGTCGAATTTTGGCGGTATCAATCTTAGGAGCGAGAGAATTGCGGCTTCAACCTCACCACCAATGATGCGAACGAAGACGTCAAAAACCTAAGTTGGGTCGAATTTTGGCGGCATCAACCTTAGGAGCGAGAGAATTTTTGGCTCCAATCTCACCATCGATGATGCGAAGGAAGACGTGAAGAACCTATGTTGGGGTCAAATTTGGGTGGCATCTTGACAAATGATTTTAGTAATGGATTGCAAGTTAGAAATGATCGGTTTGGAAGTTAATGGTGGTTGCACATATATCGAGAAACGTAAAAAATATATATATATAATTTGAAATTGTTTCTAAAAAGAAATTTAAAAAATGAATATTGACACATTTTATTTATTTATTTATTGTGTATGTACAGTTATCATATTTCATTTATTTTTCTATTATATTAAAAAAAACATAATAATTGTCAGGTTGGCTTTGTTCATATTCCATTAAATTGCAAAAGTATGTTCACATTACTTTTTAAATTATAGTATTATGTAATTTTTTATTTAATAAATATAAAATTAGTTTAGTGTATGACATTATTCTATAATTATATTTATTTTAATTTAATACATAATTATTAATTTATTTTATTATTATTATATATAGATAGTATTACAATTATTAAGATTGAAGTTATTAGGAAATAAATGCAATTAGAAATGGACTAAATAGATTGTATGATATGATATATTATTATGTATTTTAATCTAATTCTTAAAAAATAAAATAAAATAATATAATATAATTTTATATGTATAATTATAAAAATTAAATAACTTAAAATTTGAGATTATGATATTAAGATATACAAAATAATAGTGATGACTTGAATAATATAGTATACATATTTTTTTTAGTGTTAAATGAATTTTTTTAAAAATATTTATGTGAATATGTCATCTTTATAAAAATATGTCTTTTCAATTAAATCAATAAAAAATATATTTTTATTAGTTTTTTTGGTAAAAAAAATGCAGATTAATATTTAAAAAAAATATCTAAATTTTTAATGAACTTCAAATTGTTTAAAACTAATAATTATAATTTATTTATAAAATAAAATATTTATTAATATAACCAATATTTATATGAAATAATTTAATATATATAATAATTTTAAAATTATAAAATAATCATATATTTATATATTTTTTAAATTTAATTTATTAGTAACATATTTAATTATATAAAATTATATATATTATTACAGAACATGTAAATTACAGTATTTATATATATATATATTATATATGATGTGTTACTTCGCGCAATGCGCGAGTAATTTTACTAGTTGGAAAGTAAAGTGGAAGTAGAATTAAAATAGAAAACCTCAAAAAAGAACCCTATAAATAAACAGACTTGAAAGGAAAATGGGACATTACCGAAACTCTACAAAAAGGAAAAGAATTTCCTGTGCCTCACCAAACAAAGAAGGAGACACATTTTCTTTGAGTTTTCTAACGGAACGTTTTCTAACGTTCACAATCAATATATGAAATGAATTTGAAAGAGTTTGAGAGAATTAGAATGATACATAAAAGAGTGGAGTATAACTTTTATATTCCATTCCTTTGTCTTATATGGTTCAATAGATTGTCTATTGATTTTCTATATTAACATATTCACCATGTTAACATCATAGATATGTTTAATGTTTATAATTTGTAATTTCAATGGTGTATTACTTTAAAGATAAATAAATAAAAAGTAATAAAAATTTCTATTTTTTACAATGGTGATATATATATATATATAAAATAAAGATAAATCTGGTTTAATTAATAAATTTCACAAAACTAATCAAAATTACCCGAATAAACATAATTGAGATAATATAAAATTCATCACATGACCTGTAGAGTCGAAAAAATAGGGCCAAAAATTTTTATTTATTATTTTAAATATTTTTAAAGTGATTATTGAATTAAATATGAAATTACAAATTGGAATAAATAAGGGTAAATTAAATCTTGAGCATAAGGAATTAGTGGCTACTAGATTAAATTGGAAGGTGGAGTCAAAATTATTTTTGAATCTAGAAAGATAGTATTTTTGTATTAAAATGTTATTTTTTGTCAAAATGATCATTTTGTTTTTTTTAGAGTACAAATTCGAATTTTCGAAAATGATGGTGGTTTTGATGATAAACATGAAAATAAAAATTTTAGAAATTTACGAAAGTGTAAATAAATGAGTTTTGATAAGGAATGGACCCAGAATCTGATTGGGCCCAAAATTGTCCCAACCTAGAGCTAGGCCCAATCCAAAGCTAGGCCTCACAAGCGGTTTCATGACACACATCACACCCACCAAACAACCCCTTATAATGCTCATTTGCTCTCTTTCAACCCAAATACATTTTCTTCATCTCCATCCACGCAAACCTTAACTTTTCCATCTTCTTCATTTACTAGCATTAATCACTTCAATAACTTCTCTAAGGCCCTTAATACTCTTTTGGTGTTTTAAAACTCCAAATTTCAAGGTAACTGATGAGGATTATTCTGACACATAAAATCACAATAATTAAACAGAACTCCTATCAACGTCTAATGTAGTATTTAAGATATCGTCTCCACAGGGATTGTCAGCAAAGAAGCAATATTGAGATTAAGATTTAAACTGAATTGCTGAAAGAATCTATTTATAAATTGAATCATAGGAATCATAAAATTGTTGTGAGTTATAGACACTAATGACATTCTTTCGATTCAAACATAAGTCGGTACTCTATTCTGCAAATAATCTCAACAATGAATAAGCTGATCTGCTAATCTCTGCTATCAATAAACTTCTTATGCACGCTTCAACTCTAAATCACAGTTTTACTTTCTAGATCATCATCAGTAATCTATTAAAGGATCTCTCAATTCAATTTAGCAGATCTCAATTATACAGTTGCATATATCTCTATACAACAATCTATATAACTGATAAGCACAATCTGTAGAAAACTAGATCTATAGTCTATCTCTAGAACTATGATCCTCTGTTCTTAGATCTGAAACCTAATCGCCATCTCTGGTCTAAATCAAGCTTCAAATCAATAAGATTACGTAACTCTCGTTCTTGTAATCCAATAAGCTCATGAAATTCAAGTAAATCTAACTATAACTGAACAAGAATTGTACAATCAGAATGATAATCAACAGCAGAAGTTAGCAAATCAAAAGAGCTTTTAGCCTAGCATATCTACTTCAACATATTCAATCAAAGCACAAAATCATCATCAATATGCATCTAAGATCTAAATCTTACCAAAGAAGATAGAAGCTAGACTCTATCACGGTTGTTACTTCACTATCTCCAAGCTAAATCTCAATGATCACAAGAAACAGAGTACAAAACTTTTTCAAAAAACTTCTCTGAGAATATTGAATAAAGCGTATAGAAAAATCTAAAATTTCTCTCTAAAATAACAATATGTCAAAAAAGTTCTTATTGATTCATCTGAGCTCTTATTTATAGGGTTTTGCTAAGTGGCAATTTTGAAATAAAAACTACAAAGAAACACAAATTGGCGAAGTAACAGTTTTCTTCATTTATGTCGCATGTTCCTTCGCCTGAACTCAAACGACTTCCACAAATCTCTCATGTCTTGTTTGCCAAGCTATAATTCTTCATAGGTGAAATGTTCCTAATATCGCCACTATATGTCGCCTGAAGCTTAGGCGAGCTAATCTTTCCTCGCCATATCAATCTTCCATTTGTAAACATTCTAGGCGATGTAGTGTAAATGTCGTCTTTCAACATTTCTCATCTTGGCGACGTACTCCTATATTGCCTCAGTTCTCGCCTCAAAGCATGGCGAGGTTCACCCTTCAACGCCTAAAGATTCTGCCAAGAATGGCAACGTTTGAAGGTAAAGAGGTTCTAACTCGCCTCATGTGCTCTAGTCTTTAAGGCAAGATTGATGATACTTCGCCTTTTTCATCGCCTTATCCTTTCAGCTGATGGCGATGTATGCAGGCGATCTCTTTGTTTTAGCATGAATTATTTCGCCACATTTATTGACTTTGGATGAAATTCTAAATGGTCCTCCTTTCTTCTAAAATTTGCGAGTGTTAGCTCCTTTTCTAAATCTTTTCATCAAAGTATCTGTCTCAGAAATAATAGTCTAGAATTACTAGAAATGTATTCAATATTTCATCTTTTAAGCTCAATTCCTTTACATTTTAGCTCATAAAATATACTAAAATATAGTTAAATTCTAGACTTATCAGTAACAAAACTCACCTCTCTTTACTTTCATGGTGAATTCAAAATTAGCTTTCACTCTTGGATTTGAATTTTAATTGGTCGTATTTTAGTTACTTTTTTAGTCATCTAAGTGGGTCTTGAGCTTCCAATAGGATCTATGTTGTAACTTCCATGATATCACCACTTTTATGCTCTTGATTTTTTTAATTATTGATGTGGAAATTGTTTGACCTTGGTATTGTTATGGGTTTGAACTTGTTTTGATGGTATTCATGCTCTTGAATGGTTTAGGCAACCAACAAGAGGAGGAAGTCCAAGAAGGGGGCAAAAACTATAGTTTGTTTAAAGCTTCAATCAAGGTTTGTATATTTCATTTTAAGTCCAAAAGTATTGATTAATGGTTGATGTTTGTTTTAGTTCAAAGAATTGTATTAGAACCATATTTAAGTTCCTTGATTGGTCACTTGGTAATCAAATGCTATACTAGGTGAAAATGGTGAGATTGTATTGGAATGCTTGGAACTTGATTATATTGAATGGTGTTGATGACTACTTATGATGATATGAGTGTTGATGATTGAATTAGATGATATGATTATTGGTGAAATGGTTAAAGTGCATAAATTCGATGTCTAATTATTAATAACCTCTAATAGAGGCTTGATATTGAGAAAAATGATTGAAATGATTCCTTGCTTGATAAATAAGACTAATAATTTTAATTGCCCTTAAAGTAGCTATAGATGTACAATATATGACATGCCTAAGGAATTTAAAAGTACTTCGACCCACGAAAATATCGTGGTTGGCTTGTAACCACATGGACAGGGATTGTTCACTATAGATTGATGGCTCTGACTTATTTACAGATTTATCTGACTTGGGATGACAATCTAATATGCTCTGAAATACTATTAGGAGGTCCGACTTGGAACTTTGATTTAATAATGGGCTTGCCCGGCTTAAGACTTCAATCCATATTGTATTTTTCATTTTCAAGTCTATTGTTTCTTTTTGGACAATGATATAAAATTTGGTAACTTAATGATGATTGTTTTATGGCATAAATTGGCAAGGATTGTACCTATACAGTTCGGTTAGGCTGTTCTATGATGTTTTGGTGATTTTAGAGTCATTTTATATTTTAGAGCCTTTTAGGATTTAAGACCCATGTAGATGACTTAAATATTGTTAAATAATGAATCTCTATGGTAGGATGCATTTGTATGTTCAGGGGAAATTTGTATATTCAGCTAGGATGCATTTGATTGCTGAAATTCTGAAAATCAATTATGTTCCACCAAAAGTTACTTTAAGGGCATGAATCTCTAAGCAAAAAGCCCTCATTTTCTGTAATGCCTATGCCAAAGATGCTCATCATTTGATTATTTATTGCCCTAGGGCTTTTAAGTTATGGGCGGTTGTGGCCAATTAGTGAGGGGTTTTATATCTATTTTTCGAAGTCTATATTGGAGTTTTTTTGTCATGGAAAGGACAAGTTGTGGGTAAACTTTAGAATAAGTTCTGGATGGTATTATTCATGTCTGTGATTTAGACTTTATGGTTGTCAAGAAATAATATTATTTTTAATTCCAAGTCTAATTCTGTTCAACAAATGCTGAGTTTGGTGTTTAGCAGAGCTCTTTTAAGGTTAGTTTGATCAAAAAATTTGATAGTTTGGCAAGACGTTTTGGACTCTGATAAGATAAAAAAAATTGTGCAATGTGTTGAATAAACTTAAATATGAAGATTAATAGTGTGGTTTAAAGTTTGAGGTCGTTTGGAGTTCTTTTCTAAGAGTTACGGTGGTTTCAACAATCAAGAGTCACAGTGGTTTCAACAATCAAAAGTCACAATTTATGATGATATTTAGTTTTATGCTTTTATGTTGTTTTGTTTTATTATCTTGAATGTTTTACGAATTTCAAGAGTCATATATAGTTTATAAATAGATTTGTATGTTTTGAGAAATCACAAGTGAAAATAAAAGAAAAGTGAAGTTCACGGGAAAAGTTTTTTAAATTTGTGATTGTCACAATGACCATTCTTCGGTAATATTCTCTTATTGGGTTCCACCATATTCCTCTGAACTTAAATGGAACACGGACGGATCTTCTAGAGGGAAACCAGGTACTTCTAGAGCTGGTGGTGTTCTTCGAAATGATAAAGGAGTTGTTTTTTTGTATATTCTCTTGTCCTTTAAGGATTATGGAATCAAATGAAGCTGAGTTATCAGCCGCCGGTCTAGCTTTGGAATTTTGCTTTAACTTCATCAAAGACAGCAAGAAAGAAGTCATTTTTTAGTTAGACTCAATGAACTGTGTTGCTTGGTTGTCATCTTCTTCCTCTTCAAGACCTTGGAAGCTATCATACTTATTCAACAAAATTGATTACATGTTGGTTTCCATTTCTGATTTCACTTTTATGTACTTTCTAAGATCTTGTAATTCTTTTGCAGATTCTTTGGCAAAACAGGGGTTGACATAACCTATAATTTTATCGCTTGCATGTAATTATCTCATATCAATAAACTTTTGTCTATCACCAAAAATATATATATATATATATATATATATATTCCAAATTTAGATTGCTAAATGATGCAAATGGTGGTACTAATATTCATTAATGAAACAAGAAAGATTAAAGTGTAGAGCGAATCATTTATACTTGTTTTGCTTTACTTTTAATTTTTATAAAGATTAATTGTTTTGTACTATTAGAAGCTAATGACTAATTTAGTGAAGTGTTCAAAAGATACTTGGATTTAGTATGTAAATTTAATTGTGTGAGTTTTAAACTTGTTTCTAGACATGCTGGTATGTTTTGTTCAATTTCAAGAAATTTCTAAGTCTAATAGCATATATTAACTTTTAAGGTTCAACCAAAACCTAGTAAAATAAACTACCGAGAAAAATTCCTCAACATGCAGATTGGCGAGCAATCGTACTCGGAGCTTGTTTTAGGATCCAAGTTAACAGAAAAGGTAACATCCAATGCAATCAAACCCAGAAATCAATATCGAACTCGGTTGTCGATGACTCGATTCAAATGCACTCATTCTCCATGGATTTCTTGTCCCACATGCACACTTTCTTGGCTCATTTCTCATTTATGCATGTGCCCTCAATCGCTCACTCTCTATAACATCCAAATCCAACCTTATGCATATAAGAAATTTGAATGAAATCTTATGCATATAAGAATGATAAGCCTTCTTTGATAGGATCTAATACCCCTACAATTGCTAGCTCGATCACCTATATAAATTTCCTAACAAAAGATGAAGAAGAAATATCAATAGAATTGTTAGGCTATTGAACCTTATTTCCATCTCTAGTGCTCACACATACATATACAAGCTTATGTAGAAGCTTATATTGTCATACAAGTACACAAGCACGG
Source organism: Cardiospermum halicacabum (assembly GCA_031304145.1). Classification (NCBI taxonomy): domain Eukaryota; kingdom Viridiplantae; phylum Streptophyta; class Magnoliopsida; order Sapindales; family Sapindaceae; genus Cardiospermum; species Cardiospermum halicacabum. The sequence continues at coordinate 10,550,194 of CM062399.1, read as the reverse complement.
AATTTCTATTGAAACCTCATCATCGTTACTTAAATTCATAAAAGTCATCAAATCAACCAATTATATGACAAATAATCTCAATTTTGATATATAGAATATCAAGTTATCTATCTTACTTAATAAATTCATGGTTTAGCAATAAAATATTAAATTAGGTTACTTAGATCATAAGGAAGATCCGGTGTCAAGCACAAGACACTCAAATCACAGACAGTTATATATAATATCAAAATATAATTTGAAGGCACTTAAATAATTTAAGTTTTTAATGAATTATTATAGAAAAGAGTGAAATCAATTTGTAGAAATTTTAGTAGACTATAGTTGACACGGGCTGAATCGTAAAACATAAAATATCAATACCAACAACTTTTAAAGAATTTTTCTACTACTAACAAAGTAAAATATAATATAAATATTCTATCCACATGTATATAGAAAAATATAAGAAAAGACTTAGGTAGTCCAGGCCCACCGCGTACAATTGAGACCAGCAAACCATAAGTCGATACGTGTATATAAAATTAAGAGAGAGACAATTATTAATAAATCATGAAATTTTATCCCACTTGGATATCTTCTATTAAAAAATTATTTCTCCCTTCCCTTTATATACATGTGTTGACTTATGGTTGGCCTGGTGCGAATCCTAGATCATGGTCTCGGATTATTTAAGTTTTTTCTGAAAATAAAAATTATCCATCTACTAATTAGCCAGTAAAATACCTAACATAAATATACCATGAAACACAGCATTTAAGATGATTATTTTGCGAATGATTTTTTTCAAACATAAAGAAATTTTAAAAAATCGACCCACCAATTATAATGTAAAAGGTTGGAATATAGAACATTAATATATAAATATTATTTGTTAACAATTGAAAAACGCTATAAAAAAAGAAGAAAATATTATAAAAAAAATAAATTTAATAACTAGAAAATCAATTTCAACCACGGAAAACCAACAATCAAATAAACGTTTCCATATATTTTTTTTTCTTAAAACTACCAAACATGAATCAATTTTATAAAAATGTAAAGCGGTAAGTAAATTTAGAAAATGAAAAGAAATATAATTAAAAAATAATAGCATATGAAAAGAGAAAGTTAAAGAGCCCAGCATAGTTTAGATTTACAAAATAGCATACATAGAAATAATTTTAAAGTGGAAATAACATATAAATAGTTTTAGAAGTGAATTTCATAAAGTAATGATATTGAATGCAATAGCAGGAGAGTAAATATATCAAAAGCTGATACCTATTCATATTAGGGATGGGTAAAAAACCGAAATCGAACTAAACCAAACCGGTGTGTTCGGTTCGGTTCGGTTTTCTATTAAATTCGGTTCGATTCGATTTTGATGATAGAAAATCGAATATATTTTCGGTTCGGTTCGGGGTTTTCAGTTCGGTTTGGTTTTTATCCGAACTAAAAAAATTAAGCTAAATTAATTCGGTTTTTTTCGGTTCTGGACTGAACCGAACCTAACAATTTCTGTTCGGTTCGATTTCACAAAACCAAAATCGAAATTTTTTCGGTTCAATTCGGCCGAAAACTAAACCGAACCGAACCGTGCCCACCCCTAATTCATATATTGGAATGGAGAACTTTTAGACATGTCACCTAAGCATGTCTTGGAACTCTTTTAAATAATATATGGAAGAATGGGATATTCAAATATCTTTAAACGAAATTTAAGTCGATTTGATACAAATTTAGTTATAGTTGATGTATTCTATATATAGATTTATTCATGTTAAAATTTTCAAACTTTCTCCCCGAAACCAGGAGTTAGAATAGTAGACAATTCTCTAAACATGGTATAACTACTTATATATAAATAAGATAACATTTCTCATTGATAGACATAAATAAAAAGGTTGGGATAATAAGTGGTAGAGGAATCACAATATGGCCATTCAAGGGAAAGATGTCAGAATAATTTTTCTAGGATTGACATTGTTCTCTTGTTTGGTAAATGCGGAAATCACTATCATCGAGGCCACCCAGATGGGATTGAAATCTACGGCTGATTGCAGAGCTAATGCGGCTGTAAGTTCTTCACATAAGTGTTTTATTTTTTAATAACATATTTTAATTTTTGAAAATATGAAATATCTTATTTATACGAATGCAGGCCTTAACTGCTGCATGGAAAAAAACGTGTGCATGCCTTGGTCCTGCTAAGTTAGTGATTCCTCCCGGAGATTATGAAGTAGCCGCAGTTACTTTGATAGGGCCATGCAAGAGCCCACATATAACTTTTGAAATTTTGGGTACATTAAAGGCATCTAAAGATAGGAGTGTCTATAATACAAGAGATAAGGCATGGATAAAATTTGATGACCTTAATCAATTAGAGCTTATTGGTAATAACAAAGGAGTTTTTAATGGACAAGGCGAATGTTTCTGGAAAAGCAGTAAATGTGTCTCTAAGCAAAATTGCAAACTTGAACTGCCGGCTGTAAGCTTAAAATCTTTTTAATTATTTTCTTCATATCTTCAGAACTCTATTTATTTAATGTAATTAAAAATATTATTACTTGGTTTTTGCAGAGCCTCAAATTTTGTCAAGTCCACAACGCTTATCTTAAGGGTTTCACTTCCCTTAATAGTCCGGCTTTCCATATGCACGTAGTTGGATGCAAGAATTTCACAGCTGAATATCTTAACGTTGTTGCTCCAGATGATAGCCCTAACACTGATGGCATGCATATAAGTAGTTCTACCAATGTTAAGGTATTGCACTCTCATTTCGGAACCGGTGATGATTGTCTTTCCGTCGGACACGGTAACAAGGACATCACCATCGGCCATATTGACTGCGGTCCTGGACATGGAATTAGTGTTGGCAGCTTAGGCAAATACAAGGACGAGAAGCCTGTGAGCAACATTCTGATACATGATATCGTATTCACCAAGACAGATAATGGAGCTAGAATAAAGACATGGCTTAATTCTCCTGATGTCGCAGCTACCAATATCACTTTCAAAAATCTTGTCATGAATGATGTTGAAAATCCCATCTTAATCGATCAGGAATATGGTCGTAAGAGCGGTCCGCCATCACGTGTTCAACTCAGCGGTATTCGCTTCGAAAATATTAGAGGCACCACTCCTTCAGAAGAAGTTGTTAACCTCATATGTAGCCAGAAATGTCATTGCCAAAGTGTTGAATTGAAAGACATTGATCTCACTTTCACCGGAAAAGGACAAGTGAAATCAGTTTGCACCAATACAAAAGCTGTATTCCTAGGAATACAGAAACCTCCACCACCAGTTTGTAAGTAGATTTTTTTTGTTTTCTTGCAAACTAAGGAAACTCGCCTACTATATTTGTAGGTTCTTGTGTGTCTAAACTTATTGTCCCATCCTCAACCTATCCCTATTCCGTATGGAATTAATTTTGAGCTCAAGCCAAGAAGATCGATTTCTATCTTGGTAAAGCCAAATGAATTATGTACTAACTCATAATAATGGAAAAAATTACATTTTGTGTTTTATTTTATGTTTACATTCATTTACTCAGGATTAGCTTCCTATGGAATTGTGATGATTCTATTGGGTTTTTAACTTTAATTAGCTAGAATTTTAGTTTATGATTTCATAATTTAATTGGATGTTGTTAGTTAAGAGTGTACTTCATCGTTCCTTTTACCCATGAATGGAAGTATTTGTGGAACTTGTTACATATTATAATGACCGCTAGGATTATAATATTATAATCAATTACTATAATTACCCAATAAACAAATTAAAATAAATAGCAGAAGAAGACATAGGAGTCATGTATTTATGGAAAATCATGACAACCACTTCAACATTCATTCGAATTTATATTAAAATGCTTTTGAGTGAGAAATATTTTATAAATATATAAATGATAGCATCAAAAGTTGAAATAAGATTAATTTTAAATTATGTATAACAAATACATAGTTAGAGTTATATAGGGTATTTATCATAGATTTATATAGAAATAAAAAATGGGGTAGTTAATATTTTATTGTAAGGAAATGCATTATGGACATTCAAGGGGAAGATGTTGGCATATATTTTTTTTCCATGGATGTTATTTACTCATGAGGCAAACGTTGTCAATCATCTTACTAGAAATTTTTTTTTTCATTAGTTCTATACTGTTAAACATAATTGAGTAAAACATAGTCTTATGGTTCATTTTGACAATAGAATAAAGAGTTTCTCTCTCTTTAAGTCAGGTGATCTAATTGTAACTATTGACATATAGTTCATTTACGACATTAGAAGGTTATATATTGATGCGAGACAAATCCCAAAGCATGTTAAATTCTTCATGCTCTTCCTATATTGTTTGCTCATTCACTTCTTACTGTTTTTAATAATGAGTCTAAGTAATAAGAAATTTATTTTATTAAATTGTGCATTCTTTATTAAAACTTTTGATAAATGTGAGATACATTTGATTCATGATATGTCGTATTGTCATCAATGTAACGGTCCTGATAAAGAGCGATCGAAGATTCAGCGGCTTAAGAAAGCATGCGACCGTAATGGCCCTGATGAGGTGCGATCAAAGATTCAATGATCGGTTCGACCGAATATGAGAATAAGGAAGCTTGCGACCGCAAAAATGACGTGGTAAGAGGCTGCGATCGAACACACATTGCTTGTCTTGGTCAAATACGAAAATGAGGGCTTGCGATTGAAATTTCACCTTAGTCAATAGTCGCGATCAAGGTATTCGAAGGGCCCAATAAAGAAGCTGCAGTCAAATACGTGTAAGATCACAAACAACAGGTCAAACGATAGCAAGTCAAAGAGACTTTCGGTCGCAGAGACCCTTGAATAAAGAGAGGTCGATAGTATGCCAGCAAAAGCAACCCAGGCATCGTATAATAAAGGTTATCCAGTAAATTCCAAAGTCACAATAAAACCAGATAAAATTGGATTAAATTTAATTATTAAAAAGATAAATGTAAATTCAAATTCAAACCGTAGATAAATATAAATAAAATTAGGAAAATAATTGGAAAGTAAAGTGGAAATAGAATTAAAATAGAAAACCTCCAAAAAGAACCTTATAAATAAACGAACTTGAAAAGAAAAGGGGACATTACCGAAACTCTGCAAAATTTTCTCTGGAAATGAATCTCTCGTGCCTCACTAAACAAAGAAGAAGACACCTTTTCTTCGAGTCTTCTGACTGTGCATTTTCTGATCGTGAAAAAATCTTATCGAATATTGGCAAATGGTCAAAAGGCCCACATAAGGCCCATGACAGTGGCACGAGAAAGAATGCGATCGTGTATTATGGTTGTAAAGCCCACGTTAGGCCCATGACAATGGCACGTGAAAAGATGCGATCGTGTAACCTCCAATCGATATTATACCATCTAAAAACGCTATATATAAATCAGGGACAATTTAAGTAGCAGATCCGTTACAAGACGAGCGCCTAAATGGCACTCATCTCGCAAAAGGGGATGGAAGCTACCAATAAATAAATTGACTCCAACCAATAGTTAATTGCAAATGATTTTCACATAAATTAACAAAAGAAAAGCCAAACGATGAAAATGCAAAGCTAACATTCGCAGAAAATATTCAAACAAAATTACAAGTGAACAACGAGTCTTGTGTGTTAATCATCTTTTAGTACAAAATCAAGCTTGGTTGGTGGAACCTCCCTTCTGAATGAACGAGCTCAAGAGATCTAATTCAGCCTGCGCAATAGCTTTAGTAAGTTTACCGGCCAAAATATTTTTCAACATGACAACTTGAGTGGTAATTTCGGCCTCCGCGACGTCTCCTTTGAGCGCAGTAACTTTGACTCGCTCGTTGGCAAGATCCAAGATCTAGGCTTGCTATTTTGCTTCCAGCTCTCTCACGCACAACCTCAGAGGCTCAGTCTCATTCTGCTGCTTCTTGATCGCAAATTGCAAGGAGTCTACTTGCTCTTGTATTTTCTTAGTCTTAACATTTTCCGCCTCCAATTGCTCTTTAAGCTTAGCTATCTCGCAATCGCTTTCTCCTTTCTCAGTCAGGAGCTTGTTATGATTGCTTCAAAGCTCTTTAAGTTATTCTCTTTGAGCAAAGAAACTCTTTTTCATGCCCACCACTAGCTCCAAACCTTGCAATGCTATCGGAATCAACACATTAAGTAAAGAAAATACTAAAATAATAATAATATTCGAATAGATAGATGATCATACCCTAAAGCAATTAACGACTGCTTCATCATATAACTCGGCCGATTTTAATTTGTCTAACTCCTTGGCATCTTCAGGAAGATACAACTTGCTAGCGGTAGAGATAAAATCTGGAGTATTATGCTTCAATCGTACCGAAGCTTTGGCAGAGAAAGCGATCGAGATGCTCTTACCTTTCCCAGCTCGCTGAGCTTAAGATTTTATGCGCACAACCCTCGACGCCATTGAAACATCAGCATCCACTCTTTGTTTCTTTTCAGGGCGTTTGGAAGGATCTTCAACCTCTACCCCCAATCCCTAAGCTCTCCAGGAAACTTGCTATCAACATGAGCATCGGTCGAAGCAGACTCTTTCTCTTCCCCCGATTCGCCCAAGACTTAAGGATTTGCCTCTTGGTTCCCACCTTTCTGTTTTTCAAGTGTTTCTTTCTTTTCCCTTTCTTCCTGCGCTTTGCGCAAAGTCAATCGAGTTACTCTAAAATGATCTTTGAACTCCAGATGACAGCCTCAATATGCATGCATATCTTAACATTGATAGAACTACTTATATGCATGCCATCAGTGTTAGGCCTGTCATCTGGAGCAACAACATTAAGATATTCAGCTGTGAAGTTTTTGCATCCAATACAAAAGCCGCATTTCTAGGAATACGGAAACCTCCACCACCAGTTTGTAAGTAGCTTTTTTTTTTTTTTTTGGATTTTCTTGCTAACTAAGGAAACTCGCCTACAATATTTGCAGGTGCTAAACTTATTGTTCCACCTTTAACCTATTCTTATTCTATATGGGATTAATTTTGAGCTCAAGCTAAAAAGATAGACTTTTATCTTGGTAAAGTCAAATGAATTATGTACTAACTTTGAATAATTGAAAAAAATATATATGTTTTGTGTTTTTATTTTGTATATTCATTCATTTACTCATGATTAGCTTTCTATGGGATTATATGAGTCTATTGGATTTTTAACTTTAATTAGCTATATTTTTAGTTTATAATTTCATAACTTAATGGGATGCTTCTAGATAAGAGTCTACTCCCATGATCCTTTTACCCACTTATTCCCAATTTAATGGAACTTGTTATATACTATAACAACCGCTAGCATTATAATATTATAATTAATTGTCACAATTAGCATATGAACAAATTAAAATAAATAACGGAGACAGATGAGCCACGTACCTATGAACAAATCTTGACTACCACTTTTACATTTATGCGAATTTTATACTAAAATAATTTTTGAGTAATCTTTTATAAATATATATATATATATATATATTTCGAGTGAGTAATCTTTTATAAATAAATATATATATATGATAGCACCAACACTTTTAGGTAGGTATTACAAGTTTTATATATACGAAAATCAAGAGTTGAATTAATATTAATTCTAAACTATGTGTAACAAACAACTACACGGTTATGGTTATACAAGTTAGTTATCTCATAATTTGTGTATAATAACAATAAAATTGGGGCAGTTAAGAATTTATTGCAAGGAAATGCAATATGAACATTCCAGGGAAAGATGTTGGCATATATTTTCTCCAATCAATATTAATTTCTGATAAGGCAAATGTTTTCAATCATCTTACTAGGAATTTTTGTTTTTTAATTCTACAATGTTGAAGAGAATTGAATAAAATATAATTTTATTATGATAGTAAGCGGTTAGAGTCATTTTGACAATAGAATAAAGAGTCTACCACTCTATAAGTTAAAGTGATCTATGGTCATACAGTACATTTACCGTTGTAAATTGATGGAGGCTAATTCTAAAACATGTTAAATTCTTTATGTTTTTTTTTAAGTGTTTGATCATCATTTCTTTCCATTTTAAATAATGAGCCTCCGTAATAAAAAAATTATTTTATCTAATTGTACATTTTCTGTTAGAAATTTTGACTTATGCGCGATACACTTTAAATCATAATTTAATATTTTATCATCGATATATAAAATAAATTTTAAAGATTTTGACCTTAACTTTTTTATTCAATTCATTGGAATATAGTTTATTACATTATCAATAAAAATTATATTAACATGTTTATAATGGTGGATTACTTTAAATAAATAAATAAATAAAAGTAATAATAATTTTTATTTCTTTATAATAGAGATGTATATAATAAATATAAATCTAATTTAGTTAATAAATATTATAAAACTGATAAAAATTACACAAATAAACATAATTAAATATATAAAAAATTGATCACACGAAAATAAATAAATAAATAAATAACCGATTTGCTAGTTTCGGAATATTCATCCATATCTTCATTTGAAAAATACTCTCTTAAAATCTCAAGTTTTTATAGAAAATTTTGAATTAGGTCATTCAATTTAGATAAAGTTAATCGACTTGTAAAATATTGTAATCAATATTGATGGTTGATTTTCTTCATGAGACGAACTATATTGCCTAAGAATATCCAAATCGTTCCTCTTAAGTTGACCGAAACTATTTAATTTAAGGATGTATAAGATGACTTGAGGAAAACATTTGGTGTGCAATAATTTTTTATTTTTTATTTTTAGTATTTGTAATTATTCTTTGTAAAAGAACTAAGGCATTCTATAAGGAATTACGCTCTATAAGTTATTTTTTTTAGGGAAAATTACATAAAATGAACCCAACAAAATTTGAAAATTCAAAATTAAACCGATAGAACTTTATTTCTATATTTGAGCCACCCAAACTTTAATTTTCAAAAATAGACCATCACATATGTGAAGATTCTCTTCACAGACCACCTTCACACCTTCACAGATCAGTGTAAAAGATCTTCACAAAAGGATAAAATGGTCAATTTGGTTCATTTTTTAAAAGTGAAAGTTTGAAAGATTATTTTTGCAAAATTTTTAAAATTGGGCTATATAATGTAAATAAAAGTTATAAAATAACAAAAATGAAAATAACCCTTTAAGGGAAAATTATATCAAATAAACCAAATAAAATTTAAAAATTCAAAACTAAACCAATAGAAGTTAATTTCTATTTTTGAGCTACTCAAACTTTAATTTTTAAAAATAGACCATCACATATGTGAAGATTTTCTTCACAGACCACCTTCACACCTTCACAGATCAGTGTAGAAGATCTTCACAAAAGGATAAAATGGTCAATTTGGTTCATTTTTTAAAAGTAAAAGTTTGAAAGATTATTTTTGTAAAATTTTTAAAATTGGGCTATATAATGTAAATAAAAGTTATAAAATAACAAAAATGAAAATAACCCTTTAAGGGAAAATTATATCAAATAAACCAAATAAAATTTAAAAATTCAAAACTAAACCAATAGAAGTTAATTTCTATTTTTGAGCTACTCAAACTTTAATTTTCAAAAATAGACCATCACATATGTGAAGATTCTCTTCACAGACCACCTTCACACCTTCAGAGATCAATGTAAAAAATCTTCACAAAATGATAAAATGGTCAATTTGGTTCATTTTTTAAAAGTGAAAGTTTGAAAGATTATTTTTGTAAAATTTTTAAAATTGGGCTATATAATGTAAATAAAAGTTATAAAATAACAAAAAATGAAAATAACCCTTTTTTAACAATAATATTATGCATTTAAATATGTTAAAACACACAACACGTGGAGATGATTCTTTTTCTATGGAGATCCTGTTGTAAAAAGAAAATAGATGGGGTAGAAGAAAACAGTTCTATATTAACAGGAAATGAATTCGGATCAGAAAATACCTAGTAATGTAATCTTGGATCTTGATTCTCGAATATAATTGAATATAATGAAATTGCAATAAAGAAGTGCAAAGAAATAAAATTGAAAGAAGCAAAACAAAAGACAACCACAATCACACCTCTTTATTATGCAGGTTGTTTACATATTTATAGTACCATGGTGAAGAACGTGTCACTGTGCATGAACAATCACCTTGCATGCAAGACACGTATCTTACCAGGTGGAAAACCACCAACAGTTCACAACACTCCCCCTTGGATTTCCACCCATTTATGAAATTTAACTGCCTCGTTAAAACCTTGCCAGAAAAACCCAGTGGGATAAAAACTGGACAAAGGAAAAAGAGTACAGCTGGTGAATCCAATTTTACAAAATTCTCCCCTTGTTTACAACACCCATAAAACTAATTTTCTAATCTGGAGAGCTTTCACATTCCGATCTCGTAAACCAGCTTTTCAAACGTTGATGTCGGTAACGATTTCGTTAGTAGATCGGCGAGATTATTGGAAGACCGAATTTGCTTCACATTGATCTGACCCGTATTCTGAAGCTCGTGGGTGTAGAAGAATTTTGAGAAAATGTGCTTGGTTCGATCTCCTTTGATGTAACCACCCCAAACTTGGGCGATGCACGCAGCATTATCTTCAAAACTAACAGTTGGCCCATTCACAGTTTCGGAGATACCACATGAATTCTGGATATGTTGGATCATCGATCTCAACCAAATACACTCTCGACTGGTTTCGTGTAATGCCAAATTTTCAGCATGATTCGAGGATGTGGCTACTAAAGTTTGTTTCGTAGATCTCCAGGAGATCGCAGTACCATTATACGTGAAAATATAGCCAGTTTAAGAACGTCCTTTATGCGGATCCGAAAGGTATCCAGCATCGGCATAACCAGTCAAACCCAGAAATTTATCAGAATTCGTATAAAAAAATCCCAAATCTTTTGTACCCTTCAGGTAACGTAAAATATGTTTGATTCCATTCCAATGACGACGGGTTGGTGCAGAACTATATCTCGCTAATAAATTTACAGCAAACGAGATATCTGGTCTCGTACATTGAGCCAAATATAACAATGCACCAATCGCACTTAGATATGGTACTTCAGGACCAAGTAATTGTTCGTCATCATCCTTCGGTCGGAATGGATCCTTTTTGGGATCAAGTGTTCTTACAACCATGGGTGTACTCAACGGATGAGCATTATCCATATTAAACCTTTTTAGGACTTTTTCAATGTATGCTGATTGATAAACCAATATCCCATTTGGTTTATGTTCAATTTCCAGACCAAGACAATATTTTGTTTTTCCCAAATCTTTCATTTCAAACTCCTTTTTCAAATATTCAGCAGTTTTTTTGATCCCTTCAGGAGTCCCAATGATATTCATATCATCCACATAAATTGCTATAATTGCAAAACCAGACCCTGATCTCTTAATGAAGATACACGGACATATTTTATTATTCTGGTATCCTTCCTTAACCAAATACTCGCTCAGGCGGTTATACCACATTCTCCCAGATTGTTTTAATCCATACAGGGATTTTTGTAACTTTATGGAATACAAGTTTCGAGATTTTGATCGATGAGATTCAGGTAATTTCAGTCCTTCTGGGAGCTTCATGTAAATATCAGAATCAAGTGATCCATACAGATACGCAGTGACTACATCCATTAAACACATTTCTAGTTTTTCAGCAACAGTAAGACTTAACAGAAATCGAAATGTAATTGTATCCATGACTGGGGAATACGTTTCATTGTAATCAATTCCAGGTCTTTGTGAGAATCCTTGTGCAACCAAACGTGCTTTGTATCTCACAATTTCATTTCTTTCGTTTCGTTTTCGAACGAATACCCATTTGTAACCAACTGGTTGAACATCTTCAGGTGTTTGAACTATGGGTCCAAAAACTTTTTGTTTATTCAACGAATTTAATTCTGTCTGGATTGCTTCTTCCCATTTTTTCTAGTCATGCCTACTTTTACACTCTTGGATATCACGTGGCTCATAATCATCATATGAAATACTAATTGCCACTGAATATGAAAACAAATCAGCAATGATTATTTCTTTTCGATTCCAAGTCTCTTGGATGAAGTCTATGGAAATTTCTTCATTCTTTGATTCTGGTATTCTCGTATTATTCTCCTTCTGGGAGGTTATTTTCAGGAGTCTCATCAACTTTTGGGATTTCATCAGATATGGTTTTAGGATCCAGATCATTTTTATTCCTTTTCCTTGGAACTGTATCTTTTGAACCAGGGGGTCTACCACGCTTCTGGCGAGGGATAGGAGTTTCATTTGCTATTGTCTTTTGAGATTGTCCTTCTGGAACAATTACCCTTGCTGGTACATTTGTAGCTTCAATATAAGACTTGGTTATTTTCGAAGTATCATTGAATGCATCAGGCATTCGATTAGCTATCATTTGTAAATGTAGGATCCTTTGAACTTCGAGTTCACATTGCGGGGTACGCGGATCCATATGCGCCAGAGTTGGAACCTTCCAGGTTAATTCAAATTTCTCTTCTGGAGAATTATTTCCTTTTCGAAGCAATGGAAAATTACTTTCATCAAAATGACAGTCAGCGAATCTAGCTATAAATAAATCTCCTGTCATTGGTTCCAAATATCTTATAATTGATGGGGAATCAAAACCCACATAAATTCCTAAACGTCTTTGGGGTCCCATTTTCGTTCTTTTAGTTGGGGTAATGGGTACATATACAGCACACCCAAATGTTCTCAAATGTGAGACGTTAGGAGGATTCCCAGATACCAATTGTAATGGGGAATATTGGTTATAAGCAGTTGGACGGATACGAATCAAAACTGCAGCATGCAATATAGCATGTCCCCAAACAGAAACAGGTAATTTCGAGCGCATTAACAATGTTCGCGCAATTAATTGAAGGCGCTTAATTAATGATTCAGCTAATCCATTTTGGGTATGAACATGCGGAACTGGATGTTCAATATCAATCCCAGATACTTGACAGTATTCATCAAATGCTTTCGACGTAAATTCCCCAGCATTATCAAGTCTTATACTCTTAATAGGGTAATCTGGAAAATGAGCTCGTAATCGAGTAATCTGTGCTAGCAATTTTGCAAAAGCAACATTACGAGTGGATAACAAGCATACATAGGACCATCTTGCAGATGCGTCTATCAAAACCATAAAGTAGCGAAATGGTCCACTAGATGGATGAATGGGTCCACATATATCTCCTTGAATTCTCTGTAAAAATGATGGAGATTCAAAACCTACTTTCGTAAACGATGGTTTCGTTATCAATTTCCCTTGGGAACATGGGATACACAGGTCCCTATCATTCAGTAGGATTTTATGATTTCTCAGTGGATGCCCTTCTGAATTCGCTATTATTCCTCGCATCATTGTGGATCCCGGATGCCCAAATCTATCATGCCAAAGCTGGAATATTCTGGGATCGGAGAACTTCTGGTTCTCAAAAACATATGTTTCAACATCCCCGATGGTTGTATAATATAATCCAGATGATGAAATGGGTAAATTTTCAACTACAAGCTTCTGGCCTGATTTTCTTGAAACAATACATAGGTATTCAATACCATTTTCATCAACTGTTTCGATGTGATAATCATTCATCCGTATATCTTTGAAACTGAGTAAATTTCTTCTGGATTTGCGAGAGTATAATGCATTTTCGATTTCCAATTCAGTGTTATTTGGTAACACAATTAAAGCTCTTCCGGAACCTTCGATCAGATCTACTGGACCTGATATGGTATTCACCTTCATTTGAATTGGAATCAGTTCCAGAAAATATTTTCTATCTCTCAAAATCGTATGGGTTGTAGCACTATTGGCTAAACAGACATCCCCATGTGAAGCCATTTCTTGGTTTGAATTCATAACTTCAATAAAATAACACACAAAATTAGTTGAATGGAAATGTAATATCTTTCATTAATATTTACAAATATTTACAACCAAAATCAAAATTACATTCCACTCTCTGTACATTCCAAAATAAGAAAAACACATTCACTTGTAATTAACGGTTCCATCAGCAATCAGGTGATCTATCTTCCCATCAGGATCTTCAAAGAAATCGGCAGTTTCCAGATTTGATATGTCGACAGGACCAGTATAACCATCGCCAAAAACATCAGCCATATTTGTTTCATTATTCTTTTTCTTTTCTTGTTCGCGTCTTAACTTCTGGTAAGCTTCAACTACATGCTTAGAAGCGCGACAAGTTCTCGAAAAACAAGTGGGGGAACCACATCTATAATAGGGACCACGATTGAACTTTGGTGGTTCTTGAATTTCTTTCCCTTTGCTAGAACTAGCATTATTATTATTCCACTTCTGGGGAGCATTTGGATTATGATATGGATATCCATAATCCCTATTACGACCACGTCCCTGGCCATTTCCAGAACCTCTACCACCTCGACCATTACCACTACCATTTCCATAATTATTCCAACGTTCAGAATTACGGCCACGACCACGGCCACGACCACGACCACGGTAACCACAACCACGGCCTGGATTTTCATTATAATATGCATTCACTTCTGGGAATGCTTGGGTGCCAACAGGGCGCCTTTCACTATTTCTCAGCAACAGTTGGTTGTGTCTTTCAGCAAGATCTAATGAACCAATCAAATCATCGTATTTCACAAATTTCTTTTCACGATACTGCTGATGTAAAATAATCTGAGAAGGATGGAAAGTGGTAAATGTCTTTTCCAACATATCATGGTCTGTTTTTGTTTCCCCTCACATTTTCAATTTGTTCACAATCATGTACATGGTGGAGTTATACTCGCTCACACCTTTAAAATCTTGGAACCTTAAATTGGCCCACTCATCACATGCTTCAGGCAACATGATTTCCTTTTGGCGATCATATCTAGATTTCAAAGCTACCCAAAGATCTGCAGAATCTTTTATATTCATATACTGATTTTTGAGATCCTTAACCAGATGTGTTTTAATTATATACATGGCTTTACATTTCTCAACCTCAGTTGTTTGCACCTCTTTATTGAGGGTCCCAAATAATTCTTTGGTTTTTAATATTAACTCGCAATCATCACACCATTTCATATAGTTTCTCCCAGAAACTTCCAGCTCATCAAATTTCAGATTTTTCATTTTCTGCAAAATAAGAACACATTCTTTAAATTTCCAGATTTCCAGAATTCAATTTCAAAAATTCAATTATTCAGCTCGGGTGAATAATATTATCATTTCAAACTTTCTAGATCCACCATTTATTCAACTCAGGTGAATAATGGTATTTTTCCAAAAATTTCTAAAATTTCCCAGATCACACAGAAGAAAGAAAACATCATCACCAGACACTTTCTGATCTGGAAGATCCGGCAAAGCGGCAACCAGAGAGCATACTCGTGCTGATAACGTGTTGTAAAAAGAAAATAGATGGGGTAGAAGAAAACAGTTCTATATTAACAGGAAATGAATTCGGATCAGAAAATACCTGGTAATGTAATCTTGGATCTTGATTCTTGAATATAATTGAATATAATGAAATTGCAATAAAGAAGTGCCCAAAAATAAAATTGAAAGAAGCAAAACAAAAGCCAACCACAATCACACCTCTTTATTATGCAGGGTGTTTACATATTTATAGTACCATGGTGAAGAACGTGTCTCTGTGCATGAACAATCACCTTGCATGCAAGACACGTATCTTACCAGGTGGAAACCACCAACAGTTCACAACAGATCCAACTTTTTTTCCAGCAAGGTCAGTACAACTATAAAACAATACTACTATTGTAGCTAATGTATTTTGTCTTTGTCGTGTAAAAAATGATAAAGGTAATTACATTTACACTCCTGAACGTTGATAAATTACACATAAATAAATATTTTAATATTACTATATGTTTATATTTTTATCTAATAATAAAATCTTGTTTAATTAATAAATTTATCAATAGTTAATTCTAAAAAAAAAATCACCGCATGTTTGTTAAATTCTAAAAAAAAAATACATTAGTTTGACTTTTCCCAATTCTACCACTTTTATGTTAATTAACAGTTTGGTTATTATTCGCCATTGACGGATGAACATTAATCAGGGATATTTTTAGAATTTTAATTTTTAAAAATTATAACAATTTTAAAATAAAATAAAATAAAGAGAAAATGTAAGATTTTTTTTTAAAAAAAAATTAATAACATTTTAATTTTCAAAAAAAAAATTAAAGTTTAAAAAATGTCTCTGGTTATTGTTCATTCATCAGTGGGTGAACAGTAACTAGACTGTCAATTAACAGAAAAGTGATAAAATGGGAAAAACTCAAACTGATGTGGTTTTTTGGAGAATTTGGCAAACCCGCAGTGGTTTTTTGGGATTAACGCATTTATCAATATAACAATGAAATTTGCAATTCTGAATACATTTGTATGATGTAATGTTGATTCAAAATTAATTTACCTTATATTTTTACTAATTTTTATGGATAAAAATGGTGTAATTGTATATTAATATCTAAATGTTCATATATGTGTAATTTGCTATCGTTCAGGGTGTGAGTGCAATTAATTCAAAACGATATTAATAGAAGTTAAGAATTTATTAATAGAATAATTGAATTATTAACGCAACGGAATTTCCAATTAAACCAATAATTACTTACTCACTCCGGATTATTAATATAGAGAAAATTTCCGTTTTTGGCTTATTATTTATATAGAGAAATTTTTCTTAAGAGAAAATTTTTAAAGTTAAAATGTCTAAAATATCCTTTCTTAAAAAATATGTATAACTAACTTTTTAAAAAAATAAATAAATAAAAAACCTAATTATATTAGATTTTGTAATTTTATTGTTTCACATTCATCATTTCCAACGAATCACTCCCCCAACGACTCATTCTCACCCTACACGACATTAAAAGCTCTTGTTTATATTTTAATGGCTCCAAAAAGAAAGACGATGACTTTACCACGTAAAAAGAAATAATGGTAAAAGGAAAAAATGGGTTACATGTTTTGAAGTCAAAGAACACCAAAGAATGACCGAAAGAGAAGAGAAAATTGGTCTCTTCATCAAGAAATCCTCCAAAAAAAAAAAAGAAAAAGACTGTTGTTGTTAAGAAGAATATCAAGTTTCGTGAGAAAAAGACAGTTGTCGTTCGTGAAATGTTGAGAGTAACAGCAATTTTCTGGATCACTTCTGAGTGTTTGACCCCTTCTTTCATCTCAGACAGAAGCATGGAAATAACAGATTTTTCATAAAATCTATAATATTTTTCTTTTTATTTTCTCGATTAGTGCATGTTGAAACACATCCATCACATTCCGTCAAAATAGTGGCACTTTGATCAATATTTGTGGCCAAATCTTCTGGAAGTTCATTCAAATCAAAATTAACAGTGAGATTCATTGTTGGAACACTTCCATCAGATTGAATGAGAACTGTGACACTTTCATCAGGATTTGTGGCCAAGTCTTCTAGAAATTCATTCAAACAAAAGTAGTGTAATTCATTTTTTTTTTATTTTGATGGAAAATTAAAATTTTTCAATGATCTTAAATAACATCTATGGACAATTAGTATTTTCATTTAAAAAAAAAAAAAGTTCGGCGGTAACTACAAATATTTTGGTTCCAAATTTTTTTAGCAATTTAAAATTAATCTAGATACATTTTTATGTTAAATTTAGAATTGGAGGGAAAATTTACAAATTTATTGTATTAATTATGAAATAATGAGGGGCACTAGAGGAAACTAACTTCTTATCTTGATTCCCGTGAAAAGTTAGTTTTCTCTATATTAATAATCCGAAGGGAGTATTCGATTTATTCTTTTAGTAACATTAATGAAACAAATAAAGAATTAAATTACCTATTCATATTGGAGGCTTCATTATGTTTCGTGCTGTAATTAAAATTGAGATATTTCACATTCCAACCAAACGATCCAAACAGTATCCAGATAGAGTTCGATAACTTGGAAATCAAAATTGTTAGGAAATTTCCGGTTTTATCTCACTTTTTTCCTAGTTTCTAGTTCAATTCAACCAAAACAATCAGCCCAAACACAAAATTTAACGTGGTTCGGCAAATTGCCTAATCTACGGAAAGATAACAACTTTACTATGAGAAATAAGAATTACACGTCATTCAGACAACACTTTCTCTCCACACAAAATTGCTTTCTTTCTCAACCAAAATCTCTTTTAGGCGAACAACTCTACCATGGCGAGACAACTCCAATACAAAATCTCATTACAGCAAGACAACCCCAAAATAAATCTCCTTACGGCGAGACAACCCCCAATCAAAATCTCCTTAATGGCGAGACAATCCAAATACGAAATCTCCTTCATAACGAGACCCAACCCCAATTATCATCACCCTCACTGGGCATGACCTCAATCCAATTATCACCATCCCAAAGGGACGGGATTTCAATACTATGACCACCAACCCCAAAGGAATGGGATACGTTTTTCTTCATGAGACAACTCTATTTGTAGTGATCATCAAAATACTTTCCTAATTTGTTTTCTTTCCAACTAAGGAATACAATCAACGAAATTAGGAAAACCAAATCTTTCCAAAACAAAAAATCAAACAATTAGGAAATAGATCCAAACTCAAAATAGAAAATTCTTTCTAAAAGGAAATCTTTGTGATTCCAAACAATCCTAACACAAACTATTTGGTTATAGTTTGAATTTGGAAGATTTCTGATAGCAAGTATAATCCGAACAATTGGATGGAAGATGAAGTCAAATTGATCACTAATAGTGTACGCATAGAATACCAAAAGAATGACTTGTTCTCTAAGATCATTAATCAATTTATAATTGATTGCTTAAAAAAAAAAGAAAGAAAGAAAAGAGGTAAAATACATTTGATTTTCGATTGTTTTCAACTTGGTGGGTCCATGTCATATTGGTGATACCATTGAGAATTGTATTTATTTATATTATAAAGGGAAAGTTTTTTTCTAAGTTATAAAAAGTTTAGTATACAAATAGGCATGTTTTGAAAAGTTTGCGAAATTAAATTTTAATTTTCACTTTATAAGTCATTCACAGAATCTGTAAATTATAAAAAATTAAAAGTATTTTCGGAAATTCGACCTATGAAGTGAAAACTAAACTTTTTTTTCCCTACATTTTTCAAAACAGATTTATAATTATATTTTTTAATTTTAAAAACCCATTTAAAATAATTATATATATATATTTATAAAAACAAAAGCCTAAACATGAGTTAAAATAACCTTAAAATATCATTATCAATAATATCTCCATTAATATAATTGATAATTATATTCGAATTTGTTTAACAATATTAATAATTTTTTTCAACTAAATACAAACTTTAGCATGGTATACTTAAATTTCAATCCACGTACACTAACTCACAAAACGTATAGTTTATGGGCAATTTTTCAATTCACACATTTTCACAAAATATACCATACACATTTGGGTAGCCAACGCCTATAGTGGGCTGGAAATCCAGACCCTGTTCGGATTCAAGGCCCAGGCCCAGGCCTGCTGATGCTGAGGCCCAGGCCCAGTAATTCCGAAACAGTCCAATTCTTCCGAGGCCCGTCGACCGGGTAAGCGAGCTGTTGAGGAAATTCCGGATCCTACGGAGATCGTTCCGTGGAGATCTCGTTGGGATCAGGCGATAGCCCTCCAAGCCTCTATAAATAGAAGGCCTGAACCTCACAAAGGGGACACGCTATTACTTACTGAAACTCTGCCGAATTTGTCACTCAAGCCGCTATTAGCTCCGATCACGTTCCGGCGAACATCAGGTGATCAAAGTCACTTTGTCGATCATTATCAATCGAGCCCAGAGCTCACTCAAGGGTCTGTCAACGTCCTTCCGAGGCAATCCTTATCTATTCTCAGTTCAATGCTGACTTCAGCGTCGGAGTGCCTACGGCAGACATCACATAAGTATCCCAAGGTCCGCTCGAACGTTTGTTATTCTTTTGCAGGATACCTTGACTTTTGGAATCGGTCCCAAACAAGCTCTGAACCATCCGGTCCGTCAGTCCGGATCAACTGTAGTTCCGAACCACTACACCTATCAAATACTCAGCGATTAAACGCACATTCTTATCCTAAAATTCCACTAGGAGAGGGAGAAAGAGAAATTTATTTTTAATTATTATTATTTTTTAATATACACACTGGATAACTCTTTCTCGTAATCATTTACGACCTTATTACTTGCCATATTAGAGTCTCGTACACTTTTCATCAACTAGTTTCACATTATGATTTGTGTATGAGAAAGAATACATTTTATTCGTTTTAATATTTATTTTTTAAATATAAAATTACAATAAATCTATAATTAAAGTTATTTTCAATAAAATAATGTATTGGTAAACGTGCAGTACGGCAGCATTTGACTGACCTATTTATTTGGATAAGCGAGGACCATCTTTTCAGAGGTATGATTAATAGCCTTTGATGGTTTTAAGTATTACCCATAGACTCACGACTATATCCATTCAATCATAAGATAAAATAAAAATTGCACAAAAAGAAAAACGCAAAGTTGGAATAGTTAGGAATATCCTAAACTAGTACGGATTTTGGATTGGATTGGATAAGGTACCATCATTTCGTCTTCCACTATAAAATTAATAAATAAATAAATAGTTCACATTATCCCGCCATTGGCGTAATGATAGTGGCAGAACATGGTTTCATTTCATCATCTGTCGCCGTGGATTTAAGTTTACCAAACAAGCAACCAACCAACAGTCTTCCATAACCGACAAAGAAGAACACGTCGCATTCGAAATGGAAAAGAAAAGTTGAGACACGTATCCGATGCTTGCGTGGGGTCCACCACGGTCTGTTTTTCTTTAAAATTTGAGTTTGTCCATCCCTCCCTGCATTTGCTCTACTTCTAGTACTACTACTAACATCATCACTTCACACAACACTTGTCACCACCTGGTTTCATTCACAAACCGCCAATGCCAAACCCTAAGCTCGCTCGCTTACCCAGCCTCAGGGATCGAGTTGAGGACACTCTCTCCTGTCACCGTAACGAACTCGTCTCTCTTCTCTCCAGGTCTTGTCATCCTACACTCACTCTGCTTTCGTCTTTCTGTTTAAGATGATTCTGAGTTCCGGTGTTATTGGATTTGGTTTTTCAGGTACGTTGCTCAGGGAAAAGGTATCCTGCAACCTCATGTTCTCATCGATGAGCTTGAGAACGTTATTAGAGAAGATGAATCCAAGCAACAACTCAGAGATGATCCTTTTAGCGAGATTCTTAGAGCTGCTCAGGTTTATTTTATTTTTATTCTATATTCAGTTTATATCACTTTTAAAGTGGAATCTAGATTACTGTTTTTGACAATATTAGTGTGGACTAAAAGTATATGTATGATTCTAATTTTACTAGCTTTATTTACTTTTATAAGTTTGATCTCTGTTTTACGTGAGTTGCTTCTAGTCTCTTCATATCTGTATATGTTTCTGATAGGAAGCGATTGTCCTACCTCCCTTTGTGGCTATAGCTGTTCGGCCAAGACCCGGTGTTTGGGAATATGTCCGCGTAAATGTTCATGAACTTAGCGTGGAGCAATTAAGTGTTTCTGAGTATCTTCACTTTAAAGAAGCACTTGTAGATGGAAAGTAAGAGACTTATCTATTTGAAAATTTTTATTTTCTTTTTTAGCTGGGAAATGTTATCAAATGATTGATGTCTAATTTAACCTCCCCTGTTTTTATTTTTTTGGGTGGTGGTATTGATCCACTTTATTTATTTGTTTGTTTTGTTTACTTTACATTTACTAGGGATAACAATAGGTACATCCTGGAGCTTGATTTTGAGCCGTTCAATGCAACTTTTCCTCGCCCCAACAGATCTTCCTCCATTGGTAATGGCGTTCAGTTCCTCAACCGTCACCTTTCTTCGAGTATGTTTCGTAGCAAAGATAGTTTGGAACCGTTGCTGGACTTTCTTCGGGTTCACAAGTATAAAGGTCAAGTAAGTATGCTATGAGTATGGTCTCCTGTCAATATAATACTTTAAACGAGTGTCTTTAGATTAAAGATCAATAAAACATATCTCAGTTATATCTAGAATTTACAATTTCACTAGTTTACATTTTACTTGGATATTTTGGTGGAATTAGACGATTGAGTAATGGTCTTTTCAGGCTTTAATGTTAAATGATCGAATTCAAAGTGTATCTCGACTTCAAGCTACTCTAGCCAAGGCTGAGGATTATCTCTCTAAGCGTCCACCTGATACACCCTACTCTGAGTTTGAATACGAGTAAGCTTGGAATTTTTATATTATTTCATTTGATTATCTGTTTTCTCCCGGATGATATATACTTAGTGGGACTGGTATTTATGCATTTTGACATTCTGCCTGTCTGCAGATTACAAGGAATGGGTTTCGAAAAAGGTTGGGGGGATAATGCTGAACATGTATTGGAGATGATGCATCTTCTGTCTGATATCCTTCAAGCACCCGATCCCTCTGTATTAGAGACATTCCTAGGGAGAGTACCAATGGTTTTCAACGTTGTCATCCTGTCTCCTCATGGATATTTTGGCCAAGCAAATGTTCTAGGCCTGCCTGACACTGGTGGGCAGGTATTTGTAGTTTTATGAACCTTATCATACTGCAAACATTTTAGTTCACCTTTTTCCTTTGTTAATTTCACCTCCTTAAGATCCTTCTTTACCCTCGCATGAGTTATGGTTCCTTTTTCTCAGAAAAACAGGGGGAGATTTGATTTCCAAATTCATTCTTCTAAGATTTATTTCACTTTGGCTGTCTTAGATTGTTTATATTCTTGACCAAGTGCGTGCCCTGGAGAATGAAATGCTTCTCAGAATTAAGAGACAAGGACTTGATATAGCTCCTAAAATTCTTATTGTAAGTGTATTTGCTTGGTGTATTTTGGTGTCTTCAGTTTTCTGGTTTTGTCACCGTTTATTTATCCAATACATTGCTTGATCCTTCAGGTGACCAGGTTAATACCTGATGCCAAAGGAACTACATGCAACCAGCGGCTTGAAAGAGTCAGCGGGACAGAACACACATACATTCTGCGGGTTCCTTTTAGATCAGACAAAGGAATCCTTCGTAAATGGATCTCAAGATTTGATGTGTGGCCTTATCTGGAGACTTTTGCTGAGGTAAAGCCTTCTTAACTTTCCTAGTTTATTTCTTTTTCCTTCACCAGACACTAGCTGTAAGAATGGGGTGTGCTCTTATGAATGAAGGTTTAGATTAAATAATATTACATTGACATAGGTTGTTTGTGTCTAGCCCCTTCAAGTGTACATTTTGAGCTGTCCAACCGTGCAATTTCATTTTATGGGCACTTGTTTAGTAACTTTGGGCACTATAGTTATGGTATCCAAATATGGTCTTATTGCAAAGGAAATTAGTTGAACTAGAATTTATAGATATACACGGAATTGTTGTTTTACTTTGAAACAGATTATCGAAGACTCCTAAATCTAGAACTCAACTGGTTGACACCTTCACAGCAATCTGTGTCGAAGTAAATGCTTTCATTTTTCCATTATTTCTGACTTCGCCTGCCGCTGCTGCTATGCCAATGCTCATACATTATGACTAAATGGCTCTCCTGCACTGAATTTCTTACCTTTGTTACCTTTATGAGCCATAAGCGCGCATTGTAGCTCCTTTAAAATTTATAGTTTTTTTTTTTTCTCTCAATTATGTTTTTTAATATTTGATTGCATGTAGCCCACCCCAATTGAATTGGGACTAATGATTGTATTTTTTGTTGATAATGCTTGCTATTTTGATTGCATGTTCTTATCAGTTGCTTTTCTTTTCCTTTTCTTTTTTGGATATTACTGTACCGACTAATCTTCTTGCCTTTATGATCAGGATGTAGCAAGTGAAATAACAGCAGAACTACAGGCCATTCCTGATTTTATTATTGGAAATTACAGTGATGGAAACCTTGTCGCATCTTTATTGGCATATAAGATGGGAGTTACCCAGGTCAGCTATGAGATTTTGCTGCGTTTATGCTTTTTATTGTATAAATAGTATGTACCTAAAGAATGAGTTTTATTGTAACTGGTGATTTGCAGTGCACCATTGCACATGCATTGGAGAAAACAAAATATCCAGATTCAGATATATATTGGAAGAAGTTCGATGAGAAGTATCATTTTTCATGTCAGTTCACTGCTGACCTCATAGCCATGAACAATGCTGATTTTATCATCACCAGTACATATCAAGAGATTGCAGGAACGTAAGTAAACTTTCTGAGGGATCTTTTATAATGTCTTCTTGACATAATTTCTTTTTGTTGTCATGTTGCTATTTTGATTGTTAATACGTTCTTTATGCAAAAATTTTTAACTTGTGCAGATAGAATGAAGATGTTATAATTTAAATTCTCACCTTCAAGAAAGCATTGTCATGCTTTTAGTCATATCACATCCAAGTTATCACATATTTAATAGTTTCATGACTTTGTATCTATGAGTTATAGCAGAATGGTGGTTAATATGATTTGTTCCGTGATTAATGAAAATATTTTATCTGAACTACTGTGATGTTAGAAAGCACGTCATGTACCCTCTGTTGGCAACTCTTGACTTTTGTAGTAACTACTTAAAAGTGTTGCATTTCTCTGACTTGCTGAACTTCTTGTATGCTCCTTTCAGGAAAAATACTGTTGGCCAGTATGAGAGCCACATGGCATTTACACTTCCAGACTTGTATAGGGTTGTACATGGCATTAATGTTTTTGATCCGAAGTTCAACATTGTTTCTCCTGGGGCAGATATGGACATCTATTTCCCATTCTCAGAGAAGCAAAAGAGACTTACAGCATTACATGGTTCTATAGAAGCATTACTATTTGATCCTGCCCAGACTGATGAGCATGTGTGAGTCTCTTCCCATTCCTATCCTTCAATTCAGTACTTCACAAATTAGTTAATTTTGTTAACAATTTGCTGGTAGTCATAGACTTTTGTTCTTATCATAGTACAAGCATAAAATCTCCTTTGGAGAATCTGATACAAGAACAATAATTCCTGTAAGAACGCTAGAATACTGGAAGAAGACATTTTGTTAATAGACTAGTGTGTTATTCTTCACTGATCTGACTATCATTGATAATCTGCATCCCTTCACATGGATTCAGAATGAATTAGGTTGAACAATTCGCTCTTCCCTTAAACTAGCATATAATTGGAATTACATATTGTTTGCAGGGGTACACTGAAGGATCGCTCAAAGCCCATAATATTTTCCATGGCCCGGCTTGATCATGTGAAAAATATGAGTGGTTTGGTAGAGTGCTATGGTAAGAATACCAGATTGAGAGAGTTGGTTAACCTTGTTGTGGTAGCGGGTTACATTGACGTGTCAAAGTCGAGGGACAGAGAAGAGATTCAGGAAATTGAGAAGATGCATGAGCTCATGAAAAAGTACAATTTGGATGGTCAGTTTCGTTGGATTTCAGCCCAAACAAATCGAGCACGTAATGGTGAGCTATATCGCTACATAGCGGACACAAGAGGTGCTTTTGTTCAGGTATTTGCTGCTATTGATCCTCATTCATATCACCATTTATGATAGTTCTAATCATATGCTGTTCTTTATTTTTGAACGTGGTGGCAGCCTGCTTTCTATGAAGCTTTTGGCCTTACAGTTGTGGAAGCTATGACTTGCGGTCTTCCAACATTTGCTACTTTGCACGGTGGCCCTGCTGAAATTATTGAGCATGGTATTTCAGGGTTCCATATTGATCCATACCACCCTGATCAGACTGCTGAACTCATGGCAGACTTCTTCCAAAAGTGCAAGGAAGATCCAAACCACTGGAATGATATCTCTGAGAAAGGGCTTAAAAGGATTTATGAGAGGTAAATTGCATTACATTTGAGTAGTTAATCTTCTTTCATAAAACTGTGAGGCTCACACACACAGATATCATGATGATGTAGGTATACATGGAAGATTTACTCCGAAAGGCTTCTTACATTGGCTGGGGTATATGGTTTCTGGAAGTATGTTTCTAAACTCGAAAGGCGGGAGACGCGGAGATATCTTGAAATGTTCTACATTCTCAAGTTCCGTGGTCTGGTTAGTACATTAATCCTTCTTGTTTAGTTACTTACTACTAAAATTGCCGAGTCCACAGGTGCCATTGGAATGAGATCCAAGGAATCAGAGAAAGTAGGGTGAAAAGATGCAGATAGCATTTGTTGCTATCATATGTGCCCTTAATTTTTTATTTTTTTCATTTTTTTAAATTTTATTTTGGCATCTGATTCAATTCGTTCCCTATTGATTTTCAGGCAAAATCTGTTCCTCTTGCGAGTGATGAGCAGCTATAAGCTAGCAGTACACAACGAAGCAGCTTTATTGTGATCTAGTGGGTCTCATATGGTATTTAAATAAGAGATTTGCTAGTATGCGTGTGGTTTTTAGTTTTACACTCATGAGTTGAACTCTCTATATCCAGAATAATGTATAATGTGTATTTTCATGCCGTTGTGAAAAAATGTGTATTGTATTCCATTCTAAACTTTTGCTCACACGTTCATGTCCTTGGGGATGTGGATGAGAACTTGTGGTTCGTATTGATGGTCTTAAAAGCTCGTCTGTAGTCTGGTCTGGTCTGGTCTGACACTCTGACTGCAAACAAGCAGCTTTATTGACCACTTCCCCAACCCCTATAATAAGATTAAATTATAGCTTCACATGCGCACCACGCCTCTCTATAGTTTCACACTATTTTCAACGGTCAAATAGAACTAAACCCAACAAATATTTTAAACCCACATAATCCACTGACAAATCCCTCATTCTATACTATACATTATTCAATCCTCCATATCTTTACCATTTATTACACTTTGTGGTCCCAAAAAATCTCTTATCTCATAAGTTCCTTTCATTACTTCCATATTACCTACTAAATAAACAACTAAGAAAAAGAAGACAGATCAAATACAAAGCTTCTGCAACTTAAAAACATATTTCAAGTCCCCAAAAGAGGCCTTTTTACATACTTAAATCCAAACACGCCCGTCCACAAACACCGTTCTAGGGACGACACTTACACTCATAGGTTAAACTAAATAATCCTCTCTAAATATATAAACTAGGAGAGACTATATACTATCTCTTCCCTCGACAATTGTGCTTGAAAGTTTTAAGGGCTCGAACCTTAGGTCTTAGCCCTCCCCTTTTGCTTACAATTTTAGGGGAATAATATTACATTTCTTGGGAATTTAAAAAACTCCTAAAAATCTAGTTACTGGTGCACTACCCAATTGAGAGATAATAATAATATAGGCCTTTTTGGTTGTCTTTAGAGCTGACCAAATGAGTGAGCCAAGTAAGTTAGAGCACCAACAAGGGGTGCGTTCATGTAAGTAGAGGGCTCTGATTGCTCATAATCTGACCGTTGATCTGGGAACCTATCATGCTGATCTGGCCCACCAACAATTGCACCCACCAGAATATTAGGGTTTGGAGATTGAGAGTTCATGACACTGAAGCCTGATGAGCATTGGATCTTGGCTGGGTGTGTCGCAATCGACGGTAGAGATGATCCTCTGTGGTGTATCCTTCTTGGGTATCTAGGACCATACCCCACCATGTAGGACATCTTCAAGGGGTTGTCTCCCAGTAAATAATCCACCTAAATTTGCCACATATAGGTCATCAGTTGGGTTAATTATTGCCAAATGAATTCACCTTATCTTAATTACAGTACCTGTTTCTTGGCAATGGTCCTGAGTCTTTTGGGAGTTATAATGGTACCACCACAGTTAACAACAGTGTGAGCAGAGGTCAGGTACTTGGCGTAGGTTAAGAGCAAGAATGAAGTGGAGGTAACATATTGCATGTTGCTATCACTCATCTTGAACAAAAGCCCACCTGTTCGTTTGTTTTGAATGTATTAGTCAGTATAATGAAACACACATCGCATACATAAAAACAAAACTAGCCGTTGGGTGTGGGGACCTGGAGTGTATTGTGCTGAAGACGAAGAGGCCCCTGGAATTAGAGAACAAATGAAATTATCTGCGTGACCTTTGTAATCATGGAGAGATGGGACCTTTTGGACCAAAAATGCCTGCACATTAATCCACCAAGATTAACTAATTATTCAAAATTAAAACTGTAAAGTGTTGTTTATGTAAATTAAGGACCTTGGATAGAAGAATCCTTGCTCCGACATGCTTGTTATCCCACCCAAATGTGTTATCATACTCTGCAGCTCCGAGTGTCTGTCCATTGACTTGAATGTAGTTAAGGTAGGTTGGGTTCTTTGTGGCTTTGTGTAGCCAAGCAGCACCCCACAGCAGCTCATCCTACCATTGTTGTTATTGTTACTCATTTCATTAGATTCAACACAACTGCATGAAAATTAAAAGCTGAAGAGAACATTTTTGTGTACCTGATAACCAGAATAAGAGCAGTAGAAAGGGCAGACAAATTTCTTCAACCCATTGCTGTAGGCTCCTCTGTATCTATCAGCAAAAGCAAATACCTTTTGCAAGTAAAGAAGAATATTAGTAAACGAGTGAAGATTGGTAAGTTTTGATACATTTGATAGTAATGTATATACCCTCATAGCTCTCCTGACTAGAAGCTTGGAGTAGGTTGGGTCACTTCTCCTGAAAACTAGAGAAGCAGCAGCTAAAGCTGCAGCGGCTTCTCCAGCAACATCAGAACCAGGAGTGTTTCTATCAATTTTTATCACAGTCCTTGGTGTATCCATGTCTTCAGGTCTCTCCCAGCAAGCGTGGTCTTTAGTAGCATCACCCACCTACATTTTCACAAATGATGCTTAAAATGACTAGTCTTTAGTAAATTTTCACCTTAGACAAGTGATTGACAGTTGAGACCTGAACATAGATGGTGTCTGGGTGTACAGTAGCTTTGAGGAGGTAATCAGTGGCCCAACGAATGGCTCCTTTAGCATTCTGCAACTCACCTTTCATCAACCCACCAAACTCAATCACACTCCATGAGAGCATAGTGGTAGTGAAAGCCATTGGAAAACCAAACTTCACATTGTCACCTGCATCATAGTACCCACCAACCAAATCCACCTGCATTTTCAGTTTCAACACCAAAATCAGTCAAACCCCACTTCACATTACCCACAAAAAGAACTAAAAAAACGGTAGAGTGAGCTTACATGCATAGCAGAGCCATCAGACAGACCAGAGTCTCTCCTCCAAGTGACCCTCTGGTTAGGTGGTAACTTGCCAGATCTCTGGCCTTCAAAAAAGAGGATTGATTTGGTGAGTGCGTCTCTATAGTTGTGTTTGGCAAAGCGAGGGTGGCGGTGATGTGAATGGGAGCGAAAAGGGTTGCCATTGCAGAGAAACAGAGATGAACAGAGGAGGATGAGGAGAAGAGGAAAGGTTAGAGAGAGAGGCATTGCTTTTTGCTTTGGACTGCTCCACAAACCAACCAACCAACCAACAACTACCAAAGTCGCTGCAGTGAGCAACAGACGCTACACTTGCTCTCTATTTATAAAGCAAAAGTTGCATCTTTAGCCTCTGTAGCTCTTCGATACTGCATCGCAGTAAATTCTCTATTTCTATTTTTATTTTTATTTTTATTTTTAAAAATCAATTAAGAACGGTCACATGGAACCCCTCACACCATTAAGATGCTGGTTCTTTTAATGATTACAATTGTAATTTTTTTTCCTCCAATACTGCAACGACACGTAAGAAAATAAAGTATAAACATTTCAATACTCTTTATTTGGATAAGATTCATTCTAGTCATGTGGAATATATGCCTTCCTACTCTTAATAATGTACAAGACTGTCTACAAACATTATTTTTTTTCAATGTCAGACTCAAACATTCACTTATTAGATTGCCATGTAAAATGTGAAGATGTCCTCCCAACCCAAACATTCACTTACCTAGTTCAGAAGAATGGGCATGGTTTAAAAAATTGTATACAATCACTAAATAGTTAAATATTGAGGATGTATATGAGACATTATAATGCAGGCCACAACTATAGTTTCCTTATATCTTGGAACAGAGTGACTGAATTGAAGCATATCATGGGGTTGATAGTTGAACTCAACACTCGTGTCGGGTCGGTTCTTTGATTGAGTCACAAAATGGTCAATAAAGGCCCATATGGAAATGGAGCAATCTCCCATCAATACAATGTATATTGGATAAGCCGGAAGTGTAACTGAATATGTGAATGGCTAGATGGAGAAGAGATACATAATTGGGGTGCTCAATGAACGTGCTATGAGGAACAGAGAGGACATCAAGCATGTTACATGAACATAACTTTAAGACAATTATCAAGACAAAGGGGCCAACCAATCAATGGATAAAGCAGCCATAAAAGTGCATTGTAAAAGATGGGTATACCCCAGATGGACATTGTTTTTATCCCCAACATTCGAACACTTATCCAAGGGCATATATTCAATTCAACCCACGTCAACATATACTTCTATTCATATTTCAAGCTCGCTTGCCTGATAGACTAGATCTGTATTATTGAAATACAATACGGTCATGGAAATGAGAAGAAAATAAAGAGGAAGGACAGATGTCAGAGTGATAAGAAAGCGATGGCTTGACCCAATCAATAACATCATGTGCTCTTCTGATTTAATTCCACATGCAAAAGCATGCACTCATGTTCATCTTCTATCTGCTTCTCTGTCATTTTGAAGATAATCAAACCAGGACTAGCTCAAAAGCTGACACAGACTACACATTACATGCCCATTATTGAAGCTTGACATATAAATGCAATTTAATAGTACTAAAATGGGCTACATTTACAGCAATTTAATACTAACCGTTGAAATAATTTTGTTCTGACATTAATGAAATTGAGTCTGTCTGTGTGAAGTGTGATGATTGACATGATATCTGCAAGCGGTTACAACCCGTGATTTTCGGTTTTGCAGGATTTGGTTATGATTCTTTCACCATCGTTGTAGTATACTCTCTCTCAAAATTATTGGATTAGATAGAATATCAACATATACATGAAATGATATTTGCTCATTTCGATGGGGGCCTCTTCCCGTCTGATCAAAGGACCACTCTGATCACGCTTGTAAACTATATCTGATTGAGGATTTGTATTGGTTGATTATTCTAAATTCATATCATTCAAACAAAAGATGGATTTCCAAATCATGACAGGATATGTATATCTTTTATCTTTCAAATTCATATTTAAGACAACAATCAAAGAAAGACTTACTTCCTGTTTTAACATAAGCAGGCCAAGTGTTTTATTAATGAATTACCTTTTATAAGTTCAATTCAAATCAAAACATAACACATTGTTACTTTAGTTAAAAATATAACACATTGCAAAACATAGGTACATGTACATCATGCACAAATCTAATCTCGGTGGAAAGACATTTCCACTGTTGAACTCTATCGTTAAAAATTTTATATACCAACAAATTCTAGTGAAAAAAAAAAGAAAAAAAAAAGAAAAGGAAAAAGAAAAAAAAAAAAAAAAAAAAGAGGAGTACAATTGAAATTCAAATATGATATTCTGCCCTCAGATGTACCCTCGAAATCAATCACTCAACTTTGGGAGTTTCTGCGTTATCATATTATGAACTAAATTTTTAAAAGTTGAAGTTAGTAAAATTTTGTTAACATCAACTAAATTATTCTATAATCAGATCTGTTTCAATCAATTTGTTTGGATTCTAAAAGCTCGTGGGATGTTGAAAATTTTCGGAAATATATGATTTATCTAATCTAATCTTATGTATCCTCGTCTAACTTGCACGATACACGCATCATTATCATCTACATAACTGTAGGTTCATTTGTTGTTCAATGAATGTCGCAATAAACTCTTAATATACTCAATTACAGATTTCAACCAGATATATTTCCAATTGGTTTTATACAGTGCAAGAATATTGGCATGATTGGAAGATGTAGCAACTAAAGTTTGTTTTATAGATCTCCACAAGATTTTTGGGACTTTGTACGTAAAAATATAACCAGATTGAGAATACGCCTTATGTGGATTCGAAAGGTATCCAGCATCGGTATATCCGAACAAATTTGAAGGATTATCACTATTTGTATAAAATAGTCCCAAATCAATAGTTCCATGAAGATATCAAAGAATAGGTTTAATATCATTCCAATATCTCCTAGTTCTGCTCAAACTGCATCTAACCAATAAATTCATTGCAGAGCAGTATCTAGTCTAGTACATTGGCTAAACATAGAAGGACATCAATTGCACTCAAATATGGTATTACAATATCCAAAATAGTCTCATCATCCTCTTTGGCTCTAAATGAATCCTTCTCGAGATTAAAAAAAATGAACGACCACATAGGTACTGAATGGATGGGCATTAGCAAAACTAAACATTTCGAAACCGGTGTATGCCTTCTAATGAACCAAAATTCAATCAGATTTATGCTCCATTTCCATATCAAGACAATACTTTATCTTTCCCAGGTCATTCATTTTAAATTCTCATTTCAAATACTCAATAGTCTTTTGGAACTCATTCCAATTCCTAATCAAATTCATATCATCAGCATAGACTGCTACAATAGTAAAACCAGATCCTAATTTATTTTATTTTTTTATGAACACATATGGACATATGACATCATTGACATATCCTTTTTTAATCAAATAATCACTCACACGATTATACAACATTCATCCACACTGTTTTAATCCATATAATAATCGTTGTAACTTCATTTAATATAATTTATTAGCTTTGTTCAATTCAGGAAGTCTTAACTCTTCTGAAATTTTCATAAAAATATTGGTATAAAGTGAATCATAAAAATATGTAGTTACTACATCCATAAACGAGTTTTGATATTTCTTTCCTTAGCCAAACCAGTTAAAAACTATAAAGTAATCATTTCTATCATAGATCAAAAACAATCACAGCCTTTGTCAGAATCCTTAAACAACTAACCATGCTTTATATCTCATAATTTCATTTTTCTCGTTTCATTTTCTAACGAAAACTCGCTTGTACATACTAGTTGAACACCCTTTGGTGTTTTAATTATGGGCCTAAAAATATTTCGTTTATTCAACAAATTCGATTCCGCCTGGATTACATTTTTTTTTCATCTTGGTCAATCTCTCGTTCCTTACATTTATGGGTGGACTATGGTCGTAATCATCATTCGCGGTACCAATAGCAACTCCATATGCAAATATGTTGTCCGTAACAATATTTTTACGGTTCCATTTTTCCTTCAAATAGTTAATGGAACTCCTCATTTTTTGATTCAAGCACCTTTTCAGAGGTCTTTTTCTAATTGAAATTTTCAACATCCACAATTTGTATATTTTGAGGAAAATCGATATTCTTCAAAGGCATTCCTTCCATATCGTTTTCATCTATACTTTTATGTTTTCGTGGTACAATAGCCTCAGACTCAACATGTCTACCACATTTTTTATGAATTTCAAATGCGTTATTAGTGACCATCTGTTTCGGTTTATCAAATGGTACAACCAATCAAGCTAAGATATTACGAGCTGGCACATAGAATTTTGTAACTTTAGCTATATTCGTAAATTTATCAGGCAACTAGTTAGCAACCATTTGCAAATTGCAAATAACACTATTGAAAAGACAGTGTTACATGTAAAAATTGTTTTAGTCAAATATAAAGACAAAAAAAAAATGGTTTAGTCTATAAAAAATTGAATAAAATTCATAATCCATAATGATTTCTTGAAAAGTTATGTCTTATTTGTTCAAAATAGGAAGGCATCATTGATGTCATAAATTCAGTTTCCTTTAAAACAAAGAGTTCAAGAGGATTGGATCCCAATTTAACCCTACATATTAATAGTTCATGTAATGTTCCTCGAATAATGGATGAGCCTACGATTATATATAAGAATAATATTGAATATATCACTCAAGTCAGTGAAGGATACATCCAAGGAGATCAGACAAAATATATATCTCTGAAATTTTTTTTTTATCCATGAGCTACAGGAATCCAAGTAGAATGATATATAACAAGCCCAATCCTTGAATAATTTAACTGATTGGTTAATAAAAACTTTGCCAACTTTGATTTTTATTCAGTGGATCAGTATGCGAAAACTTTTCAAGTTGAATAATTAATTATAGATGTACATTTCAAATGGAGTATTGTATCCGAATTCTAACTATACTATTTTTTCTTCTTCCAAATTTTTTCCATTATTTTTCTTTTTATTTAATAAAATTTTAACAAATCAATTAGATGATTGAAATTTAAGAAAAATATTTGCGATAGGGATGAATTTCCACATCAAGGTTAATCAATCCACACATCATATCTTTTATATGCATTCATATTTTGTGAATTTTGATTAATCATGTGTTACATAACTTTTGGTGTATCGTTTTTATCATTTTTTTAAGGAAATTTTTTTAGGCTATAAAAAATTTAAGTATACAATTAAATACCTGTTTTGTAAGGAGGATCATCTGACCCATGAACCTACGAATTCATGGGTGTCCGACCCGCGAATCCGCAGTGGATTTGGGTTCGTGGATTTATAGGTCGGGTTTGGGTGAAAAAATAGTACCCATTATGAATGTGGATTCGGGTTCGGGTGGAAAAATATAATCTGCCCGAACCCTCACCCGAAAAATACTAAATGTGTTAAATAATTTTATTTTATAATTGATCTATTTTGTCTTGGGTGAGTCTCTTTTATTGTTCTAACCGTAAACCTAATTAGTCGTCGTATTGTCTTCCTCCTCCGTCTTACACTTCCCAATTCTCTTATTGACTAAGAATCTTTTCAT
Organism: Cardiospermum halicacabum; assembly: GCA_031304145.1. Taxonomy (NCBI): domain Eukaryota; kingdom Viridiplantae; phylum Streptophyta; class Magnoliopsida; order Sapindales; family Sapindaceae; genus Cardiospermum; species Cardiospermum halicacabum. The sequence continues at coordinate 10,515,406 of CM062399.1, read as the reverse complement.
CTTTGAACTCCTTCTCACATTTTTCAGGTATGAAGTTTGTTTATTTCCATTTCATCATCCAACATACATATAATCCATTGTGGTTATACTATATTCTTAATAGTTTGTATTGTTTAAATTTTATATTTTAAATGCTTGAAATTTTAATCTATGTTTGAGATTTTGTATTAGATTTTGTGGACTATGAATGAGATTTTTAATCTATAATGATATTTTTTTAATAGTATTTTAGATAGATGGGTGACCCACGGGTCCACCCTAATCCGTGGGTCAAAACCCGAACTCGTCAACCCATAACTGGTTTGGGTCTAAAAAAATAAATAGATTTGGGTTTGGCTAAATCCGCCCGAACCCGACCCATGATCATCCCTACTGTTTTGAAATTTTTGCAAAACTAATTCGCTATATACATCATTCACAGATTATGATCGTAGTTCAGAGACTATGAGTGTAGTTTACAGAATCTGTAAATGATAAAAATTCAGGGTATTTTATGAAATTTGACTTATGAAATGAAAATCAAACTTTTACTTTAATTTATTTATTATTTTTTTTTTAACTTTTTAAAATAAACCTATAATTTTATTGTGAAATTTAAAAGATCCATTTAAAACAATTCATTTTTAATTATTTAAGCATATTAAAATTCAATTGAAAGCTACTTGCTTCTGTTACAGTGAAGTAAGACGTGTTTGGTTCCTTCTTCCGTTTTGTCAATTATTCTTCTTTTATTATATTTACAACAAAAATCAAGTTTTAAGAATACTTTCAGGCAAACCCGTTTCCCTAAACCACACAGCCCTCCAGGTTGGGTAATGGGCTTTTAGATATCTGTCTGGCTGATACTCTTATGGATGGATTTTCACGTAATATCTCCCCAGACCAGCCCAGCCCAGCCCAGATTACCAAAATCCATTTGCAATGGGTCGGCCCGCAAGTACATCAATACAATTAATGCAAATTCTCTCTTACCCACCTTCCTTCATGCATTGCAATAAATATCCACTTTGAATAAAAATCAATACACCAATCGACAGACATTGAAACCTTTCAATAAATACCATCATGTTTCTTCATATGGCATCAAAACATACCATTAAAGCTGCAACCCAAAAAAAAAACTTCCTCAAGTCTTTTCTTTTCTCAATCTAAATTAGGAGAATACGGAATCCCAGTACCATTAAGCCACTCACTCCCCTGCAAAAACGACTCAACAGTAAACTGACTGGCCTCACTAGAGCTATTAATCACCCTATAACCAGGCCACGTCACTCTGCCACTAGTATTAGCACCAGGTCCTCGATTCATATACTCCCCATAATACAGCGTACTCAAAGCAAACGTCTCGTTCCATTCAAGCCACCCAGCAGGCTGCACAACATCACTTATATACGATTTCATTATCACAGTCCTCGAATACTCCTTCCACGGACGACCCAGATACGTTTTAAATTCAGTCTGATTGGGTATCAAGTCAGCAGCAGCGGCAAATTTGCAATTGATGATCGATATTCCCGTATTCTGATTAGGATCTTCTCTTCCTTGTGCAGTGAACATGTTCTTCTGATGCTCATTCGGTTTCCGAGCGTATAAATTACAGTTCTGAAACACTGCAGCTGCGTTGCCGAACACGAAATCGACTGTACCGTAAATGTCACATTCGCGGTAGAATTGTCTGAGGGAATGGACGTAGAGGGTGTCTTGGTAGCCCACGAAGCTGCATTTGTAGAACGCTGAGAGGTCTGAACCGCTTCGTAAGGCCACCGCTTGGTGCTTGCTTGGTCCGGCTGAGTTTTCTATTGTTATGCCTTTCGCTATGAATCCATTTCCCACCACAGCTGAAATTTTAAATTGTTTTGTTATGTACAGAAGCAGAGTATCTAATAAAGGAAGATTCTAACAGACAAGAATCTTTTAGTACAGTTACGCGTTTCAATGATCCGAACAACACGGCAATCACCGACAACAAACTTGTAAATCAAACAACTGTGAAATTTAATGTCTTTATAATATGAACTTGACTATTGTCTATCTCTATCAATTGGGTATGTAAATTAGCAGTTACTGGTGTCGATTTAAAGATTCAAATTTTCCAAGTTGGCTCTTCACGAGATATAATGCACCCCAATTATTGAATTGATTGAGCAAACCTAGACGGCAGTCTCACTCACGTGGACCAACATGCATGATCGTTGGTCCCATCTAACCAAATTCTCTACCAACCAATAGTGGAAAACTTTTACATGCTCTGTTTGACTCATATTCTCTACTGGAAATCCTCTGGTATCACACCCAGTATTATTTTACTCCATAATTCTCCTACTATAGTGTAATTAATAATAATAATAATAATAATAATAATAATAATAATAATAATAATAATAATAATATCTCACTGGATCTACTACCTAGTTTCAGGAGAAAAACAAAGGGAAAGATACAGTTAGTCAACTTGAACATAATTTAATCATTAATACTAAGTTATCTATCTGGACTTATTGAAAAAACTGACCTAATGTGGCCGACCGGAAAGTAGTCCAACCGTCGACGACGTTTCTATTAGCTTTGATGACTGTTTTCCCGATCCCATCTCCGATAAATGTCAACAATGTCTTCTTCTTCACTACCTCCACATTCTCAAAATAAGCTCCAGCTTTAATGTATATAACAAACCTGACAAAACAAAAATCCAATCTCAAACATCAATCACTTTTTAATTTTTTATTTCCTTATCCGGAAACATAGATTCTATAGTAATAGTACCCTACCTGGTGGTACTAGAATTAGGAGCTGCCTCAACAGCTTCACTAACCGTAGTGAAATTTCCAGACCCATCTTTAGCTACAATCAGATCAAATTTGGTTTCATTAACAGCCGTCTGCAACAATTTCCTGTCTTTAGACGACACCCAAGTCGGAAACCCTCTCTTCATCTTGAAACCATGGTCAGATTCATTACTCACACCAGGGATTTTCTTAAGCATGACTAAAGAGTTGCTGACGTGTCTCGATATGTTGTACATACTCTGTTTCAACACCCCTCTGACATCTCCATTGCTATAAGCGAACCCGTCAAGACACGTGTACTCGTTCGTCATTGCGGCGCTGAAGAGAGTCTGCAAGTCGTGGTAATGCTTGGCGGGAGATTTCTTGGGCGAGAGATCGGAGAGAGCTGATTTGAGCTCGGTGATTGAGTCGTTGAGAAGCTCGAGACAGTCATTGAGTGCGATTTTGTCACGGGATTGGAGATCTCTGTGGCTGTGTTTGATGTCTGTGCAGTTCGTTGTTGTGACTTTGAGTTCTGATACGGTGCGGTTGACTGTAGCGGAGATTAGCTGTGGAACTGACTTGGTGGCGAGATCTGGTAGGGAAGCGAGTGTTGATACGCAGAGTTGAGGGTATAGTGTGCCTTCGCATGTTGAATGTGCTATTTGGAGATGATTAGTTATGTGTATGTGTTTGCGTTTGGTTTCTGGTTTGGTTCTGAGAATTGAAGATGAAAAGAAGAAGAATAGTGCTAGTACTGCAACACTGAGAAGCAGAGGAGGTAGTTTATACATTTTGTTTGAATTGTTGTGACGTCTGATGTGAGTGAGTGATATACAGAGTTCCTTTATAAATGGTGTCAATGTCTACTGATATAAATTCTGCTACCTTCCAAATCCGCTAATTTTGGTACTGATGACATTATTGTAAGTATTTACATGTCCATCCATCAATGCCAGTTTTCAATTATTCCATTTCTCTATTGAAAATTTCTACATCAGGTTGAAGAAGGATATATTTGTCAATGATTAATAAAAAAGTGTGATTAAGTAACCTAAAAGTTCAACAAAAATGGCTGAAATTTACTGTGATATTTAATCTGGTAGATAATTTCATTAGTGACGGTAAATGAGTAGAATGAGCACCGACACTCAGAAGAGTCTTCAAATTTTCCCTAATTAATTATTATTAAATAAGTGTATGTGTTTTAACAATGGACAGCAACAATCAATTTGCAGTGTGTTTCTGACAATATAAATACAAAAGTGTCAGTGTTGTTTCATTGCATGCGAGAATAGCGAGACCAAAAAGAACCATATGCATTTCACTATGAGACGAACTTAGTTAGAGGTATGGACCGAATACCAATAATTTTCTTTATAGAAATCTGTATCTGCTTCGATTCTATCTTCTTGTTATTGTAAATTGGGTGTTGCAATGTAGTGTAGAGCGTTCAATTTGATCTCTCAACACGTGGTCAAGCAGTTGCTGATTTACTCTGGGTCTGTCTCTGTTGGTCTAAATCATCGTCAACGGGTTGTTCAACATTGTGTTTATTTTAAGCTAGATTTCCAAACCTCTAAACATTAGGTCCACCGGAGAATTAATTGGTCTCAATGAACGGTTCGTGTCGTATTAAATTCAAATGGACCATCACAAGACATTTTATGAAGCACATTTGGAAAGATTACAAATTTCCTCAAATTTTAGTAGGATTAGTGAACTCCTTCACCTACTTAATAACAAGTCTTATTTTCTTACACATTTTCCACATTTTCTTTAAAAAGGTGGGACGCCTTTTTCATGTCATGTCCAGCCTTTCTTCTTTTCATGTGATTTTTGTTTCCAGAGCCCATCTCGTTTCTACTTTTGATTTTGAAATTTGCTATATAGTTTTCCAGCTGGTGCACTGTTGTTCTTCTGCTTTCCATAACTTTTCGATCTTTTTCTATGTTAGAGATAGACAGGACTTCATTCTCAGTCAAGATGAAGTCCAACTATGTGACATTGAATGTGAGGAACTTCTAGACATTCCAATTGTCTCGTAGGAAAAATTTTGTACACCCTACTTGTGAATTGTAGGATTAACCAAGAATAATTAAATGAAGGATAGTGTAGTAAAAATGAACAGATAGGAAAATAGAGAAAAGGAATTGTTGGACGGAGGAGAGCAGAGAATATGAACTCTTTGTTTTTCAATTTCTTGTTCATGCATTTACGAAAAATAGGTGGGTTTGCCTATTTATAGGCTGACAATGTCGGTGTGGTGACATACACCGACTTTACATGTGGTTATGATTGATTTCTTGAACATTCATATTTACGTGATACTAGATTCTTCTACTTCTACAAATTTCTTGTTTTTTAGATTTCTATATTATGTAGATTTCTAAACTTTTCTGGAATAATCTAGTGTGTATCAAATTTCATCACTCCTTCTTGATGCACATTTGGATAACCCCGATCATATTTCGTAGTTATTCGAATTTGTCTTTTGGAAGTGCCTTTGTAAATATATCAGCCCATTGGTATTCAGTTCTGCAGTAGTCGAGCTGGATTTCCTTGTTGGCTTCAGCTTCTCGAATGAAGTGATATTTAATACTAATATGTTTTGCCCGGGTGTGAAACACAGGATTCTTTGCCATTGCTATTGCAGATTTGTTGTCGCAATAGATCTTAGTAGCTTCCTTCTGATTTTCTCCCATGTCCTTGAGAATTCGCTTGAGCCAAATTGCTTGACTAATAGCACTCGCTGCTGCTATATATTCTGCTTCGGCTGTTGATTGAGCAACTGTAGCTTGTTTCTTGGATGCCCATGAGAAGATACCGGATCTAAGTGTAAATGCGTAACCTGAAGTACTCTTCATGTCATCCACTGATCCTGCCCAATCACTGTCTGTATATCCTTGTAGTGAATAATCTTTAGAAGCTTGGTACCATATTCCAAAGTCTTTCGTTCCTTGTAGGTACCGAAGAATTCTCTTGGCTGCTCCATAATGTACTTGAGTTGGATCTTGCATGAATCTTGATAGCAGACTCGTAGCGTACATTATGTCAGGTCCGGTAGCTGTCAAGTAGAGTAGACTTCCTATCAGACTTCTATACTGTGATGCATCCGCCTTTTTCGATCCATCTTCTTTTCTGAACTTTTTAGTAGCAACCAAAGATGTTGCTACTGACTTGCATCCACTCATGTTGAATTTCTTCAGAAGCTCCTGTATATATTTTTTCTGAGATATAAATATTCCGAACTTTTCTTGATGGATTTCTATCCTAAGAAAGTAATGCATCAAACCCAAGTCTGTCATCTCGAACGTCTTCATCATGTCTTCTTTAAAGCCCATCATCATCTTCCCATTGTTTTCTGTATAAATAAAATCATCAACATACAAGGAAACGATGAGAATATCATTACCTTGGGTTTTGATGTAGAGTGTTGGCTCGCTTTTGCTCCTCCTGAATTCGTGGCTTGTAAAGTATTCGTCGATTCTGCTATACCAAGCCCTTGGTGCCTGCTTTAACCCGTACAAGGATTTCTTCAACTTGAGGACTTTGCTTTCCTTACCCTTGACCACGAATCCTCCTGGTTGCTCCACGTATATTTCTTCTTCAAGATATCCATTCAGAAACGCTGACTTCACGCCCATCTGATAGATCTTCCAACTCTTTTGAGCACTTAGAGCTATGAGTGCCCTTATGGTATCCATGCGAGCTATTGGAGCAAAAGTCTCATTATAGTCAATTCCATACTGCTGTGAATATCCCTTCGCTACTAGACGTGTCTTGTGTTTCTGAATAGTTCCATCTGAGTTAAGTTTTGTTTTGTATATCCACTTAACTCCGATGGTTTCTTTATCTTTTGGAAGATCCACTAGCTCCCAAGTCTTATTTTTCTCGATCATTCGAATTTCTTCTTCCATAGCCTTTACCCATACTTGTTGTTTGGAGGCAGCTTCATAGTTTTCTGGCTCCACAACTGTGAAATTGCAAGTCTCGTATATTTCTGATAGTGGCCTCGTTCTTTTTGAAGTTGATGGTGGTGAAGAATCTTCTGGAACTTCTTCTTCTTCATTGGTTTGTTCTTCATTATCTTATTTTATCGTTGGAGCTGGAATAGTTCTTCGTTCCACTTCCTCTGTCTCCCAATTATATGTGACATCTTCATCAAATTGGACATCTCTGCTGATGATTATATCTTTTGTCTTTAAGCTATAGACTCTATATCCTTTTGATTGAGTACTATAGCCTATACATATACCTTTCTGAGTTTTGTCGTCCAGTTTGCTTCTGTTTTGCTCCGGAATATGTACATAGCAGATGCTCCCGAATACTCTTAGATGTTTCGCAGAAGGTTTCCTCCTACTCCAGGCTTCTACTGGTGCCTTGTCTTGAATTGCTTTAGTAGGACACCTATTAAGTAGATAAACTGCCGTATAGACTGCTTCTGCCCAGAAAGTATTTGGTAAGCCTTTCTCCTTGAGCATGGATCTAACCATCTCCATCACTGTTCTATTATTTCTTTCTGATACTCCATTCTGTTTAGGGGCATAACCGACTGTTAGTTGGTGGTGTACTCCTTCTTCTTCACAAAATTTGTTGAATTGACCGGAGGTGTATTCCTTTCCTCGATCGCTTCTGATTGTCTTCAACTTTTGCCCACTTTTCTTCTCCACAAAGTTTTTGAACTTCTTGAAAATGTCAAAAACTTGCAATCTCTCTTTCAAAAAATACACCCATGTCATTCTTGTATAATCATCGATGAAGAGAATAAAGTACTTGTTTTGGTTGTGTGATGGAGTTCGCATTGGCCCGTATACATCTGTATGAACTAGCTCTAAGGGCTTCTTTGCTCTCTACGCTTTTGCGCTTGGAAAAGATTGTCGATGTTATTTCCCAAGCATACATCCTTCGCACATGTTGTTGCTTTCAGGTATGAATGGAAGGTCTCTCATCATATTCTTCAGGTGGAGAATCTTCAGGCCATTGAAATTGAAATGCCCAAACCTTTTATGCCAAAGCCATGATTCATCCACTTCTGCCTTCATTGTTGTATTAACGTCGTACCTCCATTCGATGGGGAAACATCTATTCTCCTTCATTTTAACTCTTGCAATTTCAAGAGATTCATTGTTCTTATCATATATTGAACAATGATCTCCCTCAAAATGCAACAAGTATCCACATTCAATCATTTGCCCTACACTTAGCAGATTTTAAGCTATATTTGGGACTGAGAGTACATCCTTTATGTACCTCTTACCCTTTCTCGTATTAATGGCTATGGTACATTTTCCAACTGCTTCTACGAATTCTCCATTTCCAATCCGTACTTTTGTCTTAATATTATTAAGGTTGCAGAATATACTCTCGTCCTTCGTCATGTGATTACTACAACCACTATCTAGGTACCATATGTCTTTCTTTTCCTTATTGGCATTTTGGCAGACATGAAATAATAATTTTCACCTCCTTTTTCTTCGCTAAAATTAGCTTGATGATTTTTTCTTAGCCTACAATCTTTTGCCAAATGCCCGAATTTTTTTTTTTTGCAATTTTGGCATTGTGGCTTTCCTTTATGCCAACAATCTTTAGCCAAATGACCTTTCTTTTTGCAAATTTTACAAGTAGGAATATTTTTACTATCAAATTGTTGACCTTCTTCATTTTTACAATTTTCCGCACCATCTTTAGATTTTTGAGACTGCAAATTAATTTTAGATTGAAAGGCATTTTCCAAATTATCACCATTACGCCTTTTCAATCTTTGCTCATGTGCTTCAAGAGAACCTATTAACTCTCCTACCGCCATTGTTTCAATATCTCTAGATTGTTCTATTGCGGATATTACGGAATCATATTTTTCTGTGCAACTTATTATTATTTTTGGCATTATTTTTTTATCCATAATATTATCTCCATAGGTTCTCATTTGATTAACTATTTCCTTAATTCTTGAAAAATAATCCTTAGCGGTCTCATTATCTTTCATTTTAATATTTTCAAACTCACACCAAAGAGCTTGAAGTTTGATGGTGCGTACCTTTTGACTCCCCTGAAACTCCTCCTCCAGAGTGGTCCACGCTTCTTTGGCTATTGAAGCTCCCATTATCCTTGAAAAGATGTTGTCTGCCATTGCCTGCTGTAGGGAAAATAATGCTTGGGCATCTCTCTGGATATTTTCTTCCAAAGCCTTCTTCTGAGCGGCTGATAAGCTGGAAGTATCTTCCGGAACACTATAGCCCTCTTCAATCATCTTCCATAAATTTTGAGAGCGAAAATATGCCCTCATTTTGATGGACCAAAAATCATAATTCTCCCCATTAAATATTGGAAGGGGAATAGAGAATTTAGTAGACTCCGCCATTATAGAATTAGAATACTACGCCTAGTAGATGACCAAACGCAGCTCTGATACCACTGTAGGATAAATCAAGAATAATTAAGAGAAGGATAGTGTAGTAAAAACAAAATTATCTGAATGAACACAGAGGAAAACAGAGAAAAGGAATTGTTGGACAAAGGAGAGCAGAGGATATGAACACTTTGTTTTTCAATTTCTTGTCCATGCATTTACAAAGAAGGTGGGTTTGCCTATTTATAGGCTGACAATGTCGGTGTGGTGACATACACCGACTTTACATATGGTTATGATTGATTCCTAGAACATTCATATTTACGTGATACTAGATTCTTCTACTTCTACAAATTTCTATATTTTCTAGATTTCTATATTATGTAGATTTCTAAACTTCTCTGGAATATTCTGGTGTGCATCAAATTTCATCATGAATAAAGAGGGACTATCAAGATTTCTTCAACCGATCTGGGGTGTTTTAGGTAAAGTTGAAACGAAGTCAATAGAAACAATGTGGGTAGGGAGTCCATGACACTTCAATAATGCACTTATAGTGCTAGAAAAACCATATAAAATTGGAGATGTTAGTAGACTAAGACTTTGCAATACAACTTCTAGGTACAAGTGCACAATCTTTTAGCTGGGAGCAGTTATGGCTGTTGGCAACCGAATGGGAAAGACAGTGGAAATACCTAAAGTCTGTCATGGAAATTGCTTGAGAATCAAGGTCGAGATTGACTCGACAAAATCACTTAAAGCGTGTAACGTCTGACCCGCATGGAGGACCGAAAGTGCGAGCCCAAACGCCACATTTACAGTAGCATTTGTAAAAACATCCTTTAATTAAACTTCATATTTCAATATCGATTTCGGTTTTCAAAATTGTCGATTCATTTATAAATGCTACAATTTTCAAAATATACATACACACATATTCAATCTTCTGATACACCATGAGGGTCCTAATTTTGAATGTCTTACTCGATCAAACCTAAATACAATTTCAAATGAGAAAAGAGAAAGAAGAAAATAAATGTCAGACACACATGTCTGGTACTCCAAACAACCACACACATATGCTCTATTGAGCATCTCTAAGCTCACCTTAAAGCATAGCAGTCAATCACAAACGATATCTAACAATCACCCATGCTAGTGCATAACTTAAAGCTATATCATGTCATAAATTTATGTGCATTTCAAGATTTACCAATTCATAAGATTAATCATATTTCTCATGCTTATTACGAATTGAGTGCAATTTGAATAATTATTTTGCCAAGTAATCACACAAACAACATTTAATTAATGAGTTGATCAAAACATTTACCTAAAGCCAAACCTTGCTTAGTCCATACGACTCGACTCAAGAAGACCTAACACAACACTTTCGTTGTTTATGACAAGACACAAGGCATTCTTCAACAAGAAGAAATAAATTAATTGGCAACATTAAAGGGTTTCCTAAGTTATAAAGCCCGAGCTAATCAAATACCTTTTTAGAAACATTTGTCAAAACAATATTTGATATCCAATTTAACTTTTGGAATGATCAAAAATAGATTTGCGGAAAAATGATTCGGACAAATGGTTAAATATATAGGAATCTTATATAAGTCCTTTAGTATACTAAAAAAGAATTTAGTTTATTAAAATCCATTTCTCAAAGGAAATTATTTCATTGATGAAAAGAATATTCGAAAAAGATATTTTATAAGACTTTTAAGACAATTCAAACAAAGGTTTTTCTTTTGTGAAAACTTTATTTCCGAAATTTGGGTATTTTTGAATGTTGAATACTTTGGAATGTTGCGAGTATAATTAAACAAGTCTATGCAACTATTCGACCCTTTAAAGCTCGCTAAGACCATTACAATCAAGAAAATATGGTATACCTATCAATCACAAACACATATGTATGCATTGAACGTGGAATGAATTCATATTATAAATTAATTCATTTATCTCTCATAAAAGGATGTAAGATGGGAGGTTAATTGTTCCACAAGTAACTACCGATACTATTTTTAAAAATTCAAGGCAATCCGATAAACTATTCATGTAGTTATTAGATTGGGTATAAGGGGCAAAATGGTTAAAACTGTAAGCTAAAGGCCTATAAAAACCCTACTGAAACCCAAAATATTTCAATTCCAAAGTTAAGTGAAAATTCATCAGGCTACTTGTTTCTCGACTTTGCAATTTTGGAAACTTATCATAAAGTTTTTAAAATATATTTGATAGAATGGTCAAGTGACTTATTTGACTTTATAAGCTCACGAAACATGTTGTTAAGTTTTAAAATCTATTTGACAGAATGACCAAGCGACTTGTTTTGTGACTTTGCAAGTTCGCGAAAGACCCAAATTGCCCAGAAATTGGTCAGCAACTAGAGCTGATCATCTATACTGCTTGTCTAGTTCCGAAATTTATCCGAATCATGTAATTCAATTAAGAAATTTACACAAAAATCAAATAGAACCATTTATGCATCAAATTAGTTTTTAAAAATACCCAAGCAATCAGAATCTATTACTTAATATTCTAGTTCATAAATCAGTTGCATTAATCAGAATCCATTACTTAACATGGAGGGGTTGGACTAAGGGTTAATTGCTCAATCATATTTAAACAACACACATTACATATAATCTCATCCAATCAAACTATTGTACCATCAAACTACAATAGTCAAGAGTGATTCATTAAGTCATCATTAGCCATCAAGTATTACGAAGTTTGGTTTAATTAAACTACATTCATTCATATATAAACATAATTAACATTATTTAGCCATCTTGTCATTATTCATGTTCAACCACGATTTCATTTAACATCATAGTTAAGATTAAAAGCCAATTCAAGTTCAAAGCATAAACTAACCAAGTTTCAATGATTATAATATACTTGTTTTAAGTAGTTGCCCTTACTTTAACTTCTATAGTGAAAAGGGGATAAAAAGGGACCGAAACCCGATAAGATCCTAATATCAACGCATACATATATAATGGGTCCTAATATCAACGCATACACATATAGTGGGTCCGAAGATCAAACGGTAGATCCAAAAGGACTGAATTAATGTCGTCGCATCCATAGAAGGTTGTCGCCCTAATTCAAGTAAGTGGCATTTCAAGTCAAGTTTCATATATTTATGTGTCGAAGTATACTTCTAAGTTCCCTAAGGCATGCAAAAATATTCAACTATAAGGAAGCTAGACTAAAGGCATTCCTTTATGTAATTCAATACAAAATTTACCATTTCCATTATTACCAAAACACATGTAGTACAATTAACCTCGTGAGGTAAATGTACAAAATATCACTAATTATGATCATAGGCCACCAAGGCAACATCATATACATTTATGGGGTTCCAAAACAACACATAGGTATACATGTACCGATTTCCAAGCTATACCATTATGTGCCTTCAAGACACCAAATTTCACCAAAATTTTTCCATTTAATAATTATGCATATTCAAGTCTCAATTACCATCAATAATAATCAAGCAATGATGCAAGACAAAATTTTAAGTCTCTATTCTATTTTCATCATATTCACAGACGGGTGGTTTAATCCATCGATCATTCAATTCCCAAGAGCAGCGTCTAGCATGATTCTACATGCAATCAATACATGCTCTAATGCCCTAGCATGACAATAATGCTCATCACATCAATTTGAGTGATTAACATGTTTATCTAATTTCATAGCATTTTGACAAGTTAATGTACATTTCAATCATCAATCAATAACAACAATTGTATATGGCTAAAAATGAAAATACAAATCTCGTATCCGTTAATCCAAAAGTTAGAAGTTCGCTCCTTGTGGGTTCTTACTAGCTATTAGCAAACACCAAGACATTTAACACACTATAATCATAAAACCCTTTCAAAAAAATCATCACATGACCCAACATAACTAAATCATTACTCCAGTAAAGGCATTAAATACACTAATGAGATTAGGGTTTCAACAAAATGAGTAAGGATTAATCCAAAATCATTTACTAACAACCAAGGGCCATCAATCTAGTAATTTCAACATTACTCAATGTCATTTTACAAAATAAGAGTTTCATCAAACAATGGAAAATTAGGGTTTTCAATGTCTAGATCCTACAGAAGCGAAACACACAATATTATCTTTTAAAATAAACCAATAATCAACCTAATATCAATTTAAAATCAAAAGCTAACATCATTATTGAAAACTCAAAAGTGTAGAGAGAGAATTCTTACCCTTGATTAACAAGGCTTTAAAGACACCTAACGATTAGTAAATGAGCGTCGAGGAGTTGGTTAGAGCTATAACTTTGAAGTTTAATGATGGTTGGAGTGGTTTATGAAGAAGAATATAATTAGGACTTTGTGATTTTTGTGAGAAACGAAAACAGGGAGGGAGAAGGGGAAGAGGGAAATGAGAGTGTGATGGCGGTAGGTGTTGTCATGACACCTTATAAGGGCTTGGTTTGGGTTGGGCCAAAATTAGGTCTCATCCAATTCCGAATTCGATTTCCACCGAAACTTAATTTCTTCACTTTTATATTTCTCTAAAAATTTATTTTCATATTATGAATAAAAAATCACCATCGATTTTCCAAATTCGAATCCCACGAAGAGGGGCAAAATGGTCAATTTAACCAAAATTGACATTTTGACTCAAAAATATTATTTTTACGGTTCTAAAAATAATTTTGATTCTAACTTTCCATATTATAAGTTTTTTTCTTAAAAATTCAATTTCAATTATAAAAATCCATTTTAAAATATTTAATTTTGAATTAAATGAGAGTGTAATATTATGTTTCTATTCAAGAATACAACATATTTGCTAAGGCAATATTGGTCAGATTTTAAAATTGCGGGGATAAAATTGAAATTTCAGATTAATTACTTTTTAATGTGTAAGCAACTGTTGAGGCCTCAAAAAGATGTATGGATCCAGCCCATTAGTACAACGAAAAGAGAGTAAATGTCTTTTTGGAACGCAAATTCACAACGACCCCTCCCGATCTATATTATTTACAAGCCCCATTCGAGTTTTTAAAGAGGCCTCATAATCTTATCAAATCCTTCTAGCTGTGATGCGTTCCAACTGTCTGGGCCAAACCCCACTCTTCAAATTTTTCCCAGCCTCATTATTTAAAGTTGGTTAGATCGAGTAGGGTTACTGCTAAAATTTAAAAATCGAAATGGAGAAGATTTTTTTAAATGTATTTAAAGTAAAATATAAATGCTAAATTGAATGATTTAATTGAAAATTTTAATAATTTTTAAAAATATTTAGGTGAATTATAACGGAAATGTTTAAAAAACAATTTTTTATATTACAAATATATTATTATTATTTTATTTTTAAATGACCAGACTACATTCAGACTGCCATTTATATCCATGAATCGAAACCACTTTGCGTCTTTAGATGTTAGGATTGTGACGAGAATTTGAGTATATTATGGTATTTATAATTGGTTCGTATTTAGGAAAAGACTTCGAAGACTGTTTTGAAAATATCATATTTAATTAGAATTCATAAGATGAATTCTAATTAGGAAATGGATTGTGCAGAATCCTAAATAGGAAAAGATTTTCTTAATAGTTTAGGATTACTTTGTGACTAAGTAATTTAGTGCTATAAACATGGTGCTTGTATAGGTTAGTTATTATATATCCTGAAAGAACAATGTAGATCTAGTTTGCTAGATCTGGAAGATACCTTACGGAGACCTGAGAACCATAGAGATTTTGAATTCTAAAATTGAATCTTATTATCATATAAGAGCCATATAATGAGAATTTGTATATGAGATTGTAACCAATATAATTAGATTGGGGGAGTAAGAGTGGATATTCAAATTGTAACTGTTATTTTATTGCTATATAGTAAATTAGTTTTTTCCCGTTCTAATGACCGTGGTCTTTTTCCTGTTTTGGAATTTTCAAATAAAAATTTATATTTTATTTTCTGTTTTATTTATCTTACGTATATTATTTTACTTATCTCCACGTCGCCTGCTAGTTACCAGGCCTCTTTTCCCAAATGTATTATGCAGAATATGAGTAAGTTGATTACGTAATATTTCCACCGCCACCAAACCCAGCACTATCCATATAAAGTGATAAAATCCCATACACATTCATGCATGAAAGTGACATTTACATGCAACGAAACCTCTCAGCAATTTCTCAATTCTATCATTTACTAGGACCGGTGCCTGGTAAAAGAACATCCAGCCTGTTTCTTTGATTACAACTACTATTTCAAATTCCACATTCCATACCAAATTATCATTGAAACTTTACAATATCATTATTATAACATATTTTCATGTTCGAATTCAATTTTATTTTGGTATCAGCCACTAACCATACATATAGAATAGAAAACCCCACTACCAACATTAAAATATAGCAAAATCCCACTACCAAGTACCAAATGAGTTTGACTTTTTTTCTTTATGCGATTCAACATTTATATTGCATTATGCATATCATCCTTGGAAATTAATAGTAACCAACCAACCAATGAGGACTAATTGAACTTAATACACATATAATATCGACTCAAAGTCTATTGTTTTGTGAAAAATAATGAAAATGAAGCAAGTTGGAGTAGTTTAGAACATTGGAAGTAGCATGAGGAAGCTTCAAAACTCTGACAGCACATGTATTTATGTTGAACTTCTGTTCTCAATCACCACCACTTGATTGATTTTCGTTCCGATACTCAAAACTTGTTCACATATAACGCGTTTGGAACATGTGCTTCGGTCAATGTATACATCTTTTGAGACTAGATCTACTTATCTTATACAAGTTTCTATTCAAGTTACATGTATAATATCAAGCTAATTAACACGATCTAAACATGATTAACAAATGTGTGATATTTACATGTATAATATCAGGGTAATGCAAATATACTCCAGTTTGTGTTGTCTTTTTTAGCCAATCTAATCGACCGTCAAGAATTGACTTTATTGTTACGTATTATTTAATCGAATAGACATGCTCCGCGTGGTCGTGTTGACTACGGGTGATAAATGAGACAGGTTTATGTAGGTAAGTCCAAACTCTAACTTCACGGTTTCAGCGATACAGCTGTATAACGAAACAAATATCCGATAAAGAACAAAAAAATCCAAGATCCATTTTATGGATTTATAATAAGGTTTATCATTATCTCATCAAAAGTCAAGTTCACAAACTCAACCAAACCATTACCAACAGTGTCGTTTGTTGCTCTTATGAATTAATAATTGTATAGTAGGGATGAACTTTGTTGAGAGAATCTTTTATGTGATTGAGTGTCCACATTTCCAATTTTCGAAACAAATGTCAATTGAAATTAGTCATGCCACGCGGAATGTTGTTTGTCCCAATCTCCTCTATCTTATCATATGGAATACTGTACTCTCAAAAATAGCTAAAAGAAATAAATAAATAGTTCATGGAATCCTTAACTATCACCATTTATATAAAGTTGTTATGTAATTATGGAGATCATTATTATCATCTTTAGAAAAAAAAAATAAAAAAATAGGACCATCCAAATTTGAGTAGAAAATCAAAGACAATAATGAAAACTATAGACTAATTATTATTTATACTCTTTTTCATTGATAAAAATTTCAAAATATGTGCGGTATTTTGTGGATTATTTTTTTCAATTGAAAATGAAAAGATAATAAATTCATTGTATTTGAAATATTAATTTCTTTTTATATTTACAAAAAGTTCGTTTGAATTTATTTGTCAAAAACACTAATTCCATAAAAATAGTTTTCATTTTCTTAATAGTTAGATATTAAAAATAAAAATAATTTTATACAAATTTAAAATAGGGAGAATTTTTCTAACTTTTTATATCAAGATTTACTATACTAGATTTACTATACGAGTATAACAAAATTATATTTAAAAAATTAAAATATTAATAGAGAATAAGACAATTTGTATAAAACTTAAGTCTAAACACGTTGAAATGAATCTACTTATTAAATAAAATTGACCATCCCAAACTATCAGCACAGTTTAAATGAATATTCCGTCCAATCTATTTATAAAATGTTTATAATTTTATAATGGTGTTACACCGTAACATTTAAATTTATTTTGACTTATATTTATAAAAGAAAATTTACAATTTTATGATATAACCAAGCTCATGCGGTCACGGCCATGGACATAAAATATTTAATTAAAATTAAGCCATCTAATTAAAATTATTTACCAAGAAAACCGTCCCTAAACTGAATAGGCAGTTTCCAAGAGTGTTAACACACTTGAATTTTGCAGCTTGATGTCAACAGCTGACTTAAGATGCGTACAATAAACTTCACAACCGGCAGTCCAGTCCAGTCCACTCCACTCCCCAATCTTTTCTGCAGAGAGTTGACATCTCTACGTAAGAAATAAACTACTTGCATTATTTTTTACATTCTACTCAAGTCCAGTCACGCGTTTTTGAACATTGACTTCACCATCAACACAACATTCACCAATCAAAACCAACTATAAATACATCCAAAAACCACAACCCACAGCACACCTCTTCACTCACCCACATAACAAAAAAATGGCCTCCAATAAGCTCATATTCCTCATTTGCCTAACGGCCTCACTTCTCCACCTCTATTCATCGACAGACATATCCCCAACAACACCAGTCTCACCCTCCACAGCCTGCAAGTCCACACCAGACCCAACCTACTGCAAATCAGTCCTCCCAAACCAAACAGAAAACACCTACGGCTACGGCCGCCACGTCGTCCGAAAATCCATCTCACAGTCCCGCAAATTCATCCAATTACTCGACAAGTACCTCGCCAAATACCAATCCACATTATCCAAACCCGCCATCCGCGCACTCCAAGACTGCAGATTCCTAGCCAACCTCAACATGGAATATCTCCTCACCTCTTTCCAAACCGTCAACTCCACAGCCTCCACACTCTCCACTCTCAAAGCCGACGACGTTCAGACTCTCCTCTCCGCCATTATCACCAACCAGCAAACCTGTTTCGACGGACTACAGTCAACCGCCTCGGCCTGGTCCATCAAAAACGGCATCACGGTCCCACTCTCCAACGACACCAAACTCTACAGCGTCTCTTTAGCTCTCGTCACCAAAGCTTGGATTCCCAAATCTAAGAAAAAAAACGTGTCCTCCAAGCCGAAGAGGAAACATTTTCCCTTCGATAAACGAAATTTGAAGATGTCCGGTCACACTCGTAGAGTTTACGAGTCTCTGGGTCGGAGACATCTTGCGGAAGATTGTACCGGAGCTGTTGACATGTGTATTTTCGATATGGTGGTAGTGAGTCAAGATGGTAGTGGGAATTTCACTACTATTAATGACGCTCTCAATGTTGCTCCGAATAATACTAAAAGTGGTACCGGCTATTTCTTGATTTATGTGACGGCTGGTGTTTACGAAGAATATGTTTCCGTTCCTAAGAATAAGTATTATTTGATTATGATGGGTGATGGTATCAATCAAACCGTTATCACCGGTAACAGAAGCGTTGTCGACGGCTGGACCACTTTCAACTCTGCAACTTTTGGTAAGCTATTATTACATTAAATCACTACATAACGACATTCTAATGAAACAAAATTAATACCGCGTTTTATTTATTTTTAATTTTATATTAAAAATAATTTTTGAAGTTAATTATGATTTGGAATAAGATGAAAATGATGTTTTCAAATAATTAATTAAAAAAAAAAATTTATTTTCATACTAGTGGGATAGTTTTTTGTTAAAAAAAAATAATAAAAATAAATATTTCACGGATTATTTAAAACGGATTTTTTTTTTTTTAAATCGTTAGCCATTCCAAACAGATAAATTTTCATAATTCTTTCTCGAAATTTTTTTTAATTTTTTTTTATGTTTTTAATATTTAATTTTAATATTAAATACTTTTAGTTACACATAATTAAAAATTATAATAATTTATATTTAAAAAATAGATACTAAAATAAATAAAACAATAACTAATGTATATATAAATAATAAAGTGGAAACAATATCATTGAACAGGTAATTGACTTTCTATGATGTTGATATTGCAGCGGTGGTGTCACCCTACTTCGTGATGATGGACATAACAGTCCGGAACACAGCAGGAGCAGCAAAGCACCAAGCGGTAGCACTCCGAAGCGGAGCAGATCTATCAACATTCTACAGATGCAGCTTCGAAGGCTACCAAGACACCCTCTACACCCACTCCCTCCGCCAATTCTACGGCGAATGCGACGTCTACGGAACCGTAGACTTCATATTCGGGAACGCAGCAGTCGTTCTCCAGGACTGCAACCTATACCCCCGGCTTCCGATGTCGGGACAATTCAACGCGATCACAGCACAGGGCCGGACCGACCCGAATCAGAACACGGGCACGTCGATCCACAACTGTACGGTCAAAGCAGCTGCTGACCTGGCATCGAGTAATAGGACAGTGCAGACGTATCTAGGCAGGCCGTGGAAAGAGTATTCGAGGACTGTTTATATGCAGTCGTATATGGATGGGTTGATTAACCCGGCTGGGTGGCAGGTCTGGAATGGAAGCTTTGCGTTGAGTACGTTGTATTATGGTGAGTATAATAACACTGGACCTGGGTCTGATACGAGTAGGAGAGTCAATTGGGCGGGTTATCATGTTATGAATTCTACGGAGGCTGCTGCTTATACGGTGCAGGGCTTTTTGCTTGGCGATGATTGGTTGCCGATCACTGGTGTGCCTTATACCAGTGGATTGCTTTGATTTAATTTAATTGGATGTGATTTGTTTGATTCAAAAGCACTAATTTGCGATATGTTCATTCATCTTAGAATTCATTCATTCGAGCAAATGTTAATATCATCTTTATGTTTTCGGCTACCATTCATTTACATTATTACCTTTGATAAGTAGAATTATCAATTAATGGATTGTATTTAAATATTTTTTTTATAGTTAATTTTATTTAATTTAAATAATAATTTTAATTTAAAAATAAACAATTAAATAAAAATATGGCAAAATTGACCAATAATGAATATAATTATTCTAAAGTGGTCTAAATAAATTTTAAAAGAATAAATAAAATAAAGTTATTAAATTAATTTTTAATTTAATAAATTTTGAACTATTTTGATTTTGACTTCATTTAAAAAAAAAAAAAACTTTAAAACTAAAAAAATAAATTTTAAAATTTCTTAAGAATTTTAAACGGATAACTAAAATTTCAAAAATTTATCGTGATTTTCATCAATTTTACAAATATTCTTTTTATAATACTCAAAATACTATCCCACTTCTCATAGGAAAGATTATAATTTGGATCAATTTATATAAATTCTGAATGGATTGTTTCAGATACTAAAACTCAAATCCAATGTAGGTAATGGGGTTTCAAAATCCTGCGCAGTAAATGTTTAATTTGATTGATTCTTGTATAGGATATGTAAACATTGATATAACAAAACCAAATTTAATTAATTATATTCTATGTTCCCACAGTTGAAGACAATGGTTACTGATCTCATCAAACACAAAAAAAATTCAAACGGTCAATCACCTAACCTAATCAAATGAAATGAATTGTTAGGTTGCAATCAGAATTTGTAATTGCATGCAATTTTATACTAATAAATAAAAATGTTTTGTGAGTAGTAATGGTCGCAAAAGCCACTTATTAGTTTAAATAAAGTTATTGTGCTCAAATTAAAATCATTCAGTGTACATCGCTGTCTGCAAAGCCAATTTGTTTACGTTACCATTATTACAAGTGTATTGAGAGTCGATATGTTTTGCCATCAAAATTTTAATATTACTAATAATTTTTTAATAATTAATTTAAAAATTAAAATTAATATAAAATATTCCGTCCACAAATTAATTTAAAAAATAATAAAATAATTAATTATAAATTATAAATTAATAAAATATATTACTATTAATATTTTTGATTGAAAATTATTTTATAAAAATGGTATTAAATTATAATTAAAACACGGTCAATAAATATGATTTATTTTAAAAAAAATTAATTTAAAATTTAAACGTTGTTGTCAATTTTTTTTTAATAATTTAAAATCTAAATACTATTTAAAAGTTAATGAATTTTTTTTAAACACACATTTATATTTTGAGATCTAATTACAAAATTAAAATATATGAGATATTATTTATTAAAATTAATATTTAAAATAATAATAATAATTTGTGGTTTAAAATATTTATTAGAATATTATTATAACAATTTTTCATAATGATTTAAATAATCATTCATCTAAATTAATCTTCTCAACTTTTTTTTCATAATAAACTCACAAGTTCTATTTTTTTCTCAGAAAACTAATAGTTAATGTGCTCACAGTAAAGCTATCAGAAAATTAGGTAATGTGCTCACAGTAAAGCTATCAGAAAATTAGGTGTTGGTGGTTCTATTCTTCCTAACAAGATCGCCGCAGTGATCTCCCTCCCTCTAACAACGGTGGTTGTATTAGTTAGTTACAATGGACCTATTGGAAAATTAGGTATCGGTAGTTCTACCATTTCTCACAAGATCGTCGTAGTAATCTCGGTGGTGGTATTGGTTACAATGGAGTAGTTAATATTTGGTGATTACCCCTTCCCTTTTAATTCCGTAATGACTTTTTTCAAAAAAATATATCTTATTCAATTTCTATTGTTATTTTGATGTAATTACGTTTTCTAGTGTGAGGGGGGAGGGGAAAGAGTTGTGTAGTGTATATATATTTGTTTATAGTGAAATTTCTTTATATACCATAATTATAATGGGTTTCTCTTTTAATTCTTAAAAAAAAAAAATAATAATAATAATAATAATAATAATAATAATAATAAACTAGAGTTTGACTTAGATTATAAGTCTTGAAACGTGAATATATGATAACTTATGACTCATACTTAAATAATTATCAGTGTAAAATTATAAATAAATAAAATCACATAACATAATATTATAATAAAAAAGATTCTCATTGTTGTATTTCACATCTAGAAAAAGACTGCTGAACCTATAGTTGGCGTCACTTTTCTTTAATAAAATTTAATATTTAAAAGTTATTAATAAATTTTTTTATTTATTTTTAATATTTAAAATTTTATAAGAATTTTTTATTTTATAAATTAAATTATATTTATATTATATTATTAAATTAGATATTAGATAATATATTATTTATAATATTTAAATAAATATAATATCTATAAATCAAAATCCTATATTAACGAAAATATCAATTACGGTCAATTCTAATAATGACATTATTTACATATTAAAATTCTCCGACAATTGTTTTTATGGTTGACATTTTAAAAATCTTAGTTAATCATTTTTATTATTTTATCCTTTTTTAATAAAAAATAACAATATTAGTAATTATGTTTCTAATAATTATAATATATATTAATCAGACAACTATAGTCTTTATTAAATATAATTATTTTCAATAATTTTATATTTATCTTTATAATTTATCATAATTTAAAAGATAATTAAATAATTTTATATTTATCTTTATAATTTATCATAATCCAAAAAATAATTATGTAATTATATTTAAAAAAAAAAAAACTGATATCATCAACTTAAACAATAATAACTTTATGATAAATAAAAAATTTAAAATTTAATTAATATATTAAAAAATAATTTAATATTATTATATTTATTATTAATTAATCATTAATATAATTCTAAACTTACTCAATAACTTTATAAAATAATAAATTTTAAAAAATTATATAATATATATTAAAAAATTAATAAATTTTTATTTTTCTTTAAATTCATATATTTTGATTACTATCTGAAATTAAATATACAACCATTTATATAAAATATAAATTTGTGTTTATTTTTATCATATTTTACTTATATATATTTTTAGTCTAAAATATATATATATATTAATTCAATAATAAATGATGAAGATTTTTTTTTTTTTTTTTACAATTCTTATATAAAATCAAATAATTCTAATCATATTCGTTAATATGAAGAATAATAAATACTACACTTCGATTCCCAATTTTATTTAAAAATATATTTATTTTAAAGTAACAAATATTTAATTTAAATATAATAATATAAAAAGTTACTATTTTTATTTTGAAAAATTGAATGTAAAAAAAATGCTAAAAAAATGGGGAAGAAGAGATTCTGATTTAAAATAATAATAATAATAAAATAAAAAGGTTATGAAATTTTTAGAAACAATAATTAAAATCAAAACGGACAATATTACTAAGAAGTAATAATAGTTAAACAACAATTTATATTAATACCTAATTATTTATGTCATTTTCTTTTCAAGATCAATTGAATTATTAATTCTCGAGTTTATGTATATATTAAATTAATATATAATAAATTGAATTACTAATTATATATTACCTTTGTGTTTCTTTTATTGGTTATACTTCCTCTCTTATTAATAAAAAACATAGAGGTAGTAAAATTTATGTATAAATTGAATTAGGACATCCATAAATTAAAATATTAATTAACTAATTAAGAGTAAGGGTAAATATAAATTGAAATAGGATGTTAATAAATAAAAAATATTAATTAATAGTAAGGATCAATATAAAATGAAACATGACATTAAAATATTAATTAATTAAAATAAATATAAATTGAATTAAAATATTAATTAATTAAGGGTAAATTTTTTTAAAGAAAAACATATCATATTAACTTAATCAATATGTGTTTACCTATTTGATTTAAAATTGAAATTGAATTAAATTTAAAAAAAAAATCTTACTTAAAAGGAGAAATAGTATATATAGGTATGGGGAATTTCAAAATATAAGTCAGTTAAACTTTACTTTCTATTTATAAGTCAAACAAACTTTACCTTTCAAAAAATAAACTTTTTAAAGTTTGAATTCATAAAATGAGCTTTCATGACATTTGTGCCAATTTCACGAATTAGGTCATTGATAACCTGTGATGGACCTTACTGATCCGTAATGATGACAAAAATGTCATGAAGTCTCTTTGTAAAATTGAAACTTTGAAAAGTTTATTTTTCAAAGAAAAAGTTTGTATGACTCATTAACTTAAGTCAAACTTTAAAATGGTTAAAAATTAAACTTTTCACTTATTATTATTTAAAAGGTTATCATAATTATTTTTTAAAAAAAAATTTGAGAGTTTATATAATATTTACACTGTTATCATAATTATTTAAAAGATTTTTTATATATTATTATGATAATTTAAATCTTGACTTATTAAAAAATTTATATTATAATTTTGAGAGTTTTGGGGAGAAAAAGAATAAAAATATTATTAAAATAATAAATTTAATTTTTTTAATAAAATTTATGTGATAATATCATATAAAATAGTAATTTAAAAAAGATAAAAATGAATTCGTTTTTAATATTTAAATTATATATCAAATTTTAAATTGTGTAATTTTCTTTTGAAACTACTAAGTTAAGGATGTCAATTTATTATTATTTATAAAAGAAATCAATTTGTATATTTGATTATATAATCAAATTTAGAAGATAAAAAGTAATTTATTTTAAATTTTAAATAAATTTTCATAAAAAAATTAATTCTTAAAAATAATATTTTGTCATTTTCATTTTATTTTAAAATTTTATAAATTTAACATGAATTAAATTTTATCTTTTTTTCCATAGTTTACTATTTCATAAAATTATACTTTTTAATTAAAAATATTTAAATATTTATTTATTAAATTTAGTATATATATATATATATATATAATATAGAGTCAAATTATTACTTATCAAGTTAAATACTATTAAAATATAGGGTTATTTCCAAAAACCACCCAATTTTTCAAACATTTTACTTCTGGCACATGGTTTTGCAAACTTATACCAAACCACCCCCAAAACCACCCAAAATTAAAACCACTAGTGGTTTTGGTGAGGTGTGAGTGGTTTTTGTGTGATTGAGTGGTTTTGCTAATTATTTAATTTTAATAATTATTAAATTTTTGTTTGATAATTTAACTAAAATTTAAATATTTTATTAAATAATTTAAATATATTTTATTTATTTTTAAAATTTTTTTACTAAACTAAAATAAATTATTATATAGTTTAATACTTTTAAATATTTGTTTAATGTTTTTTTTAATAATTTTAGTTTTAATTTTTATTTTTAAAATTTACTAAATTAAAAAAATTATTATGCAGATTTAATCATTTTAAAAAAATATTTGGTTAAATTATCTTTAATAATTTTTTATTTAAATTTTTATTTTTTATTTTACTAAAACCTGCTGTAAGAGATTATTTAATTATAAGTATGTTTGAAAATTTATTTAAAAAATTTATATTATTATTACTATAATTTTATAGGTTCTTAAAAATAAATATCAAAAAGAAAAAAATATTTAAAATTGAAAATTAATTAAAAAATATTGTTATATTTAATAGTAATTTTATTTTTGAAAAATAAATATAAAAATAAAACTCAATTTTTCATTAAAAACTATTTGAATTAGATAGTTTTTGGTTGTATGTATAGAATTAAAAATTAAAGGTTGAATATAAAAATTATTAAAATTATTCAGCTAATTAAATAAAAAGAATTAAAAATTTTACAAATTATTGATACTAGTTGTAGTTTAGTAAAAATAAAAGTAAGAAATTAAAACTATAAATTACTAAAGTTAATGAATTAAAAATTAAAAATTTCTAAAACTATAAAATATATATATTTAAATTATTTGATAAAATATTTAAAAATTTACTAAAATTATTAAATCAAAAATTTAAAAATTATTAAAACTAAATAATTAGTAAAACCACACAAAAACCACTTAAAAACACAAAAACCACCTATACCTCACCAAAACCACATACACCTCACCAAAACCACTAGTGGTCTTAATTTTGGGTGGTTTGGAGGTGGTTTAGTATAAGTTTGCAAAACCGGGTGTCAGAAGTAAAATGTTTCAAAAATTGGATGGTTTTTGGAAATAACCCTTAAAATATATTGCTATTTAAATGGAAAACACAACTTAAACTGCATGTTTAATTCCATCCTAACCACGTTTATTTGTTTATTTTTTGAAAAAGTACAAAAAAAAATAAAAAATAATAGCACATATAGGTGATATCATTGGTGATATTAATTTCTTTAATGAATGAAACGATTGACTAGAATACATTGCCTTATAGAGTGTTGTGAACGTGTAATTTCTCTAATAATATTTTAATCAAAACTCCTTTCATTACCAACAGCTCCCTTTAGTAAGACAGATCTTAAAAGATCTACATGTCTATCTTACAAAAAAAAAAAACATACATGAGACATCCATCAATTATTATTAATAAATTCTTTCCATTATAGCAATATTTGTCAACTATTCCAATCGCAGTATTCCGTCGAATACTTTTGTCAAGCATATCAGCAACATAAATCTGTTACAATCTCATTATTGTGAAATAATTAGTTTAAAGTTCTATGTTTCTGAAACAATAATGTTATGTAATCTGTGTTAGAGATTCCATAATGTTCAAAGACAAATGTACATGGCAAAGGTGTTGGATCTAATTTGGTGGTCTAGCCATTTAGATAAAGTGTTGGGTTTTGAAGTCCAAAACAAAATACTATTTCCGATCCAAATTTTCATTCTTTATTTTAGTTCCAAATTTGTGTTAGGATGGTTCCCGGTCATGTGGGGACCATGGTTATGGGCTTTATAATATTTAGGCCCATTAGGTTTTACCTTAAGTTGGTGCTATATAAACTTAATATGGGTTATCAGGTTTTGTGTGGTGACAGATTTTGAGGCAGAGAAAATCACATCTCTTCAGGAGTAGATTCAAGTATTGGTTTCAAAAGTTCAACAAGTGAGGGATCGTGAGAGAGCGAAACACTTGTGAGGGAAACACTTGAGTGATTGTTGAGAGTGTGGATTATTCATTATTGAGTGTTGGGTAAGTGAGTGTGTACTCTTCCATCTCAATAATATTATCGGCGCCTCCGTAGACGTACCCGCAATTTGGGGAACCACGTAAATCTGTGTGTCTACTCTTTCTGTAGGTTTATTATTATCCATTACTGCTGGGGTATTATATTTGCTGCATGTTTCCGCATTAGGTTAGCATAATATATTCTTGCAATCAGGGGTTTTTCCTAACAAAGTGGTATCAGAGCTTAGGTTGTCAGATTGCAAAGATGAGTATGGATAATAATCTAAACTTGAGTAGAATGGTTACTTTGTCTGGTTCTAATTATCACGTTTGGAAGGGTAAGATGGAAGATCTCTTGTATGTGAAGGATTTTCACCTACCTGTGTTTGCCTTGGAGAAACCTGAAGATAAGACTGATGCTCAGTGGAATTTGCTACATAGGCAAGTATGTGGGTTTATTAGGCAGTGGGTTAGTGATAATGTTTTGAATCATGTGAGTGGTGAGACTCACACTAGAACCTTATGGACAAAGCTTGAGGAGTTATATGCTCGGAAAACCGGAAATAATAAATTATTTCTGATGAAGCAGATGATGCATCTACTATATGAGGATAGTGCTCCGTTGACAGATCACTTGAATACTTATCAGGGTATCATAAACCAATTGGCAGGGATGGGTATTAAGTTTGACGATGAGGTGCAAGCTCTATGGTTACTTGGAACACTTCGGGATTCATGGGAGACCTTCAGAATGTCTTTATCAAATTCTGCCCCGAATGGTATAATAACCATGGATATGGTAAAGAGTAATATTCTGAATGAGGAGATGAGAAAGAAAGACTCAAGGCTCAACATCTACTTCAGAAGTCCTTATTACAGAAAGGAGTGGGAGAAGTATGAATAGAGGTCCAAGGATTAGGAACCAGAGTAGAAGCAGGTCAAACAAACATTCTAATGTGGAGTGTTATCATTGTCATAAGAAAGGGCATATCAAGAAAAATTGTAGATTGCTGAAAAAGGATCAGAAGAAGGATGCAAGTCAAGAAAAGAAAAGTGAAGGGGAAGATGACAGAGTTACTGTTATAGATGATGACTTTTTGCTTGTGTATGATGACCTCATAAATTTCACAATACATGAGACTAGCTGGGTGATTGATAGTGGGGCTTCAATACATGCTAAATCAAAGCATGATTTTTTCACATATTACATTGCTGGTGATTTTGGGAGTGTAAAGATGGGAAATAATAATGAGGCCAAAGTCATTGGATATGGTGACGTGATATTGGAGATAGATAACGGCTCCAAGTTGATTTTGAAGAATGTCAAACATATCCCTGATATTCGTATGAATATCATCTCTATAGGAAAGCTTGATGATGAAGGATATTGTAACTTTTTTGGTAATGGTCAATGGAAGCTCACTAGAGGAGTTATGGTGGTGGCTAGAGATAAGAGACAATCTAACCTATATACGTTGCAAGCTAAGCTTTCAAAATCGGTCATTAATGCAGTTCAGGATGGGGATAAAACTGAATTGTGGCATAAGAGACTCGAGCACATCAGTGATAAAGGCTTAGATTTTCTGAGCAAGAAGATGAAATTTTTTGATATGAAGAACCCAGAAAAATTGAGGGGGTGTTCCCACTGTTTGGCAGGAAAGAAAAAACGGGTTAGTTTTCATCGTTCTTCATCTAAGAGGAAATTAAATATACTTGACCTTGTACATTCAGATCTTTGTGGGCCTATGAAGGTGAAGTCACTTGGGGGTGCCTTGTATTTTGTGACCTTCATAGATGATTATTCAAGGAAGACTTGGGTTTATACCTTGAAGACTAAAGATCAAGTTTTGGATGTGTTCAAGCAATTTCAAGCATTGGTTGAAAGACAAACGGGGAAGAAAGCATCAGAATAGATAATAGAGGAGAATATACAGGTCCTTTTGATGAGTATTGTAGACGGCAGGGTATACGCTATCAAAAGACAACTCCTAAAACCCCTCAGTTGAATGACTTAGCGGAGAGGATGAATAGAACAATAACTGAAAGGATGAGATATTTATTATCTCATTCTCAACTGCCAATGTCATTTTGGGGTAAAGCTTTGGGTACTGCGGTACATGTTCTAAACCTCACGCCTTGTGTTCCATTAAAGTTTGATGTACCTGAGAAAGTTTGGACAGGTAAAAATGTGACCTATGATCACTTAAGAGTCTTTGGGTGTAAGGCTTTTGTGCATGTTCCTTAAGATGAAAGATCCAAACTTGATATGAAAACCAGACAGTGCGTTTTTGTTGGTTATGGTCAAGATGAGTTCGGATATAGATTTTATGATTCGGCTGCAAGGAAACTGGTGAGAAGTAGAGATGTGGTGTTCATGGAAGACCAAATCATTCACGACTTTGAGAAGTTTGGAGATTCAGAATCAAAGAGGAATGAGAGTTTGGTTGATTTAACTCCTAATATTTCCATTGAACAGCCTATGCAGGTTGAAGATTGGGAGACTGTAGCTGAGACAGGAGATTCCTCACACTCTAATGAAGATGCTGAATCGAGTGAACAATTATCGGTTCCTGATGATCTTCATGATGTTCAACCTAGGAGATCTGCTAGAGATCGACGTCCCTCTACTCGATATTCTCCTAGTGATTATGTGTTGTTGACTAATGGGGGAGAACCCGAGTGTTATGCTGAAGCTATGGATGATGAGCATAAAAAGGAGTGGCTCATTGCAATGGAGGATGAGATGGAGTCCTTATATCAAAATCATACATATGAGCTAGTGAGGTTACCTGAAGGTATGAGACCTTTGAAGAATAAATGGGTTTACAAATTGAAGCATGATGATTTCAGTAAACAACCCTAGTACAAAGTTAGGCTGGTTATAAAGGGTTTTAACCAGATAAAAGGTATAGATTTTGATGAAATTTTCTCCCCAATAGTTAAGGTGTCATCTATTCGAATTGTATTTGGTTTGGCAACTAGCCTTGATCTAGAGATGGAACAAATGGATGTGAAGACAACTTTTCTTCATGGTGACTTAGAAGAAGAGATTTACATGGAGCAGCCAGAGGGTTTTGTTGTTAAGGGAAAGGAAAGTTTTGTGTGCAAGTTGAAGAAAAGCCTTTACGGTTTGAAACAGGCACCTAGACAATGGTATAAAAAGTTTGAGTCGGTGATTGCGAGTCACGGGTACAAGAAAACTAATTCAAACCATTGTGTGTTCTTTCAAAAATTCTCTGATGATGATTTTGTGATATTATTGCTCTATGTGGATGACATCCTTATTGTTGGTCAGAATATCTCTAGGATTAACAATCTGAAAAACTTGTTGAGTTTATCTTTTGCTATGAAGGATTTGGGACCGGTTAAGCAGATCCTTGGGGTAAGAGTTATAAGGTGTCGGAGTATCAAGAAATTGTGGATGTCACAAGAGATGTACATTGAGAAGGTACTCCAAAGGTTTAATATGAATTATGCTAAAGCGGTTAGTTGTCCTCTTGCTAATCACTTTATGTTGAGTTCCAAGCATAGCCCTTCTACTGAAGAAGAACAAGAGATGGAACGAGTACCTTATGCCTTAGCAGTTGGAAGTTTGATGTATGCCATGGTGTGTACACGGCCGGATATTGCTCATGCAGTTGGAGTAGTGAGTAGGTTTCTTTCAAAGCCTGGAAAGAAACATTGGGAGGCAGCTAAGTGGATTCTTAGATATCCGCGGGGGACTTCAAAAGTATGCTTATGTTTTGAAGGTGACAAACCGGTGTTGTCTGGATACACCGATGCAGATATGGCAGGTGATATTGATTCACGAAAGTCCACTTCAGGCTACATGATTATTTTTTCAGGGGGAGCTGCCTCTTGGCAATCAAGGTTACAAAAATGTGTTGCATTGTCTACGACTGAAGATGAGTTTATTGCAGCCACAGAAGCATGTAAGGAGTTGATATGGATGAAGAAGTTCTTAATTGAACTGGGATTTAGCCAAGACAACTACCAGTTGTTTTGTGATAGTCAGAGTGCAATCCACCTTACAAAAAATTCTTCGCTTCACTTCAGGTCTAAACACATTGATGTCAGATATCATTAGATTAGGGATGTCATAAATGACAAGGAGATAGAGCTTGAAAAAATTCATACTGATCTTAATGGGTCCGACATGCTCACGAAGACACTGCCAAGAGAGAAGCTTGCAGTCTGCAAGGATATCGCTGGGTTCGCGTACCCCCCTACATAATCGGGAAGGGGGAGATTTGTTAGGATGGTTCCCGGTCATGTGGGGACCATGGTTATGGGCTTTGCAATATTTAGGTCCATTAGGTTTTACCTTAAGTTGGTGCTATATAAACTTAAGATGGGTTACCAGGTTTTGTGTGGTGACAGATTTTGAGGCAGAGAAAATCACATCTCTTCAGGAGTAGATTCAAGTATTGGTTTCAAGAGTTCAACAAGTGAGGGATCGTGAGAGAGCGAAACACTTGTGAGGGGAAACACTTGAGTGATTGTTGAGAGTGTGGGTTATTCATTATTGAGTGTTGAGTAAGTGAGTGTGTACTCTTCCATCTCAATAATATTATCGGCGCCTCCGTGGACGTACCCGCAATTTGGGGAACCACGTAAATCTGTGTGTCTACTCTTTCTGTAGGTTTATTATTATCCATTACTGTTGGGGTATTATATTTCTTGCATGTTTTCGCATTAGGTTAGCATAATATATTCTTGCAATCAAGGATTTTTCCATTACTGCTAGAGTATATTTTACTTAAATATAATACCTTAAATATGACACTTATTAATGGACGGACAGGAACAACTTAAATGAGCGTGTGTATAAAAGTATGGAGCCATGTATATTTGAGTATTGGAAGAGTTTTTTTTTGGTTAAAAAACAAATTTCCATATGTTATTTTAAAACAAAAGCTATTAAATGATCCTAAAATGGTCCATGGTTAATGAATGTTTAGTATAATAACATCACTCATATTACTACTCAATTAAAAAAAAAAAAATATGTTAGAGATGAAGCTGTTCTTTGTTCTTTCTTCTGGTGATACTACATACAATTTTTAATATCACTTTATCATTAGCTTCTTTTATTTTAATTTTATTTTCTAATTTTATAACTTTATTTACTTATTTGTTGTTGTAATGATTTCAATTCTATGAATATAAATATGTATTTATGTAATGATAAAAATTCGTTCATATTCCAGGAGTAATCCACGAATACTTCGTGACTGCAATTTTTTTTAGGCATAGAAAATTGAAGACTGCATATATTAAAGTGTAAACCGTGATCTTATGGACATTACCGTGGACAGCCACATATACCGTATCCACAAAATAAAAAAAATTAAAGATATATATAATATAATATATCATTTATTAATATTTACATAAAAAAAATATATATTATAATATATATTAATAATATATAATTTTAAAAATATATAAAAATAAAATAAAATAAAGAAAATGCTCATGCCGTCCGGACCCACACGGACAGACATGGGTATAAGTGGTATGACTATAGATTTGCAGGCTTACGAGCCTGAGCCTGTAAAAATCCACCGCGGTGATGTGCAAACCCGAACGAATTCGGACAATCCATTTTAACAGAGTTAGTTGTAACTTCTCCTTTCATCGCTTACAATCAATGATTCAGATTTGATTTCAGAGTTTCCTTATTCGGATTTTATTATTTTTGGATTTTTTTTATTTAATAAAATATTTATTATAAAAAAAAGTAATAAAAATTAATTTTTCATCATATTTATTACCCGTTTATAGCAAATTACATAACAAAATTTAATTTATAATAACTTCTTATCACTTATAAAAAAATTTTCACAACTGAACAATAAATTAACATAAAATAAAGTCGTAAATATCAACCGGCTCCATACTTGGCGACGTTTATCACATGATCTTTTGTACTAATTTTTGTCTTATATAACCCATTATACTTCTAGTATATGTTTGGTAGTAAATTTTTAAGTAGCTATTAGATTTTTTTATTAGTAATCTGACAATTTAATTGGTTGGAGAAATTTTTTATTAGCCATTAGATTTTTAATTAGTGATTAGATTTTTAATTAGCGATTTTCATAATGCTACTTCAATTAACTGTTCACGAATCACTAATCAAAATGCTTCTATTTTACCCTTATCAATTTATGAGTATTACTAAAATACCCTTCATAATATTAAAAACTTTTATTTGTAATAATTAGATTAATTTTAATAATATTTTTATTTATTAAAATTTTTTAATAACTTTTTTAGTTAGTTTATATTTTATTTATTTTTTAATTAGTTGATATTTTATTTATTTTTAATTAGTTGATAATTAAAGGATGGTAGGTTTTAAATTAAAAATCCTAAAAGAAAAAATTGTTTAAAAATAAATATTAACACTAAAAATTAAATAAATTATATTATAAGGTAAAACATAATATATTATATTATTTATGTAATTTTACATCTAACTACTTCAACATTTAATTACTATTACCAAAAAAAACTCATGTCAAATCATTATTTATTAAAATAGTTTATAAACACAAAAACTCATGTCAAATCATTGTTTATTAAAATAGTTTATATAAAAAAAAAACTGTATATTATATATTAAACTTCATCAACATAAAATACTTTATTATTTTCTAGATCATTTTAAAAAAATTTAAAAAAAAAAAAAAAAATCATGACCACCTGAGTTGCGGGTGATACAATACTAGTTCTTAAAAAAGGCCTAACCAAATTAAATCCAAAACAAACCTGTGGGAGAGCTTTTGTGCGTAGTAATTGATCTTGGTTAATGTCATTTGTGTTTGCATTCAGCTTATACGCCTCCCAATTGCTGTACCATCGTCAAAATAAACAACGAATTCATTCAACACAAACCTAACAAACAGGAGACGTGCGCATCATATCTACACGTCGTGTTGCTCGCATTCCATTTTATTCCAAAGCCGACAGCGCCTAAATTCTCTCTCTGATTAACTATACCCTTAATCACTTCATTTAATCACATTGTTTACACACTAATTAGCCTTTCATTAATTCTAACCTTGCAATTAATAGTCAAATCTTACTACAACTAAGTGTATGTTTGGCACTAGATGTTACATTAGATGTTGAGTTAGCTGTTAAAGTAGCGATTAGCTGTTAGCTGTTAAAGTAGCGATTAGCTGTTAGCTGTTAAATTAGATGTTGAAGTAGCGATTTGGCATGAGTGTTTGGTAATAACAATTAGATGTTGAAGTAGCTGTTAGATGTAAAATTACATAAACAATACAATATAATATTTTTATCTTACAATATAATTTATTAGTGTTAGTATTCATTTTTAAACAATTTTTTCTTTTAAGATTTTTAATTTAAAACCAATCATCATTTAGTTATCAACATTAAAAAATAAATAAAATATAGACTAACTAAAAAAGTTATTTAAAGATTTTTAATTATATTTAATAAATAAAAACTATTAAAATTAACTAATTTAGTACAAATAGAAGCTTTTAATATTATTAAGGGTAGTTTAGTATTACTTATCAATTGATAAGGGTAAAATGGGAGCTTTTTGATTAGCGATTCGTGGACAGCTATTTGAAGTAACGTTCTGGAAATCGCTAATTAAAAATCTAATCGCTAATCAAAAAGTTTCTCCCAAACGGTTAAATTGTAAAATCGCTAATGAAAAATCTAATCGCTACTTAAAAATCTATCTACCAAACACACACTAAACCTCAAACTAAATTGAATTATACCAAACTCATCAATTCAACTTCATACTTGCCAAACACAGAATTATTGCCAATTTAATATTCAATTAATAATATCAATAAACCAAAGCTAGCTATGCTATATAAACGCCTAATTATTACAACATTAATACCATCAAATACTCACATTTGATTTCATACAATGGCTTCTAATGTCCTGTTGCTTGTGATGCTCATTGTCTTTGTGTATCCTTGTCATGCCATCACAAGATCTCTCATCTGCAGATCCACTTCAGACCCTTCTTATTGCAACTCTGTTCTTCCAAACCAAACTGCAGATTCCTACACATTTGGCAGATATTCTGTCAGAAAATCAATCTCTCAGTCTCAGTTGTTCTCCAACATTGTCACAAAATATCTTCAAACGTATGGCTCCACATTATCAAAGCCTCAAGTTCATGCACTAGAAGATTGCAGTTTACTAGCCAGTCTCAACATGGACTATCTTTCAACCTCTTACCAAACTGTCAATGCTATTAGTACTCTTCTTGATACTAGAAAAGCTGATGATGTTCAATCCTTCCTCAGTGCTATATTAACCAATCATCAGACTTGTTTAGAAGGCTTGGAAGCTTCAGGTTGTGCTCCTAGTATTAGGAATGGTCCGATTTTCAATGATACAAAACTATTCCATGTCGCGCTAGCTCTTGTCACAAGAGCTTGGATTCCTAGGAGGATGATAGGGACCATGTGGAGGCCAAGGAAGAACCAATTCCTGTTTGGAAATCTGAGTTTTCCATTTAACATGTTTGGAAAAACTCGTCAGGATTTTGAGTCTGTTATCAAGAGTAAGCTTCCGGTGAATGTGAGTGATATAGTGATAGTGAGCCAAGATGGTATAGGAAAATTCTCTAGTATCAATGAGGCTATCAATGTGGCTCCTAACAATACAGATGGTAGTAATGGCTACTTCTTGATCTATGTCAGAGCAGGTGTCTATGAAGAATACATTTCCATTGCTAAGAACAAGAAATATTTGTTTATGATGGGAGAAGGTATCAACAAAACAGTAATCACTGGCAATAGAAGTGTTGCTGATGGATGGACTACTTTCAATTCTGCAACATTTGGTATGCCTTCTAAATTTTTTGTAAATACAGTTTTTGTTTCACAAGCTAATTGTTTCATTAATGTTGCAGCGGTGGTGTCACCGAATTTTGTGATGATGGACATGACTATAAGGAACACAGCCGGAGCAATCAAGCACCAGGGGGTCGCGCTTCGCAGTGGAGCTGATTTATCTACATTCTACAGATGCAGCTTTGAAGGGTATCAAGATACTTTATACACACATTCTCTAAGACAATTCTATAGAGAATGTGACATCTACGGTACTGTTGATTTCATATTCGGAAATGCAGCTGTTGTTCTCCAAAACTGCAATATCTATCCTCGGCTTCCAATGTCTGGACAATTCAACGCCATCACAGCACAAGGTCGGACCGATCCTAATCAGAACACGGGTACATCAATTCACAATTGCAAAATAAAAGCTGCTGATGATCTGGCAAACTCAACCGATCAAAAAGTCGAAACATATCTAGGAAGACCATGGAAAGAATACTCTAGGACTGTTGTTATGCAGTCTTTCATGGATGATCTGATCAATCCTGCAGGTTGGCATATATGGAGTGGAGATTTTGCTTTAAACACATCGTATTACGCAGAGTATAACAACACCGGACCAGGATCAGACACTAGCAATAGAGTCACATGGCCTGGTTACCATGTCATTGATTCTGCAGAGGCAAGCAATTTCACCGTGTCTAATTTTCTCGTGGGAGATTCTTGGTTACCCAAAACAGGTGTGTCTTACACTGGTGGCCTTGTGTAAGCTATTTTGATAAAGCAAAACAGAAATGTAACACTAAGTATATGTTGATTGTTTCATTGATTCAAGCAAAGTTAATTTATCAGTTTACATTAACATTATAGTTGAGGCCAAAGAATACTTACATATAATATAAAGTTACAGAACATTAGATTAGGTAAATATGATCAATTCTTGGCCAATTGCTTATTGATAAGCTTAACATTATTCAACATAGAAAGCAGGGTCCTGCTCCTACTAGCGATCTCCCCTGGCTTACCAGGTCTGGACATCAATGTCTTCTCACAGACAACAGCATCAGCAACAGCAGCATCAACCCAGGTGCTAACATCACCATACGCATTAGCCAAGAGGGCAGCAATGCAATCATCAAGCTGTTGAACAACGTCCAAATAGCGTTCAACGCAATCGGAGAGGTCTTGTTCGACCACAGGTTCTAATGTATTGTTTTTAAGAGCGGTGTTGGCCACACCCCACGTGTCCTGTGCGTGTTTCGATGCAACCCTGATTGCCACCAATTCCAACCCTATGAAGTCTTTTGATTTGGGACCGTCTGGGTTGGAGTTGAGACTGGAGACGCATAGGTCTTTGATGTCTGATTTTTGACAGACTTTCTGGATCAGAGGAACGCCGGGTTGAGCGTGGCATTGGATTAGATGGAATGTGAGAGCTATTAGCAAGATTACTGGTTTCATTGTTAGAAATTCTTTGGCCTCGTGCTGTTTTCTGTGGAAGCAACACTTGTTGATTTCGCTTTATTTTGTTATGTCGAGAAGGATCGGACATGACATGTGAGAGAGATGCGCTTAGCCACCCGGTGGTTGTTTAAACTTGTCTTTGATATTTATTGATTACTCCTTTAATGTCGCTAAAATGAAACCACAAAGATGACTTCTTAATTGGAGTCTGGGAGATGTAGATCTCCCTCTGTTTGATACATAATTGAAGAATTAGATTAAGTACAAGCAAGAGAATTTGTGATGATAATTTTTAATTTTTGTTAAATGTGTTCTCCCATAAGAAAATAAATAAATTTTTTATATTTGTCTATTTACTTTTCAAAAAATCGTATATATTTTGTAAAAGATTAAATTAAAAAAATTATTCTTTTAATAATTTTATTATCATTTTTATTATAAAATTCTAATTAATATTATAATGTGGTATGAGAATAATTCATTTTTACTTTATGTAATCATTGATATGATAATCAAAAATATTTATTGGAAAAAAAAACTTAATAAAATCACACTAACAAGAATATGTATGGAAACAAAAGTTAAAGCTTCCCCAAAATATTAATCATACCTAAAATTCTACTGTTGAAACACCAAAACAGTAACCGCTTTAAATATAGAAGGTTTCACGATAATATTTTAAGCGCGGAAAGAGCACTTTATATAAAAATATATTATTTATTATATATATTGAAAGTTTTTATAACTATAAAATAATTATTTGTTAAATAATGATTTTAAATATGATTTTTTTTAAAAATTATAAGTAAAATAATAATATGTAAATATAAATTTGAAAATGAAAGTTATACTTGATTTTTAACTACCCAATAAGTATAATTAAAAGTAATCTTAAATATAGCCATAGGCTGCTTAACTCCTTCACATAGGGTGAATTGCTTGCTAGCAAAACCAATCCATTTTTTTCGCTCCATATCATCTTCCCCTGAAAATCACTTTTCCTGAAGTATAAGAAAGTGACACTGCATCTAAAAAAAATCTATAAAAATTGAATTTACATTGAAACTTTTATTTATAAAATGTTTCGCAATGAATGTATTGAAAAAAAATATATCAATTATAAATGGATAAATTTCTATTTTAAAGAATGTATTCTCTCGTTTGAATGGCCTGAAAAGATATAGTATAGTTTTAGATAAGATTGAACAACCTTATTGTACAATATCCTCTAAATAAGCATTTTAGCCAATTACCAACATTAGAAATATGTATTCATTTTGACATAGAACAAAAGTAATAAAGACGGTTAAGACTTGATCACAAATTTTAGATAACCAATTTTATTTGTTTGGGACGATGAAAACTCTAATTTAAGGGGAAAAAAAAGAAAAAAAAAACCCTAATCGATAGGGAAAACATGACAAATTCGAATGTTCTTATTAGAATAAATTATAAACTGAATCTGATATGTCAAATGTAGATATATTTTTCATCTATGGTTGAAACATTGAAAATCTAAATCGAGATGTTAACCTTCCAAAAAAAAATCTAGGCGGTTGAGGCAGGACTCGGTAGTTTTACTAAAATTTAAAAAAAAAAAAGTGTTGACTAACTATAAACTGTAAATTTTTTTTTTAAAAAAAAAATTCATACGTCACTTATAGAATTTTCAAACATAATTAAATTTTTATATATTTTCTTGTATTTGTAAAATTATAATCCTCACTTTCGCTTCAAATGCATTTTAAAATCATATTCCGTGGAGATTTCTGTTTTGAGTATTTTGAGTGGGTTCAAAAATGCCACTTAATATAAGAGATTAATAATTTAAAAAAAATAATGCTACTTCAATGGAAAGTTTAAAATAAATAAAAATATTAAAAATAAATAGATATAAAGAAAAATTAATAATATCATGTTTTCTCTTTAGTTGAGTATTATTATCAGTCGAGTTTTATAAATTCAAAAACTGGATAATTTGGTTTAGGTTCGATTTTAACTCAAAATAACCAACCTGAACCGAAAACCGATTGAAATATATTGACTAATATGAAATACACGTGCTGCTATGTAGATTCTTACCGGTGGAATTCATTCCCAATCTCATTCTTCATCATCTCTCATCTCCATATGGTAACTACTTACTTCTACACTTTCTAATTCAGAGATTAGAATTTTCATTGACGTTCTCGCTAGTCATTAGGCCTGGAAATAAATCAGGCCGGGCTAAATTTTTGGTTAAACAAATCCCGCGTGTATTCTAATATTTCGGCCCGAGCTTGACTTACAAATCTATTATAAACTTTTAGAGTGATGGTATCGTCTCCCACGTCATTTGTATATACACCCCAAGTACTCATTATATCCTTATATTAAATTTGTATTTACATCTTAACTTTAATTTCTATCTTTAAATCAAATTAATACATCAATTAATATAAAAAATATTATAATCTAATGAGAATCATTTATAAAAACAGAAAAATACATCTTTTTAATTATATAATTCATTTAATATAATAAAAAATAATTAATATATATTACGTTATTATTATTTTTTATAATAATATACATTCCATTTAATGTAGATATATCTTTTTATATATTTCTTTAATATAAATTATTAAATTTATTGTATATAATTGTTGATAATTTTTTTATATTAATTTATAAAATTTTAATTATTGTATAAGAAATAAAAATTAAAATAAATATTTTTAAATTTTATATAAAAATTATCAAAATATTCATAAATTTTAATTATTGTAATTTAAAACATAAATAGAACTTTTATTTAATGAAATTATGGGTATTATTGGAATTCCAGTAAAATTGGGGTGGGAATACAAATGCTAAGAGGTGGAGTTATTGCTTCTCAAACTTTTATTATAAGTCTAGCCTGATTCTATTTTAAGTCTGGTAGGTCTGAAAGCCTATTAACAACTATTTATATTTATAAATGAAATAATGGGTTTTAAATTTGTAAACAAACTTGCTAATAGATCTGATAAATAGAAATACATATAAATTATATCTGGGTCGACCTCTTAAAGTTTGAGAGGTTTTTAGCATAGTCTAAGTCTGCCTATTCAATTAAATAAAATTTTGAAAAAGTTTGAATCTAGCCTATTTCAAATCCGGCCCTATACTAGTCAGGTCATTGGCCCATAAAAATTCACCTGGCCTATTCTCACCCCCTACTAATCACAGAAAAGTCTCGAGTTTTTTTGCGAAGATTGTTGATTATGCTGGTCCTTGTGAGGAGAATCATAGGTTTGACAGTTTTGTGAATACGTTTTCTAGTGTTTTGAATAACAGTTCTGTGGAGGTTGTGATTGCTAGTGTTTTGAATAGGAGTTGTGTGGAG
This sequence comes from Cardiospermum halicacabum, assembly GCA_031304145.1. NCBI lineage: Eukaryota > Viridiplantae > Streptophyta > Magnoliopsida > Sapindales > Sapindaceae > Cardiospermum > Cardiospermum halicacabum. Next base: position 10,474,662 of record CM062399.1, on the reverse strand, counting down.
GTTGTGGTTTTGGAGTCTGTTGTTAGGGTTTTGAATTTAATTTTGATTAAAACCATTGTGAAGGAGAAATTAAACGATTTGATTATGAAATCAGGTACGAATTCATTGTGTTTGATTATTATTATCGACAATGGAAGCATACTATGGAAGATAAATCGGTCAAAATTCTTAACTCTATATCGATAATTATTTTCACCCAGTTTTTGATCTGGGTATTAGTAACAAACACATTTTTCAAACACCATCTCCAAATTTGAAGGATCACTGATCAAGACAATTGATAGGTAGTTGTGGTGGTGGACTAGACCGAATCGAAACTGGTCTAATCAAACCGACCCGAGTAAAAACCGAATAGAACGATCTCACGAGTAAAATAGGTCGGCTCGATCTCTTGCATTAGAAAATCGATGCATTCAGTTTTGGATCGGTTTCAATCGAAAACGAACTGAACCAGTTCATGCCCACCCTTAGAGAGAATCTCTCAAAGAGCACCTCTGCAAATGTTTTTAGTTAAACTTTTTAAAAAAGAAGCCTTTAAAAAATTTGTACATCCTAATTCTAAGGACCATAAAATATCTCTTTTATAACAGGAGAGACTCTTTTAGAAACACCACTATGTATAGTTTAAGATTTTTGGACACCAAATAAAAAAATTATTTCAATCTTTAAAATCAAAAATTCAAAATAAAAATGAATGTAATTACTAATAAATACTCTCTTAATAATTGAAATAAATATTTAAAAAGAAATAATAATTATAAATTTAATTATTTTTGACTAACTATTTAAAAATTTCTAAATTAAAATGTTTTTAAACCAGTCATTTTTATATACATAACTCCGTCCATTTAAATGCAATAGAGTGTGGAAAATTCTGTGTCCAACTAAATGTTTTCATGGTGTCGTTACGTCCAATGCCTACTATTGAACTTAATAAATTCCCTCGCGAACCAGGAAAGTACAAGGGCCGTGTATATCAGACACCCTGCTTCCTGGTCAATCGCATTAGTTTTTGCCCAAATAATAAACAATGGACGAGGATAAATACTAAGAAGAAATTGCAATAATAGTGTCGCTTTATTAACTTGGCCTACATACATCTACATCACAAAAATGTACAATTAAATTGACAACTCAATGAGTCATAAGTCTCCGGTTGTCTGATTCTTGTTCCTATAACCAAAAACCAAATGAGTCATGACACGCCACCATCAACACAGTGCCCGTCCCATTCACTTTTCCTTTCACTTTACACGCTCCACAGCCTCTTCAACGACAACGACCGATTCCCGGATGACTTGAACCCGTTACTCTCGGGCGACCCGTTACCCAAACCCAAACCCAAACCCATACCCAACTCATCCAAATTTCTAGGGTTTCCTCTCGGCGGCACTTCAATCACCACACTCACCAGCTCCACATGCGGCCGCGACGAGCAACCCACCTCCACTTCTCCTCCGCCGCTACCCGAACCATCCGCCTCCGTGGAACCGGTTCCTTCAGCCGCCTGAACCGCCGCTCTACACAACGGACAGTTCGAGTGCGATTGAAACCACATATCGATACAATCAACGTGAAAAGCGTGACCACACTTGGGCAAAAGACGGCCGGTCTCGTTTTCCTCGAATTCCGACAAACACACAGCACATTCCTGGAACTTAACCTCGTGCTTGTCGGAACAGTAAACAAATGTCGGAATCGTTTTCAGGACACAAACATCCAAAGCTTGATTTCCGTTATTATTCGAAACCGAACTAGCCGGAGGCGTGAAAAGCAGAAGACGACGTCGTATACGGTTGTTCCTCCGACGGTTCAAGTACCACTTGACGTAAGCGTGTATAGCAGCTAAAACAGCTATAACTACAAAGAGTAGAATCATCGTACAAAGCAATATCTTCCCGTTTAGGACATAGCTTGTGCTACTGCTGTTCCTGCTTTGGTTATGACCACTTAGAGTCATTGAAATGTTATAGTCCATGATTAACTAGAGTGAGCATAGAACAAACTGGTTTAGTTCACTATATATACATGTTGGATAATTCATTTATGGACGAATTTGCCCTTTCGACACTGTTTACACTAATGGATTCTGATGAATGTGATTATACTGTACACTTTTACCATATCTGTGATTGGTTAGTAGCTCACAATCGTCCACCGAGACAAGTAATAATTGTTTAGTACAACAACGTGGTTTAAAATGATTGGACTAAAGAAATTTAGTAGTGAAAATAGATTCGACCACATGGGCAATATCGGTGGTGGGTGAATTTTATCACATTTTTGTATGCAAACTACTCGAACACGTATCGATATTCTCTCTAGAGTTCTAATAGCTGACGACACCGTATTAGGGAATAACTTTCGGTGGAGTACATCATGATCATAGTGGTTTTTAATTTTAACCTAGTGATCCGAAAGTGAGGCAAAACTTATCATAAATGGATAATATTTTGTTCTAATCTTCTCTGTTATTATAATTATAAATAATTACAATTAATAAAGCTGCTTTAACATTTCACGTCTTTGTCACCTTTATATGAATCTGCTATTATAGATAATCTAGTGCTCGTTTTTATTCTCTACTTTAAACAAAAATGTATTTCTTAGATAGTAAGAATTATAACTTAGCCTAAAAGAAAGAAAAAAAGTTTAGAAAGGAGATATGATAGATTTAGACAGTTATATATATTTGGAGAAAAGGAAAATTTTAATTATTTAAATGAAAGTAATATGTAAGTGGATATGAAATAATATAAATAATTTTGGAAGTGGTAAGGTAGAATCAAGAATATAAAATATTTTTTTAATGAATTTAAAATTTTCAATTTATATTTATATATTTGGGAGGAGGAAAATTTTTAATATTTTAAATAAAATAAATATAAATAGATATAAAATAAGTAAGTGGTATAATAAAAATATAAATTTTAAAAATTTTTTATGGGTAATTTTGAACACTTGTATTTTAAAAATTTCCACTAATTTATTTAACTATTTTATTTAAATTAATTTATGTTAATTAATTTTTTATTCTGAATGTTTAAATTCCGTTTAATTAAATTTTATATAAATGTTTTTAAGAGGTATTTTAGGTTTTTTATTTCTGAAACTAGACTTCGTTATATAATACTTCCTCCGTTTCTATTTACTTGCAACATTTCAATAGTATATACTATTCATGGATCAATTTTCTTTCATGTGTTACTCATTATATATAACGAAAAATATAGTTAAGTGGGGTCTTATTTTATTCGTTTTGATATCTATTTTTTAAATATTAAATTTATATAATTTTTAGTTATATATTATTAAAAATATTTATCGTTAAAGTTAAAAATTGGACAGCATGTAAATATCAAATGCTGCAAGTATTTGGAAAAGGAAGGAGTAATATTGAGTAATATAATAATTAGTGAAGGAGATAGAGAATAGTTTTAGAATTCTTTAAGAAGTGGGAAAGTAATATAATATGACTACGAAACCGAAAAAGTCCAAAGGAAAAAAGGAAAGGTAGATTAAAGAAAGTGTGTTCCCATGTAAACATCAGTAGTGGGATGGGGTGTGACTGATCATTACATTACAGGTCGTACAAAAATGGTATTTTTGAATTCCTGGACCATTTATGGAACTTATTTCTTCCAAATGGCATTTTATTCTTCCTGATCTAAACCAGCCAAAGTTTGAAAAATGATTCAGAATGTGAATTTAAATGGAAAGAAAGATTCAAATAGATTGTTTAATTTATGAGATGAGATGAGATGCTAAAGGGAAGGGAAGGGATCGATTGATTAGGCCTGGAACTGAAATTCTGTGTGCTGAGTGGTGAGCCTGGAAAATTTGATGTTTTCTTCTTTGTTAGGCGTCGAGCCACGTGCACACATTTTTTTTTGTTACTGGCTACCTTTAATTATTTTTTATTCTTGTTCTAATATGTCAATAAATAGATCCTGTGCTGACACAAAGGTATTAAAACTCGGACGGAATATGGATCCACCCTTCTAAACAATTCAAAGCTGCAGTGGACGAAATTGTGAATGAAATAATTATTCTAGGACAACAACGCAGAAGGTAATCTCAGAAGAGGTGTTACGTCTACAAATGATTAAAGGGCTGACTGGAATGGAAATGTTCATCAAATAAAAGGATTTTGAAGATATAAAAGCTGCTTAGGAGAATTATGATGATAATGAATTCCACCACGGGAAAAAATGAAAGAAATGGGAGGAAGTTGTTAGAATGGTCCGGTAATATGGAGATGAGATTTTGGTTATGTGCTTTATAATATTTAGGCCTATTAGATTTTACCTTAAGTTGATGATATATAAACTTAAAATGGGTTATCAGGTTTTGGCGGTGACAAATTTCAAGGCAGAGAAAATCACATCTCTTCGGTAGTAGATTGGACTACGTCATTCAAGTATTGGTTTCAAGAGTTCAACAACTGAGGAATCGTGAGAGCAATACGTTGGGAGGGGAAACACTTGAATCGTGAGAGAGCGAAACACTTGTGAAGGAAACACTAGAGTGATTGGTGAGAGTGTGGGCTATTCATTATTGAGTGTTGGGCAAGTGAGTATGTATTCTTCCATCTCAATAATATTATCGGCACCTCCGTGGACATACCCGCAATTTGGGGAACCACGTAAATCTATGTGTCTACTCTTTCTATAGGTTTATTATTATCCATTACTGCTGGGGTTTTATATTTGTTGTCTGTTTCCGCATTAGGTTAGCATAATATATTCTTGCAATCAGAGAGCTTTTCTTATCATAAGTAACTGTAACGGACCGTTTTCGGGCTTAGTAGCTTGTGTCTTAATTTAGGGATTTTTTGGAATTTGTCTAGAGTTTTGATGCAAATTTGCAATTTTTCCCTGAGTCTGGGGGGTTTTAATATTAGTCACCCTATAAAACTACTATAAACCCTAATGATTTATTCCTGCCTCTTTTCACAATTTAGAACTGAGAGAACCATGAAAGTTGGAGCGACCGTTCGATCGAGTCTTTGCCGCACTTTGGTTCTGGTAAGTCTCTTTAGATTATGTTCTGTTATTGTATTCCAGTTCGTGTTCTAACATCGGTACTCTGCATCTATGCATAGGTTCCGTTCTACGATTCTAAATTCGGATTAGAGTTCCGTTAGGGTTTCGATCGGGTTTCGTTTGAGGTCTCTAATTCTGGTAAGTCCATTCTACTATACTCTCATATTCTGGGTTTATTATACTGATCTCGATCGCTGATATCGTAATCGTAATTTTGTCAGTTGGGTTTTCCGTCGGGGTTCTGTTCGGTAGGTGTTGCAAAGTGGGGTGACTCTGCGGTCCGAGTCGTTTGGTAAGTTCTGCCGCTCTGTAGAATCGGTTTATAGATTTTTAAGGGGCTGCCCGATTCGGTTAGGGTTTAATTCTGTTGGGTTCAGTTTCGGTTGAAATCCTATATTCTATGAATAATACTTTTGGTATCGTTTTGCAAAGGGTTAGGAGGAAGGAACTGCTCGGGCTGAGGAATAGTCGTCTGTTATTCGCATTGCTGTTGAGTCTGCCGTCGTTGGTTAGTAGTTCATTTTTTGTCCAATATGATGTTTGATGTATCTTGTTTGTTTTATGCATGTGTCATGAATTGATGTATTGTGAAACTGTTTTCCAAACTGCCCTGTTTAATGATAATAATTAAATACAATAAACCGCCTATTAATAATAATAAACTGACAAAATAAGATTTTAAATGTCCTCTGAATTTGTAACGCTCATACACTGAAACTGATATTCTGGTACTTAAATAATCCGGTTAAAACAGTAAACAAACGGAACTCTGAGTTTTGCCCTTAGTTCAGTCTACTAGTAGAATATATGACAGGCCTAGGGATAGAGGATCATCACTACTGAAATAATTGACTTGAAGTGCCTATACTGATTGTAGTTGAAACTACTATACTGATACTGTTTACTGGGCTTCGGCCATACTGTTTACTGCTACTGTAATCCCGTTTTCCGCTGTTAGCTGCTTTGGGCATAATTCTGTAATTTAACTGGTTAAACTATTAATAAACAAGATTCTGTTTCTAGTTGCTGGACTGTGAATGGACTATTAACGGATGGTAAATGACTGTGATTGATGTTTGAACCGAACTTAGCGGAACCCCCGAAGACGTAATCCTAACGTCCTATAAATTAAAAGGACCTCAAACCGTGAACTTTAGGAGCCTATTTTTAGTTTGATAATTGAAAGTGTAGGAACATACAGATAACGGATGATTGAGTTCTGATTAAAGGAAGATAATTAATAAACTGTTGATTGATAGGATGATTGGTGTGTTAACTGATATGGTGGACTCTAAGGAGTCTGTAGAGCCTTGCTTGTATGCTCCCATGATTAGAGTCGAGTCTAGGTCACTCTGTATGTATGTGTTCGAACGTGAGCACTAACTTAGACTAATTCATAGTCTAACGTCTCCTTTATTTCTTCCTATTCTATAATTTGGGAATAAAATCCCAGGTTGACTGCAGGTACCATGATTGTTTATGCGCTGTCTCATATTTGGATCACGACATACATCATCATCACGTTCATATAGTTTTGTTATTTTATCTCTGAACATTTGTACTGGACTATTTTGGGACTATACTGTTGGTTTTGTTTTTACACATGCTGGACATTGGCTTTATTGTGTGTTTTTTGGAATTTTTGGGCTGTATGACTGTTTTATAGGTTATCGAAGACTTTGAAATAAACTTTGGGATTTTGGATTATTCAACTGTTATATTTCTGCACTTGTTGTGTGGCGCCAGACTCCTAATTATGGTTCTACCAGGGTGGGGATTTACCGTTACAGTAACAATAGACCGCCGATTTTAAATGTTTATAAAATAATGAGAGGTAAGGATAATATTGAAACTAGTGTAGAAAATTCTCAGCTAGAACAAAGGGTATGAATTTTTTTTGTATTGCAAGACATGGGTGTATTAAGTAGAAGCAAGGTTATGTGAAGAATGCTGTGAACACTTTTTATTATTTTGATACTAGAAGAAAGAAGCATATATAAATCGAGAAGTATATTAAAAGTATCTCAATAATCATTTTATTTAAGACCTATAATAAATTGTCATAGGTTTGAACTTATTAATTAATTCAAATACAAGTCACTTTAATTACTAAATTGAATATACTAATACAATATAATTGTTCAAACTTTATCAAAATGTTAGTTCTAAATTTAATGAATTTGAATTTTATATTAATGAAAAATATTATTGTTGAACCATAATTTTTTTTATATTATTAAATAATAATATTTATAATATTTCTATTTAATAGAGTGCATGAAAAAATTTAAATTATTATTATTATTTATATCAAATACAATAGGTAGATTTTCACAATTCTTCAATCTTTCGTATGTGATATATGGTCATAATATCAAACAATTTCATTCTTTTAACTAATTGAGGAAAAATTTGCAAATTGATAAAATTAGATGGACAAATTTTCCATCGTTAAGAAAAATTACTTTGAGCACCTAATAAAAAAAAATAAAAAAAAAAAAAAAAAAACAAAAAAAAAAACCTCAATTCTCCTTAAGAGGCTTCAACTCTCACATAAAGTTCTTGGTTCACTAATTCAAAAATGGGAGAAGACTTTTTACTAAGAATCAATCTTCAAAAGCATTCCATTCTGGATCACTTTCTCTATGAAAGCATCATATTTTTAACTTCTCATAGGGCCTATAATTCTTTGAAAAACCTATTGAATAACTTTCTACGAATTCTTTCATTTCACGATTCGAACTATCCAATCAATTTCGATTCGAACTATCCAATCAATTTCGTTGTAACATTCATAATAATCAACTTTATGAATATCCCATTCTATTTTCAAACACTTATATATGTATAGTATTTAACATATAAATATATGTTTCATTTGTGTGACATATGTACATCTCTAATGTCTATATAAAAAGCTTGCGAAAGAGAATGAAATGAAGAAATAAACATTTTAGAAAGTGTTGCTTTGTATCTTTGACTTTCTTTAACTATTTTACTTCTTTAAATTATATATATATATATATATATATATATATATATAAAAAGTTGTAATCTTCTTAGAAAGTTTCAAGTGAGTAATTTGAATACTTGAATCATTTAAGTATATGAACTATATTTTCTTCTTCCACTCTTACTTCGTTCTAATTGTTTTTATATCACATCATCAGCATGAGTATGCTATCTAGTTGTAACTCAATCGAATCTTCTAGATAAAAAAGTGTTTGATGATTATGTTCTAATTGTATTGATATATGAATATGAAAATCTATAAAGCGTTTTATTAGTCACCAAATATAAATCTATCAAATTTCTACTGATTGACAGAGCAAACCGTCTACAGTTGTAATGTTCAACCTCAATCCCCGGATGACTAAAATCATAATGGTCGGACGCCATATCATTTATGTATTAATTTCGAGGTTGACCACTAGCCCCACAAACCACCACAATATTGATCCCCACTCATAGATGATCCAAGACACAATGATCGAACGTCACATCATTTATGTATTGGTCTCAGGCTGACCACTTATCCACAAATCACCACAATACTTTTCCGTATGCTTTTCGAACAAATTTTTATAAAATCGTCCATAATAATATTGTTTCAAATCAAACACGCTTAATTTAAAAGTTCTAAATTCTGAATTCTCGATAAGTGATATACCGATAGATAATATGAATAGCAACACAATTCATTTTAACTCTTATGATATCAAATATAGTGGATGGATTTCTACCATTCTCCGAAATTTTCCATGTGACATGCAGTTGCATAGATGTCAATATATAAATATATTTTCTTTTGATTTGTGTGAGACTTGTATATCTTGATGCCTATATAAAAGGCTTGTTGCAGAAAAGTAAAATGAAGTGAGATATATTTCTCAATTGGTTCTTTTATATTTTTGGGTTTCTTTCTTCAACTATGTCACTCCTTTAAATTGGCCCTCGATATATATATATATATATATATAAAAGTAACTAAATATATATTTTTAAATATTGACTAGTTTTAAAATTTATTATTTTTAATAAATAATCTTAAATAAAATTAATGTTTTAATTAGTTAATACAATTTAAATGATATAAATAAAAATTATATAAATAAATTATTTTTTAATTAAAAGTAATTAAACCAATATATAAAATCACATAAAAATAAATAACAGTTAATTAAATCAATTAAAATTTTATTTTATTAAATAATAAATAATATTTTAAAAGATATTTAATCATTATTGTTTATTTAATAAATAAATAAATAATTTGACAAATTGAATTTATATAAATTACGTTTGAAATATTTTATAATATCTACCGTTTATAAAATATTATGAACAAATTTAAACACAGCATTATTAATTATATCAACCACAGATTTTAAAAGTATAAAAGAATTTTGAAAAAAAATTAAAAACATTAAAATTCTATTGAAAAGTTATGGCAAGCATACACGTGTCGGAAGTTATAATTCCCTTCCACGTTATCAAGCAAATAGTTTGAATAGTTGAATCTTTCATTTTATATATAAAGTGACCCTCTTTTTTTTTCCTGCTCCCTTCTATTTTCCTTTTTGTAACAATTAAATTGTCTTTTTTAATTACAACACCCTCCATTAAAATTTCAATTATGTCCTTATAAATAATTCAAAAATTATACAAGAATGAGTTTATAATGAGTTCATAAGGTCCCCAATTAATAATTTCAAAGTCAATAAAGCTTGATGAAAAAGGTAGGCTGACTTGGAAAGCTTAATGGAAAGGCCAGGGAAATAGAAAAATGCTTCCCAATCACTTTAAAACTCTTTAAAACTTTAGTCAAAAATAACTTTAGTTGAATTAGTGGATTAGCGGGTATTTATTTATTAAAAATAATATTTTTAATTTTAATTATTAAAAATTTTAAATAAAATTAATAGAATCGAATAATTAAAATTATTTATAACAAAATAATTAACTAGTCATTTAATTGTACTTTTAAAAAAAATTAATTTATTATTTTATATGAAAATTCTTTTAAATAAACCTTTTAAACTTTAAAATACAATTATAAATCTATTTTTAAAAATATACAAAAATAAATTTTTAAAAGTTTGATTTCACTCCATAAATCGAATTTTTAAAATATCTTTAAATTTTTATAATTTACAGATTCTGTGCACCGTGCACCGTGAATTATACTAAAAATCACAGTCTTATAAAATAAAAATTAAACTTTAATTTTATAAATTTTAAAAAATAACCCATAACTATATAGTAATTTTTTTATATTTTATAAAAAAGAAAATTGCCTATTATTATATACCACAATTTTATATTCGGATAAAGTTTTTATGATATGGTAAAAATTTTAATTATCTAACAAATTAAAAAAAAATCCATTTATTTTACAAGTAAAATATTTTAATTTTATTAATTTATTATATATATTAATTAGGTATTTAATTTGGATATGAATAGATATTAATTTGATTTTTTTAAATATATATATAATTTTAACTCAATAAAATTAAATAGAATAATCCCGTTAAGAGTAGATATTAGATTCAAACTAGTGGTAGTTTGGTCTATTTATTTAAGTGAGACAGCCTGATTTTGTCCATTTAACATTGATTTACTGCGGACAAGAGGGAATCAGGTTGAACCAATCCATTAGATAGCTTTAGTATTTCAGTTTAGTTTTTTTTTCCTTAATATTTCTTATTCTCTTCTAAGATCATTTTAAATCACAAGAACTTCCTTTTAGAAATATTTTTTAAGTTTGGATCTATTTTCCAGTTATTTGATTATTTGTTTTGGAAATATTTGGTTCTCCTAATTTGGTTGATTATAATTCTTTTGTTGAAAATGAAATAAATTAGGAAAGTATGTTTGGAGATCATAAAGATAAAGTTATCTTATGAAGACGAAAGTATGTATCTCATTCCTCCAAGGTGGTGATCCAAGGTGGTGATCATTGTATTAGGGTCCTACCCAGTGGAGATAGTGATCACTAAAGTTGGGATCTCGCCATTAAGGAGATTTTGTGTATAGAGGTCAAGGTCTTGCCGTAAGGAGATTTCAAGTATGGAGGTTGGGATCTCGCCATTAAGGAGATTTTGTGTATGGAGGTCAATGTTTTGCCGTAAGGAGATTTCAAGTATGGAGATTGGGGTCTCGCCATTAATGAATTTTAAATTGGAGTTATATTACAATTAAGGAGATTTTAAATTAAGGTTGTCTCGCTATAGTTTGAGTTGTTCACCTAAATAAGATATTGATTAGTTGTTTAATTTGGAATATGTTAGAGTATAATTGAGAAAGAGAACGATTTGTATGGAGAGAGAGAGAGTTTTTTTGAGTTTGTTTTGTAATATTTTTCTCTAGAATGAAGTTTTTATCTTTCCGTGAATTAGAAAACTGGTCGAATCACGTTAAATATTGTGCTGTTTTTATGTCATTGTCTTGGTTGAATCAAATTTAAAATTAGAAATGAAGATGGATAAAGCAAATTTTTCTAAAAATAGCTAATCTCAATAGCTTCTCACTTTTCTTTAAATATTTTGCAAATTTGTTGTTGATTATTTCTATCACTCTTAAATTATTATCTTAATGTATATCAAGGATCATATTAGCTCATCAATGATATACATCATTTAAAGGACTTGATTTTGAAAAATCGGGTGGAACCTCGTAGTTCTAGTATTCTTTGGGCGATTAGCTTTGATTTTAAGTTTGATGTATGTATTCTTCGACAATGTTTGTTGTACTTATTTTACTATAGTTAGTGTCATATCCAATTGCCTTGTTCTAGATCTTGAATTTTTTTTTCTTATATATATTTTTTTCTTTACATTTTTAACTACTAATCTAAACTTAAGTAAATATAAAGTTAATTGCTTTTATATAAATTGGTTATTCAAGTGGTTTGATATTTTATTATAATGTCACAGGATTGTTTAACTTACTCGAATGATTTGTAGAACCGGAGCTTCTCTATTAAATTGTACTTTGCTAGAATTATAAACACAGTAATATTATTGATTCTTTATAAGCTTTGAACATTCTTGATATTATCTATTTCAAGAATATTTAAAGCAATGAAATTAATTCATTATTGATTAATTATTTTGACAATATGATATTGTTTATTGCTTTACTTTGTGCATCCTAATTCTATGCGATTATTAAAACTACTTCATGTTCTTGAACTATGATCGTTGTTTGATCTTTTTGATTAAGTTGAAGTGATCGGTGATTATATTTAATTTTTTCTTTGAAGTTTTTTTTTTTTTTTTAATTTGGGTTCAAACTATTTCTTAAACCGATTTTCAATTTTTTTTTATTTTTTATAATATTTACATGATAAAGTCTACAAGACCAACTTATATAAAAATATGTTTTATAAAAAATAAACAAAAAATTATTGTGGAATTTCATTAAGTGAATTAGTGGCAAGTCATCTTGACCTACAAAGGACTTATAGTGAAAAAACAAGTCATTACTCGAAAACCATTCATTAGCCAAAAACAACACGTACACGACAGATATCTCTCGTGAATAACACACATAATAAGGCGTTTGTCAAAGTTGTGCTAAGCTAGTCGCATGCAAAAGAGTCCATACCGTATACAACTCATAAAAAATCGGAGATGATGCAACTAGATAGCTTATTCACATTGTTTTGACTATTTTTAATTTTAAATATTTTTAAATGCCATAAAAGCTCGTGGGTCATCTCTTGAATACGTAATAGAATATTTTTGTATTATCAATTTGAATCATTAAATTTTTTTTGTGTTCCATGCAGCATAAATAACCATATGTTATGGTTTACATATTGTGAATGAATCTCAATTATCAAGATAATCTTATGAATGATTAATTATAATTTTCCTACAATATCATATGTGATTGAATGTCATAGAAGCGGGCTGTGATGGATAAATTCTATGATTTAAGAGAATATCAGTGATATTTCAATAAGTGTGACATTTTATATCCTGTTTGGACTATATGATGAAATGTTTTTATTACTTCTGCATTTTTGTAAAAATTATTAATTTGATATTACTCTTTTGTCAACTCAATTACTTGAATACCAAACTTGAATCTCTATGTCAAAAGTTTGGGTTTATTGATATAGGTTGTAAATGTTATTGCTATTGATTGGTTTGTATGAGAACCTCTGATGCATCTCATATTATTTAGTTGTTTTTTCCAAAAGTGGTTCGCTTGCATGATATTCCTCGTTCTATCACATCAAATAAGAATGTCAAGTTCTTGAGTCACTTCGGGAAGATGTTTGATAGTTCATGAAAATATAATAGTAAAAATTAGACAAATTTAAGTTTGCACTCTTGGGAACAGGGTATTTCATTTGCACCTACTATTTAAGAATAATTCAAAAAAACACCAACTTTCCAAAAATAGTAAGTTTTAAATTCATTTTCATGAAGAAAAGTGGTTGTTATTTGGAATTATTTTTAAAAGTGGATGTTTTTTTGAATTATTTTTACAAAATGGGTGCAAAAATGAAAATAGCCCTTCGAAACGTGTGACCAAGCGAAAGTATCACTCAATACAATATCTAATGTAGTTAACAACTGTCATCCTCTAGGATTTCTTTTAAGGAAGAAAGGATCCATTCAAGAATCATGATGTGAATAGCCTCAATTACAATGATTAATGGAATTCATGTTCAATTTTAAAGAAATCAAAATGGATATTATCAAATTCTAAGTAAATGACATCACAAAATTACACTTAGAAATATTTAAGGATATACTATGATTATTTCTTAACTTCTCGATGCACGAGGATCATTTCCCATAGCAAATCACTAGTGATAAGATTCAACATGACATAGAGTGGATATAGAATTAAATCAAAGTAGGAATCACTCCACTGCCAAAATGATTCTAATCATAATTACATATTTTATATATATATATATATATATATATCTTTAGCATGTGAAAGTGATTCAAATAGCCCAATCCTAATTTTAGATGATATTCAGCAATTGCTATTCTAGCTTTAAGAGATTATTTAGATCTTGGTTAACCCCAAAATTACTATCTCTAGTCTCAGTCAAAGTTAAATAATCTATGTTAATTTATTCTCACAAAACTAACTATCAAATACGTTCATGAACAGTACCATATGATCAAGAATTCCAGTTTAAACAAAGATGTTGTTGTCGAATCACGTGGATTGCATTGATTGTGAAGAAATAACCAAAAAGAACTTAGCCACACATATTCAAAATAACAACACTCAATTCACAAGTAATTTCCATAAAAAAATTAGTAAGAATTCAATAAAAGAGTAGGGATCAATAAAAACTAGAAGTGTTGAAGGAGATCTTTAACGACCTACTTGAGATCTTGATGATCCAAGAGAAATCCTTGCAATCGATCTTGAAATCTCTTCAAAGAAAGTGTAAAATCTTAATTTTCTCTCTAGGATCTCTTAGTGTTTCTCTAACTAGAATAATAGACTTCTGTATCATAAAAATGACAAAAGATCCTTAAAAGTTTTTAGCTAACTTATTTACACAAAACATGTGTTAGGGAAATTTTGAAATTTTTGCACTTTTTGACGGGTGTCGAGTCCGTCAGTAATTTAAATATCCTGTAAACAACAAATTGATTGTAGTAAACAAGGTCGAATCCACAGAGAACGGTTATCAATTGTGTATTGTATACTGACCAAGTAATGTAAATGGGGGTTTGAAAAGTGGATTTGGACTGAATGCTAAAAACACAAAATATTAACAATCAAATATATTAAAAGACCCAGCTACCGATCATTTAATTAATGTGTCGATCATTGATTCAAAAGATATCTCTATCGATTTTAATAACCACAGTTATAGTTATTGACAACGTGCCTAACAACCAATCTTTTCCTTAGTTATTAGACTGACCGGGTACGACCCTTCGAATCAATCACTAATCTAACACGTAGATTGCATTATAAACTAGAAAAGACCTGCGATCATAGCCAATGAATCAGTACGACAGTTCTTGAACTATGATTGTGGAACCTCAACACTACCTAGGTCAGATTAATTACGAAATATCTAACATGCAATGTATTAGCCTACTCAATTAACCAATCGCGCGCTTAATCAATTAATCAAATCAAACTAACATGACCTTAGCTATGGGCATAGAGTGACCTTAACTATGGGCACAGAGACTACACAAATATTAAAAGATAAAGCAACGAAGCAAAGATCTCACAACACAAATTAATTAAACTGATCGTTTAGCTGGGTAGACTAGTTTAGCACCCCATGGGCGCAATCAACATCATTGTCTAAAATAAAACTAAACGTACAAAAAGAAGAAAACAGAGTGTTTTTATTGAAAACTAAAACTAAAACTCCCCAATTCTGATCATTCAGAGTAAATATATACTCTGTTACAAAACTGAAACTCATTAAAAATCTCCTCAGAATCCTTATTTAAAAGTTCTAAATTCAAAATATAAAAATCCTTAATCCTATCAGTTTATTTCTAAATAAGTATTCAGATGAAAATTGCCGACTTTGACTCTACTTTGGCAATTGTTGTCAATGATCCTAAAAAATCTTCATATTTGTATAATTGCCTCCTATCTGTCCAAAATTACAAAAATAGGCAAATTAATAGAAAATCTTCAATAAGGTCTAAAAATAATAAACAAAATAGTGCAGGAATAATGTTAATTTCATGCTTAATCACTTTTGACAGAGTAAGTTGGCAGTTTCTTAGCGTGCAAGCCTACTCGTCATTTGTTTGCCAACCTTTCTCATCCACAGCTTTGATAGCATGAGTGACCGAGCTCTCGACAACTCTTCGTCATTGTGGTCTTGCCAACCTCTAGAGTTTCTGTCTTTGGTCATTCTGACAAGCCTTTTTTGCCCCCAAATAAGCATCATTCTTCCTCCACAAACATCTTAGCCTCCTGCTCAATATGGCTTGGCGCGCGTGCCTCTCGTCAACATGTAAACAAGTCCCTCGTCAATCTTGGCCACATTTTTCCTTCATATGGCAAGCAATACCACCGACAATTGTCTGCCACATACTACTCGCTAACTCCTCGATTTTGCTATTGATGATTACGGTCAAGTTTCCTTACGCAATTAGCGCGCCAAGCATATGCTATGCATTCTTTTGTAAATTGGCAAGCTGCTTCATGACAACTTCTTGACATCTTCCATTATTTTGTATGCTTTCAACTATTTTCTCCTCTTTTTGGCCCCTTTTAATTCTTTTAGCATCAAAGTCTTTGAATTCCAAAATATCATCATTTAACCTGAAATTCAATATAATTGGGAGATAATTACCATAAAAATCATATCAATTATCATTCATATTGCTACCAAAATATAGGTTAATTTCGAACCTATCAACATGATTCGAGCAGTTTGTGAAGACAAACCAAGACAATGAGATTTTTCTCTTCTACAAATAATGTTTACCTTCAATAACATGCCTAATTGGTCAACCAAGAAAGCACGATTTGAAGTAGTTTGTACTTGAGTTTCTCATCATAATGTAGACCTTATACGAGTGCCTTCTACTACTTAAGTTAATCCATATGTTGAGGATTTAGTTGAAAGAGTCCATCATATTCATCAAGATGTAAAGAAAAGTTTAGAAGATGCTAACTTATGTTACAAGTATATTGCTGACCAACATAGACGATACAAGGAATTTAACGTTGCAGACTTAGTCATGGTTCATTTATGAAAAATATCATTTTTTCGGTCGAAACATATCTCAAGCTTCAAGATAAGAAGATTGGATAAAATACGTACAAGATTGACTAACTAAGCAGCATAAACATCTCTAATACCTTAAATATTGTTGATATGTTTGAATATTTCCTTCCATGCGAGCTTTCACTATAGACAAAACTCGAGGACGAATTTTCTTTAGGTGGGGGGATTTATGTAGGAGTAATGTTACTCAACCTACTCTTGTGCCTACTCTTATGTGACTATATATGATTGGATATAAATTTTATAGTAATTAATGCATTTATTCCTTCACATAATCAATTATTTTCGTATAAGAGTAAGCACGAAAAGTTGGCACCAAGATTGTGTTATAAATCATTACATTTTATGCAGGTCAAATATGTAGTTACTTAGTTATAAGGAATCTAAGTTTTTTATTTTTTTATTTTTTTAGAATTCCTAGTCAGGGATCCGAGAAACCATCAGTTAAAGCAACTAGAAAATGCCACTCATTACTTCTCACGTCTCGAACAATAGTGCTATGATAAATATCCATATCTCTCTAATCAAAATTAGAAATCAAATCTACGAAAGCCTTCCGATTAACCCATAGATCAGACCAAAAGGGAAAAAAAACTATCAAACCCTAATTATACTCAAAAAGAGATTTATTCTCATTACTAATCTAGAACCAGCACTTCAAACTCCAACTCTCTTTAGGGTTTTAACCATTTTTCAAAATCTAAACATTTTAAGTTTAATATTTGCCACCCATCCAATCCAAATAAACCATTTGTGACAGAAAGCTTTAATACATTTTTATATACGGCTTTGTGGGCATTATTCCAAAAACATCAAACTTAAAGCCCTTGAAATTTTTTTTTAAAACACGTTCGCTACCATAACCTCAATAATAATAATAATAATAATAATAATAATAACAATAATAATAATAAGGGTGATTTGCACTTTTAGACTTTTTAATTAAAAAAATTATATTTTTAGACCAACATTAAAATTTTTACAAAACTAAACTTTTTGAAATTTTTTTACAAAAAATAGACCAAAATGACCATTTTACCCTTCAATACCGAGAAAAAACATATCCAGTAGCTTCCCGGTGTGTAATACTGAGAAGCGAATTTCAGCTTCCCGGTACTACACACTAGGAAGCTGACTTGAATTTTGTCAGCTTCGCTGTGTGTAATACAGGGAAGCAAAAGTTTGCTTCCCGATAGTAATACTGTGAAGCTCATTTTCTGCAAATTTTTTTTAAAAAAATTTTGTTTAACAATTTTTTTATAAAAAAAGTTTTAAAATGAAAAACATTTAGGGTGGGTCTAAAACTTAAAAAAAAAAATTTGAAAAAGTCTAATTTTACTTATTATCTAATAATAATAATAATAATAATATTATTATTATTATTATTATTATTATTATTATTATTATTACATATAAAGAATTAATTAGGTGGTCACTTTCATTTTATTTTATTTTTTCATAGTAAGAGTGGAAAAATCAAAGTTGAGTTAAATTTATATGGGAAAATTTTAAAAGCTGAACCATTTAAACTTTCATTTAAGTTTATGGGCCTTCCAAACTTAAATTAAGTTTTTAATCCAATTGAAAGTTTGCTTTTATAAAGTGAGCCAACTTACCAAAAATACCATTATTACTTATTTTTATTTACAAAAATAGTAAATAAATTCATTTATTTGAAATGAAAATATAAAAAGACCATAAACCCCTTTTACATCATTCTAACTAGTGGTAGCATTCTCAATTATCCTCCATGAATATCGCGATCTTTATCTCTTCTTTCTCGATCAATATCCACGCTAATCCAAATTCATAAATGATAGCAGTGTTTGAGTCGTTTGAACTTCAGTCCGCCGGCGAAGGCTTAACACTAGGGAGAATCATTTTTTCCGTCGATTATTCCTCAAAGCTCGTCTTGCGGCCATCGTGTACTTCATTCACACCGATATTAAGTTCACCAATGATTGCATTGTTTGGGTCATTGGAATTTCTATCCATCGACGAAGGCTTAGCACGGGGAAGAATCATTTTTGCCGTCAATTGTTCCCTAAAGCTCCTCTTACTCTAGTATCATGGTTAAGCGCCTGTCGCTCATCTATTGTGTTGAGTTGTTACCAAGTTTAAAATCAATCATCAGGTGTGCAAATCGTATGAACTTTAATTGTTTAGGGATTTTCTATGATGATGATGATTTATTGTAAGTTATATAGAGTTTTGATTTAATTTAGCCATGAATATTTTAGTGATTAAAATTGTTTCTGAGATTACATATGTTGTGTAGAGCTTTCTTTAATTATAATATATACGATTTACTATATCCTAATTATTGATGTTAACAAATGAGGTTGAAATCTAATGGCGATACTGAGATCAGGAGAGGTTGTTATTATCTGCTTTTGCTTGGATGAGGTTTTGTCTGATGACATGTTAAAAGTGAAGATGGAAGAGCTCTCGACTTTGAATGTTGGAGGTATTAGTGCAGAGAAATCGAGAATTAATATATGGCATAATATGGTGATTAGTATGTAGCGGATAACTAATTTTCTAGTGGTGTAGAGATAAGAGAAGAAGCTTTTCAACCAATTTTGTCTTGAGTTATCACCATGACGAGATTTAGGCTTATGAAGCTTATGCAGAGGTTTAGGTTTGCTTAGGTTTTTCATTGCTGAGTTGTTAATTTTTACAATTGTAGACATGATGTTTGATTAGTTATTTTGTTTTGTCTTCTTATTTTGATTTAAGATATTTGTTTCCTAATGAATTTAGGTTCCATAGTTGGTACTACACTGAAGGGGAAAAAGATATGCATTGTTTCATATTTTGTACATGGATCTAGAAAATACGATATGTCATAATTTCTACTCATAATTATTTGCCTTCCAAATATCTCAAATTTCTTGTTTATGGCTAATAAGGTTGCCATGGGTAAAGCCGGATGTGTGTTTGTGCAGTTTTGAGTGTGGATTTAATGTAAAAAAATGTTCTTTTCATTCCAGTAATAAAACGCCACTCAGGTGGCCATTAGTTTATGGAAGCCACCTGAGAGGTATTTTACTATTCACCTATTTTTTCATTCCAACTGCAAAACGCCACTCAGGTGACCATTGGTTTATGGGCACCATCTGAGAGGCATTTTGCTACCGCCTTATTTTTTTGATTCCAGATGCAAAATACTACTCAGGTGACTATTGGATTGTAGGAGCCACCTGAGAGGCATTTTTCTTCTGACATATTTTTTCATTCTAGTTGTGAAATGCCATTGGGGTGGCCATAGGTTTACGAGCACCACCTGTGAGGCATTTCGCAACTGATTTTTTTTTTCATTTTGGTTGTGAAATGTCACTCAGGTGAGCGCCACCTGGAAGGCATTTTACTAATGATTTTTTTTTTCATTTTGGTTATGAAATGCCACTCAAGTGGCCATTAGTTTATGAGCGTCACTTGATAGGCATTCTTCTAATGACTTTTTTTTTTCATTCTAATTGTTACATATATAACCATATAGCTTTCACAAGAATATTTAAGGCATTCATGAAAATAATTAAGCCCATTAAAAAGTTATTTCAAATCATCATGGAAATATGAAAGTCCTTCAAGAAAATATAAATTTCTTCATGGAGATATAAAAGTACATCATGGAAGTAATAAAATCCTTCATGCACTTGTTGTTAAGTTTTGAACATTTTTGGAAAATTTATCTTCAAATTTGAGCAATTAGAAGTGGTTTAGGGGTTTCATATAACTAGTTGCTTAAGGACCTTATATTAATGACTTACAACAAAGTTGGCCTCTAACTAATCGTCTCTTAATTTGTCAACACTAATGTTTTAAAATTTTATTAAAATACCATAGTGACACTTATAATGGATCCTTGTACTTCTTCACGGACAATTATGTCTCCTTCACATGAGTAATTATACTCCTTCACATGACATTGTTAAATGCTGAAATGAACAAATTCAAATTGCAAAATGATAGTTGTTACATGGGGAACACAAATTTAAAATTTATTTTCGATTCCAAAGAAATCGATTTTTAGGAGGGATAAGAGGTTATCTAGGAGTATGTGGTATAAGGATGATGAATAAATATTTTGAAGCAAACTTGCACACCAACTAATCATTTGTTATTTTAACGTACATGATGCTTTAAATGTTCAGTTAACACTATAGGTACATTTAAAATAATCAATAAGACCTCGTTAATAGCTTTAAATGAATCATTGCATTGCTTCACATATAGTTATGTATCCTTCATAAGACTAATTATACTCCTTGTGATGTCATCAAATATTGAAATGATATCATTCAAATAACAAATGATAGTTGTTGCATGAGGAATACAATTCTGAAACTTATTTTCAATTTTGAAGAAATTGATTTTTAGGGGGAGGATACAAGATTATGCAAGAGTAGTGGTACAAGAATGATGAATAAATGCTTTGGAGCAAACTCGAAAATCAACTAATAGTTCTTATTTTAATTTGCATAATGTTTTAATTAGACATCATCGATGCATTTATAATGTTTCACCTTAGCCCAATTATTTTTTTAAATGGACCATTTTATTCATTCACAGACAATTTTATCTCATTCACGGGAACCAATTATACTCCTCCACATGACGTCTTCAAATGTTAAAATGACTTAATTCAAATTGAAAAATGATGGTTGTTGCATGTGGAACACAATTTGAAATTTTGATTTTTTATT
Organism: Cardiospermum halicacabum; assembly: GCA_031304145.1. Lineage (NCBI taxonomy): Eukaryota > Viridiplantae > Streptophyta > Magnoliopsida > Sapindales > Sapindaceae > Cardiospermum > Cardiospermum halicacabum. The sequence goes on along the minus strand of CM062399.1, from coordinate 10,453,147 downwards.
ATTATTTTTTTTATTATAGTAGTGAAACGACACTCAGGTTGCCACTAGTTGGTAGGTGCCACTTGAGAAGTATTTTACTTTTGCTCTTTTTTTTATTTTTTATTTTTTATTTTTTTTTTTAACTTCAATGGTGAAAAATGGAAACAATCTTCTAACAATTAATATTAATCGAAATTCACAGTGCATAATGATGGTTAATTAGTATATCAAATTATGAATAGTAAAGTGTTTGATTTTTTTTTAAAATTATCCTTGATGAGTTATATTCAATTTGTATTTCTTTATAAAATGATGATGATCTAGATCACACTAGTCACCAATAGACTCTACAATATTCTCATTTACTTATCTCCTTAGTATGGTGATGATGATGGTTGTGGAGGTAGTTGATACATAAAAAAATAAAAAAAAATAAATAAATAAATGTGTGACATTTTCTATTCACACTTATACACACATTTCATAAAATACGTTTTCTTTTTTTTTTTCTTTTTTTTTCAATTTAATTGCAAAATGCCACTGAGGTGGCCATCCGTTTATGGATGCCACTTGAAAGGCATCTTACTACTTTTTTCCATATTAGTTGCAAAACACCACTTAGGTGACCATTAGTTTATGGACACCACTTGAGAGACATTTTACTACTGATTTTTTTTTTCATTTTTATTTGTAAAACACCACTTAGGTGGCCATCAGATTATGAGCGCCACCTGAAAGGTATTTTACTACTGATATTTTTTTTCATTTCACTTGCGAAATGCCACTCAGGTGGCCAATGGTTATGGGCGCCACCTAAAAAGAATTTTAAGAATAGTCAGTTATGGGATTCAATCTGATATGATTTTTTGTTTCATGAGTAGTCAAGGTGAGAGAACACTGTTATCATCCTTATTATCATCATTGGCATTCCCATTTTCTTCATTCATTCTCCGATTATCATCATCTATCCCACCATTATAATCAATGCCAACATTAGTCATACACATTGTTAAAATATTTAAATTGCCAACTTCATTCATCTCACGATAAATATGGGCTTCTAAACTAGTTTAGAACACCTCCTTTATAGGCACCACCATTCCAAACCTCATCTTGAAAAAAAATACCAATAGCACCCATTCGTTCAATAATGTAAAATCAAAGTTACTACCACAATAAATAATCAACCAAAAGCAATCCTAATCCACCTATAATCACTAAGAATAAAACCCTAATCACCAAAATATATCTTGAGAACTAATCTAAAAATCCCCAAAATCACCAAAACCCTATAATCTTAAATTTTCCCCAAATAGAGATAACCAAACTAACCACGATGGAATAAAAATTAGGTATGGAATAAAGTAACATCAATGTTCAACTTGGCCAATCAATATAATTCAAACAACAACAATGGAAATGACGAACTAAAGAAGCAGAGTGAAAGAATACGTATTTGGAAGATTTGAATATTTTTGGTATAGTTGAACTCATCATTATTCCAAAATCCCCAAATTCAACATAACCCTAGAATCTATATTATTGCTCAACTAAGATAAATCAATCTAATTTCTGCGAAATGAAGACGAAGATATATTATAAACTCACCTTAGTGTCCAAGGTCATCAATCAATTAGAGTTGAAGAGCAAAAATGGAGATATGACCAATAATGGAGGAAGAAGATGGAAAATATGAGAACAAAAAACGAGTTCTCTTTCTTTATGTTTGTTTGTTTGAAGCAAATAGCTATTTAAATGAGTGCTTTTCTTTTGAATTTTTAATTTTTTAATTAAAAAAATATAAATGTCCAAAAGGCTCCTAGAGTGAAAATGAACTTTTACAAAGTTCTTTGGATGAGCTCAACAACTTAATTTTAAGTTTTATTTTACTATTTTTGAAAGTTTCCCGATTTATATTGGATGTATATCAATGGATGAGATGATGAGGGTTGCTGGCAAGTGCCGTGCTGTCATTTGTCCCCATTCAGCTGAATCGGCTACTTGATTACATAATTATCCATACCACAGACAAATCTCACCTCATCCGCTTTGACTATGGACAAGATCGAGCACACAACAGTCTCCACCAACGGCATCAACATTCACGTAGCTTCGATCGGGACTGGCCCCGCCGTTCTCTTCCTCCACGGCTTCCCGGAGCTCTGGTACTCATGGCGGCACCAGCTTCTCTACCTCTCCTCCCGCGGCTACCGTGCCATCGCCCCAGACCTCCGTGGCTACGGTGACACCGACGCTCCTCCTGCAGTCACCTCGTACACCGTGTTTCACATTGTGGGGGACCTGGTGGGTCTTCTCGACAAGCTGGGCTTGGATCAAGTGTTCCTTGTGGGCCATGACTGGGGCGCTTACATCGCTTGGTTTTTTTGCTTGTTTAGGCCAGACAGAATCAAGGCTTTGGTCAATACCAGCGTCCATTTCATGCCCAGAGATCCCTCCACTAAGCCTGTCGAATCGTTCAGAGCCAACTTTGGTGACGATCACTACATCAGCAGGTTCCAGGTACTACAATTTCTTAGTTAGATCTATGTGTCTCAAATCCAATATTTTACATAGGCAATCCTTGCTCAATTAATGTAGGAACCTGGGGAGATAGAAGAGGATTTTGCAAAAGTAGATACTGTTCAACTGCTGAAGAAATTGTTCACTATGTTTAGTTCTCCAGAGTCACCTCGTATACCCAGAGAATCAGGAGTTAGAGATCTGCCAGAACCCTTGCCCTCTTGGCTCTCTGAGGAAGATATCAATTACTATGCCACCAAATTTAACCACAAAGGCTTCACTGGAGGACTCAATTATTACCGCTGTTTTGACTTGTATGTTCTGTTTGCATATCGTAGCATTTATATACATGTCTAATTAACCTTACGAAATGTGAATTGGTGGTGTTTCAGAAACTGGGAGCTTCTAGCAGCATGGACTGGGGTACAGGTCAAGGTTCCGGTTAAGTTTGTCGTGGGAGAGCTGGATCTTGTTTATAATATACCAGGGGTTAAGGATTATGTACATAAAGGTGGATTCAAGAGAGATGTGCCTTTGTTGGATCAAGTAGTGGTGATGGATGGAGTTGCTCACTTTCTCATGCAAGAAAAGCCGGATGAAGTCAGTGAACACATTTATGACTTCATTAAGAAGTTCTGATGATCTGGGTATATGATCTACCTACCATATTATGTCTTTGCTAGTGCTATTTATGTACCGCAATAAGTCTGTTGTGTATGTGACAAACACTATCTTAAGTATCTTGAGTACCTTTGTGTATTAATTACTTAGATGGCATGCAGAAATAAAATAATACATGGGCATCAGTTTTGAATTTGATAACTCAACCAAGTACACAGACGGGGACAAAGTCTCACCATAATTCCATGAGAGAGGAAGATCATTTTTTATATTTACTAGGCATGTGCTGCATTTTTATTTTTTTTTTCTTTATATAAGTTTTTTAAATCCAACCCTGTTTAAAAAAATATATTAAAAAAAATAAGAAATCAAGAGTATCTGTTAGTATAAAAATATATATTTTATTTACCACGATATTTTTAAAATAATGAAAATAGATAAAAAAAATAAAAATAAAAAAAACAAACAAAACAGAAGTAACAAATATTTATAGGAAATTATAATTAATTAAATTTTATTTTTTTTAACTTTAATATATATATATATTATTCTATTTTTATCCAATTATATATGTATTTATTATATTAAAAAAATTAAAATATTATAATATTATTAATCATGTATCAATAAAATTCGAGTTTTAATTAACGTATTTAAATATAATTTTTTAAATTAGTTGAATCTTATTTGAATATTTTAAAATTTATTCTAAATAAATAAAATTTTATAAATTATATCAAAATAAATATATACATAATATTATTATTTATTAGTATCTAAATTAAAATGTGGAAAGCAAATTCTTTAATTTGATACAAATAATTAAATATTTATAAATAGTAAAAATTGATATATAATGATCTCTGTATTTTATCTATAATTTTCAATATAAAAATGAAATTTTAAACTCAAATATAAATATAATATATATTTTAATTTCTTTCATTCTATATTTTTTAAATTCATATATGAACATAATATAGAACATTTCAATCACAAAAATCTTATAGATATATCACATACATCATTGAATTATAGTTTTTAAAAAATTGAAATAAATATTAATATAATTATTTTTACAAAATTTATAATAAAATAAAAAATTTAAAAAAAAAAACTAACTTATAACAATTAGTAAAATTGAAGTCATTCTAATTTTTATAATAACAAAATTTTAATTAAATTAATTTTTTAAATAATTTATAATAATAAATATTTTTAAAATAACAATAATAACTTTAAAATTTATAAAAAAAATTAATAAAACTAGATTAAAAAGATTATTCAAGGCCGTAAAAGTTACAGCAATGTAAACCCAACAATATTTCACTGTAAAGTGCTAAAATAGAAAATAACAAAATTAGTGTAATAAATTAAAAAAAAAAATTGAGTTAATTGCATTTATATATATATATATATATATATATATATATATATAAACATCTTGTTATTATTGATATACAATCACACTACTTCCTTCCATAAAAATTAGTGAAAATATGAGATAAAATTAATTTTAAATTAAGAGTACCAAAATGGGTCATGACTCAAATGGTTGACACGAACCCACACAAAATAAGTGGGTTGGGTTTAAATTAAATGGATTTTGACATGTTTATGACACGACACGTTCAATCTATTTATAAACTAGTCGAGTTGGGTTTGACTAACAGGTTAACGTGTCGACCGGTATAACTAGGTCAAAATAAAATAATAATTTTTAATATATATTATCAATCTAACAAAACCTTAACTTTTTAAAAAATAGAAATTATTCCGTCTCTCTGTCTCCTCTCTCGCAACATAGCTTCCTCTCCTCTATTTCTTATCTCGTCATCAACCAACCATTACTCAATATCACCTCTGTTGTCCCTTCTTCGTGGTTTGCCTCAGACGAAACTCTTTTCGATGGTATTGTTACATTGTCAATAACCCTCGTTGTCAATTTCTCATGTGGTATATTTTTTCTAACATTAATAGTCTCAATCCAGTTATTTTATCTTTAACTTAGAAATTAATATATCTCATTTTGATTTAATAGATTGTTCTTGACTATTATTAACTTTAATCAAATTTGCAAATGAAGATGTAAAGGTTTTGATTGAATGGGTTAAATGGATTAGTGGATAAACATGTTAAATAGGTTAATACATAAATTGGTTAAATGAGTTAACGTATAAACAGGTTAAATGGATTAACGCATAAACAAGTTAAATGGATTAATACACAAACAGGTTAAATGGGTTAATGCACAAACAGGTTCAATAAGTTAACATATAAACAGGTTAAACAAGTAATCGAGTTGCACAATTACAAATTTTTGAGTTATTTAACCAAATTAATCGTGTGGACACGTTAACACGTGTATTAAACGAATTCGTGTCGATTTGAAAAATTACAACTTGTTTATTAAACATGTCGAGATGAATAAGATATAAATGTAATCGAGTCGTATCGAGTTCAGTCAATACGAATTGACACTCATACTTTAAAGGAACATTATATTATACATATGTATTCAGAATTATAAATTTTATTTTTACATTGATAAAATTTATTAATCAAACAATATTTTATTATTGGGTGATGGATTGTGAATGTGGATTAATACCAAAATGTTCATTTACATATAATTTATCATTAATTAAGGTGTAAGTGTAATTAACTCTTAAAAAATTAAAATTAAATTTTAAAAATAAAAAATTAAAAAAAAAACCAAAAAAAACACTAAACTAAGATGGTTCTTAAATTCTCTTTAATAAAAACAAAACATATTATTATATACTCTAATATTATTATTTATTTTTTTAAGAAAAATGGTTAAACCGGGTGTCCGGCTTAACTACTCTGAGGTCCGCTTGTTTGCGTCAGACCGATCCCTAGGGAAGTGAAGAGAGCTCGAAAATGGAGAAGATAGAGCACACAACTGTACTCACCAACGGCATCAACATGCATGTGGCTTCAATCGGCACCGGCCCCGCCGTTCTCTTCCTCCACGGCTTCCCCGAACTCTGGTACTGCTGGCGCCACCAACTCCTCTATCTCGCATCTCGCGGCTACCGCGCCATCGCCCCCGATCTTCGCGGCTACGGAGACACCGACGCCCCGCCGTCCGCTGAATCTTACACCGCGTTCCATATAGTGGGAGACCTTGTTGGCCTCATCGACGAATTGGGGATAGAGCGAGTGTTTCTGGTAGGTCATGACTGGGGTGCTATCATCGCCTGGTACTTTTGTTTGTTAAGACCAGATAGAATCAAAGCTTTAGTCAACTTGAGCGTCGTTTTTCAACCCAGAAATCCAGCTAGGAAGCCTGTCGACGGTTTTAGAGCAATGTTTGGTGATGATCACTACATCTGTAGATTCCAGGTATTCTAATTTTTCGATTTGAAATTTTTATTTCGTTTTATGTTGTTATTAATGGATGAAAACAAAATTAATTTGTGGACCTCACCTGCTTGTTTTTTTTTGGGTTAACATCCTTCATAGGCTTATTCCAGAAGTTTTTCTCTGTAATGGATTTGATATTCGATGTACTGTCACCCATTAAAATGTCAAAGACCTTAACTTGAATTGTCATCTCTACTTGTATAATCCAAGCTATGAAGTTGTGACTTGTCGACCTGATTTCAATTTTGTAATTTATGAACGGACCCTACAACATAAATAACTTAGCTCCTGTTCTTAAATGGCTTCTAAATACCAGTAAACTTGGTCCTTGTATAGTATTTGTAACGTGTAATTTTAATAGTTGCATTTGTCAAAAAATTAATCCTTGTTAGATGCCAGTTTTTGTTACACTCAAGTCCAGTGATGTGGTATCCAAACTGCAGTCGTTTGTTTAGGATTTTGGTATAACTCTGGTTTATTGCTTGAATGTTCAAGAGTTGTTCTTTTCTGTAGCTCATCATATAGTAGCTGATACTGAAATTTCTTACTGGTGCAGGAACCTGGAGAGGCTGAAGCAGACTTTGCTCAAGTGGATACTGGGAAACTAATGAAGAAAATCCTTGCTTCTCGCAATCCCAAAGCAGTTATTATACCTAAGGAAGTTGGATTTCGAGGTCTCCCAGATCCACCCTTGCCCTCTTGGTTGTCTGAAGAAGATATCAATTATTATGCCGCCAAATTTAGTCAGAAAGGCTTCACTGGAGCATTGAACTATTATCGATGCTGGAATCTGTATGTTTCATGCTACTTCATTTCTTTTTATCTTTTTAACTCTACTTAACTTGTATCTTAGCTGTTCTGTAAGTACTTGATATCATCTTTGCATCATAAACTGCTTCCCATTAATCTTACTTTGACATTGGACCCTTTTTTGTTGGTTCTCTTATTATGCTGGAAGGTTGTTATGATGATAAAGTTTCATCTCATACAGCATATGACGACCATAACCGATGCTTCATAAGTATGCCTTCTGATATTTCTAGTTTCGTTTCTTCCTGTCGCGGAATTTGTCTAAATATTCATTCAAAACTATTTTCTTCCTTGTCTAGAGTTCAGTTTATGGTGCAAATTCCCTCTGAGCTATTAAAACCCATTACTTATTCCATAAGCTGAACTAGTGTCATTCTTCTTGCAGAACCTGGGAGCTTGCTGCGCCTTGGACAGGGGTACAGATCAAAGTTCCAGTGAAGTTCGTAGTGGGTGACCTGGACCTGACCTATCATGTCCCAGGAGTCAAGGAATTCATACACAATGGTGGATTCAAGAGAGTTGTACCATTTTTGCAGGAAGTTGTCATAATGGAAGGAGCAGCCCACTTTCTTACTGAAGAGAAGCCAGACGAAGTGAGTGAACACATTTACACCTTCATCAAAAAGTTCTGATCTCAGCATTCTGATCACGTTGTAAGTTAAATATGATGTACAATTCCCATTACTCCATGAGACCAAAACTACAGCCAGTTAGTTGGCTTGCATTGGTTCTGTGTATAATGTTTCTGAAGTTTGAGGCCTAATTTTATTTAGTTTGTGGAAATATTTTCGTTTGTCAGAGTATTTCCAAGCACATAAGTCATAAAGTCTGCCCTGACTACAAGCTTCACAGATAGGTTATATGTGCATGGAAATTTTGAATGGAATATGTCCATTTTTTTTTTTCCTTTTTTGTCCTATTTCATGAGTTCCATATCATTTGGTTGGCTTCCTAGGTATGAATCTTGGTTGCTCTATCCTTTAAGGTGATTAATCATTAGTTGGGCAAAGTAATTCTGATATTGCCTAGGGGTTGTCCTTTTGGCACCAAGAGAGTTTCCTATTAAAAATGTTGGTCCAACTATATTAAGAGGACAACATTTTCATTTCTAGGAATTTTGAATGTTTTTTTATTTTTTAAAAATAAATAGTTTGGTTGCTACATTCAATACAACGAGCTGATTTGATCTAAAAACTTATCGTAGTAGTATTTGAGAGGATTTGCAATTAAAGATTTATTAAAAAAAACAAATTTATTTTACTTTAATTAAATTTATATTAATAATATATGTTATATAGGTTAAATCTATTAAGAATATGTAAGAGCATCTAGAGGTCGTGAAAAATAAGGAGCGTGATATGCTAGAGAATATATGCTGAAAATATTCATGTAGTCCTAACACAACTAAAGATATACAAACCATATGTCAAATAAGTCTAGAAGTAGCCGCCATCAAATCATAAATAAATAAATAATATATAACAATTTTTAATGCTGAAAAATTATAACATTTTTGTATTTATCAGTTATGTGAAATACAATGATAAAATTATAATAAAATATTAACTTTAAATTTGTATTAATGCTTAATATAGTAATTCAATTAATTTAATACGATTTAATTATAATTAGAATATATTTTTTAAGTAAAAGTAAAAATAAATAATAACTTGCATTAATCATACTATTTAAAGTCATTTTTCCTTATATTTTTTTTAAATAAAAAATTTTAATTTTAAAATGAATTTGATTATCAAATCAAATCAAATCCAATTTGATTACCAATTTTATATCGAAGTGAAATGGAACATAGAATGAAGACTTACACGTGATGTGTTCGTTGTATATAATACAAGTTTGTCCAGATCAATGGAAACAAACAATATCGTTGTATACAAGTAATGACACGTGGCGTGTTTTGATAGATGGGATGTAAATTGTATGTGGTACCACATCAGGAGCCAAGTCAATCTTTTCCACGCATTTCCATTTATAAGCTCAGCAGCATTAGAAGGATACGACACCATAAAAAAAGAAAATGGAGAAGATAGAGCACACGACGGTAGAAACGAATGGCATCAACATGCACGTGGCATCAATCGGCAGCGGCCCAGCCGTTCTCTTCCTCCACGGCTTCCCGGAGCTTTGGTACTCATGGCGCCACCAGCTCCTCTACCTCTCCTCACGTGGGTACCGTGCAATAGCACCCGATCTACGTGGCTACGGCGACACGGACGCTCCTCCTTCAGTGACGTCGTACACGGTTTTGCAAGTGGTGGGTGACCTGGTGGGCCTTCTAGACAAGCTAGGTTTGGATCAAGTGTTTTTGGTGGGCCATGACTGGGGTGCTATTATTGCTTGGTATTTATGCTTGTTTAGGCCTGATAGAATCAAGGCTTTGGTCAACACCAGCGTCGCTTTTATGCCCAGAAATCCCGCCGCCAAGCCCATCGACCACTTCAGGGCCCATTACGGTGATGATTTCTACATGTGCAAGTTCCAGGAGCCTGGAGTGACTGAAGAAGAGTTTTCTAAAATAGACACAGGAAAGCTTTTGCAAGCATTTCTCTCTTCTCGCAGTTCAAAAGCCCCTGTTATACCAAAGGAAATAGGATTCAAAGGTCTCGTTGATCGCTCACCTTTACCTTCTTGGCTGTCTCAAGAAGATATCGATTACTATGCTACTAAATTTAACCAGAAAGGCTTCTCCGGACCATTGAACTACTATCGCTGTTTGAATTTGTAAGTCTACTTCTTCAACCATATTTAAAAATTGACATTTTTAAGCAATTGATTATAAAATTTTGATATTTACAGGACATGGGAGCTTACCGCAGCTTGGACCGGAGCAAAGATCAGCGTACCTGTGAAGTTTATAGTGGGAGAGCTGGATCTGACCATTGATTTCCCAGGGATGAAGGAGTATATACATAATGGAGGATTCAAGAAAGATGTACCCATGTTGGATGAAGTTGTTGTGTTGGAAGGTGTTGCTCATTTTCTCACCCAGGAAGCTCCTGATCAAGTTAGTCAACACATTTATGATTATATTAAAAAGTTCTGATCTTGTTTGCCAGAATCACTGTAAAGTTTGAAAACTTGTGTATTATTATAATATTAAGTGGACTGTTGGCCTGCAATTTGATGGTAGGAAAATGAATTTTTTGGTGGTCTATGTATAATTTGAAAGAGTTTGAGGGTGTTTTGGTAATTTGACTTATTACTTTTTTTTATTCCTGTATAATTTTCAATGCTTAATTTTACCGATAAATATATTTAATTATATGTAATTAAAAAATATAATAATTTTATATTTAAAAAGTAGATATCGAAATGAATAAAACAAGATATCTTATTTGACTATATTTTTTTAAAAAAATACGCAAAATTAGACCTTATTAATTTTTTTATTTTAATTTTATACCAACTCTAAATTTTTTTCAATTTTAAACTTTTTTATAAAAAATATTATAAAACTAAACTTTTAGAAAAAAAATTGGTAAAAACTGAGCTTCCCGATATTACTACCGGAAAGCAGGCAAAATTCGCCCTGCTTCCTGGTGTGTAATACCGAGAAGTGAATTTTCGCTTCTCGGTATTACACACAAATTTGCCTGTTTCCTGGTGTGTAATACCAGGAAACAAAAACTTGGTTTCCTGGTATTACACACCAGGAAACAGACATATTTGATACCTAGTTTCCTGGTGTGTAGTACCGGGAAGCGAAAATTCGCTTCCCGGTACTACACACCAGAAAATTAAGTGTTGATTTGTCTATTTTCCGGTATTACATACCGGAAAACTACTGGATATATATTTTTTAAATGCTGAAAGGTAATATGGTCATTATGGTCTATTTTTTGCAAAAAAAAAAAATTAAAAAAGTTTTATTTTGTAAAAATTTTAATATTGGTCTAAAAATATAATTTTTTTAATAAAAAAGCTTAAAAGTGCAAACGACCCTATTTTTTTATATACATATAATTAACAACATACGAAACAAATTGATGAATGAATAGTTGATATTATTCAAGTGTAGTCATCTAAAAAAAAACGCAAGTAGTAAGAATTATTATTATTCCTGTTTCATTCTCTTCTCAACACCAAAACATTCGGTTTTCTCTCTATAACTAATCTCCTCCGAGTTTAATTCATCATAACTTAGTTTCTTCTTAATAACGATAACCTCCTCCAACTTTAATTTATCATAACTCAACTTAATTTTCGAGTCGCTCATTCGATTCTAATGATATTTTGTATTATTGGATTCATCGCGAAGAGTGCTATGTACGCCTATAACAAGTACAAATATATCTCATTCGCCGTGACTTTCGCAATGATTTTCGGTCGATTTTGATTTCGGTTCGAGAAACGTATACTGCCGTTGGAATTAAGAGGTCGAGAACTCCTTAAATCTTCTATCAAATTATACCGTCGCCACTATTCACCATTTTTATTACCGTTCGTCGTTGCAATTTCGGTTGCCAAAAGTTCCAAACTCTTCCGAATTGATGTTTATCTATTTTTGGGTATATTGGTGCTAAAGAATTCTTCCAAAGTCAGGTAAATTCTCCTATTCATGCTTAATTAGATTAAGTATCGAAACAGTGACTTAAATAAGTTATTAAGAAATAGTTTTGATTATTATTTTTGTTTATATTAAAATGTTTATTGATGAAATGATTTTTTTATTGAAAAGTTGATTTGGTTATTGATTAAGAATCTGCACAATTTGTATTCATGAAATGTGAAATAATGTCCATTATAGTACTGTTGTGATTCGCTATCAACGTAGGATTTATATTATTGTTGTGATAAGTGGTTATTATGATATATCCCTACGTAGATATGTTGATGGGGGTGAGGGCGTGAAAAGAGAGTGGGAGGGTGGACATTGTCTCCTTATGTGCAAGTACCTAAATCCTGTGCGGGTTGTGTCATATATGGTTCACATGCACCACTAATATTATATTTTATTATACCAATATGTATAACATGGAAACTTAGACTTCGATATTGTAATTTGATTTGTTGTTACTATTTTATTGATTTGATAAATTTGGATCTGAAATACGTTATTCTAATATTTGATTAATATGGAAATGTTGTGAACAAGATCATTGATTATTAGTCTGTTTATGAAACTATTTTGAATAAACTTAATTCTACATATTTGTTTTCTGAATATCTGATTAAGTTAATAGGGATTAGAATCTACTAGGCGAGTAGCTCACACCAACTCAATTAACATTTTTCATGTGATACTCAGGATGTTTCTGGACGTCAAGCTTGATAGGCGTTACTTCTGAAAGATCTTTGGTTACTTTGAGTTGTTTAGGTCTGTATAGCTGTATTTTCTAAATTTTGTTAAGTTATGTTCTGTAGATATAATGCTGAAAGTTGAATAAATGGTGATGTAATATATTATCGTTTATATGGATTTGATTACCGGGATGAATTTTATTTGACTTTTGACTTAAATTATATAGTCACTGGAGCATTTGAATGTGTTTGATGAGTTTTTATTTATATTTTATTGTTTATTTTTTTTTTACTTTTCAAAAAGTTACTGTCTTATCAAAAGGTTGTGACAATCCAAGCCCATTCTCAGCCCATAATTAAGGTTTCCTATCTTATTGAATGTAGTATGTTTAGATTTATGGATATACAATTCAGAATATTGTGTGTGAAGCTTCTTTATCTAACATTATCTTTGAAATTCTATTTATCTATGTTGTGTATCGCATGCACATTGCAATTTGAGTATATTTATTTCACTTGAATATAAGTATGTTTAAAATTCATCTAACTAGAACAACAATAGAATATAAATTTTATAATTATTAATACGTTAATTTTTTCATTCAATCATCTAACTAGTCGGTACACTTTAAAGAGCGATATCTATAGTTTTGGGGTGGTTATGTTGGAGCTCCTGACTGGACGAAAACCATTCCACAGGTAAACTATATATATTCAATTTTTGCTTATAATGTAAAAACCAGTACTTTTGTCTGAGTGGCTATTCTCATGTGATTTAATGTGGCAGCTCGTGGCCGAGGAATGAGCAATCATTGGTTCGATGGGCAACACCTCAGCTCCGTGACATCGACGCCCTCAGCAAAATGGTTGATCCAGCACTCCAAAAGGACTCTTATCCTGTTAAATCATTGTTTAATGTGTTTTGTGATACATTTTAGTTATAGGAGTTACTTTTTACAATACTTATTACTTTAATGATAATTTCTTTATTTTTATTAATTAAAATTTTTATTTTTGTGATATTTATTTATTGTACTAATGAATTTTTATGACATTTATTTACCTATGTTAATAATATATTTTATGATTTTATTTTTTTTCATCAATAAATTTTTATAATATTTTTTCATTAATATTAGTAAATCATTTTATAAAATTTATTAACTAATATTAATAACATATTTTATGACTTTTTTTATTGCATCAATGGCTTTTTATGATATTTTTTTTACTAATATTAATAAAATATTTTATGACATTTTAAAAAATATTATACAAAGTTAATACTTTTTGCAATACCTTTCAAAATCACATCTTCAAAAATACCATACAAGTTTTTAACATATTTTTTTTTAGTGAGCGGGACGGATGCAAGTGTATTCAATATGTCACAGCATTTGCAATATATAATACTTAATTATATTAGAGAAATATAATTAAGGTGGATGGAATGGTCCAGTTTTTAATCTTGGCTGCTCCCTATTTTTTAATAATTTTAAAAATTCTATCCCCCATTTAATTAATTATTTTTATTTTATTTTTTAAAAGTGAGTATAATTTTTATTTTTTTAAAAAAAATATTTTAATAAATTTAAAAATAATATTCCACCATTTAATTAAAACTTCAGGTTTTTTCTTTAAATTTTTAATTAAATTTTTTATTTTATTTTATTTTATTCTTTTTAAAAATGATTCCACCCATACAATTTAATTCAAATCAATACTTCTTTTTTTTTTTTCGAAGTCTCAAACCCACATTGCTAAAAACAAAGATTAAAATTCCGACCAAGCAACTTAAGTTGCCAACGCAAACACCAACTCTTATTTCCTTATTTAGAATCATTGATCCATTTTGGGCTACCGCCGACCAGCACTCATCATTATTGAATGTAAATTTTTTTATTTTCATATTGTTAACATCGTTTTAGCATTTTTCTGGATCCGCCACTGGTAATGAGTATATTTATTTTACTGGAATACAAGTATGTTTAAAATTCATCAAATTGAAATAACGATGGGATATAAATTTTATAATTATTAATACGTTAATTTTTTCATTCAATCAATTTTTTTTTGAGGTAAAGTAGGTAGAAAAAGTAGGTATAAATGAGAATGTTCCCAATCATTACTCGTGTTGGGCCAATTTCACTATTAAGGGACCTTACCTTCGACTGGAGGGTATTGCTAGCCTACGACTGAAGGAAGAGCTCTTTAGCAACTTTGGGTTTATTGGGCTCTGTTGGATCTGTTTCGGTCTCATATGTTTCGGTTGAAGCTTATGAATTCTCAGAATACTTAAGCTATGGAAGCAAGTAGGCCATACCTCCTACGTCAAAAGTTCGGCCTGTGTAGGCGTACTTATCTCAAATCTTCTAGATTCTCTTATAGTTGTCTTACAATTGACTTCCTAATATATTAACTACCTAATAGACTCAACGGATCCAGATTGGATCCTTATCCAAATTTGTCTTGTAACCAACTCATAAATGCTCTTTGACCACTCATTATAAATAAGATTCATCTTCAGTAGATAAGCTCTTTAGGCTCTACACCTAACTCACACAAAAACCATTTTTGTTTTCGATTTCTCTCCCCATAAAACCCTAACCCTATCTTAAGGGTCGAAGAGCCAATCAGATAACACCACACCGATTTCCCTTCGATCTCAAAAGGTATTATGATTTGTGAGATTATAATTGACTCACTGGTCAATTATTTGTTTAATTAGCTCAACAGGTAGAAAGAATTCATTAGAATATATTTTCTATATTTTATATTATTATTATAATGTAGTTAAATTGAGTTAATATTATTTGAATTATACTTTTTAAGAATTTTTTTATTGAAAATTATTACGGACTTTAGTTAACTTAGTTTGAAAATGTAATTTATATTATTTTAATTGATTGAAGATAAAATGGGCTAACTATTAATTATGAAATATGGTTATATAATAATAAAAATAATAATAATAAGAAAATTTCTTCATGGGTCAACCAATGATTTTGCCCATATTCGAGAGTCATAACTTACCCGAACCTGCTTAATCCATCATAGATTTGAATAGAATTTTGTTAATTATTTTTAATGGATTCGAATCATAAATTTGTATAAAGTTTAGATTAATTATTTTTATTGGATTCAAATTTAAATTTGCTATAATCCGTTGCCAACCAACCCGTTGCCAACCAACCCGTTGCCAACTCTAGTGCCAACTAACTATAATGTCTTCCATGTAAAATGGAACGTAAATCCGACCCGTTGCTAACCCTAGTCTCAACAAACTAGGATGTCTCTCATGTAAAATGAAAGGTGTTTCAACAAATTGGAATGTTTTTCAGCTATTTTTAAATATTAAATTATACTATTTTAATTTAAAATTATAATTATTTAATATATTATTAAGTTTTTTATTAATAATATATTAAAATAATTTTATTTTTATATTTAAATAAATATAATTCAACATATTCATTTTATTTTACAATTGTAACTCAAAAAATTTTTCTTCATATTTTTTATTTGTTAAAAAATAAATAAATTTATGTCTTGCTGGCGACAGAATTGGAAATCAAAATATTCCCATTGCTAAGGTTAACTCCAATCCACCCTCCTCATCCTTGTTATGAGGAGAGAGGGTGGTTATTTTTGCTTCAACCCAACTCCTTAATACAATTTCCAAAAAACTATTGGGAGAGAGAAGATATTTTTTTCTCAAGTCCTTTCCTATCTATAGGGTTACATTTACCAATTTCCACCCCTCCCTATTTACACTTTTTAACTTTTTAAATTATAAATTTTACCCTTAATATTTACTAATTACATTTTGTACCCAATTCATATATACATATATATATATTATTTGGTTAGTAACTAATTTTATAAAATAAATATTACAAAAATAAAAATAGATTTATTAAATATAACAGAATAGCTTTAATTGAAGTCCAATATTGATATATATTATTCAATAAATTAATATAGTTACTTATTAATATAAATAGTAGATAAATAATTATAATAATAATAGACTAATTATAATTAAAAATATTAATTTAAATAATATTAAAATTAAAATACATCAACTTGAACTTGTTAAAATAACTACAACTAAAACATAAATAACCAAAAGAAAATGCAAAGTTACATCAAACTACAATTATAAATTAATAAAAACAAAGTAGACATATTTAAAATTCCGGAAGGATATTACCATTTCCTCCAACATTACTAAAGTCTTGATTTTGAAGATTGAATGACATGGATTATTCATAGGTTTGTTGCTCCAGAAATCTTTTGTTGTAAATTCTACGTTGTTCTGCTACAATATATTGACGGTTTGCTAGATCTTATATGGAACCCAAATTGGTCATCATAATCTTATCCTCATGTCTCTTTTCCTTCAATTGTAGTTTTTTTCTTCATTTTGTGCTCGCAAAGTTAGAATATCATTATGTTGTTTAATTAAAATTTCTGAGTTTTTATAATCAGTTGAAGTAGCTTCAAACATTTTTCTCAATTCTTGATTTTCCTCTTGCAACCTTTTTATATTTTGGTTTGTCTCATCATTTTTTCTTTATTTCTTCCGGAAGATCGAGTAGGCAAATTACCATCATCATTTATATGCTCATCAATGAAATATTCATTCAAATCTAAGTTGAATGATGACACACCTTGATATTTAGAAGTATTACTATCTGATTGTGATGATTCATTTCGAATATTTTGCTTTCGACTAGTTGGACTTTGACTACTTTCGATGTCAACATACTTTTGAGCATTTTTAAGAATAAACCAAAAGTGATCAAATTTGAACCCTTTTTCGAATTTTGGATCTTGCATTAGCAATTCCTTTGTTCTATCCATCTGCATTTTATGATAAAAGAAGTTAAAAGGTAGATACATTTTGACATATAAGAAAATAAAAGAAACACTTACTATATCTTGTTCTGAAGCACCACTCGGATTTAAATTTTCTATTTGACGAATGCAACCTCTCAATTTAGCTATTGAAAGATTAATTAAGCTCATGCGATTTTGAAGAGATTTTGATGGTCGAATATTATTTTTCAAGTGGCTTGGTAATGCAATATGATACTCTTTTTCAATGCGATACCAAAATGCATTGCCCGACTGGTTTGTACCTATGATTGGATTTTGGGATATGTCGAGATATATAGAACATAAGAGCTTATCCTTTTCAATTGTATATGAAGTAGTACGAGAAGACATTTTAACAAATGGATTATAGAGGGTTGAGTGTTTAGAAGAAGATATAAGTTATGGGAGTATGTTGTAGAAAATTTCTAGTAGTTATAGAGACATTATGAATAGAAAAAGATTACATTGAGGTATTTGTTAGATCTTTGATTTGATGATGGATAGAAAAAATATTGCATTGAGACATGTGTTAGATTTTTGATTTGATGGTGAGTAAAAAAAGATTGCATTGAGACATGTGTTAGATCTTTGATTTGATGATATGTAAAAAAAAAAAAAAAAAAAGGATTGAGACATGTGTAAGACTTTTGATTTGATGATTTATAAAAAGAAAGATTAGATTGAGACATGTATAAGATTTTTTATTTGATGATAGATAAAAAGAAAGACTGGATTGAGACATTTGTAAGATTTTTTATTTGATGATAGGTAAAAAAAAGACTGGATTGAGACATTTGTAAATTTTTTATTTGATGATAGGCAAAAAGAAAGATTGGATTGAGACATGTGTAAGATTTTTGATTTGATGATAGATAAAAAAAAATAATAATACTTTTATCTACAAATACTCCATCACTTACCATGCACCACAATAATAAAAATTACATATAATTTTGCAAATTGAGACATGTTTCATTCTTCTTCATCCTCTTCTTCATCATCAAATTCAGATGTTGATGATGAAATAGATCTCTCAACATATATACAAGCACATCAACGTCAAGGTCGATTGCGACAAGCACTTTTGTTACGAATTTGTGATACTAATGACCACTTAATGAGACACTATTTGGATCAAGAGACAACTACTCAACCGGTACGTGGAGGCTTTATCTTTGTCCATTGGGTGATTAATCGTGGAAGAGAATAAGCACATCAACGTTTGTGGAATGATTATTTTGCTGAAAACACATTATATGACGGGACAATATTTCGAAGACGGTTTCGAATGAGAAAAAATTTATTTCTTCATATTGTGCAATAGAATAGTATATGTATATAATAAATATTATATAGAATTAAATATTTAACTTTTAATCTCTTCTCTATTATAAGGAATTTTATGGGTTGGAATAGATTAAAATAAAAATAAATTTTTTATTAAAAAATATAGTTTATAATCTTTAAAATCAGGATTAGGGAGAATTAGGGATAAAGAGGTTTGGAGTTCGCCTAATCCTCTCCACCATTTGACGTGCAAATGCATCCCATAGTATTTATTGAACTATCCATCAATAAATGACATTGATAACGGTAGGTTGTCACATCAAATATTTTCTCTAAAGAATAAATGCGACGTCACAACCACCGTTGACACACCAAAGTAATGGCCTAACCTTCGTCTCGAAACCACCGAATATCATTAAGTGCTCACCATTTCCCGTCGGTTAAACCAAAGCAGTAACATCATTTTAGCGGTTAACTATAGTATTTCAATATTGCAAAACCGTTCTAACTGTATGCATTTTCGTAATCAATTAATGACACGTGGCGTGTTTCAATAGAGGGGATGTAAATTGCAGTGGTACACAGCAGCAGCAAAGTCAATCTTTCCATACATTTCCATTTACATATAAGCACAGCAGCATTAGAAGACTTCGACACACAAAAATGGAGAAGATAGAGCACACGACGGTAGAAACGAATGGCATCAACATGCACGTGGCATCAATCGGCAGCGGCCCAGCCGTTCTCTTCCTCCACGGCTTCCCTGAGCTTTGGTACTCATGGCGCCACCAGCTCCTCTACCTCTCCGCACGTGGGTACCGTGCAATAGCACCCGACCTCCGTGGCTACGGCGACACGGACGCTCCTCCTTCAGTGACGTCGTACACGGTGTTGCAAATGGTGGGTGACCTGGTGGGCCTACTTGACAAGCTGGGTTTGGATCAAGTGTTTTTGGTGGGCCATGACTGGGGTGCTATTATTGCTTGGTATTTATGCTTGTTTAGGCCGGATAGAATCAAGGCTTTGGTCAACACCAGCGTCGCTTTTATGCCCAGAAATCCCGCCGCCAAGCCCATCGACCACTTCAGGGCCCATTACGGTGATGATCTCTACATGTGCAAGTTCCAGGAGCCTGGAGTGACTGAAGAAGAGTTTTCTAAAATAGACACAGGAAAGCTTTTGCAAGCATTTCTCTCTTCTCGCAGTGCGAAACCCCCCGTTATACCAAAGGAAATAGGATTCAAGAAAGATGTACCCTTATTGGATGAGGTTGTTGTGTTGGAAGGTGTTGCTCATTTTCTCACCCAGGAAGCTCCTGACCAAGTTAGTCAACACATTTATGATTATATTAAAAAGTTCTGATCTTGTTTGCCAGAATCAGAGCCCAGATGAGGCCATAAATAAAGGCCCCCTTTCCTATTGAATATGTTAGATTTATGAAAATGCAATTCTTTATCTACAATTGTCTCTTTCAAAATCTATCATCCATGTTGTGTTCCCGGAGAGCGATGTTTTCGCCCGTGTTCTTCTGCATTGGAAAATTGCAGGCCTAAGTGGTCCAGGCTTAAGATTATGTTTAAGTGATTAAAATATTTGTTACGGCCAAGTTAAGTCACATCACATGCAAAGATTAATTATTTTTATGCAGCCCACCCACCCTACCGTTTGAGTATATATTTATTTCCCCTTAATAGAAGTATGTTCAAAATTCATTTAACTGCGACAACACTACTACGAAGGATCGAAGTACATCAGCCTATTTTACACGGCATTATATAATTAACTAGACATAAGTGATAGTCTCTCCATTATTATTCTAATCAAAAAGTTTAAACTTGAATTCTATTAACTTAATACTTTATATAAAATTTTTTTAATTTCAATTTTAATTTTAAAAAGTAGAATTTTTTTTTTCTTACAAATAAATAATTATGAATGATTTGTATAAAAAAAACAGGCAAGATCTTAGTAATAAATTTTATAAAATATCATATAATTCATTTCACAAAATTGAAAATTTAAAAAGTTTATTTTTAAATTGTTAAGTTTGTGTAATTTATTATATTTTATAATTTTCTTTTTAATTAAATTTTTTTAATAATGTATTATCATATAATTAAAATATTAAAAGTATAATATTAACTAAAAAAAATTGGTTTAAATTAATCTACCAAATCCACGCTTAGATTGTTTGGTGTTTGTTTACAATTTCCATAGGTAGCATTTAGCATTTTAGGGTGTGTGATCTCATTTTAGGTTAGTAATTGAGTTTAGTTGAAGTACAGAGTGTTTAGTAAACATAATGAAATGTCGAATAGTTGTTAGATGTAAAATGATGGTAAAAGATAATATATAATACTTTTTAATAATTTTCAAACTATAATATTTATTTATTTTATATATTTTTTTAGTATTATTATTTGTTTATGAGACGAGTTTTAAAAGATTTTTAGTTAGTAGACTCAAAATTTTCAATTTATTAAATTTGATGATAAATTGGTTCAATTAATTTAAAATTTTAACATTACCAATTAAATTAGCTTTTAATTATATTGAAAAATAAAATTAATATAATTATATCATTTTAATAATTTATGTTTTAAATAAATTTATTAAAAGTACTCTATCTGCCATAAATAAATTATTGTTATATATTATTTTTATTTTAAAATTTAGAATTTTTAAATATATTATAATTTAACTTTAAAAATGCCTATTTTATTTTTTATTTAATTACAAATAAAAATAAAATTAATATTAAAAGTATTAAAAAAATTACATACAATGTGATTTCTGTAAAATTTTATTATTATTATTATTATTATTATAAAAATACAAATAATTATTGTTATCGAATAGATAAAATGAATATATATATATATATATATATATCAAAACAGTATAACCAATCAAAATAAAATAATACTAGTGATATCAGGGACGGAGCCAAGGGATGGCCCCCAGCTCTTTAAAAATCAGTTATATATGTATTATTGTACCATAGTTTTCAAATTGATAAGTGGCTTGATGGTTAACACTCTTATTGGTAATAGAAAGGGAATGGGTTCGAATGACATATTTAATTTAAATATTATATAAATTATTTTATTATATTTTATTTTATGTTTTTTAAAAATATAATTTTATATTTAATTATATATTAAAAAATATTTCATTTAAATCAATTCATTATTAATTTTAATAACTAAAAATAATTTCTTTCTAAATAATATTATTGTAATATATATATATATGTAAATTTATTTTTACTAAAAATTATAATAAGACTTATTAAATTTTGAAATTTTGATATTTATTAATTGTAATATAATTTTTTTAAATTTGAAAATATTATTTTTTACTATTATTTAAAGTATTATAATAGTAATTTATTTTTATAATTTAAAATTATTAATCATTTTAGTTAGTTACAAAATTTATTCCATAAAAAATCGATATATAATTTTATATTTAATATATACATAGTACACATAATTTTTTAATTAATTTTTAAAGTTAAAGAATAATACTTCCGTTTGTTAATACATACCATATGGGCTTTGCAATCACAAACCGATGGCCCAACCCATCCCTTTTTATTACACTAAGAGACCCTTTTTGTTATAATAGAAACGTACCGAGGAAGGTTTGTTACTGTTCATTTGAACAGTAACCAACATCCTAATATATATAGTAAACTATAATAATTTATTAAACTATTTTGAATGATTGGGATAATCTCATTAATATCAAATGAAATATTAATTTTTTAATTAAAAATAAAAAAAAAAAAAACAAAACAAAAAAAACAAAAATTCATTTATATTACTTTGAATTAAAAAAATAATAAATAAATACATTTTAAAAAAAAAAAATTTATATAATTATATATCTATAAATAAAATTGGTAAATATAAATTATTTATTAATAAAAAATATATAAATAATAATGTAGACTAATAAAACATATTTAAAGTGTCTTTATTGATGGATAGATATATAACATCCCTTTTGTATTATTATTATTATTATTATAATTATTATAAGGTATGATAGAGTTAGATCTGATTACTTACAAAAATAGCCAAGAGGCTCACATAAAAAACCATAAACAAATCACACTCATACAAATGTAAAAAAAGAGCTCACAGTACATACCACACAGAAATAGAACCCTGAAAGAAAAGGACAAAAGAGGGGTTACTGTTCATTTGAACAGTAACCAAACTTCCTCAAATAATATATATACATATAATTTGCTGATATGTGAAATAAGATCAAAATTTTGATGTTGACCCAAACATCATTTTTACTTCAGCAGCGCAACATTTTACAAACTATCATGCCACTCCCAAAGTATGCAAAACACGTTATAATTATAATTATACCATGATAATTTCACCTTATATAAAAGTATATGTTTCAAATATTTGTGTCACTTATTGGGTGGCCACTGGCCCATCTGTTGAACAAAACTCCATCGATCTGCATTCATGATAGCATTATTCTTCTACTACATGTGAAATGTAATTTAGAGCTATGCTTGGAATTCAGCTCTTCATATGCAATAATTAAAGTTAACAGCTAAATAATGCCTAAATTTAGGCGTCCAACCCAACCTTGCATCCACTGGTCCCTCTATTATAGTAGTACAAATTTGGCAGGAATCTCATAAATAAAAACGACGACTTCTAAACACATCTTTTGAGAGCGTAATCAAGTTCTAGAACAACAGAGAATGATACCCAAAAATTTATAGCACCTAAGATAAAATAAGATTTTTTGTCATCGGAGAAAGAAGAACAAGAACAAATAAAAAGAGAACATTGGAATAGTACTGAGAGCCTGGTCTGTATCTTCCCTATAAGATTTCAGCATCTTAAACCCTGAAGCCTCGGCTGTTCCTTCGTCCCCTAGCCCTTTCAAATTTTCTTCCCTTAGATCGCACATATGGTTTAGTATGGCTGTGTGGTACACCAGGAGCAGGGCCAAAGTGCTTCACAGCCTCACGGGCATTCTTTGGACCTCTGAGGAGAACCTGTATTTAACCACATAGCTATTAGCATCGGAACCAGATTACTTATGTTCAACCCACACACTTAATTTATCATGCATAAAATTTCTTATATTAAGTGTTAAGATCAAATAAGAAGTCTGTCTGAATCAAGACTCCTCAGCATCCCCAAGACAATCTAAATTCTAAATTTCCACCAAGTTTTTTTTTTTTGTGTAATGATAGTTAATTTGGGGGAAAAAATTTTTTTTGCTGTTGCCTCAGTCAAGTCTTGGTAATTCAAAACTCTAAAATGATGATTTCAAAAGTATTAACTTTGGAATATATTTATTGTGATGGAAGAAAACTATAAAACATTTTAAATCACTAATGAAACTCCTAACTGAAAAATATTCCAGACTGAAAGACATTTAAAGGAATGAACTGGAAAATGGTTATACTGGTAAAATTATTTCACAGGTCAGTTTCTATCGTAACATTTCCCTGGTGGCCTTTAGTGAGAATTCAGATTAATTCTTAAACCACTACACACGAGAAATCTGGAGGCATTAACTTCAAACATCCACTCTCACAACTTTCAACTAGTTAAATATAAGCATAGTTTTCAACTGTTGCTAATCTTAAATGTGTTTACCGAAAATACGATCCCACTTTACTGAAATTATGACAAGGAAAAGATAAGAGGACACTAGCTAGAAATTCAGAATCATGGCAGACCACATTGTACACTGAACTATCAATCCCCCATTTTAACCAAGTCAGTTCTACATTTAACCGCTAGCCTAAACACATATTTCAGGGCATAAAAACTATACATTACAACATTATAAGAAAGTGAGTGAAATCTTAAGCGAAACATACCGTGTTCTGACCAAGAGGGGCGCGTAGAGCCAGCTGGTCAAATGTCAAGCATTCACCACCTGCTTTCTCAATCCTTGCCCTAGCTGTCTCAGTGAACCTCAGAGCAGTAACCTTCATTGCAGGTACTTCATATACTCGTATATCATCAGTCACTGTTCCAACAATAACTGCAATCTTACCCTCCTAAATAATTTTTTAAAAAAAATGAAAACCAAACCAATCAGTCACTGCATAAACCTTAAGTTCAGCATAAGTGTACTGATAGTGAAAAAAAAATGCACAATGATTAAATAACAATAGAATTAGACCTTTAGTTTAGCCAATACAGATCCTAAACACAATAACTGGCTGATTACAAGGATACATACACTTAACAAGCAACTCACAATCTTTATTTGGTTTTTTCATTAATAGTTTGAAATAAACGACTGAAAAGCAGAGAAAGAGAAGTCACCTTTCCCTTCATGAATCGGATCAGACGAGAGAGTGATATCGGCGGCTTGTTAACCTTGCTCATGAAGAGCCTCTTCAATATCACAGCATTGAACTTGCTATCAGTCCTCCTCACGAGAAACCGATACAACTGTTAACAGATCGATCCACAGACAATCACAGTGAATTCAATATTAAGACGTAAAAATAAAGAACAAAAATGTACAAAGATCCATAAGATAGAGACCTTGACGATGAGCTTGAGGTAGATATCATCGGATTTAGGGGCTGTCCTCTTGGACTTCTTGGTCTTACCTCCGGCTACCAAATCGATACCCTAAGAATAACAGGAAAGTACGTCAAATTCAATGAAAACCATAGAAAGAACTAGAGTTATTCATTTGTTAGGGTTTTACGAGTGAAGATAACAATCTCACCATTGTGTAGCTGCTGTTGCTGCTCGCGACTGCTTGGCTGCGTATGATTTTCAAAGGAGACTAGGGTTTTAGTGCTCTCATTTTATTTTGTTGTATGGTGGGGACGTACGAATGATTTGGGCACCCAATCCGACCCATTTTCTAATCGGGCTTTTTTTTAACCCATTTGCTAATAACAATAGTATATAGTATATAATTATATTATTAATATTTCTAATAATAATGATAATAATGGACTTTATAATGAGGAAATATAAATAAATAAAAAAGAGTATGGTATATAAAGATTGAAATTTTGAATTAAGTTTATGGAACATTATTTAATTTTATATTTTCTTTTAAAATATAAAGGTTTGACATTGATAATTTATCGATTTTGAATCTAATAATCTAACATCAAAATTTATGTTAAATTGAAATATTTATAAAATACGGACAGTTCTAAAAAAACAATTTTGATCATCATGAATCTGAAAATGTTATAACTAATACCCATATCCTTCATGGATAGAAATTTTGCAATTGGTCCAAACTTGTCCCAAGAATATCTTTAAGTTTAAATTTTTTACTAAAGTAAATAAATCATGATTTAGAAAAATTGGTTTGATTCACATATAAAACGTCTGGAACCATGCATCTTTATAATTCTAGTATGAAAATTCTTAAGGGAAATATGACTAAGAGAATCTCTTTTTCATACGCGGGGGTTCTCAGAGATGGAGTGAATGGGAGCTGACATAGGACCACTAAGACTTTAAAATATCAATATGTATTAGGGCTCGTGTTAGGATTTTTGGTAACAAATTCGATGATCAATATCAAAAATAGACAAAACGCACAAACAATGTATCGTGGTTAGCAAATTGCTTAATCCATGGGAAGCCAACAACTTTCTATTGCGAAAAAATCTTACAAACAATCAGACAACTCTCTCTCTCTCAATAATCTACCACATAATTGTATTCAATCAATCAAACAAGTTGATAAACAGATAACTCAACTCAAGACCCTCTGTGCTCTCAACCAATTTTGGTGTCATTTTCAATATTATGTCATAAGAATCTAATGCGCTATGGAAAAGTACCATTTTAGAGGATTTTGCTTGGCTATTGTCTATTCTTAAGAAAGAAAAGAGATGTTTCCAACATTGTTGAATGGTCTTATAAAATATTAGAACATTATCTATATAAATAATAATGAAGGCTGCATACGGCTTAAAAATGTCATTCGTAATATTTTGAAATTCGGAAAACCATTTTTCAAGTCAAAAGACATCATATTCCAGTCATATTGACCAAATAGAACTTTGATAGTTGTTTTATATCTATCTTTCTCACCTACCTATAACTGTCATAATATTGATCTCATATTGAATTTAGACATAATTGTCGAATTATAAAGTCTCTTAAGAAAATATGTGTTGTTAGGTATAGAGTATCTAATCCATTAAAGTGCATCATTCAGATATTTATAATTGATTCACTAATTTAGGTGTTGCTCTTTCTATTTCAAATTATTTATGGACATAAAGGCTGATCAATTCCATGGGAGTTTAAATTTTGTAATAAGACATTTGCTTAATAAGTGTCTGGTTATTGTTGCTAGCAGAGGCGGATCTAGCATATCAAATGGGGGGAAAATCAAATGGGGAAAAAATGTCCCGTATTTTAAGAAAGATAATCAATAACTGGTTGTTTGATAGGATGATTGGTGTGTTGACTGATATAGCGGACTCTAGAGAGTCTATAGAGCCTTACATTGTGTGCTCCTGTGATTAGAGACGAATTTAGGTCATTTTGTATGTGTATGTTGGAACGTGAGCGCTAACTTAGACTAATTCATAGTCTAACGTTTCGTTTATCTCTTCCTATTCTGTAATCTGGGAATAAAATTCCAGGTTGAGTACAGGTACTCCGATTGATTAGGCGCTGTCTCATATACGGATCACGGCATACATCATCAGCATTCCATTTTTATTACTGTTATGTTATTTTCGTACATTGGTTCATGGATTGTATTTGAGACTTTTATCTTTGGATTTGTATTAGATTTTGCTGGACATTAGTATTGTTATGTTTCTTGGGACTTTTGGACTATATGACTGTTTTGGGGGATTTTGAGTTATATTACTGTTATGTTTCTGTACTCGTTGTGTGGCGTCAGATTCCTAATCATGGTTCTACCAGGGTGGGGGGTTGCCGTTACAAAAATGATAACTTCCTCTTATGCCTATGTTATACCAAAAAAATCTAAATAATAATTTTTAATTAACGAAACACTATTTTAAAAATTAATTAAAAAGTTGCACCACAACCCCCCGTTTAGAAATCATAATAATAATAATAATAATAATATTATTATTATTATTATTTAATCCTAAAACTTCTATAAAAATTTGACCTTTTTATAAAAATTTACCATTTAATTTCATTTTCCACTTTACCACAATCACGTTAAAATTTTTAAATGGGACTACTGAGCTTTCGTAAACTTCAAGAGATAAGTTTAATGATGTCGTTTTGTTGTCATTTATTGGTGGATGGAGAAGAAATGATGGAAAATCAAAATTTGGCTAGTTTGTATTTCGTCGATTCTTCTTTATTTAGTCATCTATAGTTAATAGATAACCACTATTAAAAACCCCTTTTAATTTTGTAAGACCTTGAAGGATTAGAGCTTCAAGTGTGTAATTTTGTATCTGGGATTGCTCTACAATGATTTAAAGGCGCTTTAATGATTTAAAAGCATCATTTTTCATTTTCTTGTTGTGTGAGAAGTGGTTTATGAATTTCCATATAAAATTTGAGAACGTCCGAATACTGTTAGACAGTAGTGAAGCATACCACCTTTGAGTCGCCCATGTTAAACTTGGGTTGAACGCTTTGCAAAACACTACTTTATATGTTTCGGGCGATAAGTTGTAAGTGCTCATCAAAAACACTACTTTATATTCTCATCTAGGTCAGCGCTCCCATTGTACTTCTTATAATGAGGCATGGTGAATTTCCTTGACATCTGAGTGTTGGATATCCAAGTTAGAAAAAGGTCATCCATACACTTGATAACTGATTCCTTAATATTAGTTGTTTTTACATATGCCTTTCTCCACACATGTTCTTTCAGTTTTCTTATCTTCTTTTTTATTTTCTATCTCCCTATTTCTTTTCCGTACCTAACTCCTCCTACGTCCCCTCATCATATCTGAGTTATCATTATCTCTATCGCTTTCATCCTCTCTCTCATCAGTAGTCGAATTTGTCTCTTCTCCTGAGGGATGATGATAATCTTTATCTCCATCATCAAAATCTTCATCGTCATTCTCATCATCAAAATTTAGTTGTCTCCTATGTAAGGGAGAAGGTCTCTCCAAATCTTCATATGAGTTGTTGTAATAATAAGGTTGCTCATTTCGATTTGCTTCCTCAGTTTCGCATTTTTAGCAGTCAATTGCCCCAATTGTTCATTATTGGCCCTTGCCGCCTCCCTACTAGTTCATACTTCTTATTCCATCAACTTAACCTTTGTTCCAAAATCGGTGTAGTGTCATTTTCTATCATATTTTCCGGTAAATTCTATGTAAGTACACCTTAAACTTCAAAATGCTCCACGATGCGCACTAACAAGTGGATCTCCACCCATTACAGGAACCGATATTGATATTTTTCGATTACTTGACTAAAATCAGACCGAATCAGTAAAGAAATCAGTTTTCTTAAAATTAAATGTAGTCTTTTTAAGCGAATTTCTTTATGTCAAAAACTGATATGACGTTCTCTTTCCTTACAATTCTTTTACTATTTTTTGAATTGTGTATCCTAGTTGCAATTTTAATATAAATAATTTAAACAAAATAATAGTATTTCGATTCCAAACAAATGAAAATTCCGGTTAATTTTTCAAAACCAATATTAGATTGTACTTGAATAATCGAAAACATTGAAATTAGACTCGATAATAGAACCGAACCAAAACTGATAATGGTACTGATAATTGACTTTAAATATAACTGATATTAGTGTCGGCTCCTAAAAATAAAAAATCATTAATTTGGTTTCAATACCAACTTTTCAAAAAATCAACATCATAATCGATCCCATTTGTTCCTAACCAAAATCGTCTTTTTAAAAAAAAAAATTAAAATAAATAAATAAATAAAGTAGTAAAATAAGGGGGGAAATAAATAGGGATTGTAAAATGTCATAAAATTCAGACTTTCATTAAATTTATAGATTTATGGTACATTACCATTTGAATGATGAATTACTTATGGTACACTATTATTTTAATGGTGAAATATTTTTCCTCAGAATAGAGAATAATGGTACTAACACAATCAATATTGACATGTAATTTGCCAATAGGGTATATGATTACTTGCCTTATTTATACTCTTTTTATTTATTTATTTATTGTATAATGTCAGTGCCATATGTATCAACAAACATTTAAATCACAATAATTACACTTTCAAAATCTCAGCAAAGAAATAATTACATAATCTCCCAAAATCAAACAAATACAAACAGCTGTCACATTAATCACACATCACCAAAGCACTATATAAACGACACACATACACTCCTCTCAACAGCCATAATTTCCAAAATGGAGAACATAAATCACACAATGGTCCAAACCAACGGCATAAACATGCACGTGGCGACCTTAGGCATGGTGGGACCCGTCATTCTCCTCCTCCACGGCTTCCCGGAGCTCTGGTACACGTGGCGCCACCAGATGCAATACCTCTCATCCAAAGGCTACCGAACAATAGCCCCAGACCTCCGTGGGTACGGTGAAACCGACGCGCCTCCCTCACTCAACTCCTACACGGCGTACCACATCGTCGGAGACTTGGTGGGCCTGATTGACAATCTGGGGATCGATCAGGTTTACTTAGTTGGACATGACTGGGGTGCTGTCGTTGCCTGGCAATTCAGTTTATTGAGACCTGACAGAGTCAAGGGCTTGGTTGCTTTGAGTGTTGCTTTTAGCCCAAGAAATCCTAAGTATTCAGCTCTGGTAGGTTTGAGAGCAGCGTATGGGGATGATTTTTATATCTGTAGGTTTCAGGAACCTGGAGTGATCGAAAAAGAGTTTTCGGAAATTAATACTGATCAGCTTTTGAAAGCTTTTTTAAGCAATCGCAGTCCGAACCCACCTATTATACCAAATTTCAAAGCTATTATAAATCCTTCTTCGCCTTTGCCTTCTTGGTTGACACAAAATGATCTTACTTATTACGCGACAACGTTCAACAAGACTGGCTTTACTGGAGGGCTGAATTATTATCGCGCTATTAATCTGTAAGTTTCGTTTATAATCTAATGTTGTTGAAATACCTTAGGACATATGTTTAATTTGTGGTGGTTGTGTATTGTAGGACATGGGAGATTGGAGGGCCGTGGACAGGAGCGAAAGTGAAGGTTCCGGTGAGGTTTATTGTGGGGGATTTGGACTTATCGTATCATTTGAAGGGTGTGAAGGAGTATGTAGAGAATGGAGGTTTGAAAAGAGATGTGCCGTTGTTGGAGAAGGTGATTGTATTGCCGGGAGTTGCACATTTTCTTCAAGAAGAAGCACCGGACAAAGTCAATCCACTTATTCTGGAATTTTTCACAAAGTTGTGATTCGTTTCTATTTCTATCAGCTGCTGCCGGGAAGGATCCCAATGTTGTTAGGAAATAAAGTTATTTTCTTTTCCTTGATGATAAGAATTGCTAGGGTTGGTAATGGGACTTAATTCTGATAAATTTTAGTTTTTGGAGCTACCGAAAAATCCACCCAAGCAAAGAAATAAATTGTTTATTTTATTTATTTTTTCAAATATATATATATATATTAATTTATTTACTAATAGGAGGACAAGATAAATATATCACTATTAAAAAATAAATAAAATTTTAATTATTTGTTCAAAATCATCTCTATGAACTCCAGGTCGTTCACTTTTTTTCTCCTCCCTTTCTTCTCTTACAACGACTTTACTCCATTCGTGTGGTGGAATTTACATTCCATAAAATAGAATTTTAGAGATTGATACTAATTATCTTCCATTTAAATTTATAATTGATTCTAGTTCTCTTCAACTTTTAGTGGATTAGATAATTTTTTTCACATTAGTGATTAGAGTTTGTTCATAGTACCTCTCTGATACGGTGGTGCAAGTTTTACCAATTTAAGATTAATTTGAGGAAAATGTAACTTAAATTTACAAATTCTAAATGTTTAACTTGAAGTTTGTGTTCTTTAGAAAAAAAAAATATTTTAGTCAAATTAATAGTTTTAAATGTCTTGAAAAGTATCTCGTCCGTTAATCTTTCTAAATGTTTGAATCCAATATGTTAAAAATTGTTAACTTGGGTTGATATTTTTTTCTTAACCTTTAGATCATAGTTTTTTTAACCAACAAAATATTGAACTTTTTGAGTAAAGTACTCCACAAAATCTTGAACAATTCAATTTTTGAGTAAATTACACCACAACAAAGATCCCCGTTAAGATCATTTAAACTCCTTTACAAATTCGTTTATGGTTGTTTGGTCTCTTTCACTGGTATTTTTTTCGCTTCACATACCACCTATTAAAAACTCATACCATAACACATTTAGGTTATGACACAATTCCCTTCTCAAAATGTTCAAGAAGAACATATGTAACATGTTGGATTCCTACACGAATCCATTTGCGGTAGCTTGGTCCCTTTCACAAACTCTTATAAGTGCTTCGAATACCTCACATTTTCTTCTCTTAGGACCAATATTGAACTCAAAACTTAACTTTTATTTTTGGGTACCAGTCTTTAAGATTAGTACTATCAATTCCGAAAATGAGTATGTTTTGAGATGGCCAATAAATGGAAACTAGTTTTTTAATACATGTCATGCTTTTCTTAACTAAAAAAATCTTGATGTATTCAATTGTCGAGAACGGTGCTTTACAACAAATATCCCTATTTTGGATTATTAAAACTCCTTCATGGATTTGTTCATAGTCGTTTAGTCCTCTTCACGAACCATTCTCACTAATACTCAAATATACTAGGTTGTGTAACATTCGAGCCCCCCTCCCAAAATAAAATGATAGACTCGCAGCACATTGGCTGGTGTGCTATATTAACACACACATAAGTACAACTATTAATAAACAGTAATAATTAGGAGAGAATTCAACAATGTCTTTCCGTATAATAACCTCAATAGTTAATAATTCATATAAAATAATATAGACTCAAATATATCATCAATATATTGTGTTCCATATAATCCAGAAATGATCCAGATAACAAGTCTTAATTTAAATATTTGACAATAGATTATAAAAATAATAACAATTCTCTTTGGTTCACAGATTATTCGAAAATATGCATAGTTTGAAATAAAGCACCAAATAAAGATGTGAAAATACGCATTTTTTAGACCTTGTATAAAAAAAAATTAGTTTTAGACCAACTTTAAATTTTTTACATTTTTAGACTTTTTTTTAAAAAAATTGTAAAAATGAGCTTCCAGGTGGACCGGGAAGCATCAGACCAGGAAATATGCAAATATAACTGTTTCCCGGTGTTCTATTTCCGGTCCGGAAGCAGAACACCGGGAAACAGTTATATTTTGCTTGTTTCCCGGTGTAGTTTTTGCTTCTCGGGAAGCAAATCAAGACCGGAAACAGGGATACTATGGTCATTTTGGTCTATTTTCTGCAAAAACTTTTGAAAAAAGTTTAGTTTTGTAAAAATTTTAACTTTCGTCTAAAAGTATATATTTTTAATAAAAAGTCAAAAAATGCAATAGACCCAATAAGGATTATCTCTAAGTACTTTATATGATGGTGGAATATTGCTATATACTCGCTCAATCACTTGCTTTTGATTCAAATAAATAGAAAAGACACAAAAACGACAATAAGAAAGCATCATGCTATCGATGTCTGGTTAATAAATTCATGATCCTCTCATATGCATTTTATTTAGTATTCAATAGTGAATGAGCATACGGATGCACCTAAAAATTCTATAACATCATATATCAAATCATCAACACCTTTAACAATCACAAAAATAAGCAATGGAGTTTCGAATGAGTAGTTGGCGACTTGGTCCACACATTGGTCCAGAAGACCAAGTCGCTAACCAAACCGCTAGAAACCGTACCGAGAGCTCTTTGCGTCTTGACCCACGCCTTGGTCTAGAGGACGAAACTGCCTACCAGTCCACAGAAAATGGTATTGAGACCCATTGGCGTGTTGCCCTGCGTCTTGGTCCACTTGACCAAAATGCTGACCAAAGCGCCTAGAAACGTACTGAGATTATTTGGCGTCTTGTCTCACGCCTTGGTTTGCCCGACCAAGGCCCCGACCAAGACTACTAAAAGGCATAAATGACCGAAAATAGAGCAATTGACTCAAATCTCCCCTTACAAGTTACTCCGAGAATTTTTGTGGTTCAATGACATTTTTTTCTTTTTTACTACCCAACATCAACTTCAACAACAATCAACATATTTAGCCAACTAGCATGCAATTTAGGCTCATTTCATCATAATTCAAATATCAAGTAAGACATATAGATTCCAAAATATGTTATACAACATAACATCACTTAGAAATAATTTCTTACCAAGTTCTTAAACAATTGCCCTAATTATAGTAAAGTGGGAACAATAGGGTTGAAGTCAATAATTGAGCTAGGCTCACAATAAGGTCTGAATACCAAATCCGTAGTGCCATTTGTATCCCCTCGAGTCAAAAATCTACCTTTGGATCCTTAACCCTGAAGGTATGGTATCATCACACCCAATAGAAGTCGTTGTTCAATTCAATAGGATTATTTTTCCTCAACTAATAGCTCATTCATCACATGTATAGAGATATCTCTAAGTTTTCCTTAATGACATGCCACTTCATCACTATCTAAATTAAAACAAAGGAAACTATATTAATGGTGTTATCTTCAATATTCTTCTCAATTATAAAATAATTAGACTCTAAACTTCTAGTTGAATTAATATTTTTCCCTTTAAAGTCCAATTTTGGTTTCTAAGCCCATATTTAAATATTTAATTTCAACTTAAATAAAAGTTTCCAATCCTAAACTTTTCATTTCAAAACAAGTTTTCCTAATCTCATCATTACTCTTAATAGTATTTCGATTTAATTCGATGTGGAAAGTATCAACAATCAAACATTTTAAAATTTTTAAATTGGCCCAAACTTTAGGCCTAATTTGCGGATGTTACAATTAATTCTAGAAATATTTTGGTTCTCAAAGAATAATGTGAGTTGTAGCACCATTGGCTAAATATATATATATATATATATAACTATTTCCTGGTTCAAATTCATAACCTTAATAAAAGAAAAATGTAACATCGGTTGAATGAAAATGTAATATATATTCATAATTATATACAAATATTTACAATATAAAAACCAAAATTATATTCCATTTTATTTACATTACAAAACAAGGAAAAAGTATAGTCACTTGCAGTTAACATTTCCATCACTAATCAGGTGATTAATCTTTCCATCGGGATCTTCAAAGAAGTCGGCAGTTTCAGATTTGATATGTCAATAGG
The DNA here is from genome assembly GCA_031304145.1 of Cardiospermum halicacabum. Taxonomy (NCBI): domain Eukaryota; kingdom Viridiplantae; phylum Streptophyta; class Magnoliopsida; order Sapindales; family Sapindaceae; genus Cardiospermum; species Cardiospermum halicacabum. The sequence goes on along the minus strand of CM062399.1, from coordinate 10,418,078 downwards.
ACCAATATCACCATCACAAAAAAATCATACATATTTGTTTTATTATTCTTTTTTTTTTTCTTGTTCATATTTCAACTTCTAATAAATTTCAACTACATGTTTGGGAGTGCGACAAGTTCTTAAATAACAAGTGGGGGAATCACATCTGTAATAAAGATCACAATTGAACTTTGGTTGTTTTTAAAGTTTCTTTCCTTTACTAAAACTCACATGGTAAACATTTCACTTTTGGGAAACATTCAGATTATTGTAAGGGTGTCCATAATTTCTACTGAAATTATGATCTCGTTATTGACCACGTCCATATCTTCACTCATTTCCACAATCGTTCCACGCCCATTTTTGCAATCATTTCTACGTCCAGAACCATGACCATGATTACGATCCCGATAACCATGACCACATATACCACCTTAATTCACATCTAATTTTAAATGCTAATATACATCTGGAAGATCTAAAATGGTCATATACTGCTTTTCTAATTCATCACATAAGTGGATCATGATTAGAATTATTACTTTTATTTTTTCTTTCTTAATTATTGTATTTCCTTTTTCTATTATTTCAGATATACTATTTGATTTCAATCTTAATCTATAGTCTGATATCCTATTTTAATAGTTGTCTCTATAAACTAGTAATTGTTTGAATTTGTAATTATTTGTTTATGCAAAACAAAAATAATTTTTTTAGATTTATGGATTTTTAAATTCATATCTCCATATTTAATATAATAATTATCTTTTAACTTTTGGATTTTTAAAATTATTAATTTTTTTTACCGTAACTAGAATAATATGAAAAATAAAATATTTAAAATATTTGAATAAGTAGCCGTTAAAAGAATATACTGATAATAAGATATTGTAAAAAAAATAAAAAATAAAAAGGAGAATGAGGTAAAAAGAAATTATTTAATATATAATTATCGGATCGATTATGATTTGGAAACCTGTGGAATCTTGATTGGCATGATGTAATAAAGGTTATGAAATATTGAATGTATTATATTACAGGTAATATTAACAGAGATATTCAATACAGCAAAATGATAAAAGTAAGAAAAAGACACTTTCCAATTCATCCTACTGTCTTAAATAGACTATGATATCTACTTGTGTTCATAAAAGAAAAATATTTAAAAAAAATAAAAATGGGATACTTGTATCCATATGTGTCAATACTACTTGGAAATTCAAAGATGAAATTGTTGGATCCTTTTTAATTAAATATATTGAAATTCAATTGTATAATTATATTTGTAAAATAACTAAATACGGTAAATAAATTATTGAGAAAAAAAGAAAAAATGAGTTGTCCCCGACCACGTAAGCGGACCGTTACAGCTTTTAGTTGGCCTAATCCGATTCCTAATTACATCATTCCAGCTTATACGTGTACAATTATTTATACATATTGCTGTCTTGTTATTGTTCTTTCACAAAGTTCTGCCCCTCTCAACATTTTGTATTTGGAAGAAAATAAATTGATCATAATATTCATTCATCAAGTAACTGGCTTTTTTTTTTTTTAAATAAGTAAATTTGATTATGTATATTTTTCTAAATTAGAAAACTCTTTAATGACCTTCTAAAATTTAGTGTAGTGAGAGGCACGCGTTTGATGCGCGTGGGTTACAGACTTACAGTACACAATGCAATGCCTCAGACAACATCCCGGCGAAGAGACCATCGAAATAAGCAAAGCGGTAATCAAGTCAAACGAGTCACCTCTAGACACCCATCGTACATTTACTAAATTACCCTTACTGTTTCCTCGAAATTTCCGTTCCAAATATTGGCTATTTTATAATCTTAAGTGGTAGTTTCGTCAATACAGAGAAGAAAACTGTAACTTCCAACCTTTTCATATCTGTTTCCAAATCCATTTTCATATATTTCGTCTCCCTCCCCTAAATCCCCTCCAGATCAAGCAACAATCATGTATCCGACGAAGACACGCCGCAAAATAGCTCCAGCCACCGCAAACGGCGGAGAATCCGCAGACAAGCTCGACCAACTACTCCTATCGTCCGCCATATGCAACGGTGAAGACTTAGGATCCTTCGTCCGCAAAGGCTTCGCTTCCGGTAAGCCGGAGACGCTCCTCCACCAGCTTCGTCATTTTGCCCGATCTAAAGAGTCTGAAATTGAGGAAGTCTGTAAGGCTCACTATCAAGACTTTATCTTAGCCGTTGATGACCTCCGATCTCTCCTCTCCGATGTGGATTCGCTCAAATCAGCTCTCTCAGAGTCCAACTCCAGACTCCAGTCTGTCGCTGGTCCACTCTTGGCATCGCTTGACTCTTATGTTGAAGCGCAAAACATATCGAAGAATGTTGACTTAGGTCTTAAATCAATCCAGTTTTGCGTCAAGTTAATGGAGCTTTGCTCTCGCACAAATTATCATCTCTCAAATAACAACTTCTACATGGCTTTGAAGTGCTCAGATACAATAGAGAGTGAGTTTTTGGATAAAACGCCCTCGTCGACTTTGAAAAGAATGCTGGAGAAGAAAATCCCGGCAGTCAGATCGCATATCGAGAGAAAAGTAAACAAAGAGTTTGGTGATTGGCTGGTGGAGATCCGTGTAGTGAGTCGAAATCTAGGTCAATTAGCGATCGGTCAGGCTTCTTCTGCGAGGCAACGCGAAGAGGATTTGAGGATCAAGCAGAGGCAAGCCGAGGAGCAAAGCAGACTCAGTTTGCGAAACTGTGTCTATGCTTTACACGAAGAAGATGAGGAAGATGGCTTTAATGGCGTAGAAAGTGATAGTAATGGCGGCTCTGGTTTGTTAGGGTTCGATTTGACTCCGCTCTATAGGGCTTATCATATACACCAAACTTTAGGTCTTGAAGATCGGTTCAAGCAGTATTATTTTGAGAATAGAAAGCTTCAATTGACATCTGATTTTCAGGTATCTTCCATGACTCCGTTTCTAGAATCGCATCAGACTTTTTTTGCGCAAATTGCTGGGTTTTTTATTGTTGAAGATAGAATTTTGAGGACCGGTGGCGGTTTGATTTCGAAAATTGAAGTTGAGAATTTGTGGGATGCTGCCGTTAGTAAAATGTGTTCGGTGTTAGAAGATCAATTTTCAAGAATGCAAACTGCTAATCATTTGTTGTTGATCAAGGATTATGTGAGTTTGCTAGGTGTTACTTTGCGTAGATTTGGGTATCCGGTGGATGCTCTACTAGATGTTTTGAGTAAGCATAGGGATAAGTATCATGAATTATTGTTGTCAGATTGCCGGAAACAGATTACTGAGGCGCTAGCTGCAGATAAATTCGAGCAGATGCTGATGAAGAAGGAATATGAGTACTCCATGAATGTTCTTTCTTTTCAGATTCAGACCTCAGATATTGTACCTGCATTTCCCTTTGTTGCTCCATTTTCTTCCACTGTGCCTGATTGCTGTCGAATTGTTAGATCATTTATTGAGGATTCAGTGAGTTTTATGTCCTATGGTGGACAGCTGGACTTTTATGATGTTGTTAAGAAGTATTTGGACAGACTTTTGGGAGAGGTTTTGGATGAGGCTCTATTGAAGCTTATTACTTCATCTGTCCATGGAGTTTCTCAGGCAATGCAGGTTGCGGCTAACATGGCTGTCTTGGAACGTGCTTGTGATTTTTTCTTTCGTCATGCTGCACAGCTTTCAGGTATTCCATTGAGAATGGCCGAAAGGAGTAGGAGGCAGTTTCCATTAAACAAAGCCCGTGATGCTGCTGAAGATATGCTATCTGGGCTGCTAAAAACGAAGGTTGATGGTTTCATGAGTTTGATTGAAAATGTGAATTGGATGGCTGATGAGGCCTTGCAGGGTGGAAATGAATATGTGAATGAGGTGATAATATATTTAGAGACATTGGTCTCTACTGCACAACAGATCTTGCCGGCTCAGGTTCTCAGGAGGGTATTACAAGATGTCCTTTCTCACATATCAGAAATGATTGTTGGAACATTGTTTGGAGATGCTGTTAAGCGGTTTAATATCAATGCTATTATGGGTATTGATATAGATGTCCGCTTGTTGGAGTCTTTTGCCGATAATCTATCCCCTCTCTTAACAGATGGGGAATCAAATCAGTTGAAAACAGCACTTGCCGAGTCAAGGCAATTGATAAATTTGCTTGTGAGCAACCATCCTGAGAATTTCCTGAATCCAGTTATAAGAGAAAGGAGTTACAGCGCTTTGGATTACAGGAAAGTGGTGACAATTTCAGAAAAGTTGAGGGACCCTTCCGACAGGTTATTTGGAACCTTTGGAAGCAGGGGATCTAGGCCGAATCCAAAGAAAAAATCTCTGGATGCATTGATAAGAAGACTCAAGGAAGTGAACTGATTCAAGCTGCAGAGACTAAAGTATGTTCTGGGCCTTTTTGTCCTCTCTTTTTTCTGTGATTGCCATATTTCTTTAGAGGTGCGCATTGCTAACTCTGCTTAGCCTCGTTAAGGCTTATTAATTGAGCTTATTTCATTGTATTAATAGATGTGAAAATTTCATTTTGTTTGTAAAATGGTCATACATAGGCATTGATTGTTGTATTAAATTCTTTTGAGCTCTCTGTCAAGGAATTTGCTCTTAGTTCTTGCTTGTGCATGCTTAAAATACACCTAATAATTGATCAATTCTTAGCCAACTTGTTAGCTGATCTGGTAGGAATTACGATCTCTATCTACATAAATACTTAGTCGAAACCTTTTAAATAGTAAGAGAAGCAGCAGCTCGCTTGCCTTTAATTATTACGCCCGTCTTTGGTGGAATATGTTCCAAGAAATCTAGGTTCTTTTTTCTTTCTGGTTTACTTGGCCTGAGGGAACCGAGAATATTCTGGTGATGATTTTGATCCTGCATGGATTATTTGTTAGGAAAAGGAGATTAGCTTTGCTCGACGGCATGCATGTTTTGAAAGAAAGATAATGGTATGGTTTTTAGGAGAGCTGAGAACTTAGATTTACTGGCATGGATTTGATTCTCAAAGGTATAAAATCGTGCAAATGATGGAAAGCATCTCAACAATTGCTTGAATTTGGTACGTTCTTTCATGCTGCTCTACTCTTTAAACTAGAGAAACCATAACTGCTCGGTCCATTGTGTGATACGCTGGGATTCTCATGATTGGATGAATTATAAAAGAACCGGAAAAGCGAGCTAAAGATGGTGTAATAGTGTATCATTTGTTGTGGTAAAGATGGTCTAATAGTGCAATATTTTTTATCCTCAATTCTCAGTGTTGCGTGATAGTTGAAAACTCCTCGTCCCATAAATGGCGTTGGACCCGCTTGGCACTGTTAGGCGTCATTGTTGATGGCATTCAACCCCAACATGCGCAAGCACAGAAAAGTAAACACCACTTAAATCCGTCTCATCATTTTCATTAGCTTTCAAATAAGACGTAATTATCTTTACTTATTCCTCAACACATCCACCCCGTTGGTGCTATCTTCTAGCAGCTGCAGCTGGTGATGCCATCACCACGTGTAACATTACTTTACATAGACCTCCAAAGTATCTGTCTCATTTACACATCGTAATGAAAATATCTGACAAAATGGTCCTCTATACTTCAATTTAACCACTCAACCGAACTACCCAGCTTAGAATCTCTCAATATCAATAGCAAACTCAACTTTACTTTCTCTGGAAACCGAACCATGGGTCTCTTAACTCACCTGATTCTGCTCTGCCTCGCAACTTCATTTGCAGTAGCCAACACCAAACTCTCTGCATACCAGGTTCTTCAAGGGTACGACTTCCCAGCTGGAATTCTCCCAAAAGGTGTTTCGAGCTATGAATTTAACCGAGAAACAGGAGACTTCAGTGTTCATCTGAACGATACTTGCAGCTTCAAGATCGAATCTTATCAGCTCAAATACAAGGCGACAGTCACAGGCCGGTTGTCCAAAGACAGGATCAGCAACTTGAACGGTGTGAATGTGAAGGTGCTCTTCTTCTGGCTTAACATTGTAGAAGTTGTCCGTGACGGTGACGAGCTTGATTTCTCGGTGGGGATAGCCTCTGCAGATTTTCCCGTCGATAACTTTGAAGAATCGCCTCAGTGTGGATGTGGGTTTGATTGTGGCGATGACTTCAAAGGGTACTGGTCTTCTTAATTAGTTACATTACAGGCCTGTTTAGCAGTGAAATTGGTCGTACTTGTATAAGTAGTTTGTATTAGTAGTCCCATGCTATTATGCTCTCGTCTGTCAATAAAATATGATGACATGAGTATGTTAAGCAGCTCAGTTTATCAGTTTTTGATGTTTTTTCTTTTTTTAGTTTTGACATACTGGCACTACTAATTTAGGACTTCTATTGCTTACTCCGTAAGATATTTCTCTTTTAGTCCCTAACATTTGAGATTTTAACAATTTCTATATTAATCAAAGAAAATAAAAAACCAGCTAACGTGTCGCAATCGCTAAACTCAACTGCCACGTGTACCAACCAAACGCGACATTCTCGCTATTGAACGACGCCGTATGTATACCTACCTCCCTCATCAATGTACGTGTCCCGTCCCAATCTCATCATCTCTGCCTTTTCTTCGTCTTTTACCAGTCTTTGAATCATTATCTGTCTGTATTTTTGTCCTACCTTTCTTATAAAACTAAAAAAACACACTATCGAATCCAAAACACGAAATCTGAAAGAGATATTTATCTGTCTCTGTTCATATACTACACCACGTTGAAACCTCAACAACACCGCCAACGATCATGTCTCCTCCTACAGTCATCCACCTCTCCCTCCTCCTCCTCCTACTCTTCCACCAATCATCCACTCTCGCCGCCTCATCATCCGACACCAACCACACAGCCTACGACCTCCTCCAGTCTTTCAACTTTCCCGTCGGTCTCCTCCCTAAGGGAATCGTCAACTACGATCTCGACCCAAAAACCGGTCAATTTCACGCCTACTTGCCAGGCTCTTGTAGTTTCTCTCTCGAAGGCTCTTATCAGCTCAAATACAAGTCCACGATCGGCGGCTACATAACCAATAACAGGCTCACCAGCTTGTCCGGCGTCAGCGTCAAAGTGCTCTTCTTGTGGCTCAACATTGTCGAGGTTATTCGAAATGGTGATGACATCGAGTTCTCTGTTGGAATCGCTTCGGCTTCCTTCCCGATTGATAACTTCTATGTGTGTCCGCAGTGTGGCTGTGGATTGGACTGCGTTAATGGTGGTAAATTAACCAAGCTGAGAGTGAAATCCTCTCTGTTTTCTTCGATTTAGGTTAGTCAGATCCGATTTGAGATTTAATCTTTATCAATGGATTGATCTTGATTACGTCATTCAATGGTTCTTTTTAGTTATCTATATTTAAACGCTTATCACAATGAGCGGAATGAATAATTGGAATTGGTATACTTTATTATACATTGTTAGATTATTATATATGTATGGAATTTAAAGTATATATATATGCTGTGATTGAGTAATAGGCCTTACATTTATGTTAATTTAAAGTATGTTCTTCTGTAGAGGCCCTCTGCTGCTCTAGTTGGAGCTTTTGCTTGCATTACAATTATGTTAACTTGTGGTTAGGATACAAGAACTTCTAGTAACAGCAGAAAGGGTTCTCTATGTTTCTAAACTTCTAATCTTCATAATTTACATTAAGATCTCTTTTTAGTGTTATTGTGAGTGAGACATAAACTGGCATCAAACAGCTCTTAGCTGTCTACAACAGCTGTTAGTTAAATGTAATGATGCCATGTGAAATGGGTATTACAAGGATGTTTGTTGTTTGTGTGGAAATGAATTTGTGAAGTCAGTGCTGCAATAAGTTTTATGAGATGAAGATACGTACAACTTAATGTTCTAAAGCATTCAGGAGTCTCTCTGTTGCTTTAGATGAGCTGAGCTGCTAATCGTGTTAGATTAGATTAGATTAGTGATGGCTGGTTGTTGAGTGTTTTTAGTTTAAGTTGAGCTTCTAATTGCGTTAAATTAGTGATGGGTGGCTGGTTGTTGAATTAAAAAATATTTCTGTGACATTGCTGGATATCTAGCTCAACCTGTTCTTCTAATTTATATGCTCCTGCACACCCGGCAATTTGTCATAATAATTGACTACTTTCAATAATACCATATTTTATATGTAGAGAATAGCTTGAGAAAGTTACTGCCTGCATATTTTATTTGAATTTATCCTGTAAGATTGCTGGTAAGAGAGACCGTAATCCATGATGCATAATTTTTTTTCTTTCTGATGTTTGAAGGTGAAATTATCTTTTTCTTATTATTATTGATTGGTGAATATTTATGATTTGGTTAGACTTCAATCAGGCAATTCATTATTTTGCTCGAGGTTAGGCAAAGGACACAGCTAGGTCGGAGTATAAGATTAGAATGGATTAGCTTGGTAGCAATGTTTACTTCGGTTAGCTTTATGCTTCAGCAGAAAGGTTTGAAATAGCTCTAAAAAGAAGAAATTGTAGGATCTAAATTGGCCCCATAGTTTCTCAACTTGCAGATGATGTCTCCAGCTAAAGTGATCTGCACTGTGTTTGACAGAAATAGTGGCTTTTAACATGTTAGTAATCCTTTAAGAAAGAAATCGAAGTCTCTACTGTGTTGGAAACTCTGAAACAAAGTTTTCATATTCAATGGACTTGTAAAGTAGTTCAGTTTAACAAATTAAATAAAGATGTGTACTCATTGGAGGTTGGCCTACAATACAAAGTTAGATGCAACTGGTATTGGTCATTGCAGTCAAAACCGCTGTTGCATATGAAGTCTTGATCAGACGTCATAAAGTGGACCTTCCAGACACTAAAAACTGCATGTGCAACAGCTTGATTTTTTATTATTTTCCGAAACTAGCAACAATTTGAATTGGATTGTGCTGTCTTGGCCTCTTGTTTAAGAGATCATGAAACCTTTTTGCCTCAGCATGTTCGTTTGTCCAATTTGGTGATATTAACTTCTCTAGCTTGACTGAAATTGTTAATACAATGCCATTGTCCTCCTTCCGTTACCTGTTGCATGAGTGATCACACAATAAAGATGCCGCTGATTTTATTGCCTTAATGCTCGACACTATCATAAGGCTATAGTTTCACTCATTCTGGAGGCTGGTATGGTCGATATCTGTCATTATTCATCTTGCTGAAATTGTGTTCCACCAGTTTTGCTATATTCAATTATTCATTTGTATTTGATAGTTGTGATCATCAATTACCCGTTAATCAAGGTCTCATATATTCCGTTGGTGGTGAGTCTTCTACAGACCAGTTAACAAAAATCTGATTTTCTTGATTGTTCTGATTTTTGTATTCTCAGAATCTAGAACTGGACTCCTGGGGACCATTTAACTAAGGTTCACATTTGACAAGGCATTTGAACCCCATCTTTTATAGTATGTCCTATAAGTTCTCTCTATATAAATAGTCCATACAATCAAACTGAATAATAATGTCCTCCAATCTTCTCAGAAGACGCTTCATCACAGCCTTACATCTTGGGCGTCTAATTTTCCACACTTAGAACAATCAACTTGGCTTCCTCCTCCACTGGACCACTTCAAAAATCAAACCTCTTTTGCACACTGATCACATCATGAACGACGGGTCAATTCATTGATTGACTACATTCATGCATCACCACATCTCAGCTTCCTATCACCAACCTTATGCACTATGTTCTGACCCCACCAAGAAAATTAAACCCAGACTTACCCAAAAAAAACAAATAATTGCGCTTGTTACTATAAAACTATTCAATATGCCAGGTGTCCGATTTATAATTCAGTTCATTGTATTGTTAGAGACAATCACATATTATGCGCGTCATACCAGGTATCTGCTATAGAATCTATTGAATTCAAGTGTCTGCAAATCATGTATTAGCTATAGAATCTATTGGATGCAGAATTCAAGTGTCTGCAAAGAGGAATAAATTACTAATCATATTTGAATATAATAATATCATTAACATGATGATTAATGATAACTTGGTGTTGAAGGAATGTTATTACCCAGATACCAGATTTAAGGAAAAGAATCATGATAGGGAAACTGGAAATATCCAAAATGGAAACTTTATTGATTGATTCCAACACAAACCCTTTTCCATGACTGCAAACACGAAAAAGAAAAACAAAACAAAAAACATCTAACAGGACGAGCAACGACAGACAATACAACAGCTAGCTTAGGCTTAGCTGCTCATGTGAGCGTTCACAATCATCGGCAGCAGACAAAAGAATCTGTTAATATTGTTGATTTAATTCTTCTTCAAAAGCATAGCACGAAGATCAGCGACATCAAGCTCCTCGGATTGGTTCTCGGGTCTGTAGTAGCCAGTAATAGGGTCCGGAATCCAGGAAACCTTGTCGGCGGTGGATCCTACCTTCTCTTCCAAGGATTTCTTCACCATCCCTGTAGGTCTAGTCGCTCTAGGGGAGGACGACATCGCTCCTTGTGAAGCCGCCGCGGCAAATCCTCGTCTGTTGATTGCGTTAGAGAATCCATCGGCGATGACAGCTGAGAAAATCTTAACGTTGGAGATTGAGCGAGCCATTATGTTAATTTGGAATTAGAGTTTATAAAACACTACTGAAGAAAGCTGCAATTTCTTTTGGTATTATTAACCACCTTCGACAGCAGCGAATTAAAACTTTTTCTTTCGTCTTCGGCTCTCTCTTTCTCTTAAGGTTTGCGAAGAATGATTTGAGAGAAGAGGGCTCTGTTGTTTATATAGAAAGAGGCGCGTAAGGCAACGCGATCCAGTCAAATTCGGTTACCTTTAACCACCTGCCACCTGGCACTTTCCCCGCTATTTCTTGATTTTTATTTCCTAAAAAAAATCTAATTTGGCGCTTCACGTTATTACTCGGTCAACGGAATGATATGTGATCGGACGGTGGAGGTGAATCGAGCTCTTTTATTTAGTTTCCACGTGTAAGGTGACGATTGAGAAAAATAACTGTGGTTCTTTCTTTGATTGTTCTCAGTTCAATCCAAGTCAAGCTCATTATGACTTCACTAATTATTTTTTTATTTTAATTATTTAAAAAAAAAAAATGAAAATGTGGGTGGTGGGTGCCAAAGGTATCGTGATGAGGATGCTGTGTATAGCTTTCGGCTCTGAAGAGTGAAGTTGAAGGCATACTTTTTTCCTCATGTGTTTCCTCTTTAGTTCTCTACCTCTACAATTTCGTATAAAATAATTTGAATGGTTTCTGTCTGATGACTCCAATCTCTTCCAGATCTCAAAACATTACTATCATTGTTGTAACAACAGACATATACATGTATAAAGTAATACAATAGCATATCTATTCATGTATTTAAAAATTTGCCATATGCATTCTGGACAAGGATATAGAATACAAGTGTGGTTGGTTGCAGGAATATACATATGTACAGCTTGCATGTTGATCGGCAAGTGTCAAATGAACCGCCTAATTTCGATTTGATGGAATGGTGGTAGAGAGGAGCTCTATCCTATGTATACTTTTATGCCTCTTGTGAAGCATATTGGCCCACTATTCTTACCAAATTGACCACATCTATCATGTCACATATTCAGTTTTTTAATAGAATTACGTGAGGAAACAGCACCGTTGGCTTTTAATCACTTTATTGCCTAAGATTCTTAAATAGCAAAATAAGAAATAGTTGGGTTTGAAATTCGTTCATGATTGAAATGCATCGAACAATATAAAAATATATTCCACCAATGAATTTTAGAAGTCTACGCATATTGTCAAAAGATCAATTCCGGTTTAGAAGTTTAACCAGACCTTTTTAGCTTATTACTGTCGTTTTCATGTGGTCAAGAGCTGGAATTCAGAATCTGCCTTGTTTTGATCACCAGGGTCATTTTATTCTACTATTATTCATGCATTCGAGTTGTTGAAAGATCAACCATTTTTTAATTGCTACAAATAATTAATTAATAAAGAATTAATTAAAAAAATGCACGATTTGTGTATGTCCCATATTCATTTCGTTTTTATTATTTTATCATTTTTTAAAGTGGTATATGTATTACTAGCTATGTTTATATATAAAAAAAGGATAGGGGACTAGCGTCCACTAAATTGAAATAAAATTAAATGTATAGTTTGAAAATTTTTAAATATATATTATAAAAAAGACTTACAAATAATAAACAACATTAATAATTATATAAAATAAATATTCAAAATAAACTAATCAAATTAATATAATAAAAAATATATATTATCTATAAATTATGGTTAGAAGCTTTGAGTAAAAAACTTGTTGTTGTCCCATGTTTGTTGAACAAGAGAAGATAGTATAATATATATATATGGAGTCTACAACACTTTCACAAAAAATAAATAAAGTTATGAATCTTGTTGGGCTTATATGACTATATATTAAAAGAATATTTTAGGTGGCTTTTATTTATTTTTCTTTTATGGCGAGAACTTTCCGTTTAAGGACATTGCTATATGATAATAGTAAATCTCTATCGTTTATTAATGCTTTTATACTTTTATGTTGTCTCTTAGGGCATCCACAATAGAGGGACACTTCAAGTTCCAGTTCAAAATCAAATCAAGCAATTATGATTCACTTTCTCTCTCTTAAGTTCCTCTGAGTTGGTACGTGAGACAACTCTCCCCCTCCAATTATATACTTACATTTCAGCGTTATCTCTTTCTCTTTCTATAGAACTTTATCAACATCTTTTAATTATTTAATAATAAATTTTATTTTATAATATAGTGTAGGTCCCACCTGACAGAAGAGGAGCCCAAATTGTCCCGCTTGATGTGGATGCTCTTAGAGCATCACCAATAGCTGGGACACTTTGCGTCCCTGTTACTGTTTGCTGATAGAAATATATATTTTTAAAAGTTTTAGAATAAAATTTAATAAACTAAAAAAATATTAAAAATATATAAAAATGGTAATTGCCAAAAACCCCCAAGTTCTGAAACGTTTGATTTTCCGCCACCAGTTTTCAAACGTTGAACCAAACCGCCCCCATTTACAAAACCAAAGTTGTTTTCTGTTTTGATTAGATGTTTTCTATTAATGAGGGCGGTTTGACACAAACGTTTGAAAAACGGTAGCGAAAAATAAAAAATTTCAAATTTTGGAGGATTTTTTGTAATTACCCTTTATTAATTCTCTAAATGATATATATATATATATTTTTGTTAATTTTTTTATTTATATATAATAAAATTATAATGTAAAACTAGTGGAATAAAATATAAATATCAAAATAGCAAGTGAGCATAAGCAATATTTGATTATAACTGCAGGTGAGCAGAACAATATTTGAAAAATAAGAAGAGATATAATGCGTAATTATCCAACTTACTTGGAAGAATTTTCAATATTTTTTCATATTTGAAAAAGATACTTCCTTCTTTTTTAGTTTAATTTAGTGGTAGATTTTTTTAGTTCATTATTTTTTAATAGCATAGATATTTACATGTTTTAATGATTGTTAGAGTTGTAGTAATAATAATTGAATATTATTTATAAATTATATATTTACATCATTTTAAAGTAATATATTTTGTTTGCCATTTTAGTTTTATCATTTCCAATATTAATTTTTATATATATTATAATTAAAATGCAGAATAATTATTCATTTATTTTAAAAGTATTTGATGTTGTCATGATTTTTATTCTAATAATTTTAATTTAATTATAATATAATTAATGAAATAAAATATAAATATAAATAATAAGAAAAAAAGATAATTTTAAAAAATTAAATTTAAAGAAATAAACAGGTTAATAACTTAAATTAATTTAAATATTTAAATTTAAATAAATAAAAATGTACTTTTGAATTAAACTATTTTTGATAAAATATGAAATAAAATGTGGAACAATTGAAATCTAACTAGTTAAATATTTTTTTAATAAAAAATAATTTAAAATTTTATATTATGAAAAACCCCTAAACAATATTACATTTATATTTATAAATCATAACATATCCTCCAATTGAGATGTGATAAACGTATTAATATCATTTAGAGAATTAATAAGGGTAATTATAAAAATCCTCCAAAATTTGAAATATTTGTTTTTTCGCCACCGTTTTTTAAACGTTTGTGTCAAACCGCTCTTATTAACAGAAAACATCCAATATAACAGAAAACAGTTTTGGTTTTGTAAATGGGAGTGGTTTGGTACAACGTTTGAAAACCGGTGGCGGAAAATCAAACGTTTCAAAACTTGGGAGGTTTTTGGTAATTACCCTATATAAAAATACACTTTACAAAGAAAAAGAATGATCTATTGAAAATTTATTGGCTGATAACGAAGTGTCATCGTCCCAGTTTAGAGGCACGAGACAAAAACACTAGAGAGAAACCAAAAATGAGATGGAAATAAAATAATTTTTTATAACTTTATCAGAGTTGGGACTTCAATTGACACCATATTGTGAATGCTCTCAAAGTATCCACAGTTGCAAGGGACATTTTGTGTCCCAGTTCTGCTACGTGGGTCCTACAAAATATGATAAAATATATTTAGTTACTAAATAATCAAAATATTAGTAAAGCTATATGGAGAGAGAAAAAAATATAATTAAAATATAAAGAAATGATTGGTGGGTGAGAGTTGTCACTCGTCCCAACTTAGAGGGACTCAAAAGAGAGAAAACAGGTAATTATTACCTTATTTAATTTAAAATAATATTTTTTCATTCACTTTTTCTAAATTGGGACTCAAAGTGTCCCTTCTAATGTGGATGATCTTAATTTTCTATTGATTTTATAATAATAGCAAGTCTCTACCGTTTATTAATATTTTTATGTTGTCTTTTAAATTTTTATTGATTTTTGACTGTTAGTTCTAAGAGCATCCACAATAGCTCAAGACAGTTTGAGTTCCACTTCTATCAGGTAAGGAATATTATATTATAAAAAAATTATTATTAAATAATAAAAAAATATTGATAAAATTGTATAGAGGGATAAAGAGATAGAACTGACCTGTAAATATATCATTAGAGGAGGAGAGTTGTCCCGCGTACCAACTCAGAGGAATTCATGAGAGAGAAATTTGTTTGATGTGATTTTGTTTAATATTTTTTCTGAAGATTTTCAGAACTGGGACTTGAAGTGTCTCTCTATTGTGGATGCTCTAACAACTATAAATACATCTAAGTGTGCTGAAGTCATTATTTAGGTGTTTAGACAGATCTAGACGATGTCTAAGTATTTTAAGAGTTCGTTTTGGCCAAAAGTGTCTACAGTAGGATTTTAAGACGGTGAAGTACTGTCTAGGTACGATTTTTAAACATTGATAAAAAGTGAAATGGCACCCTGTGTGGAGGCTCAGTCTAGTCTTTACACCATTTAGCTTATTTTAATTATTATTATTATTTCTTATTCTTTTTAAACAAAAGGCACCTTGATTTTGACTGTTATGTTTATAATTTATATAGTTTTTTTCCATACAAGGTCAATCATTAATTGTCTCAACTTCGGTCACTTTCTTCTCTTAAACAATAACGATACTCATCAGAATTCAAACCTTGAACCCAACCTGGACATTCATCCCAACTCGTTGCACTCCGTTCCATTATCTATCTCATCCAATAATCGGAAAAAAGATTTTGACCGAATAAAATGGAGGAGTCACCTCAGAAGATAACTGTTGGAAATTAATAAGGTAGAAATTAAATTAAATTTGAACTAATTGACTACGTCAATAGTAGTTATTTATTAGGATGTCAACTGTTATTAAGCAGCTATCTACTGTTATTTGAATTCATATAAATATAAATGTGAAATGCTGATGTAAATAGTTTTCATTAATAGAAGTTTGTGGATTGTAGTTTTAATTTTTCCAACAGTGATATCAGAGTAACAAAAAGGTCTTATGGGATCTGTGAAGATTGAGGGATCTGAAGATGGAGAATATGAAGATAACAAAATAAAAGTGAAATTATTGAAGAAAGAGTTTGAATAATACAGGTTTAAAACTGAACAATCTAAGTAATGTTCAGGAAGAAGAAATTCTTTTTTGAAAGAATTTTTTTGAAAGAGTTTATGGAGAGAAGTGCTCCTTACGATTTTTTTATGAGAAGTGCATCAAATAGAAAAAAAGGATGGATGAGAAATGTATCAATACATTGATGAGAAGTGCATCAATGAAAAGCGGAGAGTAGTGCTCCTGAAATCAGAGAATTTCTATATAAGGGGGGAATGTTGGAAATTAATAAAGTAGAATTAAATTAAATTTGAATTAATTAACTCTGCCAATAGTAGTTATTTATTTACGAGGATATTAAGCAGTTATCTAAAATTATTTGAATTCATATAAATATCTATGTCAAATGTTGATGTAAATAGTTTTTCATTAATAGAAGTTTGTGGATTTTGAAACTCTCCCCCATATAGTTTTAGTCTTTTTAACAAGAACATTCGTGAAAAAAAAAAATCAGAGTTGTTTAAGATAATGAGTAATGTCCTCTCGAACCTCTTTTAACATAAACAAGTAGAGTGGACAGACGTAAGAGGAAGAAGAATTTTAAAAAGTAACCGAATCATAAAATTTGTTGGCAGGGGAGATAATTGGAGGAATAGAGAAATTTAAGTGACACAGTAATATTTTTATGTTTTTTTTAGTGTTTCAATTATAGCGGTATATTTAAAACTACCCTAATTATATAATTCACTGCGGTTCATTCCATATAGTGTCATAATTGAAGGTATTCATCGAAATAACATAATTGGGCTAGTATAGTTTCTGAACCGCCAAATTGATGAGAGAAAATATAATTGTGTTGTATATTATTTGTTTTATGATATGATGATGGTGATTGTTTCATAGAAGATGATGCGAGGGAAACATGGAAGGAAGTAATGAATGAGGAATGTACTTTGTAAAGTTAGTTCCAATCGTTCTAAAGTTGGAGCTATTTGTTATATTGTTTCTAGTGTTAATTAGAATATTAATCAGTAAAGGATTTTGAATTGGTTTAGATTGATTTGATTGAGTTTGATCACCTGAGTTAATTAATCATTTCCGTGTGTATTCAATATCTTTCTGATCATGTAAGACTCTATGTCCATAACGATGCTGTAGCAGCATTAGCTCGTGGTATAATAGGGAACATTTGATATTTTATTTTTATTTTTATTTTTATTTTTAAGAAAATAAATAAAAAATACTAAATAATGTAAACACAAAATTGCCTATCTGAATTGGGCTCCACTTGATCTTTGACAATGTGGACACTAATAGAAAAATTGGTAAAATAGTGAAAAAAAATTAAAAAAAAAATAAAAAAAGGGCGAGACTGACATGGTAAATTGGGGATCTCGATCAATCTATGATTTCTTTTATTTTTTTTAAATCAGAAGGAGGGTATTAACCCATTACACACGAACAGATCGCTGCCACTGAACCCTAACTGTATCAGCTAACAGTGCATCCCGAACAAACACTGGTGGTGAAGGAAACCTCAAAAGTTCCCTTGGACCAATAACCGCAGCTTTCGCTAAGCAATCCGCAACTGAGTTGGCTTCTCTATATATTTTCACAATCTGGACTTCCCAATCCTTCTCAAGAAAGGAAACACAGGCTGCCACAATATTTTTGTGACTCGAGATATTAGTCCAACCATGATTCAACATATTCACCACAACTTGTGAGTCGCACTGTACTTGTACTCTTCTCCAACCTTGTTCCCAAGCTATTTGAAGTGATTTAAACATCCCCCAAAGTTCAACTTGAACAGCAGTACCACGACCCAAGGAAAGAGAGAAACCAAACAACCATCTACCGTGACCATCTCTAGCACATCCGCCACACCCTGCAAGCCCTGAACTCCTATCCACACTTCCATCAGAGTTCAAAGTTACCCATCCCAAAGGAGCAGGCTCCCAAGAAATAAAGTGTAAAGATGGGGGATATGATTATTAGAAACAAGACTTGAATTTGCCCAAGCATTAGCAACACCCACAACCTGTTTGTGTAAAAAATCAAAGGATATTACCACAGGGACCTGTGGTTCAAAAATTCTTTTATTTCTGAATTTCCATATCCACCATAAACTTATAGCAAAGGATACATTCCAAGGAGCCCCCCACCTAGATGCCGTCTGAATTTTCAAATTTTCCCGAATCCAAGTCAAGACATCCTGTGAACCAAACTCTCTACATAGATAAGCAGCATCCAGATAATTCCACACCAATTGTGCGTTAGAGCAATTACGTAAAACATGTAACACTGATTCAGAAGGCCCGTGACAACCACTACATGTAGTATCAGTTGTAAAACCACGTCTAGCTCGTTCCACGTTGCAAAGAATTTTTTTATGAGTAACCTGCCACAAGAACACACGAACTCTTTGGGGACAGGAAGCTTCCAAATCAAGCTCCAAACTTGTGAATCTGGCAAATAATCATGAGAAGCCAAATAGTTGTATGCAGATTTCACTGAGAAATTGCCTGAAGAGGAGTGAGACCACACCAAACTATCCTGGTTCCTACTGTCATTCACAAGAAAATGAACATTAAGAGTATTTAGAACATTAGCTGGCAACACAGGGGTAATAAGATCCCACTTCCACCCAGCAGAAATATCCCAAAACGCACGAACAGAAAGCGACAACAAAACTGCAGGAATAGAGCCAAGAACGTGATTAATCAAAGGACCACAAGGTAGCCAATTATCAGTCCAAAAATATGTTGCCATGCCATTCCGAACATCAGTAACCAGCTCATTCTTGACCACCTCCAGGCCTTTTCGAACCCCCCTCAAAGTAGGAGAACCAGTCTTAGAAAGGCGTTGTTTCCATGAGAAGTGACCTTGAAAATATTTACTAATAATAGCACGAGCCCAAAGCGCATCTTGTTCTTTCCATATTCTCCAACCCAACTTGCCAAGTAACGCTAGATTCATTAGTCTCATATTACGAATTCCCAAGCCACCTGAATCTTTCGGCCATTGGATAGTTTCCCAATTAACAAGATGAATCCTTTTAGTACCCGACGTTCCTTTCCAAATAAAATCTCTACAAACCCGCTCAATAGCACTATGATTTCTTTTATTAACTCTTAAATAAAAAATAAAAATAATATTGGACCTAAATAATCAGTGCTCAAATCTGTAGCCCAACGCATTGGATCCGCCAAGCCCATTACATCAAAACCCTTTCTGGAGTAAAAAACATTCAAAACCTCTCTTACTCTGCCATTCTACTCCCAAACCGGAAGAATAACAATCGAAGATGGAGGAGACGAATACAGCCAACGAAGTTCCTCAAAACATGACGATATATATCAACAATCTCAACGAGAAGATCAAAATTGAAGGTTCAACTTCAATTCCCTAATCTCATTCTCTCTTAATTCGTTAATGTGGTATATTGTATTTGTAATTCGATTGTTGTTTTCTTAAGCAGAATTGAAGAAATCGCTGCACGCAGTGTTCTCACAGTTCGGGAAGATACTGGAGGTTTTGGCATTCAAGACACTAAAACACAAGGGCCAAGCTTGGGTGGTTTTTGAGGATGTGTCTTCCGCCTCCAGTGCTATTAGACAAATGCAGGGCTTCCCCTTTTATGATAAGCCCATGGTTCGTTCCCCTTTGTAGCTTTTTGTTTACTATTTGTTTATGTTTTTGTGTGAATTCTGTATCCTGAGGTTAGGAAGTCAAAAATTTGTTTCAGATGTGAAGATTTTTTTTCATCGGTTATTTGATGATTATACGGTTCTTGATCTAGTTGACTCCAGTGGAGTCGAAGGAGTGTTCTTGACAGTACAAATGGCTTTGTTTTACTGTATTTTCTCTTTTATTATTAATGTTTTCTATGGTTTATAATATTTCACTTGCTCTTTGCTTCACTTAGATTTAATCAATGAGTATTATTTTTTCGGTCTGTTGGTACTTTGAAAATTATGCCTTGGCTTGGTATTGATTTGTGAGTGTTATTGATGCAGAGAATACAATATGCAAAAACAAAATCTGATATAATAGCAAAGGCCGATGGCACCTTTGTTCCCCGTGAAAGACGAAAAAGACATGAAGAGAAGGGTAAGATTTGTGTCTCACCTTATAAGTCAATTGAATTGCATGTCACATTAGGCTATAGGTTGAGCAATATTGTTCTTTCCTGTCCTGTAGAATTCTAAAACATTTATTTTCAAAATACACTTGTGCACAATCTACATAGGGAGGGATTTATCATCTAGTTAGTCAATAGTTTAAAGATAGTATGATTGTTTCTTGTGATAGACTTACTGTTTTGTTGTAGTTTTCTCATTGTACATCGCCCTGTTATGACCATCTTCTTTAAGACATGTGTTGGATATAATTTTTAGTACATTATGGAGTTATGATTCAAGTTGTGTTGGTTATCTCTTAACTTGTTAGGAGTGAATTCTAAACTTAAATCCTTGGACTTTCATCTTTTGACTGCAAGTATGAAAATTTTGCTATTGCTTTTGGGCTCCAGTTGAATTATCTATCATTGACCGGTTTTTTGAACTCGCACCATTAACTTTTTATGAAACTCACCTTTGTACTGTTTATAAGTTGCTTCAGTCCCTCAGTTCTGTGGTTCTTTTGGTCGCTATTATTGACTGGTAGTTTGGCAATGTTTAGACTCTATTATTCCAACGAAAAAAAATCCTTTTCTTAGAAGGAAGAAAAGATGTGACACAATCTTGTCGAATAGATACTGTATCTGTAACGAGGTTCTTCCTAGCAATAATGACCAATCATGAAGACTCCATGCTTATATGTAGATTGAGAGATAACTATTCACTGCTATATTGTTAGGATACCTGTATTGTTAGGTAAAGCTCTTCAATGGGCAGATTGAAAGCAACATTGCATGTTAGCGCTTCAATTGAAAGCAACATTGAATGCTAGCGCTTGAAATGAAATTAAAAGAAAGAGATGTCACCTCTGACTACAAAAGTCTATTAGGTATTTGTTACATGCTTTTGGTCCTCAGATCTATTGGTGGTTTCATTTTTTCAGGCAAAAAACGAAAAGATCAACATGATGCTAATCAAACTGCAGCGGGCATGAATCCTGCTTATGCAGGTGCATATGGCACAATGCCTCCTGTAAGTATTTTGTCTTTTCCTTGGCATCCATCAAAGCATTCTTTGCAGTATTTGGTTTTTGTTGTTCTCGTTTCTTTATTAGGGCATCTGTATGCTTCTTGATCTTATAATCCTAGTCTGTTAGTTGTCATATCACTTGTATTTAGAAAGATTTGCTATGAAATAAATATGATTTTGAAATCTGGAAAGGTCAACCTTTGGTATGAAGTAGAAGATACTCTAGAACTGTAATGAAATGCAATAGTCATCGTGAAACAGATTGAACCTTTACCAGACTGTGAATGAACTTGTAATATTTTCAATTTCTTCCAACTTTAAAGCAGAATGCTTAACTAAGTAGTACTGTAGTATGAAGGGCCTTCAGTATTTGATGTACAACTTACAACGGTTCTTGTCTCGAGCTCTATACAATCCTCATATATGTTATAGACCAAGTATAGAAAGTTGTATAGTTTGTTTCAGAGTCATGCATCCATGGATTTGTTTATAACCTTTTCCTTTCAAAATTCGTACAGTTATCACAGCTGCCCTATCCTGGTGGTGCAAAATCAGCAGTCCCAGAGGCACCAGCTCCTCCAAATAACATCCTATTTGTTCAGAATGTTCCCCATGATACAACTCCAATGACACTGCAAATGTTCTTCCTTCAGTTCCCAGGCTTCAAGGAGGTTAGAATGGTGGAAGCAAAACCAGGTATTGCTTTTATTGAGTACGGTGATGAAATGCAGGCTACTGTAGCACTGCATGGACTCCAAGGTTTGAAGATAGGCCAACAGAATCTGTTAATTTCATATGCTAAGAAGTAGAATTTGTGCTAGCAGTGATCATATCAGCTGATTTTGGCTCTCGCCCATGACGGAATGTAATCTACTGTAAGCTAGATTATTGTGATTCTCAAGTAGATGCCACCATGTCTGTTCATCTGTAGTTTCTGTAATATCCTACAGGATTTTTCAGTGTTAATACTGTTGATTTATTTATCTAACAGTGATAATGTCTGTAATGATTTTCTTACCTCCACTTTTCTCCATTTTGAATGTTCTATTTGTTTATCATGTTGGCTGCTTTTAAATTTTAAATCACTTTCGGTCACGAGCACTAGAAGTGGAAATTCTGTGTAGTTATATGAGTGCCCGTCAAATAAAGTGCTTTCAAGGTACATATATACAGAATGAAGAGAAACTACTACCAACTGTAATATTAATTGATTCTCAAAGGGGAAAAAAATAGTTATGTTTTGCAGGGTGAATACATTGGTATTTTGTCCGCCATTAATTACACTCTTTCCAGCTCAGCTACGTGTTTATCCAGTTTGTCTTTAAGCTCTTTCTTCCACCCCTGGATCAGTTTCTCTTGTTTTGCAATGAGCTCATTTTTACTTTTTAATTCTTCTTCCATGAGAGCAATTTCCTGTGAAACAATCAACAGGCAGTTACTCTGTTAGGCTCCTAAATGGTCCTTGCAGTATTAGATTGGAATTTAAGTAAATTATATCCAGTCCAATCCCATATGTAGTCTTGATTTACCCTTTGAAGTAATTCCGCCTTGGTTGGTTGGTCCTCACGTTGTAGGCCAAGGAAATATAGTTGAAGCTTCTTGGCTGCCTCCATAAAATCTCGGGCATGTCTCTCCACATCAACTGAAGCAATACAAGCAACACTTTTTATTTTAGTATGCATGCGCAAGTGTACAAGCATTGAGCACTTTGTCACTAAATGCCAAACACTTTATATATGTGGCACAGACAACATTTAAAGCCTGGATAAATAAGATGGTTAAAGTAAGTTGGCAATGCAGGACTTAAATATTTTGTGGTTTTCTTTAGCCAATTTAAATCAAATTCTCAGCAGATATCAGAATGGGAACTAAGATATATAGGACTAGCTGTTAAACCTTTTCCTTATTATTTATTTATTCTTACTTTTTAGTTACAGCAATAGTTTTTAACAAGAAGTTTACACAAATAACAAAAGTTACAAACATGAAACCGCAAAAAGTATCCATGTTAGAGGCATTCCTATGAGATGTAGTTTCCTAGTAAGTAATATATAGATTCAAATGTGGATAGAATGAGCTATCAAAGTTTTAACTAGAAAGCGAATTTACTAGCAAGCACAGTTTATGTTCAGCATACCCCATCAGCTACGATCCTGTAGTACTATTCTTGGAGACTTAAAGAGTAAAGACATATTTGGTGCAATATCAAATGATTTAAACATGACCACCACTTGTGAGTCACACCAGCTAGTATTATCAACTGTAACTCACAAAGTGTAAATTCAGCCTGAATTACACAGCCAAGTTTTACTTAAGTCAGATGAATATGCATCTTCAGGAATCCCTAGAAATTAATATGCATCTTCAGATATCCATCCAAAGTACATTTCGTCCATTCAAATTAAGTGCAAGAACATTTGCTGAAGATAAATTATCAGCACTCCATCAAATTTCATCTATACACCCAAATCTAAATACAGTGATTAGAATCCATCACATTATATTTATAAAAGCCAATCTAACCATTGTGACTAGCGACATTTCTAACTTACCATCAATGCTTAGAATATCATCTATAATCACTACATTCATCTTTAACTACTCTAACAAGAATGAGTAAAAGTAGCCACACTAATCACTTACCAGCATCCCTATCAAATTTCTCTATATGAACGCAGGATATCCATATATAACTGCAGTAAACTAGCAACACTGGCACGCCAAAACCTTATATCTAAATCTCATTGTTGTGACTAAAATAATTAAACACCCCCACAGTAACAATAGTGAATAAAACTCTAATTCTGCAACAATTTTTAAATTCATGACGGAGAAATCAAAACGGTAATATTTAGCAAGCAAATCAGATATCAAGGGAGGGGAAGTTGACTAACTCTGATGCGAGGGATGCGGTGAGCGGTCGATAGCTTGGAGCTCTCTTGCAGGCAAGCAAGGAAGCAAAGCGGCCTCTAAGGCTGTCACACACGATATCATGTCGTCTCTCGGAGGAGTCTGTGCCGATTGAGGAAGCGATTGATCAAGCTGTTGATCCAGCGGCGGCGGTTGCTGCGCCATGATATAGGTATTTGCCTTTTCCTACAAATTAACAAATGCGAGAGAGAATAGAATTTATCTCATGAATGCTGCGCATAAAAGATGAAACCCTAGAGTAGAATTGCAGAATGTAAAAACAAGGGCTTTGCCTGTATTCGGTTTTCGATTCAATTCGAGCCCCAAGCAAAGATGAAAGCTATGCACACTCCGTTGTCTTGTTTTTCATACACTAAACTTTAGTGCCAGTTTCTTAAAGAATATTTTCATCACATTTTATAGCAATTTTTTTCCCCTTTTTCTCTAACCACGTACACTTCATTTTTTTTCTTTTCTTGTTTTTCACATACTAGTTTCTTTCCTTTCATTTCAAATGTTGCCATAATTAAAAAACACACAACAAAATTATTATATACATAAATAAAATAACAAAGTAACGGAAAAAATGGAAATAATACACAGAACAACAATGAGGAGGAGATCACAAATAAGGCTTGCTTCAGAAATAATCAAGCAGCAAATTTCATTTCTATGTTGAACTTTGCAATCCAAGATTCATACGTCCCAATGTAAACTAGTGTTTGTTTGTTTAATGACACATAATTGATTTGGTGTCTAAATATGATGGAGTGAGTATAGAGTGGAAATCCACGTCAAATTCTATACAACACTTCCTTTGGATTTCCACTATTTTACTGCCTCATTAAAAACCTTACCAGGAAAAATTGAGTGGAAAAAAAAAAACTGGATAAGGGAAAAAGAGTACAGTTGAATCCAGACATTTTACAAAACTCCCCCTGATGAAAACACTCTTAAATTAATCACCTAATTTGGAGAGTCTTCGCATTCCAATTCCGTGAAGCAATTTTTCGAATGTGGATGTCGGTAAAGTCTTCGTCGGTAAGTCCGCTAAATTGTTTGAAGATCGAATTTGCTTCACGTTGATTTGTCTAAATTCTTGGAGCTCGTGGGTGTAGAAAAATTTGGGAGATATGTGCTTCGTTCTATCCCCTTTGATGTACCCATTTATAACCAACTGGATTAACACTTTTTGGTGTTTCAATAATGGGTCCAAAAACGTTCCGTTTATTCAATGAACTTAATTCTGCCTGGATTGCTTCTTTCCATTTTGGCCAGTCATTTCGTTCCCTACAATCATTTATGGATTGAGGTTCATAATCATCATTCATCACATCAATGGCTACTGCATATGGAAACATATTATCAACAACAAAGTTTTCACGGTTCCAAATTTCTTTTGTATAATTAATGGATATTTCTTCATTCTTGGATACATTTACCTCGTCAGAGGTCTTTTCCTCAGTTGGATTTTTAACTTCCACAATTTGTAAATTTTGATTAGTATCTTTCGGAGGTATTATATCAATAGAATTCTAGATTCTAACTTTTCGTTTTCGTGGTACAATATCTTTGGACCCAACAGATCTACCACGTTTTCTCTGGATTTCAGATGCCTCACCAGTTACCATTTGTTTTGATTTCTCAGTAGGCACATTTAGTCGAGCTGGTGCATTACATGCTGGTATATGAGATTTCGTAACTTTAGCAGCATCAACAAAACTATCTGGTAAACGGTTCGCAACCATTTGTAAATGAATTATCCTACGTACTTCATTTTCACTTTGACCAGTACGTGGATCTAGATAATGCATCATTTCACTTTTCCAAACGAGTTCATTTTTACCAGCATTAGAAGGTTCATCATTTCCAAGTCGTGGGAATATTTCTTCATTAAAATGGCAATCTGCAAATCTTGCAGTAAACATATCACCCGTCATGGGTTCCAGATATCTAATTATAGACGGTGAATTATACCCAACATAAATTCCCAAACGACGTTGTGGTCCCATTTTAGTTCTCTGAGGGGGTGTTATGGGAACATATACAGCACAACCAAAAGTTTTCAAATGAGATATATCTGGTTTATTTCCAGTTACCAACTGTAACGGAGAATATTCATGATATGCAGTGGGTCTCAGGCGTATCAATGTGGCTGTATGTAATATTGCATGACCCCAAGCGGAAATCGGTAATTGAGTTCGCAACAACAATGTTCGGGCAATCATTTGAAGCATTTTAATAAAAGGTTCCGCTAATCCGTTCTGGGTATGAACATTGGGTACTGAATGTTCAACATTTATACCAATTGACATGCAATAATCATCAAAAGCACTTGACGCAAATTCACCAGCATTATCCAAACGAATATTTTTAATCTGATAATCTGGGAATTGTGCTCTCAACCTTATTATCTGAGCAAGTAACTTAGCAAACGCCACATTCCGTGTTGATAATAAACATACATGTGACCATCTCGCATATGCGTCAATCAACACCATAAAATATTTAAATGGCCCACTTGGTGGATGAATTGGTCCACAAATATCCCCTTGAATTCTTTTAAAAAACGATTGGCACTCAACATTTATTTTTAATGGGGATGGTCTAACTATCAATTTTCCCAGAGTGCAAGCAATACAAAAATTATCCTTTGATATCAATATTTTCAAATCATTCAATGGATGTCCATTAGAATTCTCAACAATTCTACGCATCATCGTGGACCCAGGATGGCCAAGTCTATCATGCCATATTTGAAAAACTTTAGGGTCATTTATTTTCTTGTTCATTACAGCGTAGGCTTCTATTGGAGATATTTTCGTAAAATATAAACCATATGATAATGTATGGAGTTTTTCCAGAACAATTTTCTGTCCAAAAACAATGGACGTAATATACAAATACTCCATATTTTGTTCATTTACTGTTTCAATATGGTATCCATTTTTTCTTATATCTTTAAAACTTAACAAATTTCGTTCCGAATTACTCGAATATAATGCATTATGGATACATATTTTCGTTCTATTATCTAACAGCATTATAGTTTTTCCATTTCCCTCAATTAAATCAGCAGAACCAGATATAGTATTTACTCGAGCCTTATATTCAGATATGTTCAAGAAATATTTTTTATCTCGAAGGATAGAATGAGTTGTAGCACTATCAATCAAACATATTTCTGAAATATTTCCTTAAATTTCCATATCTTTTTCTGTTCAAATAAACACAATATTTACATTAGAAAATATATCCATTGATATTTCTGACTTTAATTACAAAATGGATGTATATACAACAAAATTCCAAAATACAATCAGAAAATATTTACATAACTTCTATTTACATTTTTACATTTTCAAACATCATTTTTGTTTACATTTTCAGTACTATTCAGGAAATTTTCAATATCCAGATCATCGAAAAAATCCGAAGTATGAAAGCTTGAAACATTTCCCTGAGATGTTCCTTCTCCACTCTCCACATTTGCAACATTTGTTTCAACAACTTTCAGTTTTCCTTTATGGTAAGCTTGATACAAATCAACCAAATGTTGTCGAGTTCGACATTGGCGGAGAAAATGTTCAGTGCTCCCACATTTGTAACACACACTTCGGGAATTGTTATTTCCAAAATTTCCATTTGGGTTCTGGGATCCATCTATTGTCCAGACCAGATTTCCACGATTATATGGGTGAGAACAATTTCCAATTCTCATTTGATTTCGGCCTCTACCACGACCTCCAGTGTTGTTATCATGGCCTTGTCCACGACCCCCATTATTGTTATTATGGCCACGACCACGACACGTCTAAAACCACGACCCCTACCACGATTCGGGTTTCCATTACCCCGATATACATTATTGTTTATTTCTGGTGGTGCCATCGCACTAGGAGGTCGTAACTCATGGTTTCTCAACAATATTTGGTTTTGTTCTTCCATTCTTGTCAGATCGGTAAGCAACTCACCAAAGGTATTAACTTTATTTTGTCTGATCGTTTATTGTAATGTTATTTGATTAGCATGGAAGGTGGATAATGTTTTTTCAATTTTCTCCCATTCAGTTTTCTTTTCTCCACAAAATTCTAATACCGTCACAATTCGGTGGAGTTCAGAACTATATTCACTAACTGTTTTAAATCTTGGAACCTTAAATGGATCCATTCATGTTGAGCCTTTGGAAGATCTATATCTCTCATTCGTTCAAATATATTTTTCAGGGATTTCCACAAAATCAGTGGATCCTCAATATTCATATATTTAGCTTTCAAATTCTCATTTATATGATGTCTGATAATTTCCATTGCTTGAGCCTTTTGTTTGATAGAAGTTGCATTATTTTCACATATAGTATCTTGCAATTCCCTGGCTTACAAATGGACTTTCAGATCTGATATCCATGTTATGTAATTTTTTTCAGAAAGTTTCAGGGCATGAAAATCCAATTTTTTTCAGTTCTGACATTTTTATTTTCTCGAATTTCTACAAAAATAATATATTCACAATTAATAATAAATTAAAACAAAGTAAACATAACAAATATAAAAATAAAAACAATAAATAAAATTTACAATTAAAACAATAATATAATTCATCTTCTTCTTTTTATCTCAGAATACTCTTCTCTTATCAATTCTTTTTATCTTTTCATTTCCTCTTTTTTTTTTCTTTTTTTTTTCATTTTTTCATTTCTTATTTTATCAATTCCTCTATTTCCTCTTTTTATAATTCCAACCGGTTTTTCATTTTCCTCTTTTTCTTTTATGGTTCTAGACCAATATCTCAAATTCTTTTTCAATACGATTCCAGCAGCATCTCAGTATAACCAAAATATCGTTACCATCACTTTCTGATATGGAGGATCCGTCTAGGCGGCAATCAGAGAGCATATTCGTGCTGATAACGTGTTATAAATAAAATAACAAAGTAACAGAAGAAATGGAAATAATACACATACACAGAACATCAATGAGGATGAGATCAAATAAGGCTTGCTTCAGAAATAACCAAGCAGCAAATTTCATTTCTATATTGCCCTTTATATAGGCATCCAAGATTCATACCTATCACAATGTAAACTAGTGTTTGTTTGTTTAATGACACATAATTGATTTGGTGTCTAAATATGATGAATTGAGTATATAGTGGAAATCCGGTCAAATTCTATACAACAATATAGTATATGTTTAAAAAACAAAAAATTTCATTTCAAAATTTTATTAATATAACTCATTATAAAATTCCATGGAAAATTATGATTTGATTTTCTAAAAATTCGTTTAATATATCACTATTATTTTATTAATAAAAAGAAAATAAGAACATAATTAAATAAATGCTACGCGGCAAGATGTTACAATCCGCCAAAATGTGCTTGCTTTAAAGCTTGCAAAGCAATCTCCTTCTTCGAGACGACTAAAACCCAATCGTCAAGACTCGCGCATACATTATAAACCCGCCAAATCTTCTCCATTTTCTTATTCTTTCTTCTCCCATTCAAACAAAAATGAGCAGTAACCTCAAAGTGGACCAACTGAGAGCCAAACTAGCCGAACGTGGCCTCAGCACCGCCGGCACAAAGCCTGTTTTGGTCCGTCTCTCTTCTAGTAAGTTGATTAGTTTCAAATGTGCCTGAAATCTTATTCATTTTTTGGGGTTGCTACAGGTACGGAGACTTGAGGAGGCCATGGAGCTAGAAAACAAGCAATCGGTGGAGGTCGAGAGCACGAAGAGGAGACGGACGGACTCTGAATCGATATCCATTGAGGAATTTCGACAAATGACCCTCAAACAATTACGTGAACAAGCTGATATTCGCGGACTCTCAAGAACTGGGACAAAGAAAGAGCTTATAGAGAGGCTTTCGGAGGTTGCGGAAGTGACTGTATCAAATGATGCTCTTATTGAAGGTGTTTATTTAAATTTACGGCTAATTTTCTACTTGTTGTGTTTTGTGCTTGGGAATTTCAATGAGGTGTTGTTTTTATACTCGGCAGAAGAAGAAAAAGTGGTTGAAGTAAAGGAGGAGCAAATTGTGAAAGTGACCAAGAAAGGCGCTGCTGTTCTGGATCAGTGGCTTCCTGATTATATCAAGGCTAATTATCATGTTTTTCAGCAGGTAAGTCTCGCATTTGTGGGACTTTGCTGATTATTGACATTTGTTGGGTATTATTACGTTTCTGTTTAATTTGTATTCAACTGATTAATTGTGATCATTCAGGGTGATGATATATATGATGCAATGCTTAATCAGACAAATGTTGGCAGAAACAATAACAAGTTCTATGTGATACAACTCCTTGGTTAGCTCTCACTATCTGCCCGTGTATTACTACTATTTTTGTTTTGTTTACTATATTTATGAAGTTCTGAAATTTGGATGCAAGTCTCTATGCTCTGATTATTTGCACTATTGATATCAAGTGTATGTAGTCAATTCGATGACTCCTACTAGTGCAAGTAAGTAAGTCATACAATTTTAGAGTCTCATATGCAAGTAGTATGTATAGCACTTAGGCTTAGTAAGATGGCTGCTTAAATTTTTTCTGATAAAGTTTACTTGAAGATAAAATATCTACCTATTGAATTGTGGTAATGGATTTTTGTTCATAGTCGGTTGTTGCAGCACTGTTTTGACATGTATTTCAATCTTTTTCTTTTTTCACTAAATATTGTTAGAGCATTTTATGCTATTTTTTTTTTGGCTGGATAAATATATTCTAGGCATTTTAACAAATTATGCTTAAATGAAACATTTTATTACCAATATTTGTGCAGCATCTGATGTTGGTGGAGAGTACATTGTCTATAACAGATGGGGTAGAGTTGGTGTGAAGGGTCAAGACAAAATATTTGGCCCCTACAAATCGCTGGACATTGCAATTAATGAGTTTGTTTACAAGTTCTTTGCCAAGACAAAAAACAATTGGTCGGATCGAAAGGAATTCAAATCATACCCAAACTATTACACAATGTTAGAAATGGACTACAGTGAAAAGGAAAAGGAAGCAGATGTGAGCTATTTCCATACCACAAACTTATTTTTTCCATTTGAGTTGATGAACTTTTAATTATTGTTATGATCATCATCATTATCATGTGCTTAAGACAATTTAACATGTTTTAGATAATATATTAAACTCCTCAAATAAAAATTTAAAAATAGAAGAATATGGGATATGGTAAATTGGTTTGATCTTTACACTTATCCGAAAGCTCCTCTTTCCCCATAGCTTGTTTTGCCAGGGTTGTGGATGCACAGTTAACAGAACCGAAAAAAGTTGAAACATTTTGTAGATTCTGACTTCTGGGTTTGTAATTTTGTCAGACTAGCAAAAATGTTGACTTTGCTAAAAGTATTCATCCTCGGCAAACAAAACTCGAGCCACGAGTAGCAGAATTCGTCTCTCTTATTTGCAATATCAGCATGATGATGCAGCAAATGATGGAAATAGGTTAGTATGTCAATGTCAATCTCTTTACTAGTCTTGCTTTCAAAGCCCTTACTATCTATGGCACCTTTAGTATTACTTATTTGAATATGTTTGATTCCATTTAGGATACAATGCAAATAAGTTGCCACTTGGCAAGCTAAGCAAAACGACAATCTTGAAGGTATGAAGAGTGCTGTTTTCCCATGGTTTTTCTATTCTTGTTATGTGCTCTGTAATACAATCATGTTTGCATACAAGACACTCTTGAATTAAGTACGGGAGAACTTGCCTCTTGTATGTATGTATGTATGTATATCTATATGTTCACTGTGAAAGGATCTTACTCTGTGATTAACTGTGATAAACAGATACAATGAAATTGTTGTTTATGGTGTCAGATATTAGGGGCGTCTGTGTTTGGCAAAACTTTTTAATTAGTGTTTCACATAGCATTTAGATTCTAAATTAGCTTTTAGAAAAAATGCGCGATTGACAGTAGCATTTAAGATAACATTTAATCTTGAAATTAGAGTTTGTAAAAGCTATTGGAAATAACTTTCAACCCAAATGCTAATAGGGATTTACCCTATTAGCCTTCCAAAGACACTATATCCATAACTAGATTATATCGACATGATTGCATTTTCTGTGCATGTAGGGATATGATGTCTTGAAGAGGATAGCTGATGTGATTGAGCAACCTGATCGAAGTAAGCTGGAGCAGTTGAGTGGGTAAGAATTGTCATGTAAAGATATCATTTCATCTTCAGTTTATTGAAGTTGCTTTATTTTCAGGAAAAAAAAACCCCCACTGAATTTGTCATCATGTTCTTATACTTTTCATCCATTTTTAATTTCAAAAGAATAGATTTTAGCTTCAAAGAAGTATGGAATGCAGGAATTCTCTTTAAATCAGTGTCTTTTATTGCAGGGAATTTTATACTGTCATACCTCATGACTTTGGATTTAAAAAAATGCGTAAGAACTCTTGCTCTTATTGATACTTAATTGTAAAAAAAAAAAAAACAAAAAAAAAAAAAAACTGATAAACACTTCTGTTTTCTCTTTTTCACCCCTCATAAAGCATATAATGATTTGAAAATTTTGTTTGTTCCAGGTAACTTTATCATTGACTCCCCTCAGAAGTTGAAACTGAAATTGCAAATGGTGATTACTCTTATTTTTTAAGTTCTGCCTTTCTGGCCATTGCTTCAATTTCTTATCAGGCCCACTTTTATGTACTTGAAGGTTGAAGCTCTGGGAGAAATTGAAATTGCAACAAAGTTGCTTGAGGATGATGCAGGGATGGAGGTATTGTTTCGATGTTGTTCTAAGATAGTACTGTTATTTTGATCCATACAGATCTGAAATTTAGGATAGTGTCTGTTATATGTTATTGCTCTGTGTATTCCTAATATGATTGATGCCACACAAATTTATTCACATGCTATAAACACTTTGTTCTCCCATTAGGTCTTCTTAATTTCCTGTTTTCTCTTTCTTCCTTTTTGGCAACTGAGGTACAAAGAGTCATGTTGATTGAAGACTGGTGCATCCAGCTGGTTTTCAGCTCATAGTTAGCATGTATTACAAAGTAGGCATATAAAACAACTGTACCTCAATCATGGTTAAATGTTTCTTTCTCTTATTTGTCCCTTTCTAATGTTAAGTAGGCGGCGTGTGCTAGGAGTTAAATATTTGAAGTATCTGCCATTTCAGTTGCTTTGCATTTGTACTATATTAACTTAATTTGCAAATTCAGGAAGATCCCTTGTATTCACAGTATCGACGCCTTCAGTGTCATCTAACTCCTCTTGAAGTGATCTCCAAGGAATTCCTCATGGTGAGAGGAATACTTACATCCTAAAGTTTGAATAGTAAAATTGACACTTTTCATTGTTGGAATGAGTGGTAAGAGCTGGGTTATTCAGGGTGTTTGCTCCAGTTTGTTCTGTAGTGTTAAAGGTTTGGCTGCAGTTTGCTTTTACCCATACACGGTGTGGCTATTGATACTGATACAATTTTTTCGCTGTTCTCAGATTGCAAAATATATGCAGAATACACATGCAAAAACACATTCAGGTTATGTCGTTGATATTGTTCAAATATTTAAGGTAGATAAAGTTGGTGAAGATGAAAGGTTCAAGAAGGTGATACTAATGAAGGCTTAAATTTTTGGCTTGCTTTCAAGTTGAGCTCTATAACTTGTTCACTATTTTACCTTTCTTGTGAACAGTTCCAAAGATCAGAAAATAAAATGCTTCTGTGGCATGGTTCTCGGCTCACAAATTGGACTGGAATTTTATCACAAGGTTCCAACTATTTCTTTAGGATTCTTTTATGTAGATGAGTATTTATGTGCCTATCCCATGGTAACTGCCATATATCTGAATGTCTTATTTATGGATTTACATCCATCAGGTTTGCGTATTGCTCCGCCTGAAGCTCCAGTGACTGGTTACATGTTTGGAAAGGGTGTTTATTTTGCTGATATGTTCTCTAAAAGTGCAAATTACTGTTATGCGACACGTTCTGCAAAGGCTGGGGTGCTGCTTTTGTGTGAGGTTTGTGTCTGTCCTCTCCTGTCAAATAAACATTGTTTGTTCAGATGAAACATATCCACACATCTAACACAAATCTGGATCTAGATATGGAACGAAAACAAAATCGCTCAACAGATTGCTTGGTTTCCTACTTATAAATTTCAAGTGAAATAGCTTTGGATCAAACTTGGTTTTCAAAATAATTTCTTCTTCATGTGACTGTAGCGCTCATAAATTTTCTAATTGTGTACATTCCAGGTTGCACTTGGGGACATGGCAGAGCTTTTACATGCAAAATATGATGCTGATAAATTGCCAGAGGGAAAGCTAAGGTTTTTCCTATTACCTATTTAGATAATGGAATTTCAAATAGAGAGTAGAATGTTAAATTATAAACTTCGAAGAATTCTTCTTTTTGAGTCTGGAGTTGTGCTGGTATTAATGGGACATGCTCGGCCTATTATGGGGATTTCAATTTTCTTTTAACAATGATAAGTCTAGCTAGGTAATGTTTAAATTTGATATGATCTGCAGCACAAAAGGAGTTGGAAAAACTGCCCCTGACCTCTTAGAAGCTCAGACTCTGGAGGACGGTCTTCTTGTACCACTAGGAAAACCCAAAGAGCAAATCAGTTCAAAGGTGCAATAGATGTTACTATATATTCGGGTGTTCAAAGTAATACAATTTCGGTTGCATGACAAAATTAGATGGATTTAACATATGATCCTTCTTGCAGGGTGACTTGTTGTACAATGAATACATAGTCTACAACGTGGATCAGATTAGAATGCGCTATGTGGTTCAAGTGAATTTCAACTATCAGTAGAAGGTGATTTCCATTTTCACTTGAGAGTTGTCTCTCAGAAGTAAATTTATTTTCCAGCTTCTTCTAGCTGGAGCAAGTTGCACCCAAAATATGGTTGGGCAGACTTGCTTGCACTCAACCCAGGGACTTAGGAGTCGCTAGGTTGGAATGGGACACTTCTTGTCCACCTAGCTAAATCCATATGTGCTTGAAGTTATAGTTTGGCCAAGAATATGTTAGGCCTTTGGTAAGTTAGTACACCATCCCTCATCACCCAAAGTAGCTGTGTATATATCATCTTGTATTTTATCTTCAATGAATTATAAGGAGGTTAATTTTGGCTGTCTGTGTCTAATAGACACTGTCTATACTAGTTTTGCCAAACTAGCAACCTCAAAACTCAAACTATAGTACAAACGGGTGTAGGTTTCTTATTTTGTTTGTAATGAAACAGAGCTTCAACCTTGATTAGCATATGAACAATTAAGCTTCTGACTGTTGTTCAACATGCACTTTATCCTTTATCTGCAATCAGAATAAAAATGAAGCTTCTGACATAACGCTTCAACTTGTATGTAGACACAACACTTCTTATATGTAAACGAATTGCAAAGAACATTTGTTTTGTGTTTGCACGTGGGTAGACATATCTTTTAAGCAATTTGCATCGAGGAATCCGTTTTTGTTTGTGTTTGGTATATCAACATTTTTATGACTTCTTCAATTAAATAGAGATGTGAACCATCACAGAGTTAAAATTTGGGATTTTTTAAAAAAAATCAAGTATACCATTATAAACGTATTTTGGAAAAAAAAAATATATATATATATTTTTAAAATTTAGTTTCTACTTAATTTTTCAAAATTTAAAAACGTGAAAAAAAATAATATAAAATAAAATAGAGCTGCCCGGCATATATTCTTGGGCTTCAGGCCCATATCACAAAGACTTATTGGGCTTAAGGATACAAATATAATGTTGCCGGGCAAATGATACCGCCAAAATGAGTGTGTTTTTGAACTCGCACACTATATAAACCCGTCAATTCCCTCCCTCTTCAAAAATACACGTCAATTTTACAATTCCTTGTTTCGTAAAATGATCAGCAGCACTAACCTCAAACTCACAAACCCTGTTTTGGTCCGTTTCTCTTCTCGCAAGTTGATTAGCTTCGAATGTACTTGCAATTTTGTTGACTTTTTTAGGGTTGCTTAAGGTGCAGAGACTTGAAGAGACGATGGAGCAAGAACACAGTTACTCGGTGGAGGTGGAGAGCAAGAAGAGGAGTCGGAGTGATTCTGAACTGAAAGACTCCAATGTATCGGCAAAATCGATGGCCATCGAGAAATTTCGACAAATGAGCGTCAAGCAATTACGTGAGCAAGCTGTTCTTCACGGGCTGGCAAAAAGTGGGACCAAGAAAGAGCTTATTGAGAGACTTTCAAAGGCTGTGGAAGCGACTGAATCGAAGGACGCTCTTATTCGAGGTGTTTATATAAAATTCAATTATTTTCATACTTGTGGTGTGTTTGCGAATTTCAATAATGTGTTGTTTTGATACGCTGGCAGTTGCTGAAGTCAAGGAAGAGAGAATGGTAAAAGTGTTCAAGAAGGGTGGTTCAGTTCTGGATCAGTGGATTCCTGATGACATCAAGGCTAAATATCATGTTTTCCAGAAGGCAAGTATTGTTAAATACTACTTGTGGTTAGATTGTTGTAAACTAATTCAGTGTGATAATGCAGGGTGATAGTATATATGATGCAATGCTCAATCAGACAGATCTTGGCAGTGACAATAACAAGTTCTATGTGATACAACTTCTGGGTTAGCTCTCACATCCACTTATCTATTGCTGTTTTATTGTTTTCTTAGAAGTTAAGGACTATGGTAATTTGGAGGCTTATTCTACTCTGATTCTAGTTTTGGAGCTCAGGATGAGATTGCTTTAGAAACATAGTGTATGTAGTCAATCTGATGAGTACTACTTGTACAAGTAACATAAGTCATGCAATTTTAGAGTCTCACATGAAGAAGTAGTAGATATAACACGTGTGGTGGCTGCAACAAAATTTTCTTGTAAAAATTCACTTGAAGATAAAATAGCTACCTAATGAATCGTGTTTATGGATTTTTGTTCGTCATTGTTGCAGTAATGTTTTGACATGGATTTAAATCTTTTTAATCACATATGGTTAGCACTTCTACTTGCATCCCGCTAAAAAATTCTCTTTCATTGTTGGATAAATTCAAGTTATTGGATAATTATGCTTAAATTAAACTTGTTATTATAAATTTCTGTGCAGCATCTGATGTTCGTCGAGAGTACATTGTCTATAACAGGTGGGGTAGAGTCGGTATGAAGGGCCAAAGCAAAATGTCTGGTCCCCACGATTCATTGTTCAGTGCAATTAATGAGTTTGAGTACAAGTTCTTTGAGAAGACCCAGAATTACTGGTCTGAACGAAAGGAATTCGAATCCTACCAAGATTATTACACACTGTTAGAAATGGACTACGGTGAAGAGGTACATGGTGCAGATATGAGTTTATTTGCACACCAGAGATTTATTTCCCTTTGAGCTGATGAATATTTATTTATTTATTTATTTCGTGTGTCACTTTAAACATGTTTCAGATAACAAATATGGAACTCCTGAAATGAAAATATAAAACTAGAAGTTTATGGGATATGATAAACTGGTCATGGTTTTACTCTTATTCCAAAAATTCAAGCTCTGCTTCCCCTCAACTTGTTTTACAAGGGTTCTGCATGCACAATTGACTACTTGAACCTACAGAATTTGAAACATTTCATAGATTCTAATTTCTGAATTTGTAAATTGTCAGACTAGCAAAAAGACTGACATTGCTAAAGTATTCATCCTCTGGGGGCTGAACTCGAGCCACGTGTAGCAGAATTCATATCTCTTATCTTCAATACCAGAATGATGATGACGGAAATAGGTTAGTTTTCCAAGTCAACCATTTAACTCTTTACCCCAACTTAGAGATCTCAGAATATAAGAGTTTTGTAGCAAGTCATTGCAAAATGAATGCAATGTCATGAGATGTTCTATTCTACTTGATTCTGAGTTCTCATAGTCATGCTTTCGAAGCTCTTAATTTCTGTACCATCTTTAACTTTACTAATTTGAATATGTTTGGTTCCATTTAGAATACAATGCTCACAAGTTGCCACTTGGCAAGCTAAGCAAAGCAACAATCTCGAAGGTATAAAGATGTCTTCCCCATATTTATATACCTGCTATGTGCTTTATAATACATATTGCAAAATCTGTCTGCGTACAAAACAAACCTTGAAACAACTACTGGAGAACTTACATCTAATATATATATATATATATATTATAAGATCTACTAGGTTCAGACTTAAACTATGAACTGAAAGAGATCACTTTGAGGAGTAGCAAATTTTGTCACTAGCATCAGAATCTGGTATAAGTAGCAGTAAGCAATTATGTCCAAGGTAATCTAGTTACGGATGTGTTGTGATTGGGTGGTCTTACTGTAGATGTTGGTCATCTAAATTATAGCCTTATAGGTCATGGTTATGGCGATCAGTTCAGTCATTAATTTGCCTTTAAACTCATTCTGCGGGCTTTCTATTCCTCTACTAATACCAATATACTAAGAATACATTGAAGGTACTAAGAATCTTTGTCAAATATCTTTGATTGATTATTTTGAACAACCAGATTCTTTTTGAGGTACACTCAAAAGCTCCATGTGTGTACACAGAGACACAAAGCCTACATGGTGTATTCTATAAAACTTATTATATTTGCGTTTTGATTCGTTCCAATAATACC
Source organism: Cardiospermum halicacabum (assembly GCA_031304145.1). Lineage (NCBI taxonomy): Eukaryota > Viridiplantae > Streptophyta > Magnoliopsida > Sapindales > Sapindaceae > Cardiospermum > Cardiospermum halicacabum. The sequence goes on along the minus strand of CM062399.1, from coordinate 10,379,498 downwards.
TGTCGTATGGAATCATTTTGCGAAAACACTAGTTGCCATAGACATTCATTCTGCATTGTGAGTGATATATTTTAATAGAGATATCGAAATATGCATATGTATCCTGTGTTACCAAATGCAGATACCTGCAATTTATTGACTTCTAAATCATTTCTGTTGCCAAAAGAATTTTTACCTTTGCAACAAAAGACAACTTATCTCTTTGAGTTTAATATCGTGATACATTTTACTGGTGCTCTTCCTGGATTCACACAGGGATATCATGTCTTGAAGAGAATAGCTGAAGTGTTTCAGCAGTCTAATCGAAGTAAGCTGGAGGAGTTGAGTGGGTAAGACTTGCCATGAAACAGATATCATTTGATTGTCAGTTCACTAGAGTTGCTTTATGTTCTGAAAAAAATTGCAGCTGCCATCATATTTAGTAATTCGTTTAATCAATTTTTAATTTCAAGTTATCAGTTCTTTTGCTCCACAGAAGCATTAAATGAAGGCATTTTCTTTAAATCAGTTTCTGTTATTGCAGAGAATTCTATACTGTTATACCTCATGACCTTGGATATAAGAACATGAGTAAGAACTCTTGCTCCATGAAATTTTGGCATTCTTATTGTAGCTGATAATTGCTGTTGTTTGCAGTTTTTTGTGCCTGATAAGGAGCCTAATGATAAGGTCATTTGCTTGTTGCAGGTGACTTTGTCATAGACACCCCTCAGAAGTTGAAACAGAAATTGCAGATGGTGATTACTATTCTTTTCTAAGTTCTCACTTTTCGATCATTAAATATTAACTAGGAAGTGGAAGGGGACAGGGTGTGGGTAATTTCTGTTTAGATTTGTTTACTTTTTAATTACTCTCTTTACAACTTGAGTATTTATCATTACAATTTATAGCACATTTTCTGGGTTTCCCCTCCTTTCTTCCCATATGTGGAGATGTAAATAAACTGCTTTAATTTCCAACCAGAGCTACTTGTATGTAATTGAAGGTTAAAGCTCTGGGAGAGATTGAAATTTCAAAAAAGTTGCTCAAGGATGATGCTCGAAAGCAGGTATTTCTTTGATACCCTTTTACAATAATACTGTTGTGGAGCCATGCAGATTTGAACTTAGACGAATGTAAGTTACCTGGCTGCAAAGCAAAGATTCTGACCCAATGATAGTTTCTGTTTTACTGTAATGCTTCATTTATTCATAGGATGGATGCCACTTAAATTCATTCAGACACTGTAAATCTTTGTGTCCCCATGATTTCCTGGTTTCCTATCTTCCATTTTTTTCTTTCTTCCATTTTGGAAACTGAATAAACATTATTTTTATTGAAGATGAGTACATTTACGTGGTTATCAACTCATGGTTAGCATATATTACAAAGTAGGCATCTAAAACAACTGAACCTCTATCAGGGTTAAATGTTTCTTTCTCTTATCTTTTCCTTTTCTATTGGTAAGTAGGTGCTTGCGCTCTAGGAGTTAAATATTTGATTTGAAGTATCTGGAATTTCAGTTGCTTGGCATTATAATGCACACTAAATTAAGCATTTGCAAATTCAGGAAGAGCCCTTGTATTCTCAATACCAACGCCTTCAATGCCATCTAACACCTCTTGACGTTAACTCCAAGGAATTCATCATGGTAAATGGAATACTTGATCCTACAGTTTGAATAGTAAAATTTAAGCTTTGTTTGTTAGAGTGTTGAGTGCAGGGTTGTTCAGGATTTTTACTCCAGTTTTTTACGAGACAATTAGGGGTTTGGTTCTAGTTTGTTTTTATCTCTGCATGTTTTTGCTATTGATATTTATTATTATATTTTTTTTGCTGTTCTCAGATTGAAAAATATATGAGGAATACTCATGCAAAAACACATTCAGATTATACTGTTGATATTATTCAAATATTTAAGGTAGAAAAAGTTGGCGAAGAGGAAAGGTTCAAGAAGGTGATACTGAAGAAACATTAAACTTTTCTGTTGGTTTCATGTTGAGCTGTATAACTTGTTTAAATATTTTTGACCTTTCTTGTGAGTAGTTCCAGAATTCAAAAAATAGACTGCTTCTGTGGCATGGTTCTCGGCTCTCAAATTGGGCTGGAATTTTATCACAAGGTCATATTTTCTCCAACTGTTTCTTTCAGGTTCTTTTAGTTGCATGAATATTCCATGGTAACTGCCATATATTTGAGTGTGACGTGCCAATGTACATCAATCATCAGGTTTGCGTATTGCTCCTGGTGAAGCTCCTGAAACTGGTTTCATGTTTGGCAAGGGTGTTTATTTTTCTGATATGTTCTCTAAAAGTGCAAATTACTGTCATGCGACACATTCTATGAAGGCTGGGGTGCTGCTTTTGTGTGAGGTTTGTGTCTCTCTTATCCTGTCAAATAAACATTGCTTGTAATTAATTGTCGAGATAAAACATATCCGTTTATCCAACATAACCCAGGTTGAAATGGAATGGAAAAGTAGAACCACTAAGCAATTTTGAAGTTTGTAGACCATGACTATAATTTTCCAAGGCCAGTACTTATAAGTTTCAATTTGAAATAGTCTTTTGATTAACCTTGGTTTTCATGAAGAAGTAAAATGTGTTCTTCATGTATTTACTTTCTTTCATGTAGTTGTAGCTCTTGGAAATTTTCTGAATCTGTACATTCCAGGTTGCACTTGGTGACATGGCTGAGAATTTATATGCAACATATTATGCTGAAGAATTGCCCAAAGGAAAGCTAAGGTTTTTTCTACTATACTGTTTAAATAATGTAGGAATTCTTATTAAAAGAGTAGATAACGCTAAATTATAAAGTATGAAGAATTCTGCCTCTTGAGTCTGGCCTTGTGTTGGTTCTAATGCAACGTGCTGGACCTATTGTGATGATTTCAAGTCTCTTTGAACTAAGACTAATATTCTTCAATAAATAGTTGCGCAGATCAGTCATTTAATATGTTACATTCGATATGACCTGCAGTATAAAAGGAGTTGGGAAAACTGCCCCTGATCCCTCAGAAGCTCAGACTCTGGAGGACGGTGTTATTGTACCCCTCGGAAAACCCAAAGAGCAAATTAGTTCAAAGGTGCAATGGGGAACAGATGTTACAGCTTATATTTGGCATTCAAAGCAATTCAAGTTTTGTTGCATGACAAACATAGATGGACTTATATATAATCCTTCTTGCAGGGTGACTTATGGTACAATGAATACATAGTCTACAACACGGAGCAGATTAGGATGCGCTATGTGGTTCAAGTGAATTTCAACTATCACTGTTTTTCTATTTTTCCTTAGGAGTTGTCTTTTTTGAGTATATTTTTCCCCTTGTATTGGGGCTAGGAGAAAATTGCCCTGAAAATATGGTTGGGAGGATTTTCTTGCACTCATTTCAGGGTTTTAGGAGTAACTGGGTAGTAATATTTTAAAAACCTATTATAAGTTAGAACACCTGCCCTCACCACCCAATATTAGCTGTGTGTATATATGAATTCGCGTTCAATATATTTTCTTTTCTATGAATTATAAGGACGTTCTTGTTGGTTATAGATGTCTATACAGTTTTACTAAACTAGAATTACCGTTGATAATATTCCCCAGTACTGAGTTGTGGGAAGATTGCAGCTACAGTTGAAGCTTTAGTATGAATTTAGTTAAAATCTCCCCCATCACATTATGTGATGTGTGTATATATAACACATCAAGAGAAGACACAATGAAGGACTGAAATCTGGTGTAGGTATGAGAGGTTCCTATTCTGAGGTCTAAAGACCCCATATTGAAAACTTGTAGCTCTTCTATTGTAGTGTTTAATATGGGATGTTATCCAAATCGACAATCAAAAGCTTTGGTGACTTGTAGAAGTAATGGGATTGCTCTGAAATTGAGATAGGAATAGGATATTAATCCGAAATGATGCATACTTTTGAAGTACGAGCTAGATAGATACAGGTAATGTTATTAATGCGTGACAGAGGAGGGCTTATTTGTTTTGTTGCTGTTCCTCTGGGTGCAGGCAAAGTCAAAAAAATGCATCGAGGAGAGTGGAATTTAGCTTGGTGAAAGCATGATTGCAATTGAATAGATAGGAGTGTGTGACCAAATAAAGCATTTACTACAAGACACAAGTGCAAGGTGCACACGCTAGCATTTATATCCCTAGATTTGATGATGACTTCATGCCAGAATCTATGTTCATCTTCGACAAGACAAAAATGGTGATTTAAGGGTGACACCACTTTTCTTCACCTTACCATGCCCTCTTTAATGTTACCACCTTCCATTCCATCCATCATCCTTTGTCCATGGCTTTAGCTTTAGCAGGATATGAATAGGGTTCTAAACCACCATAAATTTTGGGGGTAGAAAAGAAAATGAAGAGAGAAAAGCTTGGTCTATACCAATTAGGGAATCATATCCACCTAGGGAGGCACCCATCAGCTCAAACTCAAAAAAAAGCTCTCTCCTCACAGACCATACTCAAAAGCTAGCAACCAACACGCAAAGCCTACGTGCACTCTTTACATTATTCTCTCTTACAGTAGTCTTCTTTTGATTTTACTACCTCCTCCTGTGGGTGGACCCAACATATGAGGAAGAGTGGACTGGGTCCCTTAATCATGACACAAGATTCTTGACCTGTGTAAATACTTTTGTAGCTAAACAGCAGAGTATTAACATACTGTATATATAGTTGTGGTGGTTTGTCTTGGATCCTGCAAAGCATACATAAGCAAATTGGTGGTTGTGTTCTTTTTTTGTGAAATTAAGGCAGACAACTCCCCCTGTTAATTAGTTTTGAATTTCTTTGCGTGCCACCATGATTGCATGGCATGGTGTGGCTCGGCTCCTTTATATTTCTTCGCAACCAACACACTCTTTGAATTTTTACTACTCATTGCTCTCTCTTCCTTGCTTTTGCCTTTATACACAACACACACACACTCTCTTTCTACACCTTTTTGGCTATAAATACAAGTGCTTGTATGTTCTCTTTTCTTGTGACACTGCAAATTATAATGGCTTCTGTGGGTGAGTAGCTCCTTGTTGGAGAAGCAGGGCACGTGCAAATGCAAGCAAACACTTTCCAATTGTGAATGCCATTTTCCTTTTGCACGTGCTCCCCTTCTCCAACATGGGTTCTTCACCTCTCTTCTGTGCTTCTGCTGTGGTGTATGTTTGTCTATGTATTGCAGGTTTCAGGACTGCTTTGTTTGATATTTGTAGTGCATTTACCATGGAACCATGCTGGAAACATATCTCAGGAGTTTCTCTTGATTTTGTTTCCGAATTGGGCAGCTGTTGATCAGTTTATCAAACTTGCTTAATATGGACTGGTTTCTGAAACATTTTCACACGTCTCGTATCTGCAGCTGTATTAGAATTCAACCCTCATTCAAATCTCTGTTTAAACTAGTGTGAATAAGGATGTTAATGGGTAAAGATATACATAATGGGTAAGTACAGTGAAAATCATGATGTTGGTTAATTTTGTGATTGAAAAGGAATTAGTTGCACTCACTGTCTACCCCGTATTTGTTATTTAAGATTTTTTTTTTTTCTATTGTAAATTAATTGTTTAATAAATAATTTTTGAAAACTCCTATTTTTACTTAATTTATAAATAAAATAAAATAAAAACTCCTATTTTACTTAAAATTATTAAAATATTGAATTTACTTTATTTTTTTTAAAAATAAATTTATTAATAAGAAATACAATTAGAATTAAATTAAAATAAAATATAAATGTAAAGAGTAAAAATTGAGAATATTCATATTTAAAAAAATTAATATATTAATAATTTTAAAATTTATATTAAATATGTATTGTGATTAGATAATAAATAATAATATTTATTTATTTATTAGAAAAATATAGATTTTAATATTTTATATAGTTGTAATAAAAATAGTTAATAATGTCAAATAAAAGTTTTATTTCAAATGTAGAATAGTTGATAAACCTTAATGAATTTTTTTTTAAATTAGTTTTATATATTAACGTTTAAATTATTAGATATCATTTTCAATATTTTTAGCTGTTTGACATTCAATTTAAAAATAATAATTAAAATTTTAATTAAATTTTAAAATAATATTTGAAAATATTATTTCAAATAGCGAGAAAATGCTATTTTAGAAAAACTTTATATCATTCATTATTCTTACGTAAAAAAAAAGTTTTTTACAGAATTTTTATTTTGTAATTCTATATATTTGTTTTCATTGATTTTATTGTTTGAAAAGTTTAATATTATCCCATTCTTTCATATTTGTAAATTCTTTAAAAGAAAAAAAATACTAAATATCACACAAGATATATGGTTTATTTGTCTCAAATGCATTATTATTAGAAGACGAATTAATATAGAATTTTTTTATTTTTTATTTTCGTTTTTCCACCCATTTTATAAAAATAATTTAGAAATTCCACTTTTAAAAATAATACGAAACAACACTTATTTTCATGTGAAAAGCGATTTGGTAATTTATTAATTGCATTAAATATTTACTTTTATACCATTATAATTAACCAAATATTAAATTACGTTATTTTTAATAAAAATAAAATTATTTAATTTTAAATTAAATAGTACTTTTTAATTTATTATCTTTAATAAAAAATTCAAAATAAATATGAATTTGTTTCATTTTATTTTTTAAATTAAATAATATATAAAATAAATTCATATTTATTTTAAATTTTTAATTAAAAATAACAAAATTAAAATATATTATTTAATGAAAAAGTAAAAATAAAATTATATTTTTAATACTAATGTAAAATAAATAAAATTTTATGTAATATTTTTATTCATATAAAATACTTGAAAAAGAATTAAATAAATACTCTTTCTGTTTTTGAATAATAATTAAAAATAAAATAAAATTATTCTACTTGCGTGCATTTAAAATGATCCAAAATTAAAAGGCGACGGCAGGACTGATAAACCAGTTGGAATTTGCAGCCCGGCAATTTTGAGTTCAAACTGAATCAGACGAAGGAAGAAAGAATCAATGTTGCACGAGCTCTTATTGGCTCTATTGGGTTACACGGGAGATCTCATCGTCGACGAGCGTGAGCACCAAAAGTCTCTCGGCATTCAGTTCTCTCCAGACGCTCCTATTTCCGACCAATGTACTTTCAAGCTCGCTCCTCATATCTCCTTCATTCAACCCAGTGAACGGTACCTTTTCCAAATTCTCCGTTTCTCGTGTTCCTTAGCCTTTATTAATCTCAATTCGTTGCCTGCTTGTTTTCTAGTGACAATGCTGTTTCGATTTTGTCTACCTTTTTGTTATAATCGAAAGTTTTGTACCTCGGTTGCTAACTGCGATTAGAGTGATAGTAGGATAGTGATAGTCTAGTGACAGTTTGTAATTCGATTCTGAATAAAACCGTTGCTAATGCAGTGACCTTATTGAGAAAATCATCACCTTAGGGTTTTACTACAGAGAGCTAGACCGTTTTGCTACTAAGTCGCGGAATTTAAGTTGGATACGGTCTGCAGATGTTTCTCCTGTGGAAAGAGCTGCTGAATTGTCAAAAGGAAAAAGGATAAAGCCTAGTGTGTACAGGAGGGCGATTGCTAATGGTATTGTTGAGATACTGTCTGTTTATAGATCTGCTGTTCTCCACATTGAGCAGAAATTGTTGTCTGAGACCTTGCCCATTTTGGCCACTGTAACTCAAGGCCTCAACAAGGTTGGTTACTTGATACATTCTGTTGATTGGCTTGGGATTGATTGATTGCTATGACTTCAATTTTATGTATGTATATGTGTCTGATGAGTGGATGATTTTTCCTTTTCTCAGTTTTTTGTCCTTTTGCCACCTCTATATGAGCTTGTTCTAGAGATTGAGCGTGATGATATTCGTGGGGGACAGCTACTTAATCTTCTACATAAACGGTGTCACTGTGGGGTGCCTGAACTCCAGGCATGCATTCAGAGGTGTGCCTTATTTGTCCAATCCTTATGATGAAATTATGTTCATTATCTCGTGATTTCCAAGTATGTGCTTAAAATCACGTTTATAATATACACTGTTTCAACATTTTAAGATGCTATGACAATTATTTAAGCTTGGAACTTTAGACATATTTAAGGCTATTGAATGTCTGGTCACTAAATGCTTAATAAACTCTTTGAATCTACTAGGGCTGCCTATCAAAGTGTGGTTCATATAATTATTTGAAATTTTTGTGCCTAGTTTCTTGATAGTAATAACATGCAATTGCCTTTTCAATCTTCATCAAATTGAATTCTTCACTGCTTAGTTTCGTCTTATTGATATATTTGGGCCAAAGGATAGACTTCTTTGGCATGGGCATCAGGTCCTGTATAATCAACTTGCCTCATGGGTGGTTTATGGGATTCTTCAGGATGAGCATGGTGAATTCTTCATTTCAAGGTAATGGTTAATGTCATCTTCTTGGTGACATATTGAAAGTTATTTTTCAGTTTATTGTAGTGCTATTTATTTGTTTTTCCACTTTTTGTTTGGTATATATAATTAATTATATTTTAATTAAGGAGATTAGTCATGGTTACATGATTATGGATATGCAGATGATGTTTCATTGGTTCATAGTTAAGAGTTTTTCATATTAAAGGTCATCTTTTACACCAAGTATAGATTACGGAATTTTTCTGATGATGTTCTGTAAGCATTTGCCTTGTCCGGCTCCTTTTAATATGTCTTGTGCTTTAGTGTATGTTTGGCAAACAATTTCAAATAGCAGTTTAGATTTTAAATTAGCTTTTGCAAAAAATACGTGTTTGGTAACATCATTTAGCTTTCAATTAGCATTTAAGATAGCGATTGTGGAAGCTATTAGAGATAGCTTTCAACCCAAACTCTAATTGTGATTTACTTTATTAAATTTTCATTGGTAATTAATTACACCATTACCTTTTTAACTATATTTATATCCGTAATAAATTTTCAATAATTTTACATCTAACAGCTAATTTAGAAGTTAAAATTAATATCAAACATTCAATACAATAGCTAATTTAAAAGTTAAAATTATTACCAAGTATTCAATCGAACAGCTAACCTAACTTCTAATTTAGAAATTAATCTAACAACTAACTACTATTGCTATTTGAAACACTAATCTAACCGCCGATTGAAAATATGATGCCAAACATACTCTTAATCTACTTATATATCTATATATTGCTGGGTTAAATAAACTTAGGACTTCACTCTTCAATTCCTAAGTTGTTTATTTTTTAAATGTACTGGTCCTACACTGTTTAATCTTCTAAATTGAAAATGTATTCCCTGACAGCTTGATGCTCCTTTAAAATGGCTGTATGGATGTATTATATTTGTAATCCATTTATAAAAAAAACAAAGTGATTAAATGTTGAATTCTCTTTGTTTTACCAATTTGAGATTTTGAGTTTTAATTTCTTCAATTCCCATCCCCTAGTCTTGATGTATCATCAACTCCTTGAAGTATTCATAACCAAACATGGTTATCTGATTTCTTACTTGACAGGCAGGAAGACAGAGATGCAGAGCTTGGTTCATCTCACTCAGATATTTCTGAAAAGTTGGCCCGCTTGTCCACAGATGATACGTCTTTAACAGATTGGCACTTGGGATTCCATACATCTTTGGTATATGATCTGTCCATTTATCATTTTCCATATATATGGTCACTGCTAGCAATGCTTGATTACTTTTGCCAAATGTGTGACCATTACCAATTAAAACTGCTGTGGGCGAACGAATTACTGATGTATTTCAGTTGAAATGAACTAACAACAATCCCTAATTATTGTGGACACACTGATTGTTACTTCTTAACTGAATTCTGTATGAGACATGGCAGATACTAAATCTCTATTAAGATACTTTTCTTTTTGTAATTAGTTGCGTGATATATTTTGATAGAAAATGTATAAATCCTTGTAGGATGTTATGTTTATACTCATAATAGGCTGTTCTGTCTTCTTCTTAACTAATAATATGTACTTACTATCTAGATCAAACAAGTGCATGAAGAATTAGGCCATATGCTTTTAGATGCTTTCTCATTTCTTATCTTGTACCAAACTGTTTATTATCAATTTATCATTCTTCGCGGGTAATATAAGTTATAAGATGTTAATACTTTAAATATAAACTTGCAGGATATGCTGCCTGAATATATTCATATGCGTGTTGCAGAATCAATTCTTTTTGCTGGAAAAGCAATCAGGGTTCTGAGGAATCCAAGCCTTGCCTTCTGGTTTCAGGATCAGCAGAGTTCAAGAAGCTCGCTGAAAATTCAGGGATCTACGGGACGCTTCCCTTATCAGAAGGAGCCTATTCATGATACTAAAGTAATTGGAGAAGAACTACTTCCGCAGTCTGAGGCTGATAAGATCGAAGCTATGCTTCAAGAGCTTAAGGTATCTTACTTTGGTAGATTTAGTTCATAACATCTTATTCAAAAATTTTTCACTGGTACAAAACAAGTTAGGTGGTAGATGATATTTCCTTATGTCAGCGGATGTACAGATATGTTTATTCAAACATCATTTGTAGACTAAGCTGGCAGAATTTAGGTTTCATGATTGCTTCCTTGCTCGATTATGTACCAAAACATGAGCTTGAAGGCTGAACCGCTGAATCATTACTTTGTGCAGGAATCATCGGAATTCCACAAAAGAGGGTTTGAGTCTGCTGTTGATTCTATACGTGCTATTGCAGCGAGTCATCTTTGGCAGGTACTCAGTCAAATGTTTTCAAATGTTTACGTTACTATTATTTTTAGCTGTGATTTATTGTTATTCTTTTCTGCAGCTTGTGGTTGTTCGTGCAGACTTAAATGGCCACCTGAAGGCCTTAAAAGATTATTTTCTTTTAGCAAAAGGAGATTTCTTTCAGGTAGGATGGATAATATCTCTAGCTTATGCCTTCCGGTGAAAAAAAGATTCTTTGGTGGAGCCAGAACTTTGGTCATGTTTATGGCAGGGGTTGATCTGTTTAGTTCCATTGAGGCTCTTACACCTCTTGTATAGCAATTTTAGTTAATTTAATGTTGATGTTTTGCCTATTTAGTATGACATGATTTTAATTTTATTATTATTTTTTTTATTCTTCAACTCTAGTGTTTCCTCGAGGAGAGTCGTCAGTTGATGCGTTTACCACCTCGCCAGTCAACTGCTGAAGCTGATCTTATGGTCCCATTCCAGCTAGTATGTTTAAGTGGTTGGCATGTTGACTCTCTGGCTTGTTAAGTTTGTGATGTTTTACAATGCGATAACATTCTTCTCTCTTACTGCCTGTGTTGCAGGCAGCAATAAAGACTATGAGCGAGGAAGATAAATATTTTTCTCGGGTATCCTTGAGGTAAGACCAGTTGCTGCTTTCATTCAGTCTTTTAGATCCAAATATATGCTCTTTTCCTCAAGTAATGTCAACTGAAAGCAGTGATAATTATTGTCTGTAAATATATTAGGATGCCTTCATTTGGGATTACTGTTAAATCCACACAAGTCGATTTGCATAAGGCGAAAGCTTATACGGATGGAACTGCTGGTGCCACACTATCAACTGGTTCTTCAGAATTTTCTTTGGATGGCTGGGATGGGATAGCTCTTGAGTATTCTGTCGATTGGCCCTTGCAGCTGTTTTTTACTCAAGAAGTGCTTTCCAAGTAAGATTTGACTGCTATTGTTTGCACATTTTATTCTTAAAACTGAGAGAGTTGGAAGAAGTCAACAAACATTTGTTGACTATAGAGGAAAAAACTGAATAATCTTTCGAGATGGACTTACTTGTACCTGTGAAAAAAAAGAGAGAGGATATTTTCTAAATTAATGTCTGCTATGAAAATGAGTGTTTCAGGTACTGTAGGGTATTCCAATATTTACTGCGGCTTAAGCGAACTCAAATGGAATTGGAAAAATCCTGGGCTTCTGTTATGCATCAAGATCACACAGATTTTGCTAAACGTCGGTATGATAGAATAAACTGCTCATTATCTGAACAGCGAAGGCAGCGCTGTAGACCAATGTGGCGCGTTAGAGAGCACATGGCATTCTTGATAAGAAATCTTCAGTTTTATATCCAGGTACATATACCAGGCATTTCTTAGTTTTGAGGTATTCAGGCTTGCAGAAGGACCATTGTTAGGTTTTGTTGATATTCTGGTGTAAATCACATTCGTTTTGAATATACCTTAATGTCTATAATGTTAATGAGTGTCTGCTTTTTCTTGGTTCTAGGTTGATGTGATAGAATCCCAATGGAATGTCTTGCAAGCTCATATTCAGGATTCTCATGACTTTACTGAGCTTGTTGGCTTCCATCAAGAGTAAGCAAATAAATTTTACCTGTTACTCTCTGAGTTTAAATGTCTTGTACAGGTTAATCCATAAAATTGTAGCCCTGTTTGCAGTTCTTTATGTAATTGATGTAGAATCATTCTGAGGTTTAAGATCTCACTGATAATTGCTTGAATTAAATGAACTAGCTGCATTTTTTACTGTTACTTCCAATAGTCGACACATGGTCTTAAACAGCATGGTTCACCTTGTTCATTGCAAATTCTAGGTGTCTTTGCTTTCTCTGAACTAGATTTATCAATAAGTATGGTCTATTCTTCTTTGCTATAAACTTTGTCAGTTTGAAAATATCCAAACTTCAAAATTGGGTTGAGAATAATTGGTCATCCCAAATTTTGTTGAAAAAGTGAGATTGATGCATACACATATAATTATCTTTGCAGGTATCTGTCAGCTTTGATTTCTCAGTCTTTCCTGGACATTGGCTCAGTGTCAAGGATACTGGATGGCATTATGAAACTTTGCCTCCAATTCTGTTGGAATATTAAAAATCAAGAAAGCAGTGAAAATACATCTGAACTGGAGCATATAACAGAGGTACCTATATTTGCCAATTTATATGACTAACTATATCATCAGTTAATACCATGTTGATATTGCTATTCAAGAGAACAGAGACTGTGAATCTAAATATTTTTCCAGCATCAAATGAATATTCTATTGAATTGACCCAGTTTTCAGAAACACATTAATGTTTATTATGGCTTCTAAGTTGTTGCAACTGGGAAATCATGTTTATATGAATTGCAGGGTTTTCCTTTCTGTGGCTGGTAGGACCTACTTAGATTTACCCTAACATAAATGCTGTTGTTACTTGTAAGTTGATGGCAGCATTTTAGTCATCCCTGTTTTAATCATTATTTTCATGAATGATGTACTCTTGTGTAGTCTGAGTATCTGAGGCATCATTACCCTCCTTTATGCTGCTTCGTCGATGATGTTTATTAACCTGCACAGGAATTTAACAAGAAATCAAATTCCCTATACACTATATTGCGAAGTAGCAGACTTGCAGGAAGTCAGAGAGCACCATTCTTGAGGCGGTTTCTCTTGCGTCTAAACTATAATTCCTTCTTTGAGGTAAAATCTCTGGTAATATTCTTAAGATAAAAAGAACTTTAACCCCTACATATTCTGACATGCTATTGTATTCCTCCTCTGTGAACAGACAACTGCTAGAGGTGTACTAAATGTTGTTAGATCACGTCCAACCATGCCGGTATTAAACCCATAATAGCACCCGAATCATGTGCTTTATTGGTCCAAGCACATGTAAAGAAATTTTAACCTTGATTTGCCTAGTGAGTGTTGGATTCGTTAGTGTCAATATGTAAATTTTCCGTAATACCATTTTGTGGACATTGATCTAAAGCAGCGTCCATCTCCCGTGATGGTTGGATCTTAGCCGCCGAGTTTGTCCAGATTTCAGCTTGAGAATTCATAGTCGCTTGAATTGATTGTTGCTGTTTTAATGGAGGGTGAAGCCTCTGATCTGGTGGTCAACAAATGCTTTTCAACTTGGGATTCTGCTTCTCAGGTTCCACGAATACACTTCGCAACAATGATGGAGGGTTTGCTCAGAGGACCGATTCACATTTTATATATCTTTGGCTGAACAGTATATGTATTTGTAAGATGTAATGGTAATGTGTTTTGTAAAGTGAATTTTGGTGATTGTGAAAGAAAGCATGTAGTGTTTTGATTGATAGAATGAGATAGAAAAACTGTGTATCAAACGTAAACTTTATTCTGGGTTATATAATTAGTAGATTCAAAAGTTAAAAAAAAAAAAAAAACAAAATCATGCCAATATTTCGCACAGGAATATTTCGAATGCTGCTTTTCCCATTCTCAGATGGCTTACTCCAAAATCCTAATTATTTATCGGCGGCCGAAATGTGGAGATTATAAAATTTGGCATTATCTTTTGAAACGCGATGCTAATATTATGGGTTCCTTTGGCGACTAAATCAATCAAGCTGGTTAGTCGTTGCACATCTGTTTTTTAATGGTTCAAATACATACATATGTCTTCTTCTTTTTTTTTTTTTTCCTTTTTTAATTTTTAAAGTGTCTATTTAAAAATAATAATTAAAAAAAAAAAAGAAAAAAAAAAAGGAGGGGCTGGAGGGAACCTATTAATTGAAATTATCAGTCTCCTGGAATTAAATCAGGCCAGATCGTTTCCTTCTTGTAGACGATGGCACCTAACACATAGATCATGTATGAATTTTGTCAAGTTCCTATACAATGTGGACCAAGACATTTAAAAAATGGAAAAGAAAATGAAATAATTGCTTGCAGATGCCATATTGCCACGTGGACATAGATCTCTTTTTACATTTAAAGCTCTTCAAACCCTTCTTCATCCCCTGCTTCTTCTACCCTTTGAAATTCCCTCCTCCAATTTTCCATCTGTCAACATGATTATGTAAATGATATCTTAAAACAACAAAAACTATAGATGTGTGTCAATAGTATACATAAACCAACAAATCAGCATAACTTTATCAATAAGAATACTAGATTATGGATGTATGTCTGTACAGGAATAAGTTTTACCTGATCATCCGAAAACCGTAACTGCTCTGCAACAAATAGTATATTCTTATAGGATCCTGGCTCCAATTCCTTTCTTAATTTACTTGCAACTTCATTATAGTTAACCATCTCCACTCGAAAGCCTTTGCTCCTGAAAAGTTTCTCCATCCATTCCTTTGTAGTAGACTGCACGAGTGACCAGAAAAAAGATGGTATCTTTCACAAGCAACCAGGCTACATCACTCAAATCAGAATTGAGAAAAGAAAGCTATCTGACCTTGTTACCGATCTCAGTTTCTGCAAGCCATGCAGGCAATTCTCCCACAAAGAGAGATCCATTCACAGCTAAACTGCCTATAATGCATAAAAGTTCGTTGAAACTTGCCAAAGTCATAACAGGCAATCCCTGTAGAAACAGAACAAGAAATTACCTCAGCAACTATATACATTGAGACAGAAATTGTGACTGAATATGCTAACACACATTAAAACCCTTAATCACCTGGATGGCCCATATACTTGGCTGATTACCATTAAAACCTTTTGCACGCAAATTGTGCTGTAATTTCGAGGGTACTAGAGGAACATGAAGGAATAAACAGCTTCTTGGAATTTTAGCCCCAACACCTAATATTTGAAGAACAAACTTTCAAAAACTATACTGTGGAAGCCTCAGAAAAATATATCTATCCATGCAAGGCATGCAAACAACAATTTTACAATCAGAAATAGTTGAGTGGTCGTAACAAAATCTCTCTAAACCTGAAGATCATCAATGCTACAATATCAAAAGCCAAATAAAGTAAACAGACCTTCAAGCATTTCAGCTGATTTTGTAAATATCCTATCAGGAGAGATATCAAATATAATGGTAGAGGTAGGCCAGTTAAGCCTATAAGGCCGAGTGTCCATACCGTCTGTCAACAAAATAACCTGCTGAAAATAAGTAGACAGCAAACACATCTACGGTTCCACAACAACATTAAACATACACACCAGGACAGATTATCAAAATACCTGTTTAAGTCCATCGATATGATTAGCTGTACGCAGCAGCTTATCATCAATGAACTTGGTCGCAAGACAGTAATGGTGTGACTGCGTCTTCAAATCCATTTGAGTATCATTAGAAGCAAAACAACCCGCATAAGGATCAACAAATAGAGGGTCTACACACAAAGCATATACACAAATCAAATCAGTCGCAAACTGTTCGACAAAATGCCTAAAAGAAAAAACTAAATCGAAAACTATTAAATCGAAAAGGGCAAGCTTACCTGGCCGATGGGTCTCCTGAAATCGAAGCGAAGCTGAATTAAGGGCGGTTTGGAATAATGGGTCGTAGTCATCGTTTAATTGAGCTTTGAAGAAAAAGCCGCCAGGTCTCTTGGACTTCAAGGTAGCCTTAGAGACGACGGGGATGGCTGATGCGATTGCAAATCTAGATAAGCATTCCATGGATATGGATGGAGGTGTTCAGACTCAAGATCATCAAATTGTGGGTTGTATTGGACTGGTTCAGTTATCTCTCAGCTTACAGCGAAGTGGAAGGAAGAAACTGTTTTGTTTTTTACGGTTTGCATTCGTTGTGGCGCGCACACGTGTTGCTAGGCGCTTAATTTCTAATCCCAGGATGTGTGATCTATAACATCACTATATATTTTTTCAAAATATAATTATAAAATAGATTTCAATACAAAATCATATATTTCAAATTTTAGAGTAAGGCTACCCGTAGCCAATTTTTTCCATCTTACTCCTAACAATTCATGATTTAGGGTCGGAATAGATAAAAATAAATACACCGTAAATAATATCCTTTTCGATTCAATATTATTGTTCATTAATTATTTTGATAATTTAAATAATTTTATCTTCTCATAAATAGTAATATTTCTTTAAAAAAAATTGATATTTAACATTTATATATATAAATATGGAAGGAAGGGTAATGGAAATAAACAATTATAAGTTGCACAAATTTATTGGGCTTGAAGCATTTTCAACTAAAATATTTATCTTGAATTTTTATTCATATATGTTTATTTCTAATCTACTTTTACACTTAAAAATATATATGAATGGACAGTGGAAAATAGAATGTGTATCCTAATAAATTTAAGTCTAACAAGAAAAGAAAATATTAAAAAAAATAAAATAACAATAATAATAATCACATTTGCGCTCTCTTTCTATCTATCCAAAGAATAGAAGGGTATAAGCCTTCGGTGTTCTCCCAACCAAGAATTGAGGAACAGACCTTTGGTCTTCTCCCAAACAAGAATTGAGGTTTCATAATCACCGGATAATATATTTTTGTCGCATCATGGTTCGATATTTAGAGTCCTATGCGTAGAAGAACCACATCAATCCATCTCGAATTCTACTGTAGTGACTATAGCGTAGTGAAGATTTACAATATAGTATTATTTTTACCAGAACACCACAATGGTGCGTGAAGTACTTCTCAATTCCTGAGGTGCATTTTCGTGAGTAAATACACTATGAACTAAAAATGAACATTAAGGTGTATCAATTTGCACTTAATCAATTTATTTTACACACTTCATGAGATTACTAGAACTAATAGTGGCACTAAACCATAACAAAGAAGAGATTCAACATCAAAGTACATTAAAGTAAAAACTCAATACAACACTCACATTTCCATTATAATGACTAAACTAAAATCTCATTATGCATCCGTCTTTAACATAGATTAATTTTAATTTACATCAAATAGCAACTACAAAATACAATATCAACAAATTTAATATGATATCACAAATTGAAGGCTAATTTGATGTATTTCTCAATTATCGAGATTTTACATATATATATATATGTATATATATATGCAATGCCTTTCACATGGAAATATAGAGATGCAAAATCAGATTAATCAATTACACAATCAATGTAATTTAATTATACGTAATTACACAAATCACGATAAAAAAAATATACTTTCCATGTTTATATTCTAGTCACGTGTTTTTCATTCTAACAATCCCCCTCAAGCTGAATCGTGGGATCGTACACATTCGGCTTGTTCATGAGTCATGACTGCCTCAAATAACCTTCCAATGACTGCTTTCGTGAGAACATCGGCTAACAGATCGCCTGATCTGACAAATGGAAATGATATAATACCTCCCTCTAATTTCTCCTTTATGAAGTGTCGATCTACTTCAACGTGCTTTGTTTAGTCATGCTGAACTGAATTCTCTAATATGCTAATTGTTGCATAGTTGTCGCACATAAGGCTACAAGCTCCTTTAACTGGAAAGCTAGTCTCAGCCAAAATCTTCCTAAGCAATAACACTTCTGCCAACCCCTGAGCTATCCCTTTAAACTCTGCCTCAGCACTAGATAAGGCCATGACTTTCTACTTTTTACTTTTTTCGTGTAACCAGGTTACCCCCTACAAACGTGAAGTAACCCGAAGTATATTTATGATCAATTAGACTCATTTCTAATTAGCATCAATGTAGGCATCCACTCTTAAATGCCCATTATTCTGAAATAGAATTCTCTGTCCTGGAGTTTCTTTCAGATACTAAACAACTCTTAAGGCAACCTCTATATGATTACTTTGGGGTCAATGCACGAACTGACTCAAAACTCTTACAACATATGAACTATCTGGTCTCGTATGTGCTAGATATATCACCTTTTCCACCAAGTGTTGTAGGGGTGAGAATTCGGTTAACCGGAACCGAAACTGAACCGAAAATTCGGTTTTTGGTTAACTGAATTTCAAATTTTGATAACCGAATACCGAACCGAAATTAAAACGGTTAACCAAAAATCGAAACCGAACTTTTACAGTTAACTGAATTATTAACCGAAAACCGAATAATTAACCGAAAAATTATATATTTTTTAAAATAACTAAATTTTTAAAATAAATTTTAAGATAAAACACCAAATTTTTTAATAAAATAATTAAAAATCAAATATATTAACAATATATCTACTTATTTTTTAAAAATAATTAATTTTTTTCAATAAATTTTAAAATAAAATCCTTAAAACTAGAATTTTCGGTTAAAAATTCGGTTTTCGGTTAACCGAAATTTTCCACTACCGAAACCGAAAACCGAACGCAATTTTCGGTTAACCGAACCGAACTAACCGAAAACCGAAAATATCGGTTAACCGAACCGAAATTTTTTTCGATTATCGGTTCGGTTTCGGTAAAACCGAAAACTGCTCTGCCCTAAAGTGTTGATACCTCTCACGGTCTATCAATTCATCTCCATCAACCATGCACAATCCACGATTCACTACTATAAGAGTTTTAGTCGGCTTACAATCAACCAACCCTATTTCTACAAGAAAGTCCATAACATACTTCCTCTATGAGATATAGATTCCACTATTTGACCTTAGGACCTCAATCCCTAGAAATTATTTGAGCATCCCCAAGTCCTTTATCTCAAACTCTTTAAACAGGTTCTCCCTGAGTCACTTGATCTCCTTTGTATCATCTCCAGTGATAATCATATCGTCCACATATATGACTAAACATGTCACTAAATTTTCATTCCTCAATGTGTGATCAGAGTTGCTTTAATGATACCCAAACTTTTTCATTGCCACTGTGAACTGACCAAACCAAGCTCCCGGGGAATGCCTTTTTCAACCGACATACCTCCCTTTCACGAAAATCATCAGAAAAACCTGACGGCGATTCCATGTACACCTCATCTCTCAAGTCTCCATGCGAAAAGCTTTCTTCACATCGAACTAGTGAAGATGTCAGTACTTATTTGTAGCAACTGAGAACAAGATCCGGATATTGTCGATCTTTGAAACTGATGAGAAAGTCTCAGAGTAGTCGATACCATATATTTGAGTGTACCCTTTCACTACCAACCTCACATTATACCTTTCAATCAACTCATCTGCCTTATGCTTAACTGTGAACACCCAACGACACCCAACAGATTTTTTTCCTAGAGGAAGTACAAACTTCTCCCAAATTCCATTTTTTCAAGAGCTGTCATCTCAAAATTCATAACCTCTTTCACTCTTTGTGTCCCAAAGCCTCCTATACATTTATGGAAAGTTACTCTGAGTAAATTGCAGTGGAATAAACCTGAGCAACTATAGAAAAACTCCCTTGGCGTTATGGGATATTTGGAATACTTTGAAACATGTTACATATTATATCGTCTCGGGAGGATTCCCTATGTACTTTTAGGTTGTAACACATATCTCTGCTACTCTGCTTCTGGGGCTAACCTATCTCATTGTTGTTTTGTCTATACATATGCATAATTAGTAGGACTAGAAACATTACAATCATTACTAGTAGGAATATTTACCTCAAGAATATCCAGTGGGGGCTCAACACACAGACTCCACTTGCAAACTTTGTCCTTTGGAATGAAGTTGCGAATCAGAAATGACTAGATCTGAAATCCAACACAGTAGGTCTAAATTTTGACAACTCTCCCCCTGACCACTGAGTTTAAAATAAAAGAACTCGGTCTCAACAAAATTACAGTCCATCATTGTATAGAGAGGACAAGTGGATATGCGATAAAACATATACCCTTTCTGGTTGACACCATACCTAACAAACACACATTTCAATGAACATGGTTCTAACTTATTTTGTTAATATTTAGGGATGTGAATGAAGATGGAACAACCAAAAATATGAAGTTCAAGCGTTAATGGTTCTAAAAGACTGACATGTTTAAAAAACTCTAACATAGGGGTTTGAGGACCTGGAATTTCAATTGATAAACGATTTAATAGATAGACAGAGGTTGCAACTGCTTTGGGTAAAAAAGAAATAGGACACTGGAATCAAGCATCATTGTCTGTGTCATTTCAAGAATTATCCAATTTTTTTGCTGTCTCCACTCTGTTAAGGGTGTATGTGGACAAGAAGTCTGATGAATAAGACATTTTTTAACAATGAATTATTTAAGAGAAGAATTTAAGTATCCTCCTTTATCAGAACTTAGGACTTAAATCCATATTTGAAACTGATTTTGAACTATGTTATAAAATTCTCTGACCTTTTAAGCGGCATTAGTTTTTTGTTTCAAGAAATATACCCAAGTCATATGAGAAAAATCATCAATAAATAGAAGAAAATACTTGAAACCAAAAATATTCATACAAAAACCAGAATTTGGAGCGGGACCCCACACATCAGAATGTACTAATGAAAAATATTTTTGACTCTTTTATTTGATGGTCTATTAGACCGTTTTGTGAATTTTGGCTAACAAGCAAGTTTCATATGTCATATAATTATTACTAGAGAATAACTTAGGAAATAACAACTTCAATCTAACCTAGAGAAGAATGACCTAATCGTCGATGCCGTAACCACTATTGTCTTTCGGATGTCCCAGGAGATAGCGTAGATGTCCCATATTGAGCCACTTCATCCACGTAGTAGAGTCCATCATGCTCAGTGTCGTGCTCAATCACCTTCCCCGACTGAATATCCTGTAAAAAAACAGAAAGTGGATTACATTAGCACAATACAGTTCAACTCCCTTGTAACATGGCTTATGGACAATAATTTACAAGATAATGCTGGGACATAAATATAGTTTTTAAATTTTATGGAGGACGACAACTCAATCGCCCCTCACCTTTGGACTCGAGATAAATTCTCATTGGCACTCTGAATCATTATTTTGGAGAGTTCTGATGTTGTGACAATTGTTTTTGTCATTCGTCATCGTGTTTGTGGCCTCACAGTAAAAAAACCACTGCGATGTTTTTCTTGTACCTTGAAATGAGTTATTTAGAGCATTAGTTGTCGTTGTTGTTTGCGCATATCCTACTGCTCCTTTTTTTTGTTGCCACCGGTTTTAATAGTCTTGCCGGGCTGTACTTCACGTGCTCTAGGCATCATCCATCCATCAGAAAATCTAATAAGTAAATATCACTCCTCTTACGAGTGTCGGCTCTTTCCACAATTGGTACACCTCAGGCGGTTTCGACTTACTTCACCTCTTGCGTCACTACCCCGATGTGATGCTACAAGGGTTTGTCTACCCAAATCTGATCTAGGGTGGGTGGCAACAAGTCCTGACCAACTTTTGATATGTTCTTTACTTCTTCCAATCAAATTTGAGCCACTAGCTGTGATGCCACCACTAGATTGAAGCCAATCCCGCCTAAGACATTTGATGTCGATGATGGGTTCACACTTTTCTCGATCCCCATAGCAATCCTCATGTCCCGCTTCACGTCGAATTGCAACATACGTCACTTCTGGATACTGGAAGGGTTCTTATTTCAACAAGTCTCTCCTATCTCCTTCAAACTCCTCCACAATACCTGCTAAAAGTTGATAAAGTTTTAATTCTGACCTTAATCAGTTAAACATATCAATATCTTCTGGACACACTATTGGATTGGGTTGGCGGGCCTCGATCTCTCGCCAAATTCGTTGCAACCCAAACTCCTCTATGATTTCTGTCATCTGTCTTGAGTTATTTGCCTTCACATTTAGTTCATAAATCTGGATGCCTCCACTGTCCTGGCTATAGGTTGCGCCAAGGCCGTCCCAAAGATCCTTCACCGTGGGATATACAGTTAGCCACCATCTCAGTCTCTATATTCTCCAAGATCCACGAACATACTAATAGGTCAGTCTTTACTCCCACTTTGCATATGTTGCTTAGTCCTTACTCGGCACTTCTGACCACTTGTGATATGGGTTAACTTGCCCCTTCCTCCAATCGCCATGCGCATCAGTCGCACCCATAAGAGATAATTATTTTGATTCGATTTTGTACTGGATAACTGTTTGAGGTGTTGACTGTGTTTGAGTGTTTGGTTAGGTTTTTAAGCAATTTGGCTAATTGTTTGGCTAGGGAATCTCCTCCTTGAAGGTCCCCTATACCGCTGGAATCGATAGTGCTTCCTTTGTCATTTGCCATAATTTGCCGGATGAAATATATTAGAGTTTTGATAAAACGGTGTTCTCATGTCAGAATGGAAAACCATATCACAAATCGAAAACCATAATTCCCAGAATAAGATATATAGGTCCCTGTGCACTCTTATACCATATCACAAATTGAAGACTAATTTGATGTATTTCTCAATTATCGAGATTTTTCATATATATGTATATATAATATCAATTATTTAATATATAAAGAGGGTATATATACACATATTTTTTTTTAAAATTTATTTGTAAAGAATAAAATAGATATTTTATTTGTGTTGTTTTAATTATTTAATATATAAAAAAAATTATATTAGGTAAAGGTATTATGGATATTTTGGTTTAATTTTGGCTCGGAAACATTTATAAAAACAAAAAGCTTAAAAGAATTTTGTAAGGTTTAATGGTAGGTTTTCAACATTCATGGCTGTAGTACTTTGCATAAGTAGTTTAAATCGCAATGGTTTTCGTTAACAATGCAAGAGGGAGAGAAAATGGGAGAAATCTCCACCTAATAAAAGGAGTATAATGTCGAAAGTGCCCTAACAAAAATTTGATTAGACCGAAAGAGTTGGCCATCAATTTGAAAGCAATGTAAGAGGAAGGGTTAGGTGAAGGAAGGGCAGAATTGCAAATGGCAAAAATGTGTTTATAAATCAACCTCGCAAACACACACTCACACCAACCAAACACCACAACTCAACAACTACAACCACGACGACGCGTTCGTCCATCCATTCATATCCAACAAAAGCCTGCTGTGCCCGATAGGTTATCTCCATTTCACGGCCAAAAAAATGGATCCAAAACTCCAAAATGTTGATAACACAGAACCCAATTCCACCGAAGAACAACAAGACTCACTCCCTATTCAATCTCCATTCGCTACTCTTTCCTTCTCTTTCTCTCTCCCCAAACACCTTTCTCCTCTCCAACCCAAATTTTCTACATTTTTTTCTCAGCCACCAAACACGGTCAAAGTCCTCCCTCCTACACAAGCCGCCTCACTTACCCACAACCTCTCTCTCTCATCTCCTTCCAAGCTTTCATTCAAATCCACCATTTCTGCTAACCCTCTTCAGAACCCTCTTTCTCTCGGACCTCTCCGCCCTTTGGACCCCAACAATGGGGCTGCTATTCGTCGAGCTTCCATTGTTTGGTTTCGTAATGATTTACGTGTTCATGACAACGAGTGTCTCAACTCTGCCAACAACGAGAGCATGTCTGTTTTGCCGGTTTATTGTTTCGACCCTAGAGATTATGGGAAATCGTCTTCTGGGTTTGATAAGACTGGGCCTTACAGGGCTTCGTTTTTGATTGAGTCTGTGGCTGACCTAAGGAAGAATTTGCAGGCACGTGGGTCTGAGCTTGTGGTGAGAGTTGGGAAGCCGGAGGATGTTTTGGTTGAATTGGTGAAAGCTGTTGGAGCTGATGCTGTGTACGCTCATAGAGAGGTGTCTCATGATGAGGTGAAGTCGGAGGAGAAGATTGAGGCTGCGATGAAGGAAGAGGGAGTCGATGTTAAGTACTTTTGGGGAAGTACTTTGTACCATGTTGATGATTTGCCGTTTAAATTGGAGGAAATGCCGACTAATTATGGTGGATTCAGGGAGAAAGTTCAGAGCCTGGAGGTCAGGAAAACCATAGCTGCTTTGGATCAGTTGAAGGGGAAACCTGCTCGTGGAGATGTGGAGCCTGGAGATATACCTACTTTGTTGGATTTGGGGCTCAACCCCAGTGCTACAATGTCTCAGGTATATATGGCCTTCTTTAGCTGTGGATGGTGTTTGGTATATGAAAATATTGTCCATTGCTATAGATTTGAATTCATGTTTTGCTTTGTCTTGTGAATGGAATATGATATGAGGAATTAATCTATATATTAGGCTTCGAATTGGCAGTACTAAGATTGTGAAAAAGTGAAGAGGTAGTTTAAGAATCATTTATAAATTCTGTTGAGGTAAATGCTGAAGCTAAAGCCTTAAATGCTATTTCTATAAGGAAACAACACTGCTATGGTGATTCTCTTACCTCATTTGCTCAGCTTTGGGAAGTATGTTTTGTATATTTAAGCAAAATGTCAGTAAGAGTCTATGCTTTTATGGGAGTATTGATGTAATGTTAATTGTTATGTAGGATGGAAAATCTGTTGCTAATACTATGGTGGGAGGGGAGACTGAAGCACTTGAGAGGCTGAAGAAGTTTGCAGCTGAATGCCGAGCACAACCACCCAAGGGAGCCAAAGAAGGAAGTACCAATAGCATCTATGGTGCTAACTTCTCTTGCAAAATCTCTCCATGGCTTGCCATGGGTTGCCTTTCTCCCCGTAACATGTTTGAAGAGATAAAGAAAACAGCTACCAGGTTTGCACCAACTGTGTTTGATTAAGTATTTTCTAGATAATGTATATCATTCCATACAAGCTGTGTGTGCTAAATTGAATGAAAATTTTCTGTTGCTAGAACAATTTCTGCTTCCTCCAACCGAAATGATGGTGGTAGCACCTCACCTGACACTGGAATGAACTGGCTGCTGTTTGAGTTGTTGTGGAGGGATTTCTTCAGGTATTCCTGAGTCTACTTTATATTTGTAATTGAAATTTCCCTTCATTTATTACCCATCAGCTACAGGTTGTCCTGTGATTTTCTATAGTTGATGCACATGACAATGTCAATAAAGTCAACAATTTTTAGTTTGTTTCCATCTTATTTAATCTGATTGTGCTGTCTTGTAGATTCATTACCAAGAAATACAGTTCTGCTAAGAAACTGGTTGAAGCTGCTCCAGCCACAGCGTGCACGGGTGCTCTTGCTTAAAGCGATATCTTGTACAAAGAGGTGAAAAAACAAACCAAATTGCTGTTGCCTGCTTTTTCATATTATATGAATGAGAATCTAAGTGTTAGTTATTCCTTGTTCAAGTAAGATTAATTGACTTATGTTCTGTGTGTCTGGCATTTGTTTTTAAAATCCAAATAAAACTATCCTAGAATTCAAACTGTTTCTTGGGGGTTGATTGATACCCAAATGCCATTTGTATTAGATCACTGTACTGTTGTCTCATACCAACCAATTAGGTAAGCATTATGTTTTCTTTATGTCCAAGTGGTGGGGTACATATTTCAGCAACAGACTGGAAATATCTTAGTGACATGTGGATGGAAATGTATTTAATGGAAATGGAATTGTTCACTGTTTCTTCCATCCTTTTCTATGTAAATAACCATTTTGGCAGATGATGACAAACCCAAAGGTTTGGTTCTCATAGACGTTAAATTAGAAAAAGAAAACAACCTTTTTTCAAATACAATTATCAAACCATTAACAATTTGCATGAAATGTGTTTGGCAGATGACAACAACTCTGCCAATACATGCCAACTTTAAGATAGGGATTAACCCTTGACAACCACCATGTAAACAAAACTACAAAGAACTATAACAAAACTCAATCTTTACTAAAATACAACTTCAGGAAATGGCAACTAGATAGATGTCTCCAAGCTCCATAATCTATGACTATTACCTATCTTAACTTCTTTTCTATGGTATATCATTGACGGGAGAGAAGAAATCAAAATCGTGGGGAGAGTTTAAACCGAACAAAATGAATGCATGCCTCAAATAATACCAGATACTCTCAAGGAAGAGAGCACAACAAAGATAACCCAGAGCAACATGAAGTAAACAGAGGTAACCCATGCCCATAACCTTGGCCCTCCAAGCTCTGCCCCCACCGTTAGACGCCTAAACACCAGCACAGAAATACAACCAACTGAAGTAGAGAAGAACACGAGCAAAGAGAAACTGAGTCCCTGTGCATTCTGGATTCGTAATGGTTCTTTGTAAGCAATGAAATTGTACGCAGTGTCAATCAGCCATGGTATGCCAATGCCCACGTATATATTCACAGAGTTGCTGCGGAATGGAATGAGAAACATGTGAAATGTTTACACACTAATATAACAAGAGACAATGGTGATCATGAGCTGATAAATTGAAAATCAAACAATCAGTCCATTAGTTAGATCTGAATTTTGTTCACTTCGAAAAAATATGAAAAATACAACATGCACTCTCATATCCTGTCTATACTAACTTGATAGAATTTTTATTAGTGAGACACCACATCAACATGATTGTATTGTAATTGTATCATAATTTTATATCAAAACTTAAATAAAGTATTTGGAACTCCACAACATCATGTAAAATGAATGTGAAGCAGGCTAAAATTTAAGATAATAAAAACTTACCTGCAAGTGATATTTGCAATAGCAGAGTCTGCAGTTGTCTGCCGCTCAGCTGCTATTTTACTAGCCACTAAATCTGGCCATGAAGTTCCAGCTGCTAATGCTGTAAATGCTATGACATATGCATTTATTCCTACAAGAAAATCAAGTTACACAATCATTAGAAAAAAACAGAGAGGAAGGAACAATGTCAAGAAAAAAAATTGTAATAGTTAAACCATCAAGAGCAGTAAGAACAGCAACCTGTGACACAACTTATGATATCTGTCAGTTTAGTTACAACATAAGCTATCCCACTGATGAAAATAAGGGAGGAAATGAAGGCAACCCATCCATGAGCAATATGACATGGAGGTACAACAGCAAATAGAATTCTCCAAGGTGCAAGAAGAGACTGCAAAAGTAATCTAGCTAGCCGTAGATAAAAATTGTTCAATTTCCTTGATTCTGGGTTTTCCAACTGGTATAAAGAAACAGAATCATTACTGGACATGCAATTCTATTTAGAATGAAAATAAATAAACAAACACCATTTTGGCCGTGAAACGTTTTAGACATAAGCATAATGTTCACATCTATATTATGTAAATTGAGTCTGGTTAGTTAAAAGAGTGGCTGTCATATCTTCTATCATAGTTCTCATTGAAAGGTTCCAACGAATTCTAAACAACAAAAAATACAAACCTTAGGCACAAATAATTAAGGTTTGGCTATGTGGATTCTAGATTACATAAACTAAAAATAAATAAATGATACCTTGAGTGCATCAATAAATTGCTCCTTCCACAGCACAAACACGTTATAATCTTCAAAACTGGGATCCTTGAGAGAAGGTTCATGGGAGCTTTCAGCGACATCTTCAGTTTCTGGCACTTTTTGATACACCCTGCCTGCAAGATGAATTCCAGATAATTAGTTTCATTGTATAAATAGGCTAGACATCCCACGATATAGCAGAAGTTAGCCGATCATTGTAACCTGTCCTTGATTAATCTTATATGCAATTTTTCTAATAACATTTTGATCCTATGCCTCCAATTTCAAGACTCTTTGAAAATATTGCACTAGAATGTAGTCTCATAATATCAGCACAAGTCACCATAAAAAGTGTGTTAAAAAAAAAAAAAAAGAATATGAGGACTTAGATATACAAACCTGTATTATTTGCTGAATGAATGGAAAATATATCTACAATGTTACTATTATCCTCTTCACCAGCTTGAACTATCTCAGAATATTCATCAGAAACAATGTTGTTGTCTGAAAATGAATTCGCCTTTACAGGCACCCAGTCTTCTGGCCTTTCAGATCTTTCTCTGGGGTAGATAAAATATAAATAAAATGGTAACACAGCATCTAAATTATTTATTAATTAGCTATTCCATAAACAAAAGAAGAAATTGTACATTGGAAGAGATAAATATGGCCACTGCTTGTCTTGAGCATAAACATGTGTCAGAAGTAATCCAAATTGCAGTACAGTCAATAAGGCCTCCAAAATTGTGACCACATTTGGGGTCCATATCTGAAAATAAATAAAAACCTCAAATCAACATGCTTCATTTCAGTTTCCATCATAGTACATGTTCTCTAAATGCACTAAATTTTCAGCTTCATGGCTCTCTATCATTACCCTTCCAGATAACAGTACCCTTTGATGATATCAAGCTACAAACTGAAGGATCTACCAGTTATGAGTCAGTAGCCTTTAACATAGTCAGATGCTTGTCTATGATAGTACTGCATGTGTACAAAATTTCTACGAATACTCGCATGTATTTCAATAACAGCACTGAAGTTTACAAATTCCTCCAATTGAAAACATAAATAAGTAAATAAAAAACTAAACAAGAAGACAAATTGTTTCAAATTATAAATGGTGAGATTCATATGGGAGGACATACTTAAAGTTACCTCTAAAATTATGTATAGCCAAAAATAAGCCCAGAAAGACCAAAAGAGCTCTACTAACCAAACTCCTATATCAGATATTTTTTTCAGTTCTCCTGCCTTTGGAACAACAACACAAACAGCATGGATAGGAAACAGGTCAAATGCAGCAGAACCAACAAGAGTTCCAGGACCCAAACCTACACATTCAACAGAATCAATGGGATGTTTGTAAATATGTGAAAGAGAAGATCTATGGCATCAATAGCAAGAAAATGTGTATAGAATGAAGAACGATAAATACAATAGAGGAAGTGTATCCCAAATCCAGCAGATTTTTCATATTGGCCATTAACTGAAAGTAATACACAAGTTTTAGTTTATTCTAAAGAGTAAGTGAACTGACATATTAAAAAAACAAACCTCCGGCATACAAATTCCCAAGATTTCGTATAGCATCAATCGTGGCTAAAGATATTTGAGGGAAGCTAGTTCCAAAAGCCAGCAAGGTGATATCTGCAATAGCATAATTCCATACTTTTTCATATCTAACAACTTCGGTACTGGTAGAAGGATCTATTTCAACCACCCTACGGGAGTGTTTCACAACATTTTCCATAGAATGGAAGAAGCGATCAGTTATAGCTGAAAGTCCGATGAAACAGTAAGCAAGACCAAGAAAGTATAATAAGGCCCTAAATCCATCCCCAAGGTTGGTTTCACCACTAAAAAGGAGGTAACTATCACACTTCTCATGGCCCAAAAGGTTGGAACCTGCAAATATGTTCCCAACTGTTTGCTTTTGTACAGAGGCCATCCTTAATCAGTTCCAGGGTACAGCTCAAGCTTGTAGTATCATATTTCTTACACGTAATGGCCTGATCAACAAAGCTAACAGAGGGGAAAAAATGAGTACACAAAACTCAAATTGTGATATTTGGGAGACAAATAGATATAAGCAAGAAGCTAACACATTGCACATGCAATATAAATTTCCCACCCGAGAACCAACCATTGAAAGCAAGGCTTATCAGTAGCAATTTTACAAAGAAGGTTTTCCAATATCCTTAATCACTTGAAAGCGTTCCTTATATCAAATTATCAACATCAACTAATTAAATATAAGCAGGCAACATTTAAAATCCAATTGAAAGTGCCACTCCACGTAGTTTTTCAGAATTAACATAGAGTACTCGGCACATCAACCTACAGAAAAGCTTCTCAAACAGACAATCCATAGAGTTAAGTCTAATTAACTAGAAAAGCTTCTCAAAAAAGTCATATCAACCTACAGAATCAAGCTCAAGTTCTAAACACCAATACTTCATCAAAACAAAGCTGAATAGTACTTCCGTAGTAAAAGCCAGCAATATAAAACCGCTCAAATCTCAAATCAAGTCGTCAAATTCCAAACATCCGAAACGGAAACAAACACGCAATTTAGGACCACATTACCTACTTTACCGTGAAACTGAAAGAAGTCACTGGAGGCTGAAGAGAACTCCGGCGACAGATAGCGCGTGATCTCGATGTAAATGGCAGGAATCCTCGAATTAAAATAGCTTCTAAATGTGGAGAAGAAACAAATAATTTGGTTTGGTTGATAGTAACAAAATAGAAAAATGATGACGATTCTTGGCCAAAAAAATATAATAAATAAAATACATTTGAAGTAGCTTGTCTCCTCAATGCCCGCGCTGTTCCACTTGGGTCAGTGATGGCTTAGTTTATGATAATAAAATCAGCCACAAATATCGATTGATCGGAGGATATTTTGAAACGTAGTTGGATTTTATTTATTTATTTATTTATATAATTAAATATGTATTGATTGATTGATTGATACATCCCGCGCGTATTTCATGATTTGAGATTTAAGCTTTGTTTTAATATTATTTTTTAAAATAATATTAAAATTTTGAAATTAAATGTCATTATTATAGTAAAAATAAAAATAGAGTGAGATGAAAGTATTGAAATGAGAAAGTAATTTTATAATTTTGATTAAATTTTAAACAATTAACTAAGTACGCAATGTTGTGATTATTAATTATTTTTTAGTGAATATTAGTATATATTTATTTTTTTATAACTATGAAGTTAATTTAAAGTATACTATGTATATGAATGTAATTACAAGAAAAAATGTTATAAAAGTCGAGACATGAATGTAGTTGCTCTAAGAAATAGAGGCTAACTTACATCATTACCTAAACACAGTAAAAAAAAAATAATTAAATAAAGAAAGGGATCTGAATTTTATTGGCATATTCTATTAATATAATATATTTTATTACTATTTTACTTTTTAATAAAAATGAGTGCATCAAGATCTGAAAATCTTATATAATTGTGAATCATCTATTTCCTTTAATATGAATAACAACTTTTGTAGAATACAATTAACAGGGTCTCCTTCTTCAATAATGCAGGACAATTTGAGTTACTACTTCCAAATTTGTTGATATCAATTTGAATACTAATAATGGAACAAAGTACAGAGGAGAACAACAAACAACAAAGTGCATAGGAGAAGAGGAAATAAACAGAAGAAACAAAACATATCTTCATTATCATAATTATATATATATATAATATAGATATGAACAAGTGTCACTATGCATGACATTTGATAGTGCATGTAGACCACGTATATTAGTTCAGCCAAATGGTGGAATCCACCGGTCCATGTACTGGTTTCATAATACTCCCCCTTAGATTTCATCATTTATGAAATTTGACTACCTCGTTAAAATCTTGTTAAAAAAATTCAACGGGGGACAAAATTGAACGAAGGAAAAATAGTACAATTGATGAATCCAGAATAACAAAAATTCTCCCACTGATGATGACACCCATACATCTAATTTTCTAATCAAGAGAGTTTTCGCATTCCGATCTCGTAAACGATTTTCTCGAATATTGATGTCGGTAATGATTTCATTAATAGATTAGCTAGATTATTGGAAGATCTAATCTGCTTCACATCGATTTGACCAGTATTCTGAAGCTCGTGGGTGTAGAAGAATTTAGGGAAAATATGTTTGGTTCGGTCTCTTTTAATGTAACCTCCTCAAACTTGGGCGATGCGTGCAGCATTGTCTTTAAAAATTATAGTTGGCTCATTCATAATTTGGGAGATACCACATGAATTCTAGATACGTTGGATCATTGATCTCAACCAAATACACTCTCGACTGGTTTAGTGTTATGCCAAAATTTCAGCATGATTTGAGGAAGTGACTACTAAAGTTTGTTTTGTAGATCTCCATGAGATCGTTGTACTATTGTACGTGAAAATATAGCCAGTTTGAGAATGTCCTTTATGTGGATCCAAAAGGTATCCAGCATCAGCATAATCAGTCAAACCCAGAAATTTATCAAAATTCTTAAAAGTAATCCCAAATCTTTCGTACCCTTCAAGTAACGCAAAATATGTTTGATTCCATTCCAATGACGATGGGTTGGTGCAGAACTATATCTCACTAATAAATTTACAGCAAACGAGATATCTAGTCTCGTACATTAAGCCAAATATAACAGTGCACCTATTGTATTCAAATATGGTACTTCAAGACCAAGTATTTGTTCGTCATCATCCTTTGGTTGGAATGGTAATGGATCCTTTTTGGGATCAAGTGTTCTTACAACCATGGGTGTACTTAATGGATGGGCATTATCCATATTGAATCTTTTCAGAAGCTTTTCCATGTATGCTGATTGATAAATCAATATGCCATTTGATTTATGTTCAATTTCCAAATCAAGATAATATTTTGTTTTCCCAAATCTTTCATCTCAAACTCTCTTTTCAAATACTCAGCAGTTTGTTTGATCTCTTCAGAAGTCCCAATGATATTCATATCATCCACATAAACTATTATAATGACAAAATCAGACCCTGATTTCTTAATGAAGATACATGAACATATAGTATTATTCCGGTACCCTTCTTTTATTAAATATTCACTAAAACGTTTAAACCACATTCTCCCAAATTGTTTCAATCTATACAGGGATTTTTGTAACTTTATGGAATATAAGTTTTGAGATCCCGATCGATATGATTAAGGTAATTTCAATCATTTTAGGAGTTTCATGTAAATATCATAATCAAGTTATCCATATTGATATGTAGTGACTACACTCATAAGACACATTTCCAGTTTCTTAAAAATGGCAAGACTGATTAGAAATCGGAACGTAATTGTTTCCATTACTGGGGAATATGTCTCATCATAATCAATTTCAGGTCTTTGGGAGGAACCTTGAGCAATCAAACGTGCTTATATCTCACAATTTCATTTCTTTCATTTCGTTTCCGAACGAATACCCATTTGTAACCAACCGATTGAACATCTTCTGGTGTTTTCATTATGGGTCCAAAAACTTTTCGTTTATTCAGAGAGTTCAACTCTATCTAGATTGCTTCTTCTAATTTTTTCCAATCATGTTTATTTCTGCATTATTCCATACCATGTGACTCATGATCATCATATAAAATATCTACTGCCACTGTGTAGGAAAATAGATCATCAACTTTCATTTCATTTTTTCCATATTTTCTGATTGAAATTTACAAAAAATTTCTTCATTTTTCGATTCTGATATTTCTTTATCATTTTCTCTTTCAGAGAGATTATTTTCAGTGATCTCAACAACTTCTGAGATTTCATTTGATGTGGTTTTAGGATCCAGATCATTTTTCTTTATTTTCCTTGGAATTGTATCTTTTGAACTAGGTGGTCTTCCATGCTTTTGGTGTGGGATAGCAGTTTCATTTGCTATTGTCTTTTGAGATTTTCCCTTTTGGAACATTTACCCTTGCTGGTACATTGGCAGCTTCTATATAAGACTTGGTTATTTTCGAAGTATCATTAAATGCATTTGGCATTCGATTAGCTATCATTTGTAAATGTAGGATCCTTTTAACTTCTAGTTCACATTGTGGAGTACATGGACCCATATGTGCTAATATAGGAACTTTCTATGCTAATTCAAGTTTCTCTTCAGGAGAAACCTTTTCTTTTCCAAGTGACAGAAAATTGCTTTCATTAAATTGACAGTCAGCGAATCTAGCTGTAAACAAATCTCCTGTCAATGGTTCCAAATATCTAATAATTGATGGAGAATCAAAACCCACATATATTCCTAAACGTCTTTGAGGTCCCATTTTTGTTCTCTGAGTTGGAGTAATGGGTACATATACAGCACACCCAAATGTTCTCAAATACGAGATGTTAGGAGGATGTCCAAATACTAATTGCAATGGGGAATATTGGTTATAAGTCGTTGGGAGAATACGAATCAGTGCAGCAGCGTGGAATATAACATTCCACAAATAGTTATTGGTAATTTTGAGCGCATTAATATATTTCTTGTAATTATCTGAATGTGCATAATCAATGATTTAGGTAATCCATTTTGGGTATGAACATGTGGCACTGGATGTTCAACATCAGTCCCAGATACTTGACAGTATTCATCAAATGCTTTCGGTGTAAATTAAACAGCATTATCAAGTCTTATACTCTAAATATGATAATCTAGAAAACGAGCTCGTAATCGGGTAATCTGTACTAGCAGCTTAGCAAAAGCAACATTACGAATGGATTACAAGCATACATGGGACCATCTTGCAGATGCGTCTATCTAAACCATAAAGTAGCGAAATGGTCACTAGGTGGATGAATGGTTCCACATATATCTTCTTGAATTCTCTGTAAAAATGATTGAGATTCAAAACCTACTTTCGTACACGATGGTTTCGTTATCAAT
Organism: Cardiospermum halicacabum; assembly: GCA_031304145.1. NCBI lineage: Eukaryota > Viridiplantae > Streptophyta > Magnoliopsida > Sapindales > Sapindaceae > Cardiospermum > Cardiospermum halicacabum. The sequence continues at coordinate 10,344,764 of CM062399.1, read as the reverse complement.
TCCCCTTGGGAACATGGGATACACAGGTCCCTATCATTCAGTAGGATTTTATAATTTCTCAGTGGATGCCCTTCTGAATTCGCAATTATTCTTCGCATCATTATGGATCCCGGATGCCCAAATCGATAATATGCCAAAGTTGGAATATTTTAGGATTAGAGAACTTCTGGTTCTCGAAAGCATGGGTTTCAATATTTATGATGAATGTATAATATAATCCAGATGATGAAACATACAACTTTTTAATCACAAGTTTCTGGCCTGATTTGTTCGAAATAATACACAAATATTCGACACTCTTTTCATCAACTGTTTCAATATAATATCCATTCATTCTTATATCTTTGAAACAGAGTAAATTTCTTCTGGATTTGTGAGAATATAAAGCATTTTCTATATTCAATTTAGTGTTATTTGGTAACAAGATCGAAGCTCTTCCGGAGCCTTCTATCAGATACACTAGACCTGATATGATATTCACCTTAACTTGAATTGGAATTAGTTTCAGAAAATACTTTGGTTCTCTCAAAATAGTATGAGTTGTAGCACTATTGGATAAACATATATCTCCAAATATAATGAATTCCTGATTCGAATCCATAACCTTAATAAAATGAAAACATAACATTAATTGAATGGAAATGTAATATTCATAACTATTTACAATCAAAAACCAAATTTACATTCGAAGATAAGGAAATACATTTCACTTATAATTAACAGCCCATCACCAATCAAGTGATCTATCCTCCCATCAGGATCTTCAAAGAAATCAACAGTTTCCATATTTGATATGTCGACAGGATTAGTATCACCATCGCCAAAAACATCAGCCATATTTTCTTCATTATTCTTTTCTTTTTCTTGTTCGCGTCTCAACTTCTAATAAGCTTCAACTACATGTTTAAGGGCGCGACAAGTCCTTGAATAACAAGTGGAGGAACAACATCTATAACATGGACCACGATTGAACTTTGACGGTTCCAGAACTTTTTTCCCTTTGCTGGAACTAGCATTGTAATTATTCCACTTCCTGGGATTATTTGGATCATTATATGGACATTCATAATCCCTATTACGATCACGTCCCTGACAATTTTCAGACCCTCGACCACTTCAGCTATTACCATGACAATTTTCACGCCCAGAACCACGACCACGACCACGACCACGATAACCACAACCTGGACTTTTATTATAATGTGCATTCACTTCTAGGAATGCTTGGGTGCCAACAGGGCGTCTTTCACTATTTTTTAACAACTGGTTATGTTTTTCAGCAATATCCAAATGTCTAATCAAATCATCATATTTTTGGAATTTTCTTTCTCGATACTGCTGTTGTAAAATCGTTTGGGAATGATGGAAAATGGTAAATGTTTCTCTAACATTTCATGTTCAGTTTTTGTTTCCCCACACATTTTCAACTTATTCACAATCAGATACATCTCTGAGTTGTATTCACTCACACTTTTGAAATCTTGGAGCCTCAAATTATGTCATTCGTCTCGTGCTTCTAGCAGGATGATCTCATTTTGGCAATTATATCTAAAAATCAATGTTTGCCACAGATCTGCAGGATCAGTGAAGACTGATTTTGTAAATCATCGCTCAGATGAGTTCGGATTATAATCAAAGCTTGATTCTTTTGCTGCTCAGTTGTTTCATTATTCTTATCTAGAGTTTCGTATAGATTTTTGGATTTCAACCTTATTCCACAATCACTCAACCATCTCATATAATTTGCTCCAGAAACCAACAATGACTCAAATTTGTATCGATTCATTATCTGCAAAACAATAACACTTTTCTTAAATTTTTATATTTCCAGAATTCAATCATTCAACTTCAGGTGAACAATCGCAACTTTCCAATTTTCAGATCTACAATTTCCTCGTAACCAGAATCACAAATACCAAATATTTTCTAATCTAGAAGATCCATCTAAGTGGTAACTAGAGATCATACTCGTGCTGATAATGTGTTGTAAAAATAAAAATAGAGTCGGGGTAGAAGAGAAGAAAATAGTTCAATATTAAATGAAAAGTATTGAGATCAGAAAGTAACCTGGTAATCTTGATTAGATCTTAAACAATCAACTAAACAACTACTTCCAAATTTGTTGATATCAATTTGAATATTAATAGTGGATAAAAGTGCACAAGAGAAGAACAAAGTGCACAGGAAAAGAAGAAATAAATAGAAGAAACAAAAATGTATCTTCATTATCAGACTGTTTATATATGTTATATATATATATATATATGTATGTATATATAACATACATATGAACAAGTGTCACTATGCATGACATTTGATAATGCATGCAAACCATGTATACTAGTTCAGTCAAATGAGGGAATCCACCTATCCATGTGCTGGTTTCACAACAATTATTATTATTTTATAATTTTAAATTTTTCTTTCATAATCTATATCTAATTTTTTATATAATAAATTTATTTTATTGTATTTTATCTTTTATCAATAGATCTCTACTCTAATCCTAAAATCAAATAATTTAATTTCAAACTAAATTAACTTACATCACAATTCTTATGAAGAATCTGAAAAGAGTTTTTGGATATCAATATTTGACGACAATCATATATGACACGGAACAAAAGTAATAAAGAAAACTTTTTAGACTTCGTCACGAGTTTTGGTAGACAATTTCGTTTCACCGGGATTTGTAATCAATTTCGTTTGGCTGAGATGTTGATAAACTCTAATCCAATATAATGGCAAAACCATATCTCAAACTGAGATAAAATTATAGTATTATTGTTTGATAAGCTTTAGAAAAATATAAGATATTTTTATATGGAAAAAAAAACCTAAAAAAGTGGAAATTCTACTGGAAACAAGAACCCTAAAACTGGCAAAAATAGAAAAAGTCAAAATTGACCCCTTAAACAATTGAATTTGAACCGGATAACTGTGCAATACGACCTTCAGCATCCTATTGAAATTTGAAAATTGTTTGTCTTGCCATTCTTTTTCCAAAAAGCTATTGCAGGCCCCAGACAGACTTCAAACGAATATCGAGTGTTGGTTTTTCCACTCCATGAGATTATATTTATACCCCCTCAAAAGTCGTTGAATGACCATAATATTCTTAACCGTATTTAAAAAAGTTTAAAATTTTATTTTTGATGTTAATTTAAAAAAATATATAATAAACAGTTTATATATATATATGTTATAAAAATATTTTTTTTTTATAGATATATTTTAAAGAATTTAATAAACTAAATTAAAATATATTTTTGTAAATAAAAAACTTGAACATCATAACTTTAGTTAATATATTTATAAAATTTATTTTAATTCTTAATAATAAAAATATATCTAAACAAATATTAAATATATTTAGAAAGTAATATAATTAAATAAATTATTTTAATAAATTTAAATTGAATTATTTTACTTCTTATATGAATGAATAATACTGACATTTAAAAAAATATGGGATATACTCACAGATTTAATGGGTGTACTCACCGATTTAGTAATTCTTTAAAAATATTGAGGATAATTTAATAACATTGATATTGTCTGCACTCATTTAAATGTGAGAAATAACGATGAGCAAATAGGTAGAGTTTGATATTATTTTGAAAGTTATATTTATTCAAATATTTTTATAATAATTATAAAAATTGAAAAAAATTGTTTTTTTTTTATCAAAGTAGAAAGTTTAATATAAATAAATACAGTAAAAGTTAATTATTAATTAGGATAAAAGTACACTAAAAAAAATTAAATATGTAGAAATTTGAATTTTACTGGATTGTTCAATTAAATTTAAAAGGGAAAAATATAAAAACTGAACCAATCAAACTATATATTTAAGTTAATGAGCCTTTAAAGTTTAGATTTTATAAGATGAGTCTTCACATCTTTCACATATTATTAAAAGTCCTTCACACTTGTGAAGGACCTCTGTGACGAACCTTTATTTTTATGTGATGAGGGGCAACAAAGTCATAAATGGTGAAATCTAAAGTTTCACTTGGTTTAAAAACTTAATTCAAACTTTGGAGACTCATTAACTTAATTAAAACTTTAAAAAGACTAAAAGTGAAACTATCCCAATTTAAAATTTTATTTAGTTTTAAAATAAATTTTTAATTGAAAAATACAAATTTGAAAATATTTTATTTTTTAAATTAATTTATATATATTATAGCCAAATCCATCTATAACTGTTACATGATGGTCATATATCTATTAGTGATATATGCCCTAAATTCAATTATTTATAATTGTAATATGCATCTTTCAAATCTTTATTATTTGGTTTTGTTTATATATATATATATATATATTATATATATATATGATTGCATAATAAAATTCTAATTTAAATCAAGTGCGAAAGAAATCATGAAATGTCATGAGATTCTTATCGTACATAATTGTGTTCACGTTTAAATATCCCTAATCAAAGTAATCTTATCGTACATAATTGTGTTCACGTTTAAATATCCCTAATCAAAGTATTACTGGACACGATATCACTAGTACAATAAGATTAGCACATGTTATATTTTTCAACGACATTGAGCAGTAGTTCTGATGCAGAACGTAAAAGTTAAAACTATTTAGACTCCACTAACAATATAGGTAGTCAATTTCGTTTGGCCGGGATGATTTAAAGATAAAAATTGTTTAGATTCTGTTAAGAGTTTTAATAAGTAATATCTGATTAGGCCTGGACAAATTTAAACCGGCCAACCGAACTAATTAACTATTGCCCGAAAAAATCGATAATCGACTGGTAATCAATTAGTAAAATAATAAAATTATATAATTTGATATTTGATAATTTTCCATAATTTACCGATCGATAATCGGTAAATTACCAAAATAACTCATCACATTATATTATAAAATGTTAATTGATATTGTTTAAATTAAATTATAATCACAGCCCTGCTCAGCCCAGTCGTAACACAAACAAACATAGTGATAAAGTTTCAAAATCCAACCCATCTCCTATCCATGCCACCACAATCGATACCGACCAACCGAAACAACCCTCATCTTCAATGAAACGACTGCTTACTCACCAAGCTTCATCTTCAAAGACGATCCACAAAAAACAAAGATAACCCATGCTAATCTAGCAGTGGAGCCACCAATTGAGTTCGCTAAACACCAGAAAGTTCAGCCTTCATTCTCCTCCACCACCATAACTATCAATGAGAGATTATATGTATTTAATCATTCTATTAATTAATTTTCAAAAGTGTGACACTAATGTTGAAATGTGTTTTCAAATCCTTAAGCATCTGAAGCCCTTTATCTAAATCTACTGCTATTTATAACATTTTAGTGCTTCATAGGACTAGTGAACTTGCTTTGATGCGGTAACTCAATGTGACTTATTGAAATGCATCTAACAGTCGTGTTAAGAAAGCTAGATAAAATTACCGATTGCTTGCTAACCGATAAAATTTTTTTGGTAATCATCGATTGCTTACCGATAAAAAATTCAGTCTGTAATTGGTCCGTATATATATAATTGATTACCGATTACTAGTCGTTACCAACCAATGCCCAGCCCTACGTCTGATTATGATGAAGATAAACCCTTAATCTAAGGGGAAGAAACCCTAATCCAAGGAAAAACACAACAAAGTCAAAATATTATTAATTTGGAAAAAAAAATCATATTTCAATGTCAAAAAGAACATATTTATAATAGAAAAACTAATTAAGAAATTAAAAAAATATATAAACCTAGTCGTAATAGAAAATCTAATTAAAATATATTAAAATATAAAAGAAATCTTGATAACAATAAGTAAATAATGAAAAAATTAATCATCTAAGCAAAGAAAAAGAAACTATAATATAAAAGTTTTCTTCTTCAACTTGACTCAATCCAATTTGTCAATTAACTCCACTGAAAACTGGTTCACATCAAATTCTCATTAAGTTGTAAACACACATGATATGTAAAGTAAACACGTGCATGCTTATTTGGAATAAGTTCATTGGGTGACCCGCAATGAGATTACACGCGGATAAATCATCTAAATATCAATGTTCACTCTCATAATAGTAACGGGTGCAAAATCCTTAAACTTGAGGTCTCTAAAGTTACTAAGTATCGAGTCATATGCTTTAAGGTCGTTCATTATAAACTCAACGAATTTACTTAACGGGTGATTATCGAGTGTAGCACAAACTATTTGAGAATAGTTAAGTGACTAAAAAAGGATTCGTCAATGCTAATGATGAGACAGATATCCCAGTGTTTCTTGAGGATATTCGTAAAAAGACCTCTTATTTATTCAGAACTTTCATAACCTTGATATGATAAATTATTTCCTAATAGTCATACTTCGAGAAAGCAATAAATTTATAAGTCTTCCGCATGTAAATTACGTTCTTCCTATAACGACAAAAGATTGTTTCCCCCTTTTCTTCTGTGGATGACGAAGGTGAAACTTGATTTCTGTCTTTTTCCTCTTCTCTTCGTTAAGTATATTACGATTGTGAGAATTTTTAACATAATTGAGATTTTATATAGATATTCAGCAGGTATGTAATAAGTTTTCAAAGAGTTCATATGCATTTCAATTTTGTAGCTTACACACTCTGCCACGCTAACTCGAAGGATTTAAATGACTTATAATTTATAAGTTAGAGTACCTATATGAAAACTTATACAATATTTAAGAGATAATTTTGTCCAATATACCAGAATTCCATTATTCAAAACTAAAAAAATTGATGATGGAATATGCTAACATGAGATGTACTCTTCCACCACTTTCAGAATTGTATAAATGGTTATATACTCTGGTCCTTTGGTCCACTACTCTACAACTCAATTTAAAGATTTGACCACAGTAGTTTCTGAGTTGCATACCTTACTAATGCATTACATATGTTGTGCAAATGAGTAGACTGTGTTGTTTATTACGTAGTGATGTGTCTTGCACATGCGCTATACACAGAAATTATGTGTGGGATTCCCACATAATTTTTTCCACTTGGAGAACCTCCCCATCAATAGGTGATACATGACGAGTTTTTAATTATAAATTTTTCAAGTGAGAATACGTTTTTACAGCTTCTCTCCTTCCATTGCCGCACTCACTTTTTTGGATCGACGATTTCTTTTCATGAACTCCGATTAAGTGTTCTAACCTTCTATTTTACAACTTAATAAATAAAAGTATAAAATACTGTTAGAATCTCACGCTATTGATTTGATCGAATTTGGTGCTTTCAAATGTCTCCACTTTTAACATTTCGCTCGTCACAAAATATATCTCCGATGATCCGAATATAAACTCACAAATAAACCTAAAAAACAAATGCAAAACACAAAATCAAACAAACAAGTGAATAACGGCAACAGTTTATTTGTTTTCCAGCGACACAGACAAATCATTTATCGAAGAAAGTGAATGAATGGACCGATTGAAAGAGAGAGAAAGGAGCTATGAAAGCGTTCCCTGAATTAAAAATTTTACCATTAAAAGTTGATAACTCTCGCAGAAGTTTCTCGCATAATTTCTCTCCCATAATTTCTCAGATTAACGACCGTCAAGTGTAATATTTTATACCCGGGTTTTGCATTTAATTAATTTTAAAAAAATTATGATCAAACGACGTCGTCGCTGAGAATAAGCCCGCCGCACACCCAAAATTACTCTGGTCTACTGTCTTCTCAACAATGGAGGAAGATCTCAACGATGTAGTTCCCTGCACGTCCTCCGCTATTGATTCTCTACTACGCGTTGGAACAGTAATCAATCAAAATTTAAATCAATATTTTCATTATTCAATTCGACGTTCTTGCTTCCCACTCACTAACACTATCAAATTCTTACATTAGGCAGGTACGATTTGGGGACTGTGTTCTGGTCCACATGAAGCTCGTAAAAAAGGTACTAGAGCTTTAACGTATTCACTTTCTATGAAGCCTGTACTGATTCCCGCCATTGTTGTTTAATTTCGCTGGTTAGGGTTCAAACATTTTGTTGATAGTTTTGACTTTTTCTTCAATGTATAGGTCTTACTGGAATAGCTCAAGCTTCACATGTGGTAATAGATTGTTTTCATTAGTTTTTGCCCATATATACACACACTCTTGTCTCAGGTATTTCATGTGGTGTGCAGACAAAGGCTGTTGCTAAATCCGGTTCATATTGTGGTTAGTACTAACTCTCTATGCTCTCTGGGATGCTTGTTAGTTTCTACACGTTTCTAACTTGATGTAATTTTACTTGCTTGTCAATTTGAGAGCGACTAAATTAGAGTTGTTTATGTACTCATACTGTCCATATGTTCTATTCTGTTATAGGACTTGTTGCTGGTGTTTTCTCTTTTACTCGCTGTGGGCTGCAGAGATACCGGGGCCGAAATGATGCGGTTGGTTATATTTTGCTCCTTTATGTTTGGCTTGTTCTAATAAAGATTCTTTTTGGCCTGATTAATAATTATAGTTTGTTAAATTAGTGCTATTATTAACTCAGTTTGTGTATCCTAATTAAATTTGGTATAATGCTTCAATATTAGAGGATTTTACATGGTCACTTTAGATAATAGAGATTGAAAAAATATAGAACATCAACAAGGGGAGCCATGGAAAGAAACTCCTAGTGTTATCCTAATAGCGAATTTTCTTATCCCTTTGTGGAATTGTTGAATTCCTGCTGGGAGTTTGACCACAAATACTGACTGCAGTTTAGGTTTTGAACTGTCCTTTATGATGGAGCTTTACCTTGTTGGAAAAATCAGCAGCAAGTTTTAATTTTTCCCTCTTCAGATGTTTTATTTCAAACATCATTAACTGAAAATCTCTATACTTTGATGTATCTCAATTATGAGGCTAAACATTGCCCTGATGTTCATTTTCGTAGTGCTTTTTCTGGTGGTTTACACTATGAAACTTCCTTCAATTCAAGTAAGCACTAGTGCACTGCTGCTTGTTCTGGAACTAGGATAAGCTAAAAGTAGACCTTGTACAGATTTACTCTCATAATATCTATGTATCTCTTCTGTGTTTAGAATTTAATTGGAGTGCGGTTATTATTGACTGCACTATTGTTATCAATGATTTTCACTGCTATATCCTGAAATGGAAATAGAAAACATGTTTATATATATATATATACAAAACTGTGGAAGTGATCTGGGTTGATCACCAATTTTCAAGAATTTTTGCCCTCTACAGATAAATGCTCTGATTGCAGGAGCTGTAGCAGGGGCAGCTGTTGCTGCTGTGTCACGGAGCTGTTGGACAGAAGTTTTCAGGACGGCTGGCGTAGTTTCTGTCATCTGTGTTGCAGCTGACAGCTTTAAACCAATCTAAATATTTGCTGATAGTTTCCAGATGAAGGTGATTCTCATCTCAATTCCTCTTACAGTAGCCCTCAATCTGCATAATCAAAATTCAATATAAAGCTAAGGGAAATTGTTGATGCGTTAATTTTTTGTCTTTCTGTGGAACCGTGAAAATTCTTGAAATGTGCTTCTATTGAAATTTCAACTCCAAAATTTTGATATATCTTTTATGTATGTTTGTTTCGATCTGGTTTCCTTTTTTCTTTATTGGTTCCCTGTCTTCTATGAAATTGCTCCTAACTTGTGCTGTAATTGTGCCATAACTTGTTTTTAATTATTAAGATATAGATAGAAGAGTGTGAGGAGGTTTTGGTTGACTAGAAGTTGGTATAGGTTGTAGAAGTTGATAGAAGACTGTGAACTTGAGGTTAGAGTAAGTTGAGATACCAATTTCCTTTAATGAATATATGAACTCTTTTCTCTGTAATTGCTGCAGCTGGATCCAATTCATAGGTCATAGCACTCTCAATGATATTAGTTGCAGTAAATGATGCACCTCAAATTAAGGTTATAAGCATCAGTTAATTAATCTCCTATAAATGCATCTGAAAAAATAGAGAGTGGTGGTTGAAAATTTTGGTGATTGTCATATATGAAAGAGACTTTCTAGAATCTATTTTCAGAGAAATAGAATAATTTCTGAACTTAATTTTATTAAGAGAAGAAAACTTTTCATACTGCTGTAGAATAAGTACTTGGTTAGAATTGAATCTCCTACATGAGGTTGGTTAAATAAGGTTGTGGTTTTCAAATGTTGTGCTTTCTGTTTTTCTTTTTGATGGGAGATTAGGTTACCATCCTACATATTTAGAGTGTGTTTGGTAGGCAGATTTTCAATTAACGGTTAGATTTTACATTAGCGATTTGGAAATTTAGGTGTTTGGGAGAAGCTTTTTGATTAGCGATTAGATGTTCAATTAGCGATTTCCTGACAGCTATTTGATGTAACTGTCCACAAATCGCTAATCAAAAAGCTCCGATTGTACCTTTATTCATTTTTGGTTATTACAAAAATATTCTAATAAAAATTATTCTTTGAAAATATATTTTATTTTTTCATACACTTTAACTATATCTTAACTGTTTTTTATAAAAATAAATTTAAAATTATTTTAATATGGTTAGAAGTTTTTATGTTTTTTTTTTAAATAATAAATATTATATTTTATATTTTTAATTAATTGATGAATAAATTATTAAATATTTTTAATTAAAAATCGTCTAATAAATAAATACCAACACTAAAAAAATAAAATAAACTATTATAGATTAAAAATTATAAAACATAATATATTATCCTTTTACGTCATTTATATATAACTACTTCAACATCTCATTTCATTATTCTTACCAAACACTCAATGCCAAACACACACTCTTAGATGGTACAAAGTCTTGATTGCTACTAGCTACAAGAGCGACATTAAAAAAGAGATTAGATTTACATTGTTATAAACCATGAGTTATTTTATGTACTTTAAGCTAACAGCTGTTCTACAAATAATTAATGCATTCCCATCCAGATGTCACGATAAAAACGTTTTATGAAGGTTGTGTGGATGCAAAATAATAATTAGGTATAGTATTTGGCTTTAAAACAAAAGTGTGATTAAATTGGTGAAATTGGGTAGTTCAACAAAACATTTAATTTGGTAATTAGTAGTAGTTGATTTCTCTGTCCTGCCTTACCAATGTTTGCATATTCCATTTTATGAGGCTTGATTTAATATATATATATATATTTTTTTTTCTTGAAATGGGTTGATGAGGTAAGGACAAGTGGGTAATGAATGTAGGGAAAGATGCAGTAAATGGACTCACGAGACTTGTCCTTCACCTTCAATAACAATGTTTACCTTAATGGAAGGTTTTTGTTTACATTTATCTGTACACGACACAACTTAGCCGTGACCTTAAATTGTGTGATGAGTCCCAGTCCTAACCTATTGTTGAACCTAACCGAACACATGTTTATTGAAAATGGATCAGATCTAGAGAAGATTATTTGTTGAATTATATGTGAATCCATGAACATCAACATCTGGATTGGTACATGAGTGAACACAACACGCACAAGTAATCACTCATCAACATCGCTATTTATTGAAATAATTATACATCAATTGATTGACTACTAGATACTCCGATTGCGATGGACGAAGACGTGTTGATTTCAATAAAATAATCATCTCTGAAGAACAAATAGAGATGACATGGAGGGCTCAGTGATCGGATATAACATAGTCGAATTTGTCTGCTCAATTTGTAATATTTTATTTTTTTTAATGGAGGAGAGGATATTATATTATGGCAATTACATGTGTCCCATTCCACGAACGTGACCACATCCATAACTCATCTATTTATTTTGTCAAATAATAAAATAAATTATTACGTCAGCCCATTCTATAGAACAAAGACAAGTCATGGGATAGGATAGGACCTGATTTTTCTACTCATTTTATTTTTTCTGCTCCGTTATTAAAAAGCCAAACATTATTCAACTTTCTACTCCTCCTCCATCTCTATAAGTGAGATACACATTATTTCACCTTATTTGTCGCAAATCGAAACGCTCATATCTCTCTTATTTTAAGCACCGTTTTAGGCCTCCTTCTCTCTCTCTCCCTCTTCTTCATCTTCTTCTTCCACGATGGTTGTTGCAGATCCTCCATCCACCACCAAAATGGTCGTCGAGTATCAGGAGGTAACTAAAATCAAATACACATACATATATCTCTAATATCTACCTTTTAATACATTTGAGTTGAGTTATGTTGAATGTTGATATATGTACATCTAACAACAGGCGTACATAAGGAACGCTAGAGGAATAGAGCTTTTTACATGTAGATGGTTCCCTCTTTCTTCTCCAAAAGCACTTATTTTCATCTGCCATGGTACTCTCTCTCTCTGTCTATCTTGGTTGTTGCGATTATTTAATTTTATTATTATTTTTTTAAACATTTGTTCAACCACATGTATTTTGCAGGTTATGGCATGGAGTGCAGTACCTTCATGAGAGGTATTTATTACTCTTCTACACCTATTATTTTTTTCACCCACTTTCATATTCTCATCTTTATTACCACTACTTGCTTTACATTCCATTCATATCTTGCTTTTCTTCACAACCAATTTCAATAGAATTAGTCATCAGATCAGATAGTATATTAGTATTATAATAGGTGAATGGAGATGACGATTGTTAATAATAAAATTGAAAAATCAAAAGTCAGTAGTCCTACTACGTGTAGAAATATAACATAACAGATTTCCTCATCTTTATCTTCTTCAACTTTCCAATAAAGCTTATCTTCTACCCGTATATATCACACTTTACAAAAACCTTTACTAGTTGTGTAGGATATGTTTAGAAAGTGATGTTTGTACATATAAGATACAAAAATATTGTTTATATATATATATGGAGTTATAAGAAACTTCAATAACATACGTAATATGTTTGACAAAATTATATTTGAATAGAAAGTGATGCTTTCTACAGTCCCCACGTTTGATATATATGCTTGTGTTATATATGTTCTTTGTTTGATTGTGAAATGTAGAAGAATACTTAGATGGGTGGTGGGTCAAGTTATGATTTAATTCTTGACTTTGAAAGTGGTTTGGTTTGGTAGGCAAGCACATTCGTATATGAAACATCATTTCATTTGTTAGTTCAACTAGACGTACTACACTTCTATTTATTGATAATTATGTATTAGGTAGGTAGATTATGTTTCTATTATTTTGGGGCTTATTAATTATTTTTTGTTAACCGACGCTCAATTGTTGTTAGTTTGGTTGAAAACGACATCCCCACATTAGAAAACTCTCTTATTGTCTCTAATTACAAGTTCTATTAGATGAGACCATAATGCAAAAGCTGGAACTAGGCAGCAGCGCGGCTATTTAAAATATCATTATTGCATTTTCAATGAACTCAAAAGCATAGTAACAGAATTGGTTGGTAATAATAATGGAGGTGAAGATTGAATATAATGTAATGTGATGATTTGAATAGACTGTGGAACCAGGCTAGCAAACGCTGGATATGGTGTGATTGGCATAGACTATCAAGGCCATGGACGGTCCAAAGGTCCCCGCTGCTACATTAAGAAGTTCAAAAATATTGTTGATGACTGTGACCACTTTTTCAAGTCTGTGTGTGGTATGCAATCATAATGGTTTATTCACTCAAATTCATTTTCTCACATCATACTTAACCTGTGTGTGTATATGTATATATATCATTTTGACAGCACAAGAAGAGTACAGAGACAAGAGAAGGTTCTTATATGGTGAATCAATGGGAGGTGCAGTGGCACTTCTCATTCACAAAAACGATCCTTCTTTCTGGCATGGCGCAGTTCTCGTAGCACCAATGTGTAAGGTATTTGGAATTCAAGATGATTTGATATAGGACTATAAATATGTTATAATGTAAGAGAAGGTGTCTGCTTGCTAATTATTTTGTTGAAAAAATGATCAGATTTCGGAGAAGGTGAAGCCGCATCCGGTTGTTGTGAATATATTAACTTCAGTTGAAGAAATTATACCAAAATGGAAAATAGTACCTACTAAAGATGTCATTGATGCGGCCTTTAAGGATCCGGCAAAGAGGGATGAGGTGAGATTAACCTTATACTCACCTTTCTGAATTTGAGTATAGGAAGAACAAGTGATTGGAAAATGTTAGTTTTTGCAGGTTAGGAACAATAAGCTGATTTATCAAGACAAACCGCGATTGAAAACAGCTCTGGAGATGTTACGAACGAGCATGAGCCTTGAAGAGAGTTTACATGAGGTGGTTAACTTTTTTCTCATATTCAGGACTGCTAATGTTCTTGGTGACAAAAGCATAACCGTGTGTGTGTTTTTGGCAGGTGACGCTCCCTTTTTTCGTTTTGCATGGAGAAGCAGACACAGTAACAGACCCAGAAGTGAGCAAGGCGTTGTATACGAAAGCTGGAAGCAAAGACAAAACCATAAAACTGTATCCAGGAATGTGGCATGCTCTCACTTCAGGGGAGCCAGATCACAACATTGATATCGTATTCGCGGACATTGTAAATTGGCTAGACAAGCGCAGCAGCGAAGCTGATGCTACTATAAGCATACCAATTGATGCTCCATTAGATAATGTAGGAACCAAGACGCTGATGATGAATGAAGTGTCCTCACAAGGAAGGCGAAAGCAGCAGCAGCACAGAACCTATTTATGTGGATTGAAAGGAGGTAGAATGTTTCATCGTTCTGCAATGTAGCTGTTTATAATTATGGTTCTATTTGAACATTGGAGTCATTTTTAAGTTAAATGGGGGAAGTGTCATTTTTCTGCTGGTGCTAATTGCTGCTACAACTTATAAGCAAAGTAATAAACATCTAATTTTTACATATAATGTGTTTTTACCTTATTGACAGATTCTTTTCCATCTTCTGCAGATACGAAGCCTAATTGAAGTGTAATTTACACTAATATTATATGATGCTAGCTTTATGGAACGAAAGATGGATGATTGATATAAATATAGAACGGAACCACGTTCCCCGTCTGTCTTATCCAAATTTGAATTTTCTTTATTAAAAATTTATTTTTTTAAATATATATACGTATATATTAGTTTTAAAATAATAATAATAATAATAATTTTTAATACCATGTTGATCCGTAGAAATAATCAAAATTTTGAAAATCAGACCGACCAGCGGAACCCAACCCAATTAACTGAAAATCGAAAACTAAATCAGTCACATTCAACGTTAAAACCATTTTTTTCATAAATTGGATTGAACATTATTCCATTTTCAAAAAATTTTAATTTATACTTTCATCACCATATTAGGCTTTTGACTTAAATAACTTTTGACTTAAATAACTTAGACATTTCCATTGCTGTATTAAATTAATTTTTCCTATATATGATTATTATTATATTGTTGAAAGACTATGATCGCAAGTTTGTTTGTGTTTTATTCAAATTAGTAAATTTTAGTAGTTTATTAAGTGAAGAGTAAATAACTTTTATGTATGCGGTTTAGTTGCTGCACATTTCTATATTGGTTTTGTACCAGGTCTTTATTTATATATATATATATATATATATATATATATATATATATTTCTTCCCGGATTTGATCGATTAATAGTGAATTTTGTAGTCCAACTTTATTTAATATGTTGGTATAATTTTTGAAGTTTTTCAAATTTATTTTGAATTTTTTGTAAATTGTAAAAGACGGAATGTTTGGATAATCCTATATGATGGATAAGTCACGAGATTAAACCCTTTTCTTAAATATGCAATAGTTACTTCGATCAAAATGTATTCAACTATACTATGGATGGGTCCAAAATCAGATTATCATTCAGGTGTATTTTCCTTCAAAATTTGGATCATTTCCCAATGTTCAAGATTTGCGCTTATTTTCGGAATTCAGACCTAAATGCTAGTAGCCCATTTTTTAACTTGACCACTACGGAAATCCCCCATCAGTACGTGGCAATGTAAAACTAACAAATTCATGAACAGTAAATTTTGATCATTTGCAAGTTGTTTACTCTCTCTAGTTCGAAAAAGATGATCATCAGGATTTGCAAAATATCACATCAAACAAAGGGATGACGTGTTGTTTATGGAATGGGGTTCATTAGATTCCTAACAAAGTCAAGGTGGTTGTGGTGGAAGTTGTTACTCGAGTCTAGTTGCTCGAGTGAGTCCTTGTTGAGAAGCTCGCTAAAGTTTTGGTGAAAATGAACTTGAGATCTTGAAACTCTTCCTCCAAAAGAGTGACCCCTCACTTCATGAACTGCACCGCATATCTGCTTTTCTATTTTTGTGCTTGCGTAACTTGCACTACTTTGATTGCTTTTTGATCGTATTTAATAGGCTTACTTTAATCATTTTTGATCATATACTATTTATGTACCATATATATATATATATTAGTTGATTGCTCACATCATTTTCGTCCGTAGATATGTTATTGTGCTTCCAGTCACTAGTATGTTTGTTAGTTTGGAGATGTTTAAACAATTGTGATCATATAGGGATGTTGATTTGCTCACACACCTTTTAGATATACAGTATAAAAATGAAGTCACAATCGTAGTTAGTACCAACCTTTTCGTAGTTAGTAGTACTAGTTTAGGCACTCGATCAAAGTTACGTACAAATACAAATGGCGTAATTATTAGCTTTTGCTCCGAATCACAGCAAGCTTGTTTTGAGATTTTTCACTCAATCCCTAGCCTCATCCTTAAGTTGCGGTCGTGTATTGTTCAACTGTGATGTTCCGTAAAACTTCACAACTAGGGCTGGACATGAGCCGAGCTGAGCCGAGTTGGACCCTAACTCGACTCGGCTCATTTAATTTTGATCAAGCTCGAGCTCGGCTCATTTAATGAACGGGCTTATTTTTTTAAGCTCAAGCTCAACTCACTTAAAGCTCACGAGCTCACTTAAAGGTCACGAGCTGCTCGTGCTCAATAAACATACTTAATAACTATACTAATTTTGTATAGTTTATTTAAAATAATAATTAATTTATAAGGAAGAGACACTTGATAATATGAATTATATTTTTATATTATTTTAGTTTATAGAATTTTATTTTTATTTTTATTTTCGATAGAAATTATGTGAATACGCATCTAAATCAATTTCGTTGAAAATGTGAATTTTATTTTATTTTATTTATATATCTATGTATGTATTATATTTTATAATTTTATTAATAAAATTTATCGAGCTAGCTCACGAGCCAACGAGTCAAACACATCCAAGCTTAAACTCAACTCATTTAATAATCGAACTAAAAATTAAAACTCAAACTTGACTCGCTGGCTCATGAACAAAGTTTATCGAACAATTACCGAATCGAGTCACGAGCGACTCACGAGTCGACTTGACTCATGTCCAGCCCTATTCGCAACTATACATATATGAACACAATTGAACTAGCGTAATGCTGCGACAAGAGCTTTGTTTGAAGTTTATTTCGTCAATCTCCATGTGAGCCCTATATTTTAGTTTGATGAACTAAAAATATTATACCATAATCAGGCAAATAGGCTCTTTGTTATTCGGATTTGGCCGAAAGCGATCGAGTTATATGTTGTAATAATAATTGGACATTACATTTGATGGGTTCAATCGAAAGATTAACCTTCAATTAATGCAATATGATTTCACTCCAAAGACTATACTACCATTAGTATTTAATTCGATGTGGTTGTGGGCATAATTTGGTGCCCTTTTTTTAAGTTTGAATCCTTAATATGTTTCAAGCGTAATTTGAATCTCCAAGTTGTATATTTTTGCTGCGATGCTTTGGAATCATGACTTCTTGTTGGCGATCCAAGATGTATGCAATTATCTGTCCCCCTACGAGGGTTTCGAAAATTATTTTAGATCAAAGTTTTGTATGTAATGCAGAGTATTTCAAGTATTTTCTTGTGTATCACTGTCAAAAGACTTAAATGAATTTTGGCGCCCCTGTCAAGGGACTTAAGTGGGCTTTCATATGTACAGCTGCCGAGGGACTTAGATGGATTTAGGTGTCATTGTCAAGGAATTTAGATGAACTTTAATGTGTATTGCTGCCAAGGGACTAGGCGGGTCTTAATGCCACTGTCAGGGGCTTTACGTGGGCTTATATTTCATCCACTACTAGAGCCTTATGTGGGTATGCATGCCACTATCAAAGGCTTTACGTGGCCTTATATTTTATCCGCTGCCAGAGACTTATACGAGTCTTCATGCCACTACCAAGGGCTTTATGTGAACTTTGTCTTCCGTTGTTGTGGGACTTATGCGGGTCTTCATGTCACTTTCATCTTAGGGAACTTATGCAGGTCTTCATGCCACTACCACGGGCTTTACGTGACATATATTTCGCTCGTTGTTGGAGACTTGCACGAGTTTTCATGCCACTATTAGGGGCTTTACGTAGACTTTGTTGGAGTGTACCATTGTCGGAGACTTAAATGGATTTTATTGATCGCGCAGAGGTGTGAGAAGCACAATGTATATAGGGTACAAAATTAATTTGTACTGAATATCATACCTTATTGAAAAAAAGGAAAAATATAAGCATCGTTAAAAATCTCATAGTGTCACTTATATAGCGAGATAAGTTAGAAGTAATACCTCTTTATAGGTTAAAAATAATACCTCTTTAGATGGAGTATGTTCCAACCGTGCTCCACTCTTTTTCCTTCCTTCATTGCTAGCTCGTATGCTCCTCAACCAACCGTCGTCTTTATTTGGTAGGGTACCTCCTAATTTGCTTCCAACTTCGAGTGTCCATGCTCTTTTATGTTTATCGTAAAATTTGGTATGAAAGCTCGGATGAAGATTTCATATATTTTACACATATTCTTTGATACATAATCTGTCATGTCCGCAAGTAGAGGTTATTCAATTTCATAAGTTGAAAACTTTTTACGTCATTATTTTTCGTTCAAGGGTAAATTGGTCACTTTGGAAATATTTGAATTTTCGGTTTGACCATATATTTTGAATGATTTGATTTTTCGGGCAATTTTGAAATAAAAAATGAATCTTGAAATATTTTGCAATTATTTTTCAGTTTGGATCAAATTAGAATTTGAAAGAAATCTGTGTTTATGAAGATATTTGCCATACATATATAAGTGAAATAATAGATTTAGAAATCACTTTTATCAGATTAAGAAAACTAGTGTAATCGTGTTTCCTCTTTTTCTCTCAACCAAATTCCTTAGCCACAAATTTCCAAATTTCGTCTTTCAAGAATTCAAGGTTGAAAATCTTGATTTTCTTGTTCCAGGAAACATTCTTGATTATTTTCTTGATTTAAATAGTTTTATTTATGTTTTGATTTCAAGATTGATTTAGGGTTTTGAATGGGGGTTTTTGAGTTTCTAATTGATTTGGGTTTTGAAACCATTGATATTTAATATACGTTTATGAGTCTATTTAGGTATGATTAAGGTTCTTTCACTGTCCAAATAAAAACCCTAACTTTCTGAATTCATTATTTATTTTATTTTTGTTTCGGTCTAGGTCAAATTGGTGATTGTCAGCCAGAGTGATTCGGCTTTGGATTAGCATAGACAGGTTAGTAGTCGTGTTTAAGCCCTCACGATTATATGTTTCTGTTTGATTCTCTGTGTATATATGATCAATTTAATGTAATATGCATATTTGAAAGGTTGCAATTGAGTTGTAATATTAAGCTGCATTTGGATATAAAATGCCTAATTGACTCTCTGAATTATAAGTGTGATTCTTTCTGTATAATTATGTTTAGTTTGTGATTTTCAGATTTGGGAATAAATATCTTTCCTATGATAATAAGAAGAATATAAGTTCTGTAAATCTGTATAAAATCTTGTCCTAGGTAAATATGATAAAATCAGTATGCTGTAGAGAAATTAGATGTATACATCGATGTGCGAAAGCGTATTAGGCACTGAAAGCCAACTTATTTTTGGGTGCAACGACATATTCAGGGATCTCTAATCCATTCTGAAGCTTTGCTCATTCTGGGTGCGACAACATCATTCAAGGATCTTTGATCCACTCTGAGGGTTTATCCTATCTCCGTTTCTGCTCCTGATTTCGATTATTAAGTTAAGGACAGGTCTGGTAAGCTAAATACCTGATCATAAAATAATAAACTAAAATCAGTTAAAGATAAGAATTGATTTTGATATTGCTTTTGTATGGTTGATATGAATTGCTTTTGATTATTCGTGTTGCTTGATAATTGGGTTCTAACTTGTGGGTAGTATGGATTTTGACTGTTAACTCATCATATGAGATAGGAATGGACCCAACTAGATGCTTATATATTTAAATAGCGAAAAGAATAACTGGAATAGGCTAAAATCGAGTTATTTCAGCCTCTGGTCGACCTCTTTACCGAGCTAAGTACCGAAACAGTTTGGTGAGCCTTGAGACCAATAACAATATTGTCTGTCTGAATTAATTACCGACTTAGCTATCGAATTACAGTTAAGTTAGGTACAACTTAGGAGACAAATTTGGCTCTCTGGCCGAGCTCTTCACCGAGCTAAGTATTGAATTCCAATTCGATGAGCTTTTGAGTCTAACAATACTGTTTGTTTGAATTAACTACCGAACTAGCTGTCGAACTACAATTCAATATAATTGTAAGAACCTAAATAATTGTTCTGTCTGAGTTCATTACCAAACTACAATTTGGTAAGGCTTGAAGTGTCATTTGTCCGAATTGCGTCCCGAGCTCCGTGCCGAATTATAGTTCGGTGTCGGACAATCATTCAAAATAATTTGATAACTTTGAAAGCTAATTTCAGACAGTAATTGCAATAAACTATAATCATTTATCCTAGATCATTTAAAGGGGATTAAAATAAGGATAATTTAGATTATTAAACAACTTGTTTGCTCATGTTTTGGAAACCATGTAAGTTAGGCAAGTTACTTGTGTTGCATGTCATCTTAAACTGTTAATATAAAACGCATCCTGTACGTGTATGTTGGGCATTGGCTTACTAACCAGACATCGATAGTCTGACCCTCATGATTTATACCTTTTGTTTTGTATGTTTTGATCATGTTGGGATGGAATTGCTGAGTTCGGACAGTCAGATGGTGTAGTGAGGATATGTACACGCATGTCAACATCAGTCATCATCTAGCATCATCTGGCATCCATTTTACAACTTTGATTTCTTATGTTGTTTTGATTTTGGATTTATTTCACAACTTTTTTATTAGTCAATGTTTATTATATTGATCTTGGTTATACTATGTGGGACTTTGTATTTGGATATTCAGATTTGGTACACTTTCGATAATAGTTACCTTTTTGTTATTATTTATTATCTATGTTTGTATGTATATGTATATGTATCTATTATGTCATCTGTTGTGTGACATCCATTCTCTGCATCCTATTTTCGGGGTGGGGGTTCGAGTGTTACATAATTTAATTGTTCACTCTTGAGGTTCATCTGTTTTGTACATTATTCATAAATTTGGAGTCGATCCCATGATTCATAAAGCATGTACGACCAATTTTTCCCAAACTACATAATGCTAATTTTTATACTTTCGAATTTGTTTTGTATATTACTGCTCCCTGTATAAATATCCAACAAACAATTGGAACGAAAATATTAAGGAAATTATGCTGTGTATATTCTATATGAATTTAGAGCTAATTCAATGGTGAAACAAGAAGTTATAGCCACATGCATCCGACTACACATGGCCAAATCTTGCATGTTGAGATCTATTGGTGACATTGTATCTCCTTATTGAAATCTTTGAATAACAATTTGAACGGTCGACTGATATCTTCAAGAGTGGTGAAGATTCGATTAAAATTTGACATCGATCTACCTATTTAGATTCGACTACGCATTGTTGACTTCTATATGTTGAGATTTTTAATGGCATTATATCTCCTTATTAGGATATCCAAACGATGATTCGAACAGTCAGATGATTGCTCCAATGTAATGAAGATGCGATTGAAGTTTCAAGTCGATCTAATTTCAAGTCGATCTAATGGTTAAATAAAAAGTTATAACTATTTAAATATTACTATGCGATGTTGAATCTTTTTGTCTGATGAGATTTATTAATGATATTTTATCTCCTTATTAAAATCTCCAAAAGACTATCCAAACGGTCAAATGATTGCTTTAAGATGATGAAGATTCAATTAAAATTTAAAGTTGATGCGATGGTGGACAAGACCGATGTGCTACAAACATGAAATCTGTGCAAGATAAAATCATTCATCCTTTTTCTTTTTTGTGTCGCTTTTTTACAATTGGATCGGAGGTGTCTTATGCCAATAATGTTGGTTTCTAACTACTGCAACTATCTTTATCAGTAAAACTTACCGAGATATCCATCAAAAGATGTATGAATTAGTTGAATCCTAGGGACCACCGTGGGCACCAAACTAGTGTGGTAAAATCATAAGAGAATTCCTAATATCAAATTTCTTCCTAGTTTTTTTAGGTTTTTTAATGAGAGAACTGATATTTTATTGGTAGATATTTTGGCAGAGGTTCGACAAGTAAATTATTAATCCTTTTGCATTGAGCTTCAGGGCTCTATTTATAAAGTTTAAAAGAAGTTGATTTCTTCTAGAAAGTGAAATCCTGCTTGTTTTCTTTTCTTCAATTTGTCTTTCCAATTTTAATATATTTAGATCTTAAATAATTAGAAAATAATAAATATATATTTTATTAATATTTAACCATTAATAACTAGATTATTATTGAACAGCTGGACTCATAATCTCTAAAAGAATCATGTTGGGCTTCAAATATCCGGTCCGGGTCTGCCACAAGGCCGTAGCAGGGCTCAAAAGCCTTTGGTCAAGTGTAAGATATTTCAATCAAAATACTCATATGATGAATAAGTCACGAGATCAAACCCTTTCCTTAAGGGAGTCATAGTTACTTCGACCGAAATGTATTCGGCCGTGCTATAGATAGAGATCCTTCAAAGTTTGAGTCATTTCCCTATCTTCAAGAATTGAGTTTATTTTCATAATTGGAACCCAAATACCTATAGCTCATTTTTAATTTGACCACTACAATATACAGTTAAAATATTTGTTTTTAAAAATAAATTATTAGTAAATAAAAATGTATACAAATTTAGTTTAACTTAAATTAAAATTAAATATTTAAAATATTAAAAAATTATATCTATATACGGATAGGTGGGTGTCCCAACATGTCTCCGTCTATGTCCGTGTGTAATTTTGCTCTTAAAAAATCACAGTTTGGTGAGTTGTCGGTTGGCTTAGCTGACCAGACTGCCACCATATTTGATTGTTTATAAGTTGCTGTATGTTTCTATTCTAACGGTTTTCCTCCACCAACTCTCTATATTTGCATTCCACCATTGCTCTTTGACTATGTCATCTCCAACATGTACTTAGATAAATATATAAACTATTCAAATTTAGCTATACAAATGACTTGATCAAATCCTGGTGGTTGTAACTTAAATGAACTGAACCCAAAAACAGAACTACATTTAACAAACAATAAAGTCAGTTTGATCTACGACAAGGTTTGTGCTAGGGAATTGGTATCTCTATAATATTTATATTGATCTAATAGCATTAAAACTCACAGAGAGATAAATCTTTGAGTCAATATATATATATAGATCGCTGTCTATATTTAAGCCGCTTAAAAGGGATTGTAATATAGAAATTACAAAGAAGACAATTTAAAAAATGCTAACATAAACACCTCCCATACCTATTCAAACATAACAAACTTCATCTTCTCCATTTGCTGCTGCTTTGCTGTTGCTGCTACCATATTTTGTTTGAGCTAACAAGTCCTGGATGTTTTCTTGCACTAAACAAATACCCAAAACTCGTTCACTCTACAAGTATGTATATTTTCTATATATGCTCGCTCTGCTTAGTTTGATGATTTGGTGGTAGTGGTACCACTACCTTCCTTGTGGTCACCGAAAATTCTTTGCCTGAAATCTTTGACCATTAGAGGGAGACCCTTACGCAGAGACACCTTGGGTTCCCATCCAAGCAGCTCTTTGGCTCTGGAGATGTCAGGCTTTCTCTTGTGTGGGTCATCTTCTGTGTTGGGTTTGAACACTATTTTTGCATTTGGGTCGATTGTTTCCTGGACCACCTGCAGCATCAACAGGTGAAGAAGACTGCTCAGTTACCAATAATGATGAAGCGAGGACAATCATTTGGAGAACTCATAGACATTTTAATGATTTACAGGGATAAAAGAGCAGCACATGAATGTCAATGTCAGATATGTAAAAATGTGGTCCTGGTATGTTTCAACTTAAAGTCTAATATGTGCATAATTTGGAAGATAGAACAGAGAAAACAAAGAACAGATTGATAATTCATCAATGACAAACAGAGAGTAGAAATATGCAGATAGAAAGAACATTTAAGTTCAGAAGTATCTATCTCGATATATGAGAAAGAAAGATACTGCAACAGTAGATTATATGATGCAAATAAGTTTTAGTCCAAAATGCCCTTTTTGTGCTTCTTTACACCAGAGGTGAAAGGGGCTCTGAAAATGCAAGTATAGAGAGCCAGACAAAAAACATAGCAAAGTTGAAGATGCTTACCTCAGCAAGTTCAAGCATGGTGAATTCGCCAGGATTTCCTAGATTAAAAGGTCCCACATGTTCTCCTTCCATCAAACGCATCAAACCCTCCACCTATTTCATACAAACATCAACAATGTATCATAATAGTATCAACCGGCAATAATTTCAGTTGATATTGCTAATATACAGGAAGGTAGGGACCTCAACACATTGATTCTACCCCACAGTTATAAAACATTATTATTTCTAACAAATGTTTCCATTTGAAAATGAAATGAAGCTTGGTACTGTCTCACATACAACCTCCCCAAAATGTTCAGCAAAACATTTTCAATCAAATCACAAAAGCATTAAATAAACATTACTTGCAGAAGCACTGAAGATGCACCAGGAATTTGTATGGAAAAACTCAAGATGCAAACATCATGCTTAAAACCGACAAATGCGGCAATTAAGAGATCAATGGCCCACACAGGACAGTCTCTGGCTCTGAGTCTCCAGTCACATGATCTAATGCATAACTAGTTAACACTTGTCATTTGGAAATTTAAAAGCAAAACACCAGGACAACAACTGTCACATCTTGGCTGTGCTAAATGGTAATTACCCATCAACCTTCTTCCCACAAAACCTTACATGCCCAATGAGAATTACATACATAGTTTGAACCCAAATAGCAAGCACAAGATCATTTATTAACTTTTCTTCATTTAACATCTGAATAAAGTAGCCTCCAGAGAATCTAGTATTTCTAATAACATAGAACAAAAATACTCCTATGCATACATCCATGAATTATATGCCAAAAATAAAATAAAAATTTTAAAAAAGAGCAACTATAATATCAATTAAATAAAGAGAAGAATCACTCACCAAATCAGAAACGTATTGGAAACTCCTAGTCTGCTTCCCATCACCATAAACTGTCATAGGCTCCTTCCTTAAAGCCTGCACCATAATGCACCACTCAAATTGAATAACATGATTATCACAAGACGACCACCACCCCACTACATTTAATGTCAAAATCAATAATAACCTGAGCAACAAAATTGCTGACCACACGACCATCATCAATACACATTCGAGGTCCATACGTGTTGAAGATCCTAGCAATTCTAACCTGAAAATGAAAGCCAATTAACACGTACAAAAATTATCAATTTTTTTTCCTTAATGATGACATTCATTATACATTAGATTACAATATTAGATCTACCAAACCCCAGATTAAGTAATAATAAAGCAGTGGTGTTAAATTAATAATAAAGGCAAACCTCAACGCCGGCTCCTCTATGATAGTCCATGGTCAACGTTTCGGCAGTTCGCTTTCCTTCATCGTAACAACTTCGGACACCTGTCACACATTCCCCAAAAAGAGAAAAACTTTTTGTCACAATTTTTCAGATCTAGACTTCACTATTTAAAACTATACACATCACTTCTCCAATTACAATAACATCCCTTAAGCTATTGTCATTTTACTCTTTTGACCTGCCTACCACTCACTTTCCAGCTTTTACTGGTTTTTTCACCGCCCAAAACACAGACATATAAGAATGAACAAAAACATAAATTGATATGAAGAAGACGACATTGTGAGGCAAAAAAAAATGGCCAATCAAAAGATGTCATCAGATCTAATTCTAGGTTTTACAAAAACAAGAAAAGTGAGAGTAATTGAGAGAGAGACCGATAGGATTGACGTTGCCCCAGTAAGTCTCCTTCTGTGGATGTTGAAGAGGATCTCCGTAGACCTCGCTTGTGCTTGTTAACAAGAATCTAGCTCCCACTCTCTTCGCCAAACCAAGCATGTTCAATGTCCCAACTACATTAGTCTTGTAAATTTCAAAGTCAAAGAAAACATAAACACAAACACATAATGAAATGAAATTCGAAATTCAAAATTGAGAAAATAGAAAAGGATATGATAGTCTTGACAGGGTTAAACTTATAATGAACAGGTGAAGCAGGACAAGCGAGATGGTAGATCTGGTCAACTTCAAGCAAAAGCGGCTCCACCACATCGTGTCTAATCAGCTCGAAATTCGGATTCCCAAAGTGATGCATCACGTTCTCTTTCCTTCCGGTGAAGAAATTATCAACGACGATAACACTATCCCCTCTCGCAATCAAACGGTCGACAAGATGTGAACCGACGAAACCGGCCCCACCAGTAACCACAATTCTCAACCCCTTACTTTTCAACCCCAACGGCACCTTCCCGCCCGACCTGAACGTCGTATGTGCTCCCACCACGGCCGGGACGTATGAAGAAGATTCGTGAACCGTCGTGTAGACGGTAGGCTCGTAAGGCGCTTTGGAAGAAGACGGTACGACGGCGAAAAACAGAGTGGCGATGACAATGCCGACAAGGACAAACACCAGACGCTGTTCGCGGAGCATGTACCGGATTGGTCGGGTGACCAGAAACCACGGTTTTATGGGTTTAGGCGAGTATGAATCCGTCGCCGGTTGTGTCTCGTGACCTCTAAATGTCAGCTCCGATGTTCCCATCCTCGAATCAAAATCTCAAAATCGTTGAGATCAAGAGATGGGAATTGACTCGGACAGATTCGAAGATATTTTAAGTGAGTCGACTCAGGCCGGGAACTCAGTCGCCGGACTCGATTAAGTTTTTATTTTTGGTTTTGAGAGACTGAGTGGGGTTTTTATATAAAAAGTTTAGGGAGGTTGAAAATGAGGACTGGTTTTTCCACTTAACTACCAAAATGCCATTTTTGGTTTTTGTCGATAAGTTTCTGTTAGGTGTGAAGTTATTCTAATTTATCACATAGTAGTATATTAATTTGAGTTCACTTTAAATTTCTCAAGTCGTCTAATTTGACTTTCTGATTAATAATAGTATATTTTTATTTTTCCCTCAATAGCATGAATTTCGAAAACTCTTTTGCGTCTAGATTATTTTAAGATGTCAATAATATTTAATTTATATTGAAAAAAATAATATTTCTTAAAAATTATTCATTTTTCGAAATTTTTACCTATTATAAATTTTTTTAAATAAAAAAAAATAGTTAGTACTACTTTATATTATTTATGATTTTTTTATGGCGTAACATAATCAAATCTGTGTGCTTTGATGCATATTTTCTTTATTTGCAAAAGAGATTAATGAGTTTCTAATTAAAGTTATATCACTTTAGATTGAGATTAGATGCAAAAGTAAAGTAGGATGCATATTCATTAAGAAACTAATTTCGTATTAATTGCGCTCTATTTTTTATTTTTTTTTGGTATTCACTTCCTATTAATTAGGGTCATAAATTTAAATAAAATAAATTAATATAATTTAATAAAATAATTTTAAAAATCCAAAGAAAAAATTGTTATTTAAAAATATATTTTATTATTTTTATTTTAAAATATTTTAATATATGATTTACATTTTTTGTGTTTTTCATTTGTTGCCATTAATTTTTTAGAATATGGTTGGAATTGAATTTTCAATTGGCCATCAACATTTTAGATAATATTAAAAATTAATTATTAGATTAAATTTTAAATTAGTTATTAAGATAATTGTCGAATCCAACACTTAATATAATTCTAGTTTTTTAAATTAGCTATTAGATATAAAATTACTAAATTTATTATAACTATAAATATAATTTAAACTATAATAGTGTAATTAATTATAAAATAAAGGTTAATAAAATAGATCACTATTAGTGTTTTGGTTGAAAGATGTATTTAATAGTTTTCACAAATACTATTTTAAACGCTAATTGAAACATTAAACGCTATTGACAAATACATAACTTTTTTTTAGAAAATACTAATTTATAATCTAAATGTTAATTGAAAATCTTTTCCGAACACATAGTGTGTGTTTAGCATTAGTTGTTATATTAGATGTTGGTTTAATTGTTGAAGAATTGATTAGTTGCTAACTGTTAAAGTAAATATTGAAATAAGGGTATAACAATAAGATGTTAAATTAAATATTGAAATAACTATTTAATAACGAGATGTTCAAATATCTGTTAGATATAAAAATGACGAAAAAGAATAATATACTTTTTTTTAACTTATTGTATAATTTATTTCAATTTTTAATGATAATATTTATTTTTAAATATTATTTTAGATTTTTAGTTTATTATCTATATTATTATAGTTATCAATTAATTAAAAAATAAAATATAAATTAATTAAAAAAAAAGGTTATTTAAGATTTAATCACATTTAATGAATAAAAATATTATTAAAATTAACATCATTTACCGCAAATAAAAAATAAAATAGTAATAGCTGTTTTAAATTAAAAAATAAAAATAAATAGGAGTAAGATTCAAATTAGATTTTTTTTTTTATTATTATTATTCAAATTAGATTTTAGTATTGCTAAATGTATTTTAGTAATATTTACAATTTGGCGATGGTTAACTAGGAGTTTTTTTATTAGTGATTTATGGATAGCTACTTCAAGTCACTAACTGAAAATCGTTAATTAAAATCCTAATTATTAATAATAAAAAATTTCCAAGCGGCTAAATTGCTATTGAAAAATTTAACCGCGGCTTAAAAATCTACCAAACACATATTTAGTGTTTTAAAGTATTTCCGATGAAATGCGGTAGAAGTATTCATTTTTTTTAAATGACTTTTATTTCATTTAAAACTCAAATTTTGGCAGTTAACTTTTTGTAATTTAAAGTTTTTTATATTATTTTAAAAAAAAAAAAACTAAGTCCATTCTTATTTCTTAAAACAAAATAATCATGATGAATCAAAACATATAGATTTCATTTTTTAATCTATTTTTGTTTCTTAAACTAAAAATGAATCAAAACATATAGATATTGACTAATGAACAACCAAATATGATCTGTATTCCAGTCGAGCGCGAGTTTTATACTAATATTAGGCTCAATATTGGCTTGAGGCTTTCCAAATTTTGATATTTAAATGTAAAGTTGAATTCATGAGCTAAAATATAGGCTAAAGCTCAGCTCGTTTAAATATATTAAGTAAAATTTTATTTTAATATATTATATTAATATAATTATATATAAAAATACAATATACGAGGTTTGTTCTAACTCAATGAACTCGTATGCTTTTAACTTGTTGGCTCAATGCTCGACTAGACTCAAATTCAGCTCATTATAAATTTATTTTAATCAGATGTTGAATCTAACTGTAGACAAGTCGAGCCCAAATTATATATGATTCGACTTGGTTTATTTTCAAACTTATTGAAAATTTTATCAAGCAACAAAATATATGATTCAGTGTATTTTTCATCGAAAAATAATTTTAGGTCGAGAGATGTATTAACATTATGAATCACCAAACAGCAATGTATATAATAACTAATCAAAGTACCATGTTGTCGATATGTATATTATGAGCTATAAAATGAAGAGAAAAAAAAAAAAACCCACTGTGATCCATAATTAAAACAGAAAAATATTAAAGAAGAAGACATACGGATAAAGTTTTCTCAAACAAATATGATTGATAAAATTATATTAAAAAAAAATCGTGAACTTGACAAATAAAATACACATTGCATTTGGAGAAAATTTCATAATAAGATACCATAACTTAAGTTCACTCAATCACCTAAAAAAATTTTGTTATTAGGTTATTAAGCCCAGCTCGCACTCCAAATCCTAAAAAATACACCTGCAACATACAAATATCTTACTTTACCACGCGTAAACAAGCAAAATTGTCATCTCTATCCCTTAGATTTTCTTAATTCATAGAAGTCGTCTTAATATCATGCATATCAAAATATAAACTACTCATATACATATCAAGTCTCAAATTCATCAAATGACTTATTATTTTAGGTTACTCGGTTGGCAAGTAATGTCACTGGCTAGGTAACTTCAAACCTAAGTATTCTTCAATTTTTTTTTTTTTACCATATTACAATTATTTCATTTAATTCATAATCATACATCGTCATTCAGAGAAAATGAACTATTTTCAAAGTACTTATAACTTTTAAAAATGATTTTTTTTATGTTGTAAGAAATTTTGGTTTTAAAATTATTTATTCAAAAAATTTAATAGGAAATGGATTCTGAATTATTTAGAATTCCAGACATGTATTGAAATTCCTTTATATTAAAATAAACATGTTTGGAAAAGTTAGAATGTGAAAAATAAATTTTTGAAAATTAACTATTCTTAAGTGTTTAGGAGGTTACTTAAAGGTGATCTCTTAGTATGCTCTCAAACATCATTAATGTTAAATTACAATAATTTGAAAGAAACAATCCTTCATCATTCATGATGATCGACTCATCCTCCTCCTCATTATTCGAGATGATCATGGTCTCCAGATTTGAGGGTTCAAGAGGGACCTCTATCTTAACGTCGTCCGCATCAATAGTGTGCGGAAGGGGAGCATATATTTTTGGCGGAAAACACCTCAGGAAGAGGAGGTAATCCTCTATTAACCCCAAAGGATGTACCTTTAAGAAAGGGGCTGCAAACATCAATGCTGATCGTATCTCATAGAATGGATAGAAAAAAGCAAGTTCATGATAAATCCAATTACTCTGATAGAAGAAATTGAACCAATAGAGATTCGTATGGAAAAAGAAAAAAAAACAACTACAGGTGCAAATGTATGCTAAAAAATAATGACAAAATAATTTTAAAAATGCCACAAAAATAAGCATAAACAAATAAAAATAATTTTTTTTTTCTACTGTTGGCAACATGCATCAGTGAATGGCTGCACGAGTCAACGCCATATGGCAAGCTGTAAGGTTATCATGTGGTGCTGACGTGAATGGTCAAAAGGTCCCGTCAGGGTTGTCGTAACACCACATGGACGTACACGTGTACGCTGACGAGCCGATGCATCAATGTTTACTAAGTAGTAACCCGTCTAGTCAATGCAATACGCCTTGCTGGCGTGTGCACGCCACGTTGACAACCACCAACGGTCGTCTAGTCGATCTATTTCAATGCTCCAAAGAACCAGTGGTCTCGAATTTTTAAAACCATGATCAGAAAACACTAGTTTTAGTTAAAACTCTCAAAATGGGATTGGTTTATATTTTCCCAAATCTGGTTTTCAACTTTTTGAAAAACAAAATCTTTTTTCAATCTTATTTTCATTCTGAGAAAAATTAAAGTGAGAATAACATTTTTGTTTGAAGTCCAAAAATTTCATAAAATATACCAAATCAAAAGGTTTTTTTTTAGATAAATTTATTGGTATAAGTTTTGAATTTTTTTTTAAATCGATTAAGAACGGAACAAACAAGATTCGGCAGCGGTTACACTTTAATGTTAATCAAACATTTATGCATCCAGAAACTATATATCCATACATATACATTCTAATCATTCATGCTTAATCAACGACTGTATCAATAAGCACAATTCAACAGTAACATGACGCTGATACGAATATTAATTATACAATTATATATCTAAACAATAAAAACTATAATCAAAATTATATATCTAAACAATAAAAACTATAATCAAAATATATAATTAAGGAATTGTGATTGTTTTACTATTTTGGTTTATTGATGTTGTAGAAGTTCGATTGATCGATTACAAGTCATCCATTAAAACTTTCAACGTCGTTTATTTTTCCTGTGTTTTTTTTTCTTTGTTTTTGTTTTTCAACCGAGAAAGAGTAATTTACTTATTTAATTTACAATCAAATATTTCAGTAATAACCAACTGTCCACCACCGCATCAGAAATATTGTTGATCTCCTAATTTCACGTAGGAGTTTTAATCCAATGATAACTCCTAGTTGGTTAAGTTATAATATCCATGTTGCGGTAATATTTAGTAACATGGACCGAACCACTTAATGCACTCATTCCCAAAATTCCAATAATATAACTGCCTATCATAAAAGAATCTTATTATTCTTACTTAATGATCAAATTTCACAATATCTTTTATTTATTAATAAAAAATAAAATAAAATCAATTTTTAATTTTTTTTACATGATATACATATACTAAATATTATAAATTTTATTACAAAATTAACAAATGGTATCGTTTAAATGAGATTTTTTCATTATTTTAAAAATATAAAATGATATTTATATCAAAATATTAATTCATATGCAATTTATTATTAACAATAACTATTCTCTTTTAGAGCATCTCCAGTGGAATGTGAATTTATTGGTTTGCACATCCACGTGGACATTCTGGATTTTTTATTTAAAAAATCTACTCCAATGGCAGAAAAAATAATAGAGGGTGTGGAGTAGAGCTTCTATTTTCCACGTCCTAATTTACGGTGTCAATCATCAATTTTAATATTTTAAAATTGTAATTATCATATTTCTATTTAAATTTTAAATTAAAAAGGAAATAGAAATTTAATTTTAATAGATTATAAATTAGAGAAATCCGAATACACAATAACCACTATGGACGATTTTTATTTTTTTTTCTCCAAAAATATTATTGTTGACACGTCATTATCCACACCCTCTATTTACCATGCCACATTTGCTTCAATTCACTAAACCATTGGAGATGCTCTTAGTGTACCATTTCCACTGTATCTTTAATTTTTATTATTTTTTTTTATTTATCAAAATATCAACCAATCAAATTAATTTTTAATAAATATCTGCATGCCACTTATTAAAAGCACTCATTGTAATTTTACATATCATTATAAATAACAAAGTTATATTTTTATTATGTTGAGGTCCCAGTGCTCTGCCCCTGCTTATCTGTACATGAACGATCTTAGAATATGTTTCACTTTATACTTGAAGTAAAATTGCAACCAAAAACTTGGTGAATCAAAGAAAAATTCATGTGATATGAACTAAAAATACCCTCAAATATTGCATTCTTAGCGGGCAAAAATATTTTTAAAATTATATATTTATTTTTATAATAACAATTACCATTGCCAATCAAAAGGGCAAAGTAAACCATAATTAAGATATTATTATATACATTAATGGTAGCTTTAAAGTGAAGTCAAATGGTACAAATTGAGATTAATTTATCTTCAATTTTAGGTATCTAATTCATTCATTGTCCCACTACCACCAATAAGCCTACACCTAGAATAATATAAAGCCAACTAAAAAAAGCCTTAATTTGTTCTTAGGGGAATGACTTGTCAAATATTGTCTCACCATATTTTCTATAACGGAAATTGTGGATTGGATTATTTTTCTTTTAATATCTATTTCAGTTCTTGTGATATCCATTTAAAATATAAATATTTAAATTTGATTGAGATAAATGATGAATTAAATAATATATTTAAAATATAAAATAGAATAATTTTATATTTAACTACTCCTTTATTAGTTATCTAAAATCCGGTTATTCTTTAATAAATTAATAATGATTCAATTGAATGGATCCGGATACCACGTTTCAATGTTTAATGCAATTAATTTTAATTATTCTTGTTAAGTGGGAAAGAAATTTTTTTTTTTTTTTTTAAGAAAAAGGAGTAGAAAGTGGAGGTAAAGTATATGAGAAAAATAATCGGCACGTGCATTTTAAACAAAGAACCCCATCTAAGCAAAGCGTTCCCCGAGTATCATAAAACCAAACTAACTTGTAATTTATTACATGATTTTTTATTTTTTTAATTTTACCATTCTTCTTCCTAATTCGATATTATCTATAATTTCCTCACACAACATTCCCACCGTAGTATATCATTTGGTAAGTCAAAGATTGGAGGGAAAGGTTTGAAAAAGATGTTATTATAAAATAATTCACCGGCATAACAATTCGAGTGAGAGTAAATTACAATTTCTTATTTAAATTTGAATTCAAAAAGGAGGTGATTATTCAATACTAAATTGGAGTTAACTCTCTGCTATTATCCGTTTTAGGTTAGAACCAAACTCGTAGAGATTTATGAGTAGATATTTCTCTTTTATTAACGAAGTTACGTGGATGTTATATATACTAGACGATATTTGTAACATCTAAATTTAAGAAAGAGTTATTATTATTATTATTTTTATATTACTATTCATATCACTATATGTATATAGTTTTTGGATCCGAAAGTTTAAGAACTCCAAAATTAAGCGTGTTTGATCTGGATAAATTTTGGAATGAGTAACCTTTAAGAAAGTTTGTCCGAAAAACATGGGAGTGAGGAAAATGCATCATAGTGGTTTGTAGGGTTAGTGGTCAGCCTTGAGACTGGTCATGTGACAATGTGACCCTCAACTACCGTGCCTTGGATACTTTAGGGGCAAAGGTCGGACGATACAATATTCCCTTATATTATAGATATAGTATTGGACTTGACACCCTAACAATCACCCTTACAAATAAATGGACATATCGCCTCCACTCGAGATAATCTATTGATCCGTTAAATCATCATACATCGTCATTACTAACCAACTCGACCTGCTGCCAAAACACTACAATATAATATTAAGAAGACTTTTGACACAAGACGCACCAAACAATAATCTAGTAATGAGCTTCATCTTCGAACTTATCGTTGAAATACCACAATATTAATAAGACTTTTGATATAAAGCATACCAAACACGGATCTAATAGCTCCATCTCAGAACCTGACTTAAACACATTTTGTTGGACTTTCGGAGGCTTTCATCAATTCACAAATTAATATGATATTATGTTCATAGATATCTTCCCAAGGGTTTTATACTCATAGAGTTTTATGGATGTTATATATACAAAATAATATCACATTGTACTACCTTGAGTTTGACACTCCAAATGATGAATATTTGTCTTTAATATTTCGAAGCTCAAGATAATTTCGATACAACTAAATGACATAAAATACTTATTCGTGTATATTCGAAATGACTTCTTCGTGTATATTCGAAATGATCATGATCATGATCAGCTTACGTTGAATGAGAGTACAGAATGAAGAGAGGAATGAGTTTGGACTTCACAAAACCCCAATCACTTAAGAATCTGCTGGTAGTGCTAAAACCCCAATCACTACTGCGCTGCAATATGTGATTGTATGAGCTGTGGCAGACTCAATTATCATATTAATAATTGTGAAAGTATGAGGTTGGACACGAGTCGAAATAGCATAAAAATTCATGGAGGAGGTGTGACCATGCACACGTTATATTTGGAATTGTGAAATCACGGTTTTTTCATGGACACGAATATTTCCGTTTGACATTATTATTTGCTGAATCGTTTCTCCCTATTTTGTTTTAGGCAGATTTGCTTTAATCTTTGTGCCCCGATTTTTATTTTTAAGATAAATTTTATATTTTTATAAAATGAAAATAGCTTTTTTTTTTTTTAATTTATTTTCAATATTCATAATTTTTATTTTAAAATAAATAAATATTTACATTATTATTTAATCATAAAGAAATTGAATTTTCGAGAAAAATATATATACAAAATAATATATTAATCCTAATATTATTTTTAATACATTATTATTTTGAATTTTGTTATTAAATTATTATTTAATAAATAAATGTATAAAACGAAAGTGATTATATAAAATAATTATACAAAATTAATGAAATAAAAATATCCTTTCCAATAAATTTATGAGTGCACTATAAATAATACCAACAAAATTTGTGTATCATTCCTAGGTATCATATACATACATCATGCAACAGTGATTGGGATTTGTGGTGCAATGCAACCATTAAATTTTAAAGAAAATTTTGCATTATTTTTTTCAGCCTCTTCTTTTAATTTTTTTTTTCTTTCTAGTGTACCAAATAAAACTTGATGCCATTAATAAATAAACTCTCTGTCTGTTTTTAAGCAGTTATGTTCTACCCTAGATGCTCAAACTTGTCCATATATCCTCCGAGGAAGAACCTAACCACCTTAGTTATATTTTCTACTCAGTTATCTAAAATAAAACAACAGAGACACGTGTACACTGTAGAACCAACCCAAACATAAACTAAACAGAACCGATCAGAAACATGTTCTGCTGCTAAGCAAGTATCTAGGAAATACGAACCCAAAAACTATACAACAAAAAATCAATAATTAATTTTACATTATAAAAAATAAAGACAATTATAAAAATGAGAAGTTGGAGTTGGAAAAAGAAGTGGGTCAGGACTTGTATCGCACGTTGTAGGAGGATTCCACTTTAAGCATTCCACATTGATATTGACTCTCTTCCTTCCACGTGCTTCTTCCACCATTTCCCACGTTCACACATTTTCTCTCACTACCACCATCATCAACCATTCCATTTTCCAAAATCCGATCTCATATATGTATGCATGAAAAGACGTATAACTTTGTCAAATTGCTATCTCCGTATAATATTTAGTACTGCCTTTTGGGCTGTTAAGTAAGCTAACATATATTCAAATGTATACATGCACTTGGTTACATATGATTCATGACTTTCCCTTATGATTCAAGTTAGATTATTGTAATTGGAAAAAAAAATTAAAATTATAGTTGCAATTGGTGAAGAATTAGTTAGAAGAATTAAAATGCAGTCTAATCATTAGAAATGAGTGGGGAGAATATTCGTTTTTGTAATTCATAGCAGCCAGCCCTAATAATTCAACAATTGAATAATGAAATAAAACTATCTTATTATTTTACCACTTTTGGTCCCCTACATACTCACTACAGACCCATTTGTAATTTTTTTTATCTTCATTTCTTTGATTAGTGAAAACGACTGTTTTCTGATATCTTAGGATACATAAATTCAACATGTAAATGAATTAATACTCCATATTTATCTCTTAGTCCAAGCAATAATGAAAGCAACAAATGGGTTGTGACCAAATTATTCTTGTATTGGAGAATCAAAAGGTTGAAAGGTAAAACGAAACGAAAATCAACATCAAGACCAATCAAATTCTATTCGAATCGATTATCGGTCTGGTTTTGTGACAAATGTCAATACTTGAGAGAACTCATGACTTTTATGGTTTCCACTTCCATCAAAAATTGACATCTCCAATAGACTTTTCACTGTTTTCTAACTTTGGAACTTGAATTTACTAGTACATATTTTTCTGGGCATATATACGATTGATATGGTACGGTGTGGTGTTCCATTCAAGAGACCACTTGTGGTTGTGGACTTTGAATTATAAAATTTGATAAATTAATGAGTTTGTATGGTATAAGTTGTTGTCTAATTGTAGGTAGCCAAAAATGACAAGTACGTTAATTAATAGTGTAGCAACAACTGTATATCTATATTTTATATTTCAACATGATGGCACTTGCATCCACATCACGATATTAAATTGTGTCACTTTCTTATTCAAATCATAGTAATATAGTACTTGAATCAAATTTGGTTGTCACTTGTCCCTTCTTATTGTGTATAAGCTTTTAACTTCAATAACTAATCATGGGCCAGGGTTTGGGTCTGGCCCACCACCACAAGCCCAAATTTATGACTTCAAACATTTTTCATAAAAATATGAACAGACAGCAAAAGCAGAACCAAGTTGAAGTACATAGATAGATACATTAGCTGAATGTAGATAAGCTTTATTACAACACTCGACTTGAATCGACCTTAATCCAAACCAGTAGTAGCGAGTTTATTAACGAGAGCGAGAGCATTACTTGTGAAATAAGTAACATTAAGAACCCGACTCCGAATCAAATTAACTTGACGAGTCCTCTGCCCTTCGAAACCATCCAAGCAAGTATCTTCATTAGTCAATGCAGCACTGATATAAGTCGTCAGGTCACCAATCTGCGACTCAAACCTCTCTGCCGTCAGCTTCCTCAGTATCCCGAGCGATACGTGAAGTTGGTCCGTCGTGTCTTGAAAACCCTCCAAGCAATCCGACAGAGCTATGTTATTTCTTCCTCTAAAACGTGTCTGCGCCTTCAGTTTGGTTAAATACTGTAACACCGATTTGGCTTCCGTGAGCGTCACGGCAACTCCTGCTCTCGCCCAACATGTTCTGCTTCCCTTCGCGGTGTTGGAAAATGATGAGAGTGAGTGTATGCAGAGGTTGCGGTACTGTGTCACGCTGCAAGCGTCTCGTACATATGTTGACGCTGATGAAATGATGATCAGACAAGAGAAGAAAATGAGTGAGGTTATAGCAACAGCCATTGAGTTTTAAGTCAATTTGTTCGATGTTTTTGATACAGAGGAAATGGGTGCGAGTATGTATATTGAGTGTAAAGAGTGTTGTTTGTTGTGAGAGTGTGTGAGTCTAATTAAGGCCCAACACATGTGAATTGGCAGGTGAGAGTCTCTTTCTCATGATCTTTTCTAGAGCTTCCATGGATTCAACTAGTATTGATGTCATGCACTCTCTTCGGGTCTAAATCCGGACCTGTATATTGATGTGTTGTGGTGCCATTAATGCAAGCTTAGCTTTTTATGTAAAGATGTTCGTGATCGTATTTTCTTCTGGTTGAGCTAACATGATCTTGTCGAATGAGAGAAGACATTAAAACCGTGATGTGCAAATAAATGAATTTCTTCGAATTCATGTGACCAAATTTATTTGATGTGTTAAATGGGCCTGTAGCTTGGCCCATATATTTACCGGCCCATTTGGCCCATCCAGTTATAAAACCCTATCAAGTAAAACCTCCAGTCGACTGTTTGCCAGAAGGAGGAGGAGGAGGAGGAGAAGACCGACGGTGGAATCAGGTAGTTATCTTATGATTCTGTTTTCTTATTGTTTGAAAATTGAAATAGTAATAAAGGAATTATTGTGAGGCGAGAATTATTGGGTTTTTAGCTTATGAAGAGACCCTAATTCGATGTTTATTTGTCTTCCGTTGAAATTGATTATTGTTACTCTACTGCTCGCGTTTGATTCTCATTGATATCTATTTCTTCTTACACCTTTTTTTTTTAATTATTTATTATTATTATTTTTTATAGAATCAAAGGAACTGATTAAAACAGGAGATTCAAAGCTTTGATCAAGTGAAATCCGGCTTTCAATAGCTACCACTATGGGTCGATTCCGAAATGTATGTATTGATCCGATATATTATATGTTTTCATGCTCAGTAATGCTTAAGGTGTTGGTGAATGTATGTTTATTTTTCTGACATTGACAAGATTTTAAACTGTTATTTTTATTCAGAAGAACAAAGGATTTGTTAGGCCTAGTTCGAAGAAGAAGCAACAGCCTACTGTTGATCATATCACGGGTGATAAGATACCAAAGAGTTTTGTATTTTCTAGAGGGAAGTTGCCCGGTCCTCTCAAGCAACTTGAAATGGATTTAAGAAAGTTAATGCTTCCATACACTGCTCTCAAGCTTAAGGTATTCATGATTCTGCTTCAATGTTTATTTTGCCTATGGTTTGCGTATGCACTATTAGTACTTGCTGTGAGTTATCAAATTGATGGTATTTGATTGCTGATTAAATATGAAAGTGTTTGCTTTCACTAAAATTTAACACTGATACTTTGTATAGATTTTCCTATTTGATTGCTGATTAAATATGAAAGTGTTTGCTTTCACTAGAATTTAACACTGATACTTTGTATAGATTTTCCTATTGAACTTTAATATAAACATTGGCGGTAGTGAGGAGTGGAAAGATATGCTTAATTTAAACATTAGGTTGCAGGACTTTTGTATTTCATTTTTATGTCTTTGACGTTCTAGATGTATTTTAGTTGATGGTGTTTCTTATAAAATTTATACATTGGATGGCAGTTAATGAACTTAAGAAATATATTAGCATACTATTTACCAATTACGGGTGCTATGCAGCAAACCTTATTATTTTTAGGTTTTATTGTGCAAGTGATTAATTGATGAATCTTTAGGTAATATTAAGCCATTGATAAATTGTACGGAGCAAATCCTATAGAATTTTCTAAAGTGTCATTGAGCAACAGAAGTTGATGAGACTTTCTAGTTTGGTTTTGATTTCTAATTACTGAAATCCATGCATTCCGTTTGGATTTGGACACATGGTCAATTTTATCCCCAGGTTCTATGGAAAAAAAGGTTGTAATTGCTACAATAAGTTTTGTGGTTTTGTTGGTTCTTGCTTTTACTGTTGCACAATTTTTAAAGCAAATGAATTCCTCGTAATGTTATTTTATTTTATGTATTATTACAGGAGAAGAAGCGAAATAATCTCAAGGACTTCTTAAATGTTGCTGGACCAATGGGTGTCACTCATTTTCTCATATTGTCCAAGACAGAAGCTGCACCCTACTTGAGGGTTGCAAGGACACCACAAGGCCCAACACTTACATTTAAAATTCATGAGTACTCTTTAGCTGTCGATATTGCTCAATCTCAACTGCGACCTCGATGTCCTCAAGATCTTTTCAAAAATCCTCCTTTGGTAAATCTCTTGTACAACCTGTTATTTGTTGCCACTACAAATTTAAATTGATATTATAATCCTTTTGTCATCAACCGCAAGTGATTTAGAACCCATTTGGTCAATCTTACTAATTATGTTGGGCTCTATCGGCGACACTTTTCTTAATTTTACTTGAAAGAAAGGTTAGACTGGGAATAATTAATGCAACCAAATGATGATTGGGTCCTGCCCATCAGGGCCGTTTACATGCTTTTATGCTTTCTTCTTGTAGTTATGTTGTTGAGGACAGGAATAGTAAGTTATGGCATCACATGAGTAGACTTTTCTCATGTTATTGATTCTCTATGTTTCCCATTGATGTGTTTTAACAGATTGTTCTTTCTGGTTTTGGATCTGGAGATCAACATTTAAAGCTCACAACTATTATGTTCCAGAATATCTTTCCGGCCATTGATATTAACACTGTGAGTGCTTATGCAACATATGTTATTCTTGAAATTGCCACATTTTTCTGGGACTCAATTAATCACTTTGGATATTCAGGTCAAACTTTCTACTTGCCAGAGAATAGTGTTACTTAACTACAATAAAGACACCAAGCTGATTGATTTTCGACATTATTCCATCAGACTACAACCTGTGGGCGTTTCTCGTAGATTAAGAAAATTTGTTCAGAAGCATGAAGTCCCTGATCTTAGGAATCTTCAAGATGTTAGTGATTTTGTTACCAGGTATGGACATTCATTTCATGTATTATTGCTGGTTGGCCATAGAAAGTAGCATGAAAAACCAGCTATGCATGAAAAATCAGCTACTTATAATATCTGGCATAACTTAATGCCAACCTATGTAACCATTTGTTTGAAACTTTGTGTTAATTAATATCTTTAGTTGGCATTTAAGGATTTTGACTTCTAAGCTCTCCTGATTATATTGATAAACATGAGAGTATATACTCGAGGTTGTAATCCCTTCATGATGAGGCTTCGATGATAAATCATTGTGATAGGGTTTTTATTTATTTATTTATTTTTATGATCTTTGCAGGGCTGGTTATGGCTCAGAAAGTGAAGCTGATGATGAGGCAGCCATGGTGACTCTGACAAGTGATCTTGGTAGAGTTAATCGGGCTTCAAACAAAAGTGCTGTTAAGCTCCAGGAGATTGGACCTAGGATGACTTTACAACTCACCAAGGTTGAAGAAGGATTGTGTTCTGGTGGAGTCATCTTCAACGAATATGGTATTCATCCTTTTTACTTTATTTTATCTCTCTAGTAGGGAAAACTGGTAATATGAGCTAGTCATCCATTGAAAATGCATGATCTTTATATGAATGATTAAGTTAAGGATCCTGTATTAATTCCTGTGCTTATCACAGGATTTTGTCTGTTTCATGGACAGGATTAGCCCATTCCATAGATGCAGTTCCTGTCCATTTACACTAATCCGGTGCATCTCACAGGATTTAGCCCCCCTGTTTTATTTGTAGACGTAGTTTTCTTCATGTTCCTTAGATCTTTCTGCAGCTGATACATTTGTTAGTTCTGATTTCACATATGCATTATTACTTTTCTCTGCATCTCCTCTCATTTATGTAGCAGACTACTGGCACATATTTTAAAGATTTCTTTATTATTTTCGTTGAACTTAAAAATTTACATGTAACCATTTCCTGTTCTCTGTTTCTCTATAGGTCCTGTCAGTGACAAGAAAAAAGAGGATAAAGATCCAATGGATGATGAAGATGATGCTGAAAGTGAGGAAGCTGAAGACGAGGAAGATGTTATGGATGATGAAGATGATTAGCACCTCTTCAACTTGGGATGCCAACATTAGGTTACTATTTATCAATCTAAAATGATTAATTTGTAAAACAGAAAAGTTTTGGGGCTGTGATGAAATAGGCTTGCTCATCAATTTTGTATCAATAGTCTTCTCTTCATTCATACAAATTGTTATGGGATTCAAGTACAAGTTTGGAAATTTTAATGAAGAAAATTTGGCGATGCTCATATTATTGCTCATTGGTCAGAGCTATGATTTGCACTCTTATCAATGAAATGAGAGTTTAAATTAAACTTCCAGGTTTCTGGAGGTACACAGTTCAAATATTAAGGCAAAATATGAAAAGACAAGGCGAGAGAAATGTATCTAATAATTGGCACACATGTACGTAAACATGTGTAATGAAACAGTGAAAACGTATCTAATCCATCCTATGCTTTTTTAAGCATCTCTTCAGTTGGGAATTCTAGAGTTGCTCCTGCATGCTCTTTGCCTGGCTTCACCTCTGCATACAAAAATGGCACTAATTCTGTAATTTTTTCAAAAGCAACTCAAACGCCCAATGTTCAAGTCATTACGGTGCAGATCATCTCAATATCTCCAATTCATCACGGCTATTTTCAGTCACAACTTTTATCGAACATTTAATGTGCACATAACAAAATCACGTCACAGAGAGTGAAACCATAACAAACAATACAGAAAGAGGAAACGTACCGTAAGCGCCACGGTCATTCTTTTTAGCTTGAACGATCATAGTGGAGACGAAAACAGCGGCTTCGCGTGCCTCATCGAGGTGTCTTTGGATCTCGTCAAGGGAAGTGACGTTACGATTCTCCTCGAACTTGTTTCGGACTTCTTTGGCGGATTCTCGAAGCATCAGTGTGTCTCCGGCGAATGATTTCTTCGTTGCTCTTAATAAACCTCTGTATGCCCTCACTACTTCTCCTCTCAACATTTTCTCCTCCCTTCGCTCTCACCGTCACTACTCCTTAATTCTATTTATTAATTTATATTTTTAATAACACCAGTTCTCCTCATGATACTACAGTTTGCAAGTAGGCTTATTCACTATTTTGGGCCAAAATATTCACTGACCCGAATCATACCCGTTTACAGAACCCGAATCCAACTGCTAACTTCTAACCCTCTCTCTCTACCAGTCAAAATTTAACTACCTGCCATTCAGATACTCCCATTACTAGGAAACTTAGATGATTCCATTCCATTTCAAAGCCTCTGGCTAACATTTTAGCTTCTTATTTGCCGATTCATAACAAGTAATTCTTTGTTTTTCTACTCTGAGTTCTTCCAATTCTATTAGGGCTGAAAACCTATTTACTAAAATTGCAATTATGTTCTGTTTAATGCCATTGATATGAATTCATTTGTCTGTTGTTAACTTGTTAATAATGTAAAGTTTTCGTTTTCTAGTGTTTGTTGATGTTAGTGGTGATAATGTGTTTTCTGTAAGGTTTATGAATCGGAAACAGTTATGGGATTGGCATCGGTTAGTACGGCTGGAGAAGGTATACAGCTATGCATATTCGATCTAAGAAGAGGACAAAATGAAGGCCAGGAGCTTGACAAAATTTTGTTTTTCTTTCCTGCTGATTTACCCTTCTCAACACAA
Organism: Cardiospermum halicacabum; assembly: GCA_031304145.1. NCBI lineage: Eukaryota > Viridiplantae > Streptophyta > Magnoliopsida > Sapindales > Sapindaceae > Cardiospermum > Cardiospermum halicacabum. The sequence goes on along the minus strand of CM062399.1, from coordinate 10,300,597 downwards.
CTTTCCGTCATAGGACTCAGTGAAGGACTTATAACATTTACAAGGTCAGTGACCTCCCAGATCTTTGGATTCTTAATAAGTACAAGCTTAATTAAGTATGTGTGGAGTCATTGTGAAAGCAACCACTAGTGAAATTTAATCATGTGCAATGTATAAGATAAATATTGTAGTGGTTATGTTAGAGTCGTTTTGACAAGTGATAGCAAAAGTGTAGTAATTGTCTGGTAGGAGTATGATTTACGTATATGTTCTATATTTAAGATGTAATGCTGATGATTTCACACAAGCTGATAGCCATTGAAATTCATTATTTTGTAAAGTAAATTGAATGAGGATATATTTTTCAGTAAAAGTGACTATGTTGCTATAGGGGACATAACACAAGCTTCATGCAGAATTTTCTCGCCAGAGGCTGCATGTGAGATCATAGAAGCAGAAAAGCACTCTCATGTTTTCTATGAGGCAGAAGCAGATATTTGGATGGTGATGGTATAGTACTCTATTCTATGTTGCTATTTTACTTTGAGCTATTGCTTTGCTTTGATTATTTGTAAATGTTTATATAGATTTTGGTGAAACAAGTCTTTGCCATAAGTATTCATGTTCTATGTTAGAAGTTCAATTCATGTTTTCTTGACCTGCTGCTTTTTAAGGCTAATTTTTACCTGCCCTTACACCTTCTGTAGACTGAATCTCATATATAATCTAATTTATTATGGCCTAGACATCTATGAGCTGAGCTGCCTTCTTTCAGGTAGTAGAGACAAGTGAGGAAGAAGCCATATGGCGCATTGAAGCATTACGGAAGGTCCTTAAGGAAGTTCACTCCCTTTTTGTTATGTTCAATGGATCTATTAGAGCAATGCTTGATAAGGAACCTAGTGGGGGACTGATTCGAGCTCATTTGTACCCATTTGTCATGGATTATCTTAGTGGTAAGTCAATATGCAATTGTATTTCCCTGCTAAACTTACAGTAAGTCATTGTTCCATTGTCTTTACTTCGACATACTTCATTGTTAAGTCACTAATTGTCAGCATATCAAAAGCGGTCTCTCTGGGATTACTGCTGCGGGGGTAATGCAAAAGTCGCTGTGTCAAATGCTTCCATTGGATGCTATATCTCACACCTTACATGTGGCTTTTCTCTTTGAGGCAGATTTTCTCGTTGGGAAGAAACTCCAATTACACTTACCATCATTCCGTGACTGTTTGAAGGAACATGGGACTATAGAGATGTTAACTGTAGGTCGAGAGGCAGCAATTGAAGTTCAGGTATGTCTTTATGACGTGAAAATTCAAATTACGAGTGTCTTATCAAGTAGGCATAAGCTTCAGGGCACTGCTAGATATACTTAAAAAGTCATCAATAAAACCTTTTGGCTGGTACAATATGTTTAAACTATTTTATACTTTTGTAGATTAATAGTATGTGTTATATAATAGTTGTTTGTTTCTTTTCAATGATCATGTCTGTCCTTAAAATGTGCATCCTGTTGGAACAGAGAGGGTGTCTCATTAGTAGTTACTTCTGTTTTGTGTTGGACACATAGTAGCAAGCAATGATACTGTACATGTTCTGCAAAATTGTTCCAAAATCCAAATGAAATACATCACATGATTCTTACAACAGTAAATACTTTAATTCCATCATTTATCTGTACTCTCACATAAAAATGTCTATTGTTATTTCATCTAGGACTAACTACATGTCAGTTAGACAAAAAACTAATTAATGCGAGATTACTAATCAAGCATGGCATGAACTCATAACCGCTTTCAAGAATACATGCATATACTCACATTTTTTTTTTTTAATTTTTAATTTTTGATGTTTTTATTTTATATATATATATTAAAAAAAAACAAAAAAAAAACAAAAAAAAACAAAAAAACAAAAACATTTTAGTCCTTTTTGTTTCCTCCTCCTTCAACAGCTGAAGGTTCAAATATTATATTGCTCATTTAACTAAAATCATGAAAGTTAGGGACTCCAAGTTTACATTAATTAAGTATTCTGTTATAAGGTTGATTAAAAAGCATAACACTTGGTATAGGTAGAGCATGTCTCATTTTTTTTTATGGCTTTATAGATTTAATACTAAAAGTCTGAGTTGGCAGTCACTTGTTCGGGTACTGGAATCTTGTGTTGGCAACGCACAATGCTACTCTCTGATTCTATTTCAGGACTTGCTAGTGTCGACTACACTCTCACCTGTATGGTTTAATAATCTCCAACTACAATTTCGAGTTGTTCATTCCATTTAACTTCTTTTAAGTTAAGGAGATTCTCAGGAAACGGTTTAATTATTGTGATATTATTCTATTCCTTCTTTTTCTCAGGATGATACCATGAACTTATTCACATATGCTGTTCAGAGGTTAACACCACACGCATTATCCTCTGGAGTTAGTACCTGGTCCTATTTACGCAGAGGGAGTTCTTCATATCAAGCTGGATCTGGTTCTACCTTTGCTGACCGTCGTTCAGCTGCGGAATCAGTTAATCGCTCAACTGACAGTTCATATAACAGAGACAACCGTCATGTTGTTCGACCCTTGCAATATGGTAAGTGGTCCAAGGGGAATGATGGTTTCCTTGTCACTGATAGATGGAGTGATGTTTGTGGTTCAAAGGGAGCTAGTCCGACTGTTTGCCTTCAGCAGACTGAGGAGCGAATGTATCTTTGCCCTTATCAATATAAAGGTCTTACCATAATCCTGCTGATTTCGGTTTCTTCCATTCTCAATGGAGAGGAAGGTGTTTCTGCAGCAAAGCAAGCCGTCCTTGAAAATGTCAGTTACTGTTTCTATTCTTTATGCCATGGATGATATATCTTTAAAATCATTGCTAAGGAAACGAATACTTTTCGGTTCTTAATCTCTGCAATTGCTAGTTTTTTTACTGAATTTCACCATTCAATATAGCATTTAGGATTTGGTTGAACCCGTGACAATGCATGAAATCCGGAATGTAGAAAATGATAGGTTATATGAAGTCAACAATTTTTACCTTTCTTTTTTCTTTTTATTTTTAGAATGTAAATTTTGTAATGCTTTAATATGTAATTAGTTGCACTCTCCTTGTCACCTTGATGAAAAAGAAACCAGTATTTGTTGATGTATATCACATCTATTCTTCTGTAGGCATCACTGAAGATATTAAAAGTTGAAGAGAAACTATCAAAAGGCTGGGGTGGTGAAAATGCATATCATGTCAGTGGATATCGGTATTTGCTGGTGGATGATGACAGAAATATATCTAGAGCTTCCCCTCCTGGAAAGGTTACCACACTAACAAAGGTAAATTCTCCACTTCAGTATTGTTCTGCAGCAGTGTATTTTCATTGCTAAGTCTATCACATGATATAGGATATTAGGATCCATGCCTTGCCTATCTGCTGGTAGATCAGGAATCTTATTAGCAACTGCCAATTGGTTCCTTATCTACAATCATGTTAAAATTTGTGTGGAACTCCTTCCTCCAAGTAGACTTTTTGTTTCATGAGCTTACATGTAATGTAAGTGAATTTATTTCTGTAGAGAAGCAGAGTCAAAAATTGACAAAGAAAGAATCAAACCTTGTATTTGTATACTGAAAAGACAGTTAGCTTTAGTATATTCCAAAATTTGTGAAACAATAAAATTTAAGATTTTATTAGTTACTCAAGGATCAGGCTGCTTACGTGTGTGTCGCTGTATATCTTGTAAAAGCGACGCTGGCTTTGAGTTCCTGTTCACAAACCTGGTAAAAGTCTATGTTACGAGCATAACAAATTGTGTTTGTATTTCCTATTGCTCTTTTGCTTTATTCATTGATTGACATATATTGTTCTATTTTGTTTTGCAGGAATCTTTGTTATCCATGAGCAAGCTTAGAGAGGAGGTAGATTTGGAAAAGGGTAGAGCAAAATTGGATAATGCAGGTTTGGAGAAAGATCTGGAAGTATGCATTAGAGCGAAAAATAATGCTTGGGTTATCGCCCGGGTTACACGAGGGAAAGAGCTTTATATGGTCTTGGAGAAAGCCAGTGAAACACTTCTCTATGCGTCTGATGCTTTTCAGAAGTTTAGCAACCGGTATTGTTTTTGTGCTTATTTTCGGTGTTAATTCTTGCATCATATTTATTATAATTCCTTCAATGAATAATATCACATTACTGTTCATCGAATGATAATGCCATTAAATTTCACATAAAATCAGTCTGCCGCGTTTTAATGAGTTTGATGTGTAAATTATGCAGGTACTGCAGTGGTGCTTTTTCCTTGGACTAGGAAGAGCTTCCTTCCAGCCTCATTAGCTGTTCATACGTAAAAATCATTAGTAATGTCAGGTTTAGGGAGCATTCACTTTTTGGCTCAATGTTCTCTCATCCAGTGCAATTTGTGTCAATTTTCTACTACTGTGCAGAGAGCTGTTTGTAAACTTTTGTACGTGATGATGCTGATAGAATATCTTTACTTTTCAATAGATTCCAACCCTTTGAAATGGTAAAAAAATATTATTTGAATAACAGTACAATTTGGCTGGAATTTTCACATTCGTAACATATTACAGGCATATAAATTGACTATAGGATAACTCCACCATGAATTCTGTTAGGTCAAAGAAATAAAGAGATTGTTTAATTTGCTAACGGTGACCATTTTTCAAATTGCAAGACCAAATGTCTAGAGTACATTGCTTCCACTCTCAAGAAGGTAATCTATATATATATTTACTATTTGAAGTATCAGGAACGTATTATAATTCTTGGTGACAACGAAAATCCAAAAACCCTCATACATACATATTACTATACCGTGGAATTGCTCTCTGAAATTTGAATAAGTATATGAAACCAGAAGAAAAGGGTACGTTATGACTTCTTGTTGTCTGTCAATATCTGATATCAGAGGGGGCAGGAACAAGCCATGGTTGTCAAACAACAGCAATTACCTGAGAGAACCGACCATTCGACAATCATGTTTCTTCCTACGGCATCTGTGATGTGATTTTTGATCAGAGAATGTGTTCTCCCCAACCATCTCCATTTTGGAATCAACATCTAGTACAAGATAGCAGCAAAATCAATCCATTTGTATCACAATCTGAGACTATGTTCACGACGTTAAATTAATCAACACACAATAACATTAAGCAGATCCTATTAGTTCGAATAAAGCTTAAGCAGTTGCATTAACCCTCCCAATGACATGAAATTATCCTAGTGCAGCAGAAAACTTGATCTGGTCTTGAAGTGGAAGTTGGAGTTGATTTTCAAACTTCCATGCCAAGGTAGTACCTTCTGATATCCACATAACACCCAAAGCTAGAAATTCATTCAGAGACATTCAGCATAAGCTAATGGCGATCCAATTCCATCACAGTCTAGTTGCAAGAAACGCATAGAGATGCCTTATGTTAGCAGTCAATTACTAAAGCAAGAGTTCAAAGGCCCCTAAGCAACCAATGTTCTCAGTATACTAGAGTTAGTACTTCCTCAACAGATTACAATCTAATCTAATCTAATCTAATCTAATCAATTGCCTAGCTTCCAAATGTAACCAATAAACATGAGGAGAAGTTGAACAAGATAAATGGAATGAGCATATTATATTATACAAGTGTGAGTTTACCTCCAAAGCGATCTCCCCAGAACAACAATCTCGCATCCTCTTCCTCTTCATCGAACTCATCCCCATACCCAAACTCCGCATCTCCACGGTACCCAGGTTCACTTCCATACCCTGAATCATTACCCGGACCATCCGACCCCAAACCAAACCCAACACCCAAATTCTCCTTCTCCACACTCCCACCATTCTCTTTATCTCTCCTTGAATTCTTCGCTTCACTCACATCCGACGCCCAATTCGCCTCTCCGTTACCGAAAAGCTCGCCACTGGAATCGGTGCCCACAGCCACGGGGAAGTCAGAGCAAGTCCCATAGGCGGCGGACGCTCCGACGGAACAGCAGCGTCGAGTGCCACTCCTATCACTGCTCCGACCAGAGACAGACCTGGAGCCGCGTCGGCGTCTTTTCCTGGCAATCAAGCCGAAACTACCTCGTTTTAGCGAGGCAGTGGATATGGGCTTGTCGTCGTCGAAGAGGCTGAGCCTGGACATGTCGATGGCGGAAAAGGAGGTGTTGCGATCGGAGAGACAGGGACGCTTGGTGTGGAGAGCTCCTCCGCCATTAGAGGAGGAGTTGGGTTTGGGGGAGTCGGAGGTGTCGATGGTGGTGGCGGATTGAGGGTGGAAGGGTCTCCAGTTGTGGAGCTGGAATGCACATGAATCGATGGAGTGGCGTGAATCGAGAGACTTGTGTGACATCAGAATTCTATGAATTGAAGTAGAGAAGCAGAGGGTTTTAGTTTAAGAGAAATCTGTGGGAGAATCTTCTTCTGTCTATGTAAACAAACACTTCTGCCAGCAAGCGCTTGCTAGATATTTATATTTCTTTTAAATCAATTTAATAACAGAGAAAACAAATAAACATGAAAGTTACATACTGCTCATAGTCATAGAGTTGGCAATACGGTTTCGCGACTCGCACCATACTGACACGAACCATTTTAACCTCACATAATGCGTAGAATAATATTATTAAATAGATCATGAAGTTTTAATACGAAAATAATATTTTAAAAATGAATTATTATTTAATTCGATATTTTAATATAACATAAATTTATTTAATAAAAATTAATTTTATTTAATAAAAATTATAAATAAATAATAAAATTTAAAATTATGTATATATTTTCAATCAACATTCCATTTATAATCGTATTATGCTAATACGAAAATATAATTATTAACGGCTTGATATTTTTTCTTTTTACCGAAAAGATAATACCAATTGTGACTTTTAATTATTGGTTTTGTTTCAATGAACTCGCTGGGTACAAGTTTCATTTTGAGTTTCATAATTTAATTTTGAGTTTCAACTTTTGTCCATCAGGTAAAAAATATTGACTCTTATAAATTTATATTATATATTTTATATAATTAAATTTAATTATTGTTAATTTAAAATTATAAAAATATTATTTAAAATTTTTAAATTTATATATTTTTTATATTAAAAAATATATAATTATTATTTTTATTTAATTAAATATATACTATAAAATTTACCAGTTATACAATTACTATAATACATAAATATAAATTTGAAATAAATAAAGATTATATTTAATATTTGTCACCCGATAAATGGTTGGGTATACTCAAATTACCAAGTTCTTCCACTCTTTCATCGTATCTCTCCGTAGCTTTGTGTCTTCTAAAATTTCCATAGCAGAATTAACTGGTTATCATATTTACAATCAATAAATTAAACGGTGCAATTTGGAGTTTCAGAAATTGACATAAATATATAATGTAAAAATCACTTCCCAATCTATAGGCCTTGGTACAGTCTACTGATGCTCTATCATATTCTGTGAGTACTCATCTAATCTATAAATTAGAGACTAACCACAAACAAATAAAAGCAAAAGCCACCTCCAGATCATCCTTTACATCTCCCAAGTATCATGCAAATTTTTGTGGAGTATCGAAGAATAGTCCCCAAATTGAATGTCTGTAGGTGGGTACATGTCAAAGATGTAGGATATGGGTCTTGAAACCAAAAATGATTTTTTGGTATAAATAGTGCCATGTAGTTCCCCAAAACTCATTTCATCAAACACAAAAGATTCAGCAAGGAAAAAGAAGCTATCTCTACCCAATGATTCAACCTGAAACAAGAAGACATTTATATTAACTTCTTTCACTTTCATCTATTTGTGCATTCTAGGCCCTCATTTTACTTCACAATTTAAAAGGAAAAGAATAGAACAGAACAGTAAATTAACTGTCAACTAAATGACCCACTGCCTTTCTTGTCCATTAACTTGAAGCGAGAATTACCTGTAGTTGTGAAAATTTAATATTGTTCATGGTGAGAATGACACGAACTTCATACAAGGCATCCGCCAGTATTCTAATAGCAAGATACTCAAAAAACTTGCGCACTGTAGTTCTCTGTGTCTCCAAATTTTCATTATTGTTATCGAATCGAGGAAACCATAACACACACTTAACTTCGCTCCAAGGGATTGGATTCTCGCATGCTTCCGAAATGATGGACTCCAATGGATCATGGTGGGAAAATAGAGTTCTCACACCAGCCAACGATGGGTCAAGTACAGTGCTGTCTGAGGAACAGGTTGTTGAAATTATTTTAGAAGGGTCATAAAAGCAAGCAAAATTTGAGGAGAAGCACAAATTTTCGTCATCCAACAAAAGAACACATCCATCTTCAGATGTGGGGAACAATTGTAAAAGAGATGCAGCATCAGCAATTCCATCTTCTTGTATGCATCTAGTTGGACTAAAAGATTGTCCAGACAGCTCATGAGAAAAGACACACGATTCTCCATTTCGACAACCCTACAGATCCCCATTCACAATCATGAAATGTACACAACAAAAGTTCATGGCAGAGTAGAAGAAAGCAATACACGTTCAACATATATGTGTATTAGTGAGCAGATATGTAGAAAAAAGCAATACACATGAATATGTACATCTGTATATATGTATATTAATGTCATGCGCGGTCATACTCCCAAAAAATTTAATGACTAATATGTGAAATAAATAAACAAAAAATGAAAAAGATGCATAAGAATTCAGTTGACATTTTCAATATGTCCTATGTTCTAGCATGGAGTTGCATCTTAGTATCATCAACTAATATTGACTGCTATGCATTCTAATCCACAATGCAAGACTCAATTACCAACATAATGTTTTGAAAAAAAAAAAACAACACTGGAACTATGTCCAACTACCATGCAAAGTTTATGGTTTCCACTTGCAGATTTGTGCAAATCTATTACTTAAATGCCACCGAATAAACAACCATAATAGAAAATTAGAAATGTTATTCAAAAGAAACTTATAATACCATAAATTAATATATTGCTAAAACATAGGGAAGATAAGGTTGCCCATAAATCATATTCAACTAGGAATATTAGCTCGTAGCAAAGGCATAAGATAGGTAGAAGAAACTTGAGTGCTTTATCTATATTTCACTAAATATATAATTGTCATAAATGTAATGAAAATATCAATAAATAAAATAGAGATGCAGAGGGAATTGCAAAATCCCTATGACTAGTACTTCTATTATTATTTTTAATTTAGTAAGTCTCATGAAAGCTCTCTAGATGATGTTATATGGATGAATTTTCACCACCCTAAACTTTCAACAGAACTTTATAACAAATACTACTTCAAACTAAATTTAGTTAAACAAAATGCAGTCTAAAGTCAATAAAGCATACACACTCTCGTGAAAGCTCTATAAATAATATTGGATAGATATTTTCAAGGATAGACCAAAATTTATAATACATAAAATAATGCATTCTAAAGGCAATACAACTTTGATTTAACACATGCATTCTAAAGGCAATACAACTTTGATTTAACACCTAATAAGATACCTTTAAGGAGAAAAAGAATTTGCATGAAGGTCTTTTTGCATGGAACGAATGTGAAAATGGGCACTGACTACCCCTGTTGCAAGACCCATTCAAAAAATACACGCACAAAGGGGTCTTCTCAGGCAAGTGAGAATCAGCCACAGTTTCAACTGGATCAAAAAATGCGTCTTCCACATATTGAGCTCTTATCTATTACAAAGTATAATAGAAAATTGTTAAATTGCAATAGAGATCATTCTCACACAAAATTAAGATTGTACCTCCTTGATGACATTTTCCAATTTTTCAGACACAACATGTGACTGAAAGCTTTTAGAAGGAACAAATGGCACAGCAATACATTTTCTTGATTCTTCTTCTGATTCTAAGTGCCCATCATCAGTATCAAGTGCGTCGATAACCTCACGTGGCTGACACTTGAGCAGACATGTGTGTTCATATTCATAGGGATCGTAGTAGGTCGGTAAACCATTAGAAATATTAAGGAATTTTGGCCGAAATTTATGCACTGAATTTAGTATCTCTTCATCTGAAAACAATAAACACTTAAATCAAGATAATATGAAACAACTTCCAGAAGAATATTGTTATAATACAAAATAATTTACAGAAAAGAAGTAGAAACCATCAACATTATTTTAACTTATTTAGTAAAAAACAAGAAAAAAAAAATGTTCTTGACCCATACACAAGTTAAAGACATGGTGTAGTGATGATTGCACAAGATTGTGGAAAGAACACCACTCTTCCTCAATCTTGGGAAGTAATTTTGTAGCTTTTACTTCATCAAACAACTTCAAAAGTTCTTTCAAGCGGTTGAGACGTTGTTTATCCTTTAAACAAAAAACCAAATATAAAAATTAATGATGAACAGGCAGCTTATATATGTCTAACTTAGAATATGGTTATTTACCCTAAAAATACGTTCCCAAAACTGAAATGCACATAAGTTTCCCATTAAAGGCGCCTCTGACCGAACACCAGAGATTTTGTTATTATTATGGCCCCCGAAGTACCATGATGTATAATCAGCAAACTGAAGTAGAAAAAGGAAATAAGGTGAAACCTAATATGGCAAAGTAGAATGACTAGTCTAACAATTGACCATCCATATACAACACAGTCATTGAGTTCATTAACTATATAGGTGGTACCAGTGCATCATTTCCAAAAGGATGAACAATAGGAAGAGGCTGAGTATCCATCAATATGCCAAGCAAAATGCCTTCTCGCAGCATTCCCATTTCCCCAAACTTGAGTATAAGTACGGCAGCATCGAATGATAACGAAAAACTGGCAAGCAACTGCCCATAAAATGTAGGCTCATACCGGCTCCTTGAAGATGTTTTCTCCAATGCACGTACCTGACTAAGCAAATTTAATGCTTCTCCAACAACTCCTGGATCTGGTGGATCCAGAGCCTTCTGCAACAATGCTGAAATAGAAGTTGAACAATCAACCCATTCATTATTAGGTAGACAACCTTGTGACTATCACAGCCCTTGTATTAAAAGTACCACATCATATGATTCATAACTTCAAATTTCTCTGATATTCACAATAAACGAATGAGGGTGGCAAACTACTTGTACATAAGATATACAATAATAATAAATACAAGTCTGCACACCCTAAATTAATTATTTGACTTCATAAATTTCTCCTATTTCTATCAATAAAAATTTAATTTTCAATTTAGTGTCTACATATGTATAAATGCTATATATAATGAGAAGGAAATCAAAATTGTTAAGTTTTATATTTAATAGGCACCTAAATTTAGGTAAGTAATTGACAATTATTGAAGTAATTGTTCATTCATCACCAGATTCCGCAAATTCCGCCATAATGTCAAAGCCTACTAAAACCAACATACTGCAAGAGCACAGTTTTTGGAACATGCAACAAGTGTATCATTATATCATATCAATTGAAGAGGTGAAATTGCCTCTAAATGGTAAATAAGAAAAAATAAGAGCAATTAATTTATTGATAAAACTAGAACCACATCCATACCCCTTGGATCATTAATGGCTCTCGATTCGGCACAAGAAATAAGAAGCACTTGTGAAATCAAAGACAACTTTAGTATTGCTGGACTTTCATGATCATCAAGCCTGTTGAAAAATGACTTTGTAACCAACCGGAAAATTTGGCCATCACAAGTGCGACCAGTCCTTCCCTTACGCTGCTCAGCCTATACAACATCATTTGTATTGATAACCAATAATAAAAGAGAAAAGTTCGAGGTCAACTTTCTTCAATACCTGAGATTTAGAAACCCAACTAAGCTGTGGAGTGTCTGCTTTCCGTTTATTGTCCCAGAAAACTTGTAAAGACCGGCATGAATCAATAACATACGCCACTTTGGGTATTGTTACAGATGATTCAGCAATATTTGTGGCTAATATGACCTATCCACAGTAGAATATTTTGACAAACATGAAAGTATACATTAAAAAAAATTAAAAAAGAAGAAGAAGAAGAGAGAGCACAAATTTGAGATAAAAAAATGATGAAAGTTGGGGACATGTTAACAATAAATTACTGCTGAACAATGCACAATTAAGCATACATTTTATAAAAAGAAATCACAAATAATATAGTTACCTACTGTGCACATAGGATCATGCGATAGCACTATAAGAATGTGAGCATTTATATTCACCCTAAAACAAAATGTTCATACAAATGCGCAAATGCAAGACATAGAAGGAAGCATAACATACAGAAAAATACATATAAAGTTTATCATATCCTCCACTCCTGGTAATACACAAAATTAAAAAGAAGAGGATAGAAACTAGATGAAGATGCACCTTACGATGGGATTTCCAAATCTTCATAGCCATAAGAGCTTGTTCGGTGTCAATGCTACGATGCAGAATGTGCACCTTAAAGGATGAACTCAGTGGCTCCAGAAGATACCACTGCTGCTCCAGAGCATAGTATGTTGGAAGAAAAATCAATATGCTTTTCTCAATATCTGACTCATTTTTATGAATGTGCAGCACCAAACTATGAATAAGTTTGTGCACTTCAGGCTTCATTCCAGAATAATTTAATAAAGGACTGATTCCAGAACAATATTTCGTGGATAATGAGTCCGAACTCATTTCAGAATCTACTCCAAGTAACTCTGTAATCTGTAAAGTTGTAAATAAATAAATAAATCAGATATTAAAGACAATGAAAGTTGCCACAAAATCTAATAAAGTCGAGTGATTGCCTTGTCAAGATATAAAACTCTTCGCTGGAAAATGGATCTCTGATCAGAACTAGGAATTGCAAGCACCTCAACCCTTTCACCCCTACCAAGGTCCCTGAAGTAATCTCGGTATCTTGTAATGTCTGCAGTTGCGGACATCAAAACCACCCTAAAAGAAGAGAGGAAAGAAGAAATAGTATAATTAGTCAAACCCGAACAATTATAAACCATTTTTCATAAAGAGACTATGAAATAAATAGACAGTTAAGAATATTTTCAAGCTCCATCTTATCAACTTGATAAAATCCAGCGAAATATAAAATTGAAAACTGACCTCATGTCATGTTTTTTCTGCAAAAACTGCTTCACACAAACAAGAACAAGATCAGACTCTACCGATCTTTCATGAACCTCATCTAGTATTATGACCTTGTAGTTAAGTGCATTTATCCCTTTATCTCGCATCTCGTCCAACAAAACTCCAGCAGTTTTGAAAACAATCTTGGAGCTGTAAAATCAGAGTTAAAAAAGGGGCTGTCAACTGCACTGTATACCTTCCTAAACAAAATATGAAGACGAAAAAGGTAAGTGTTTAGCATATTCTAACACTGAACACCAAATCTCTTTGTATAATATAGTTAATTATAAAAAAATAATAATAAAAACAAGAAATAAACCGATCAAATGGGAAGAAATTAGAGTGAACATCTCTAAGTCATTGAGCTACTGATTCAAACCCAAAGTTTCACGGTCATATCTTACAATGATGTTCTCAGATTCATTTACCAAAAAAGATACATAGCAATACATTCTTTTTCAAAATTAGCTTAAACATCACCAAGAGATCACATTTAAGATGAAAAATGTCATAAAGCGTACAGTCCAAGTCTCATAGCTCAAAAACATATCCCAAATTTGAGGTTCATTTAAGTGAGGTGAAGGTACAATGGGGTACAATAAAATTATAAGCCATGAAATAAGACCAACATTGGAGAAGTGTATTCATAGTATATTATCTACAAGGTACCTAGGTGATAGTAGCTTGGAGTGACCTATATGGTACCCAATTTCTCCACCTAATTCACAGTTGCGACTTTTGGCAACCATTTTGGCCACTGCAACAACAGCAAATCTCCTTGGTTGTGTGCATAAAATGGGTTCCATGTTTTCCTCCAACAAAAATTGAGGAACTTGCGAGCTCTTACCTAGTAATATCCAAATAAAAAGTAGGACATGAGAGACAAAGATGTTAGTGTAATTAGTTAATCAAAGGAGTAATTAACTTTCGGAGAATACATTCTACATAAAATGCAAAAAAATCATAACAGCCATTGCATTGTCCTTTCCGATAAGGCTTCAGGTTGACAAGTGCCACGTACATCAAATTAATGATTTGATACAATCTAGCAAAGTATCCGAATTTGTTATGTAGCCTAAGTGCATTACCATAAAACCTTTCAAATTATGAATTACTTTTAATACGAAATAAAAATATCTAACAATAATGAGTGATCTTTAGTAATATTAGTTGAAACAATGATATCCAAATTTAGATGCTGAATTCGAGAAGTTCAATTAATGAAACTACAAAACAGAATGAATGACTCGATTAAATTGTTTCACTTCATGTAACGAAACAAAGAAAAAACTTTAAATCAAGAAAGGTATACTCATACTTCATGAAGTTATCTGGCAAATACAAGAATTTGGTTACACTAAATCTTCAAAATTATCAGCCAAATAAATTTATTCCAAGGGTTTGATTTAATAATAAAAATTTTAAGAAATAGTAAATAATCAAATATCAAACTCTTCACACTGGCTATATTTCCTGTCACAAAATGGAGAAATTATAACAAAGGCAACCACAACACCCTCAAATTAGAATGTTAGCAAAATACTTTCAAAAGCAGCTATTAACAATGGACATACTCCCGATGCCAGAAAGAAACATCCATGAGATTGAGTTGTCTTGCATGATAAGTTAACAAGTGAGCAACATAATAAAATTTTAATCATCTGTTTTTGGGAGGACAAATTTACCGCATCTCATCAATTTAATCAGAGATACTGAGTTTCAGAATAATTGGCAAATGACTAGCAAAATCATTTTTCACTGGTGGGATACAACATGCCAATATCCATTAGGCCAAATATTCTTTCAAGAGCATGATCATAAGAGATAGCTCTTGTTTTACTATTTTCTACTTACATATAAGTAAATTCCAAATAGAGGATGTAGAGAAATAAAATTTCTTCAAACTAGAGAAGCACAATTTCAAAATGAATTAATCATTATCATATCTACGGCAGGTTAAAAATAGCCAATTCAAACTTCCACCCCATTGTTCAATGAAATTTCAAAAGCCAATAATATACACAGCAATAACACTACTTACAAACCTAAACTATGTCTAAAATTTTGTATTCAGCAAACATAACCATATAGAATAAACAAAGATGCAACAATAATCAAACAGCATGATCAAAACAAATACGATCATGCAAAGATAATAGGAATAAGACGATCTATTAACGTAATCAACACTAAAAAAAAACAACGAACGTGAGTGAAATCAAACCACAAAAAAATAAAAAAAACGAAGGTATTACCACAACCGGTCTCCCCGACGATGACAGTGACGCGATTCTCACGGATTTTTTCGACTATTCTCTCCCTGAGAGCCCTCACAGGAAGGGAAGAGAAGTCGGAAGATGGAAAAGCAGGCTCAGTCGAAGAGCTCAACGAAGACGTTGGAGACGAAGGCCTCATTCTCACCAAAACCCCTGAAGATTGTTCTGAAATCACTGTCGAAAGGAAAACGGAGGAACAGGAGAATGACGGAATGAACTCTTTCGCTGTGGTGGTCTATTTCAATTTAAGACTGTGTCACAGTAATTCTCTTCCAGGCTCTCGCGCGCCTTGAACATTGAGTAGAGCAGAGGTTATTCGGAGTATAAATCGGATAAGGTCAAGAGTACGTGAATCTGGGGAGAGATATGTCCAGATTGGACGAGAGTCAATAGGTTGATTAACTTTGATTGACTTGGACTCAAGGTTTAAAATAAGTGCGAACTGGGTAGAACTCGCACGTCAAAGAATAGGTCCCGCAATTTTACGAGAAAATTTTGGTGAATGGGACGTCATCTTTTGAGTGGGGCAAAGAATTGTTTGTACGTGTGTCCCTGATAACCTGGCTGGCAAATCCGTAAAATGAGTAGAGATATGTTTGTTTATTTATTTTTTAATATATTTTATATATATTGTTCTTTATGGCGTTTATGGGCCTGGTGCTGGGAAAAGCCCAGAAAAGTATTATATATGGAAATCCAGCCCAACAACAACTAAAACCATACATAAACCTAAACTCGCAAGAGAGGAAGATACGGCCGTCGCACACATTCGATCCTCAAACCAAGGTCGCAGTTTTTGTTCTTCGCGGCCGGGGACACCACCACCGTGGTTCCTTTCGCTAGCTTGTCGACTTCCTTTTCGTCAGGTAACTTGATATTCTATGTCTCTTTCAATATCAATATGATAGGTGTTCGGATAATCTCTTTGTCTCGTGTTTAGATTAGTTTTTAGCTGTGTATTATTGATTTTCATGTAGCGTCTATAAAGTTTATTGCTCTTCAATTGAAATTTTGATTTCGAGCTTTGGTCTGTTATTGGGTGGGTTGGCAAATTCGTAGGCTTTTGCTAACTGTTTTGATACACATGATTCTTTGAAAATAGATCATTTTGATACAAATGATTGTTCGAAAATAGATGGTTAATGTAATTGTTATTGGCTGGGTTAGCGAATTCGTGTGTATTGACTTTTGTGTTCTTGAGATTGATGAATTTGATGATGAAGTATTAATTGGTTTGATGTGTGTGGGTTGTCCTTCTATGTAATTGTATTGATTGAAGATGTACTTGTATAGATAACAATCTCGGATAAAGGAATCAATGGAGATAGAAACAGAAGCAGCTCAGACTCAATCTCAGAATGAGTTGCCAACAAAGCAGAACTTTGAACCATTGAAGGCTCATGAGATGTCTGATGGTCGAGTCCAATTCCGCAAGGTTTCGGTTCCTCCTCATCGTTATACACCTCTGAAGAAAGTATGGATGGATATCTACACTCCAATTTACGACCAGATGAAGATTGACATTCGAATGAATCTCAAGGGTCGTAGGGTAGAATTGAAGACCAGAGCCGACACACCTGATGTCAGTAACCTACAGAAGTGTGCTGATTTTGTGCATGCCTTCATGTTAGGTTTTGATGTAGTGGATGCTATTGCCCTCCTTCGTCTTGATGAGCTTTATGTAGAATCTTTTGAAATCAAGGATGTCAAAACCCTTCGAGGGGAGCATCTCTCTCGTGCTATTGGAAGACTATCTGGAAAAGGTGGCAAGACTAAATTTGCAATTGAGAATGCTACCAAGACAAGGATTGTTATTGCAGATACAAAAATTCACATTCTGGGATCATTTGCGAACATCAAAATCGCAAGGGATTCTCTTTGCAGTCTCATCTTAGGTTCACCTGCCGGTAAAGTGTATTCTAAACTTAGAGCTGTTACAGCAAGACTAGCTGAAAGGTTTTGATCATTCTTATTTTCATGACATTTTTGAGTATTTCTAGATCAGTCAAATTTTGGATGTTTGGCTTTTAAACTTAAATATGTACTCCTATAAGTAAGAATGAGTATGTATAATGGAGAGGCTAGGAGAGGCTAGTCGTGGAAGTGCCATTGCATGAATGTTGTCATTGGATCTCATGTTATTTAATGTGTTACAGTAATCTATAAAAACAGTATCATTTTTTATTATTTGGTGTAACTAATTCTTCCCATATTGCGTTGTGGATTGCAATCTTCATCTTCTGTAAACCTGGTCTTAGTTTTTAAGCTTGCTCTTTAGTAAATTGCAGTTCTTGTTCATTGTTTGTCCAAGGGATTTGGTTAAAGGCAGGAATTATGGCAGCTATTTCAGAAGGCTGAAATGAGATACATGTGTATCACAGTAGAGTTATAACCTTAGTAGTTAATAATATATGTAGATGTTCCAACAACAAAGATATTGACCCGGTTCATTATTAGTGCATCCTCCTGTCCCTGGTTGCAACTTTACCTGCTTGTTCTTCGTTGCATTCGCGAGGAAATTACTTTTACCCTTATATACACTAAAAAAAAACTGCTCGAACTTGGTCAGTGGAGTCGTGTTTTGTTGTCTTATGCAATGGATATCCAGACTATATTCAGTAGAACTACTTTTATTCATCAAGAATTTATATATTGACCCAAAATGTATACCAAGGCAAACAAGCCGCAATGATTTGGTTTCACACAGAAATCAGCACATGCATATTCAAGAACTGCGGAAAATAATGCAACTGGGACAAGTGAAAATGCGCTAATCCAGATACAAAATAAACAAAATCCATGTTCTTTATTCTTGAATCTCAACAGATACATGTTAAGGCTATGCATGATGGGTGTCCACGCCATCTCCACCCTCCTTGCCCTTCCGTGCAGCAGCTCTTATTTTGCGTTGCTCCTCCTTGTAAATTCGGTTTCTACGTTGGAACTGCAACGAGTAAAAGAGAATCAACATCAGCAATGAGATTTTACATGATTGTTTATGTGATATGACCAATCTCAATCAAAAATACTAATGGTAGACATGACTTAGTTCTCTTATGAGAGAAGAGTAGAAGAGAAGATACTGCCAGCATAAATGCTACAAAAGAAGATTACAACCACCAACCCGGGCAATCCAATCAAATAACATTAATCAATATCCCAATTTGTTCAATACAGATTGCTACGAATATCCCAATTGAATAGCAAAATTATAAATGTATTAGCATGGAAAATCAATTTCTGCCGAGGTGGGTGAGTTTTATACTTAATAGTATAGGTATTACGTATTCTGATATCCATCATCCATGGAGTCTAGTTCTTATTCTTGGGGACAATCATTATCCACGGAAAATTTACAGAAAAAATGTTTATGAACGTCTTCTCATTAGGACTAGGTAGAGGAAGATAAACATAGCTTCATTGATTAATAATATGACTTCCCAAAGAAAATCTAGAAGTCATCAACCATGAATGAGGTAATAGCTAATGGGGGTGATGTTATTAGAGAACTTTCCAACTACTTGAAATTTCATATAACAATTTTCCCTTTATCCACAGAAATTAAAATAAAAATAATATTGCAATGTTCAGAGCATGACTATTCACGCCAAATCAATTATACAATCTACAGAATTCAAGATTGCCCAAAAACTGAGCACCTTTGGAGTGAAATGACACAAAATGACCAAAAACTGTTCAATCTCAAGGTATGATGTTTATACCTAGGTGTAACTAAGAGTTGCAAAGTCCTGGGCTGATTAACCAATAGTAGGTGACTATTTTTAATTGAGTTTTCAATTAGTAACTGAATATTATAAACTGATTTACCAATAGTCGCTCACTGCAGATTCTTATCTTACAAGATTAAAACATCTTAAAGTAAATTTTTGAAAAGGCCAAGTTCAATATTAAAATAATAAATTTTTAAAAAGGCCAAGTTCAATATTAAAATTATCATAAAATTAAGTGATGATATTACATAATCACAAGTCTTGAACTGGTAACCTGTCCAAAGTTCTGCTAAAGGGAAGTCTAAGACACATACCTAAACAAAACAAAGCAAGCATTCCAGATCTCAGTTTTAACCAGACCTCATGTTACTATTGACTGCAAATCCTAAAGAAGAACCAACAATACTAGACAACCAGGCATTGAATTGACAATGATAAACCCTATTGCACTTCAATGACTTAAGACAAGTGAAGCACACTACTGAAAATACAAACATTCAAAAGAATAGAAGGCTGGAATCAACTAATCCATTTCAAAGTTACAATTCATCTTATTCAAAATCAACAACTTCAAATAACCAAACCAGATTTGCACAGCAGCAATATGAAGCACATGCTTTCCTAGCATTTCAATGTGTCTTTCTCAATCAATTTGTTGGCAACCTAGCAAACGATTCTAAGATTGAAACATTCATATTATTCTCATCTAATCAAATAGAATAGAAGCAAAACGCCGATCAAGAACAGAAAGGCAGCTCACAATTGGAGAATCTGAATCTCATAATTAACCTAGCCTTGACTTAAAAAGAACAAAATTCAGACAAAAATGAAAACATGAATCGAATTGGAAACTAAATCGTGCCGATAATTAGTTGGATAAACAGGTAGGGAAGGGAGAGAGACCTCTTTGGCGTGGTGAAGACACTCGAAGTAATCCTCGCGGAGGAGAGCACAGTCCTTTGGCTCCCGGCAGCGCGACATACACTCGCTGAAGTCAATCCAGAAATCGTAGCATCTCCCTTTGTTTCCATTGATTCCCCATCCTGATGCCATCTCTCAATGTGGATTCTTCTACCTCAACTCAACCTACGTTTTCTGACGCCTGCTTGCTTGCTTGCTTGCCCTTTCACTTTCTTCACTCTCCTCCGGAGCCGGCTTTCGCAGTTGAAAGTTGATATAAATGGGCCGACCCACAAATTAGTTCCGTTTGGGCCTGGAGCCCATTTTACTCTTGGCCCATTATTTACAGGTCTTCGGGCGTTTAATATGGATGGTACCACTTAAACTATATTACTATTATTATAAGCTGACTAACCATATGCTTGTCCAATCTCTATCACTATTTTCAAAACACTCGGGATATCTAGGTCTGTTGTAAAAATGGATAATAGAATTGAAGTAGAAGTGGAGACAGCAATTATTTACAAATTGAAAATGAATTAGGAATTAACAATTATTTGGTTGTCTTCTGGTATTATTTTTGAAGTTATAGATTAAGAGAAAGGAGATGAGATTCAAAACAAGACAATGAAGTGGACAATAAAGTATCTATAAAAACATTGTATTGAATCATAGTAAAATGTTTTATACGTCCAGTACATATACATGTAATATATTGGTGAGTCATAACATGGATAATGAGTTAATGATATATGTAAATAAGTTTAACATGGTATTGACATATGTAATGGTGGAAGACAATTTGCTTGACTCTTACGTTTGTAATACTCCCCATTGGATTCCACCATTTTTGAATTTTTGACTGCCTCATTAAAACCTTACTAGAAAAATCCAGTAGGATAAACACATAGACAAAGGAAAAAGAGTACAGTCAAATCTAGATATTTTACACTCCCCTGATGAAAACATTCGTAATCTAAATTTTGTGGATATCTTAATGATGAAATCTTCTAGATTTCATCTTCTGAATTCCTTGAAAATCAGGATCAATTTGTCTAGATTCTAAAAATTATTGGGAGTGATAAACGATACATCTGGCTCGTATATTTAAATATGGTTACATCAAAACCAAACATATTTTATCGCCTTCTTTGGTTGGAATGAATCTTTCCGGGGATTAAATCAAGCGTTCAAATAACCATTAGCATACCTAATGGATGAACATTATTCATATTGAATCATTTGAGAAGTTTTTCCATATGTGATAGTATTTGGTTTATGCTTAATTTCCAGGCCAATTTAATACTTTGATTTTAAACTCATTTTCTCATTCAGCAATTTGTTTGACTTCTTTTGGAGTTCAAATTTTATCAACATGAACTACTACAATGGCAAATTTAGATCTCAATTTCTTTAGAAAAATACTTGAGCAATAGTATTATTCAAATATCAATTTTCCATTGGATTATAACTATACCATACTTGCCCAGATTACTTTAATCCATACAAGGATTTATGTAATTTTCTGAATCTCGAGATCTTAATTGATATGATTTTAAGTAATTTTAATCATTCTGGATTTCTAAAAACTACAGGTCATATAGATATGCAGTAATAAAATCTATCAGACAAACTTTCGATTTTCAAAAATGGTACTGATCAGAACTTAAAGTCAAAAATTGGAATGTAATGGTATCCACAGTTGGGGATAAAATTTCATCGTAATCAATTATAGATATTTGTGAGAAACCAGATCTACAAGTCAAGTTCTTATCTCACAATTTCATTTCTCTCATTATGTTCGAACGAATATATTTATAACCAATCGATTGGACACTTCTAATATTTTAGCTATGTCTGGATTAATTTTTACCATTTTTCCAATCATATCTTTTTCTGCATTAAATGGCTCACGATTATAAACATTAATGTCACTATGTTCTAGATCATTAATGATCATTTATCTTATGTCACCTCTTCCTGATAAGTTCAGATTATCTCTCAATATTTTCTCCTTCGAGGATATTATTCTAATAAATTTTGAATTTGTTCATCAAATATGGTTTTAGAATTCAAACCAATTTTTTATCTATTAAATTAGGTGGTCTCTATGCTTCTGGCATAGGATTGAGTTCCATTATTGTGGCCCTTTTTATTGTTCTACTGGAACAGTTACCCTTGCTGGTATATATCAACTTTTGTGTGCAACATGGTTATTTTAGAAGTATCACATGAATGCTTATGGCATTTGACTAGCTATTATTTGTATTTCTACTTACATGAATTCATATTCATATGTACTAAATATATGAGTTTTCCATATCAATTCAAATTTCTCATTTGGAGAAATATTTTCCTTTCCAAGCGACAGAAAATTAATTTTATCAAATTGACAGTCAGCGAATATAGTTATAAACAAATCTCATTGCAGTGTTTTTGAATAGAAATTGGCAATTTCAAGCGCTTTAATAAATTTCGCAAAATTATCTGAAGGCGTTAATGATTCAGCTAATCCATATTGGGTACGAACATGCAAAACTAGATGTTCAGTATCAATCCCAAATACTTGATTGTATTCACCGAATACTTCGATATCAATCTACCAGCATTATCAAGTCTTATACTCTTAACAGGGTAATTCGGAAATGAGCTCGTAATATGTGTTGGTTATTTTGAAAATAACTTTGATTTATCAATAAGCACATATGGGCTATCTCGTAGATACAAAAATCAAAACCATATCATAGTGAAAATGGTCTTTTTAATGGATAAATAGATCCACGTATATCCATTAAGTTCTCTATATAAATCATGGATATTGGAATCCTACTTTTGTAAACAAAATATTTATTATTGATATCCCTTCAAGGGAATATGAGATACAAATCTTTGTGTATAAGCTTCTGGCTCGTTACATATATTTCCATTATTAGTAGGATTCTATAATATCTTAATGGACCCCTTTTTAAATTCGAAAGCGTTTCTATGCATCCTTTGGATTTCAGGTGGTAAATAATCATACCAAAATCAAAACATGTTGATATATGAGAAATTCTGGTTCTCAATAACGTGCTCTTAGTTTTTCAATTTCAAGCTTCTGGCTTATTTTATTTAAAGTAAACCTAGATGTTCAACATATTTTTCATCTATTATAATAAGTAAAATTCTTATGGACTTGCTATAATATAAATTATTTTTTGTATTAAGTTAATCATTATTCGGTAACAAAATCATTACTCTTCAGGAGACTTTATCATATCGGTGTTGCTCTATTGGAGCATTCTATCATATTATTACAACTCTTCTAGAACAATATATCAAATATTGACTCTTCCGGAGCTTTCTATTAAATTATAACATCTCTTTTGGAGTAATTACTCAGGTCTACTAGATCTGATATAATGTTTACTTTCACTTGAATAGAAACCAATACCAATAAACGTCCTCACGTTCACATTATAGTATGTGACGTAAAAATCAAAAGAAAGGTAGAAGGAAGAGATAAATAAAATACAAAATCGAGTAAAGATAGGGAATATAGAACCTGGTAGTCTTGATCTTCACCTTGGTCTTCATCTTGATCCGGTAGTCTTGATCTTAATCTTCATCTTGGTCTTTATTTTGATTTGGTAATGTAATGACTTTCAGATTTCCACATATACAGGGACGTGTGAACATAACCTTAACAGTACCATAATTCATTTATGAATATCTTTGGTTAATAGATTTTATGCCCAAAATACATTGAATTTAACGTCCATAAGTCCTGGTTATTATTTCAAACTTCAGAAATTCAATTTCATTCCATTATGTTTTTGTCATAAATATTCCACTTCAAGGGAACAGTTTCGACCAATATATGCATATCCATAGTTCCTACTAGAATTACAACCTTATCCCTTACCATTTCCAGATCCTTGATCATTTCCAGCAACGTTTAGGATTGGGTGTTCAATTGAACACCCAAACATTTAAAAAAAATTATATTTATTAAATATTTTTATTGATTTTAACACTTGAGTTACACGAAAATTCATGGTTCTTGTTATTCTCACCCATTAAATTATATTAATTTTAACGATTTTAATATAATAATTTGTAAACTTTTTATTATTATTATTTACAATTATATTTTGAACCCCAAACAAAAAATTCTATCTTCGCCATTGATTTTAAGAATCTCGACCATTCCCACGTCCATTTCCACGTTCAGAATCACGGCCACGACCACAATAACCACGACCACGACCTAAATTTTCATTATAACGTGCATTCACTTCTTGGAATGCTTGGGTGCCAACAGGGCGTCTTTCACTATTTTTAACAATAACTGGTGTGCTTTTCAACAATATCAAAAACAAGGTGGCATATGTAATTCTTTTCATAATAGCGGCCCTTTTAGTGGCATGTTTCCTATATTTATTGTTCTTCTATGTGTTGGAGCCGAATGTGCAACGGGAGAACTCGCAGATTCCCTTACAAGTCCAAATTCCGTCGTTTCCCTTCCAAGGGACACCCCTCCCTCACGAGAATGAGAAGTGTCCCATCTACATGGAAGAGTTCGTGCGTGGTGATGAGCTGATGACGCTGATACCATGCCGTCACACCTTCCATGCAGATTGCATTCGGCTTTGGTTCCTGCGGGCATCTGTCTGCCCTATCTGACGCCAGCAGATTACTGGCAGAGGATGAATGTAATGTAATGTAACGTGTAATGTGTAATGTTTGCATGTATTGCTTATTTTAATAAAGAGTGTCGATATTCACACCCCCAAAATTTGCTTGTACACTCTATCAGTATTACAATTACAGAATTGTCCTTAATTTAAGGAAATATTAATATTAATTATTTAAATATATTTAATATGTAATAATTTTAAAAAATTATATAAATTATATTATAAAATTAATTAAATATATAATTTTATTTTTCAAATTGATTTATTCATATAATTAATTATAGTTTCTCTTAATAAATAAATATTTTTAAATTAATAATAAAATAATTATAAAAATTTGAACATAATAAAATAATTGAAAGTAAATTGATACGTAAATATATTAAAATCTAAAATAAATAAATAAAATATTTGTGCAATTTTAATTTATTAATATTTATTATTTTAATTTATTTTACTACTATATATAAAATAATTTTTAAATTACAAATTAATACCTATCGAGGATATATTTGGTATTTTAAAAAAATCTTAACAAATGGGGTGTGGAAACAAAATTTGGAGGGTGGCAAAATCATTGCTGATTAATAAAATTAAATTAAATGTGGGTTGTTTTCGTGTTTAATCTGATTTTGGCTGGGCTGGGTTGGGCTTGGCTTATTGGAATTTATATTACATAATTTTTTCTTGTAAATAAAGACGTGAATCAACGTCACAATCGTATATATAACTAACCACTAGACGGTATCTGTGCGCAATGCGAACCTTAAATTTAGTAAAGAATATTTAAATATAAAAATTATTATAATCATAAAATGTAATTATAATTTATATGTAAAATAATAAATTAGATAAATAATAATAATAATACTATTTTGCTCAAATAAAAAATAAAAATAACATATTATTAAATTTAACTGTGGCAAATCGTTTGGGATGACAATTCTACCCGCATACCCACTTACCCGTGGATACCCACCCGTTATGGGCGGATATGGATATACCCGTTGAAGTTAGCGGACGGATATGGGTAGAAAATTTATACCCGTCAAGGATAAGGATAAGGATATTGTAAAATATCCTTATCCATATCCTCTACCCGAAAAATAAAAGTAAAAATAAAATAAAATTTAATTTAAAAGAAATTTCTTTATTTTATTGAAGTCATATTATTTCACGATAACTCCAGATTTTATTAGATGAAATGTACTTAAATTGGAAGTTGGAAAATTTTTGTAAATTTAAAAATATAAATAAATAATAGTATATACTGAAATAAATAAAGATTCATTATAAATTATATTAATTATTAAAAAATAAATAAATATATGTAAATAATTATTAGGAAATATAATAACACAATCAACACAACACAAGTACCTAGAAATAATAAGTATGAAATATAAAATAAAATAAAAAAAAAAAAAAAAAAAACAAAGAATCAACAATGACACATAGAAACTAACAATTCCAAAATCAATAATATCATTTAAAAAGAAATTCAAATTCACATGGTTAGTACCTTTCATTCTCTATACATGTGATTGAGTTTATTTCCATAGATCTCGTCTTTATCAAACAAATTTCTCCTGAAAATCATACACTGAGTAAATAAATCCAATCAGAAGTGCACAAAACATGAGAAAATAAATTAAGATCAAATTATCTACAATTTGAACAAAAATAAATAAATAAATAATCACAAATCCAAAAATAGAAAAAACAAATAAAACTACAAATCAACCTTAGATAACCGTCTCGCTAATAATCCGTAAGGCATTCGCATCTGTAAATAAAACAACATTAACTCACACAAAGCATTGAAAACCATGGGGCTAATAATCCGTAAGACATTGCATCTGTAAATAAAACAACATTAACTCACACAAAGCATTGAAAACCATGGGGTCATTAGGAATTGTAAGGGCTTCAACAACGTTGACACCTTAACAGTCCAAGACCAATTATAGAAAACCATATTCTAACAAAGATTCAATAAGGTATGTAAGCCTAAATCAAATTAAACAAAAAAAAAAAAAACATATATCATAACACAACGTTGCGAAGAAGTCGGCCGAGAGGTAGTTTCGTATCCAATTTCCTAAAAGTGGAAATGCCACGCTTATTGCTCCGATGGTTGTCAATGTCGTAAGTGCTCATGGTTCTAGTTTCGATAAATATAAGCAACAAATATTACTCTAGGTAAATTATAGAGATTGAGATAAAGATGGGAGATAAATGTGTTAATTGTTTATTTATAGTGAATGAAAATGATTTTACGTAACCAATGAATGTGAACCATTTATTTTCCTAAACTTTTTCTATGATTAATGTTTTATTTGGCTCTTGATTTTCTATTTCTATATATTAACACATTTATATATTTTTATATGCATATAACTCTCTATTTAATTTATGGGTTATTCCCAAAAACACCCAATTTTTTCAAACGTTTCACTTTGAGCACCCGGTTTTGAAAGTTTTGGAAAACCGCCCCCAAAATCAAAGCCACTAGTGGTTTTTGGTATTTTTGTGAGTGGTTTTGGTGTTGCATGAGTGGTTTTGAAATTCTATATGTTTAATTTAGAGATTCGAAAATTTCCTAAAATCAAAATTACTCATACAACACCAAAACCACTCACATAATTACCAAAAACCACTAGTGGTTTTGATTTTGGGGTGATTTTCCAAAACTTTCAAAACCGAATGCTTAAAGTGAAACGTTTGAAAAAATGGGGTGTATTTGGAAATAACCCTTTAATTTATTAGTATTAATGCATTTATATTTTTTATATGCATATAATAATGATGATAGAAGAGAGATGGAAGTGGAAAAGATAAAAGACCTGTATTCTTTTTTCATTTTTTCATTTTTTATTTATAATTATTCTTTTTATTATTTATTAAAATTTTTATTATTTTTTCACTATTCTTATTTTTATTTTACCATTCTTATTATTTATTTTTCACTATTCTTATTTATTGATATTACCATTCTTATTATTTTTTCATTTTAATTTATTAGTATTAATGCATTTATATTTTTTATATGCATATAATAATGATGATAGAAAAGAGTTGGAAGTGGACAAGATAAAAGACCTGTATTCTTTTTTCATTTTTTCATTTTTTATTTATAATTATTCTTTTTATTATTTATTAAAAATTTTATTATTTTTTCACTATTCTTATTTTTATTTTACCATTCTTATTATTTATTGATTTTTTTTACAATTATTTTAATTATTATTCGCTATTCTTATTTTTTTATTTTTTTACTAATTTTTATTATTTATTTACTATTTAATAGAAAAAGTATATAACAATAATTGATTTATGGTGGATGTAGTATTTTTATAAAATTATTAATGAATTAACTTTAAAACTAAATTACATAATTATATCAATTTTATCATTTAATATAATATTAAAATTAATTTAATCAGTAATGAAATTTTCAATTAATTGAACCAATTTTATCCTCAAATTTAATAAATTGTAAATTTTTCCATCTATCCATAAAAAATGTAAATCACTTATGGTTTTTATGAATTTTAAAAATTTATCAAATAAATAAATTTACATTAACAATTTTTGTCCATTCAAATTCATAGTCCAACTCAAAACTAACATTTATTCGAAGAAAAATATTATATTTAGAAATGTGTGTTTTACCTTAGTAAATTATTAATATATAATTTTATAGATTGCTATAAAATTAATTAATTAATCATTAAAAAAATAAATTTTGTGAAAAATTGGTTGTACTCATTTTTGCTCAATAAATAATAAAAGTAATAGTAAAAAAAAAAGAATAGTAAATAGTAAATAAATAAAATAATAAGAATAGTGAATAATTTATAAAAAGAATTGTTAAAAATATCAATAAATACTAAAAATTTATTTAAGAATTGGACACCAATTAATAATAAGTACTACTATGAGGAAAAATAATAATCAAATGGATCTTTATTTAAAATATTTTTTATTGTTTAAATATAAAAAATTACAACTCAACCCATGATTAGAGTAATAATAAATACAATGATGAAAAGAATTTAATTGTATTTATTATTATTTTTTTAAAATATTATTATTATTATTAAATTATAAAAATAACAAACCAAATCAATTTAATGATTGAAAAATCATTAAAAAAAGTTAGTAATTGGGTAAAAATCACATTATATTCACTGCGTAAACAACCAGAGCTGACATGTCAGTTGTCAAGAGGGCAATATAGTCTTTGTACAAAATGGTGGGACAGTTAACGGAGTCAACGTGTTGATTTGACGCCGTTAGCCCTTCCAGCAACATTTTTCAAAACTCATTCATGTTTTGTGTGAAAAAAATAAAATCTCGTTCCGGGTGTAATTATGCCAAACCTCACTGACCCTCTCTATAATTTACCCATTATTTTATTTCTATTAGGACAGTATAAGTTATTTTCTTATAGGTTTTATTCGTATCTTATTCTAGTTAGGACTGTAGCCTATTTAAAGGCACACATCTATTAATAAAAAAACAAGTAAGAATTTAAATAAAAAACAGAGGTTAGGATCTTTCTCTAATGAGGTCTAGGTTTTCGGTTCCTTTTATGAGAGATTATTATCTTTTATTATCATAAAAACAAGTGGTAAAAGGAAGATAAGCCTAAATGAGAAGGTCATCGTTTGGTGATCGATCCTTAAGTGTGGTTCACAACAATTTGGTATCAGAGCCTAGCATAATGGGCAATGATATTAAGAAAAAGTTACAAGAAGAACGTACCCTCACAATTCCATATTATCAGCAATGGAGCAATGCCTGGGGGAGAAATTGACACCGATATTGGAACAACTATCCTCATGGAACGAACCTACAAAATTAAAGCATGATGAAAGCGAGTAGAGTAGTGCATCGAAAGGGTAACAAAAAATATGGGTGAAAAAAAATCAACCTCAAAGTTAGGTGCTTCTCACTACGTGGTTCCCATATATGCAAAACTAGACTTTCCAACCTATGATGAAATAGAGAATCCCCTTAATTGAACTCATCGATGTGTGCAATTTTTCGAAAATCATCATACAGTAGAAGAGGACAATGTAGGATGGGCCGGATTTCATCTTCTTGCAGAAGCACAGATGTGGCATTATCAACTAATAAGAGTCAAAGGGCCAATGGATTGACAACCTTTTTAAACATGTCTTAGAGATTTGGACCACCAAATAGTAGCAATCCAATTGGTGATCTAGTTATCCTTAAACAGACAGAGACGGTCAAACTCTACTAAAAAAAATTCAAAAAAAAACTTGCATATGCTGATGAGATAGTACCAGATCATCTACATGCTGGTATATTTATGGTAGGGTTGGATGACTCCATTAAATTGGATATCCAGTTACATAAACCCTCAAATTTATCCTCTGCGATGAGTTCGGTAAGGTTATATGAGCAAAAGCAGCTTCTTCAAAAAGTTTCCACTAATGTTAAAAAAAGAGGACAACTGTCAACACCCAATATAGAACAGTGAAAGGAATTCAAGTACCTTCTCTGCTATCGATAAGCAACCATTCATTATATGTCTTAACCAGACGGAGATGGCAGAAAATAGGTCCAAAGGTTTATATTACAATTGTGACCAATTGTACTCTAATACACATCAATGCAAGAAACTGTTCTAGGTGAAATTGGTTGATGTTGATATACTGCCCGTGTAATGTAAGAGCTTACCAATCCGCCACTCAAGTCCAACAACTTTATCCTTTTCTTTTGAGCTTGAGGATAAGCTTTTTCAGCGAGACAGAGGTAATCATGTGGATATAATTGTGCATAAAAATTACAACTCATAAGTATCTTTTTGTTTTAGAATTCGAATTATTTATTTATTTGTTGAGTATTTTATTTATTTTAGGAAGTATAAGTTATTTTATTATAGGTTTTATTCATATCTTATTTTGGTTAGGATTGTAGCCTATTTAAAGACAAAAACCGACAACAAAACATCGATGATGTAATTTGGTAGGAAAGAGTTGAAAAGGTTAATAAATATGTAGCTGATTGGGCATATTCATCTCGTGTTCCTGCCAAAGCTTTGATCACTCGTAAGTGGAAATTTAGGATTGAAGCAATAGATCAAATAGGGCTTGGTTATCCAGTCCATCTTATCATGATTTTTCTGGGCCTTTGATCGAGAAATTTGTTGAAAAAAACATATGTGAATTGGAGATGCAAAAAAAAAAGAATTATTTCAAACAGGGTGCTTCATTATGACAGATGCTTGGAGCGATTGAAAGAGGAGAAGCATCATGAACTTATGTGTAAATTACCGGAAAAAAAAAATTCTTTCATACTGCTAAAGAGTGCTTTGGTGAGTCACACAAAGCTCATTTATTTTTGAGTTCGTGAAGAGGAGTATTGGAGAAATAGGAAAGGAAAATATTGTTCAAGTGATCATCGATAATGCAAGCAATAACATGGTAGCAACTAGACTTTTAAAACAGGTACAATCTTATTAAATTTTATCTTACAATGTTATTATTTCATATATTTTGAATAATTTCAAGTTGAATGCAGGAGATACCAGACATATTTTAGATATCTTGTGCTGCTTATACGATGAATCTTATGCTTGAAGTTATGAAAAGTTTCCAAGATTTAATCAAATGATTGAGCAAGCTAAGGCATTGACAATATTTATCTATGATCGTCACAAATCTTTAGCAATGATGTGATATTATTCTAAACAAAAAGACATTGTTAAGCTAGGTGTGACAAGGTTTGCAAGTTCATATCTTACCTTGAAATGTTTGTTAGAGAAATGTGATGCTTTAGGGTCTATGTTTACAAGTACTAAACGACATACTTGTAAATTATCAAAAAGAAAAAAAAGGTAAAACAACATACACAGTTATGCTGGATAAAATTTTTTGGTTGGAGTAAAAAAAATGTTTGAAGGTGTTTTCTCCTCTGGTTCGAATATTGAGACTAGTGGATGCAGATGCAAAGCCTTGAATTTTTGGTGATTTGAGAAGGGCTAAAGAAGAAATTAAAGTTCAAGTAATGAACAATGTGGAGAGTACTTATTGACCAATTTTTGACATAACAGACTTTAAAATGAAAGATCGATTTGACTCTCCATTACACTTGGTGGCTATTTGTTGAATCCTTATTATCTTTATAAGGATTACCAAGTAAGGATATGAAATAGGGGTGTCAGATGCATTTAATAAGGTTGTGGAGATATTTTATCGAGGCCAAGAATCTTTGCATGACGGCATTATAAATGTTGATGTTTTGATGTATTGGAATAAAAATGGTTCTTTTGGTAGAGGTCCAGCACTAATATTAATTGATCGAAATGAATATGATCCAGGTTTTAAGTTATTGACTTTATTCTTTGTTATTCTAAATATTTTATATTTTAATGTTTTAACTTTTAAATTTTAATTTCACTATGGTGTAGTTAAGTGGTGGAGGTTACATGAAAATTCAGCACCTAAATTACAAAGAATGACAATTAGAATCCTCACATTGACCGCAAGTTTCTCCATGTGTGGAAGGAATTGGAGATCTTTTGAAATAGTAAGTTATGTTTATGTTTGCATGATAAATTTTTATTTAATTTCTAGTTTTACTTTTATTAACCATTTGATTGACAATTTTAGATACATACAAAGAAAAGGAATCAGTTATGCTCACCTCGGTTACAAAATTTGGTGTTCATTAAATTCAATTTAAAATTATTAGAGAAGGAATATAGAAGAGAGAGAAAATTTTACGTGTTAATGACGGATGGTGATGATACTACAGAGATACAATGATGGATAATTAGGGGGGAATAATGATCATGAGGAAGTGGATCTTGTTGTTAGAATAGATGTTACCAACTTATTTAATGATAATTTTGTGTTGGTTAAGTAAGAGATGATCGAGGGTTTAGAGGAGGAAGATGCTATTAATATTGTATTTGAAGATCATAATGAGTGTCCTGAAGGAGTTAGAGAGATGATACTGAAGAATCTAACAAATAAGTGATGTTGTGATGGTGAATATTTTTATTTTAGTTTGCTTTGTATTTTGATAATATACTTTATTGAGGATATTTTACTCTTTATTTATATCTTGGTGAAACTTGTATTTTGTGTTTGAACTCTTGAATATTATTTTGGAGTATATTTATTAACTCGTAGTTTGCTTTGTATTTCATGATCTTGAATTTAGGTTGAAAATATTATTAGGCTACAATTTTATGTATGAAAAAGTTTGGATTATTTAGAATTCCTATTTGTATTTAATTTATGATGTTAAAATAATATAGTGATCAAATTAATACAAATCTTTAGATGATATGTGATCTAAAAAAAACATCATACCAAAATTCTATATAAAGTATTATCAATATATAGATTTAACAATAAAATTTTAGTCTAAACCTTTTGATTCTCGCTTTTTAAAGCACCACTTATATATCATAAATACAAAATTATTTAATTTACTAATGACAATCATTTTTCAAAATGGAGAGTAAATAGCTTGTACTCTAAACAAAGTACTCTATCATTCTACTTAAAATACGGCGACATTATTAGAGCATCTTCAATGTGATAATGGATTGTAATATGATAAAATTGGACATGAATTACACTTGCTGATGACATGTCATGAAATAAGATGGTTTAAAAAGTTTTATCTGCAGTGTTGTTATGGATTGAATAAAAAATATTTTAAAATCTAAATAAAAAATTAAATAAAAAGAGATAAACTAGAATATATAACCGTTTGTGCTTATTTGGATGTCAAAGTATCTAAAATCCCATATTCAAATTGACCATGTTGATATTTTTTCTTGCCACCTCATCTCCACAATCAAATGCAATTGAAACATTGGAGAAAGAAATGGAAACATTCAACTTAGATGCTCTTAATCTCACCTTAATCGTACACTAGAAAAGAAGAAAAACGGCATAGTTAAAAATTTGAGAATTTGAATCTCAGCCTACGTTGCCCTTTCACTTTCTTCCGTCTCCTCCGCAGCAGCTTTTATAGTTGAAAGTCGATATGTAAATGGGCTGACCCACAATTAGTTCCATTTGGGCCTATAGTCCATTTTACTCTTGGCCCATTATATACAAGTCTTCGGCGTACCACAACATCAAGTAAAGTCGTACAACTATACTATTACTGTAAGCTGAGTAACACTAGATTATACCCGAACTACATATTCTATTCCAATCTCTATCCCTATTTTCAAAACCCTAACTATCGAAACACTCTGCATTTGCACGGGAGCTTGGTCGATTTCATCTCTCTCAGGTTAGAGGTCTTTTTTTCTCGATTCAGTACTTCGTTACCCTAATCTTTGTCTTATTCTATTAAGTACTATTGTTTTAGAATGTTTTATTGTTTTTGAATTTAGAAGTAATCGTGCAATTGTTCTTCTCTGATTGTTAACAAATATCAAGTTCTCATTCTTTTGCGGTTTTAAATCAGTGCTAATTTTCTATTAGCCTAGAACTGCTCTGCGGTTTATTTTTCTAATCGTCCTTTTTGGTTCCTACTCAGCTTTGATTTGCTTAATTCAAGTGTGCTGTTGATGTTCGATTTGTAGCAGGAGACAATGAGCAGCCGTGCCAGCAGGACTCTTTATGTTGGGAATCTCCCTGGTGACATTCGTGAGCGAGAAGTTGAAGATTTGTTTTACAAAGTACAAGTCTTATTTTGTTTTTATTTTATTTTTTTTAAATTGTTATGTTTTTAATTAACATTTTGTGGAATACTTCTTCTTCGTTATGATTATTATTCTTATTTTTCTTTACCATGAATTGATTTGTGTTGGAATAACTCGACAGCCTTTAGAAACAAAATTAATGTATTAACTGAGTGTATACAACTAAACAAAATTAATGTATTTAGTGAGTGAAAATGTATTCGTGACATACATGTTTAGCTAGTCATTTTGGATGTTCGATATAAATGTGTTACAAGCTAGTGCTTTTGATTGCAGTATGGACCTATAGCACACATTGACCTGAAAATCCCTCCAAGACCACCTGGTTATGCTTTTATTGAGGTGGGTATCAAGTCGCATTTGGGCACCCTTTTTTTTTTTTTTTTTTTTTTTTATCTTACATTGAACGCTGGTATACTTATATCAAGTGATTTTTCGTTACAGTTTGAAGAATCTAGGGATGCGGAAGATGCCATCCGTGGTCGTGATGGTTATGATTTTGATGGGCATCGCTTGCGGGTTTGTTAAATTGTAGTGTTCTTGTTTTAAGTTTTTCATAAGTGGTTACTGTTGCTCTCATTTGAATGTGCTATATTACCTACCTTGTAGGTGGAACTTGCACATGGTGGGCGTGGACGTTCATCATCAGATCGCTACAGCAGTCATAGCAGCTCCCGTAGTCGTGGAGTATCAAGGCGGTCTGAGTATCGTGGTGTGTAATTCAACCTCTCATGTTTTCCCCTCATTCCTTCAATTCTATATTTCTAGATGTTTATGCAATTGAAATCCTTTGTTATGTAGTGCTAGTCACTGGGTTACCTTCTTCTGCTTCATGGCAAGATCTGAAGGTGAGTGTGGTCTCTTCTATTCTTTTTAAAGTGGTTATCGTATTCTTTGTTTAGCTATCTCTTTTCCCTTCCATGTTTGTCTTTACTTGTCAGCATTCTTACTTGAACTTTAGTTTGTTTCCTTATGATTATAAGCTTTTTAGAAACATTTCCTAACTACACACCATTGTTATGCAGGATCACATGCGCCGAGCTGGAGATGTCTGTTTCTCTCAAGTTTTTCGTGATGGCAGTGGTAGGATTCTATGACGTTCTTTCCCTTCTGATATATTTCCTGTTACTGTAGATGCTAGAAGTGGAAAGAATATTAACTATTTTGTTCTCTTACTATCCATTTATGTTCAGAATGCCTGAAAATTCGGATAGATGTATATCCAACCTATTCATGATGCCAATTTTAGGGTTATGAAATGTATTGGAATGCCAATGAATTTTAGCCTTCTATTTTTAATATATATATATATTTTTTTACAATTTTTTTTTAATGCTCTTATGCTGTACTATTATGAGTGGTGTTTTTACTGGTGTTCTAACACTCCAATAGGAGTAGGTGGTTTCTACTTAGTTGAGCTATCTACTATTGAGTAGACCATTACAGATAAATTGAGTAATCACCAAGTGGTTTATTTGGTATCTACTACTTGTTGGGTTGTTGGTTAATTACCGAAATAAGGAGCTTTGAACCATTGGTATAATCTAGTAGGTTCTTGTGTATATTTGAATAATTGCTGTGCTGTTGAATTCAATTATTGTTAGCATAGGTTTTTGCTGATTTTTTCCCCCTTTTTTCTTCTAAGGCACTACTGGCATCGTAGACTACACAAACTATGATGACATGAAACATGCAGTAAGTTTTTTCCCCTTTTCTTTTCCTCTTTTTTTTGTAGGAATTGACAATTTGTATTGTCTAATTATTAGCAATCTTGAATTAATGGTGCCTGTTATTGTCATTAGATTAAGAAACTTAATGACTCTGAGTTCCGGAATGCATTTTCTCGCGCCTATGTTCGTGTAAGCTTTCAACTAGTAGTTCTGAGCCTTTATTCCTGCCCTTCCGTTTGGTCTTTCTTTTTTCTTATTATGTTGAGGGTGTTGGGGGCGGATTAGGTGAGGGAGTACGACCATAGGCGAGACCACTCGCGAAGTCCTAGTCGTGGTCGATCTCATTCAAGAGGTCGGAGTGAAAGTCGCAGCCGAAGCCGTAGCCGTGGTAGAAGCTACAGCAGGAGCAGGAGCAGGAGGTATGTTCACTTTATCATTGATAACTAGTACATCCTGAGTTGCATGACAATCTTTTATATGAAATGTAGAAATTGTGAAAAGTTTATTTACACCTAATTAATAAGTTATTATTGGAGTTGTTTTGTTGACTAGTTAATAATAATGCAGTAAATCTCCTAAGTCTAAATCTAAGCGGTCTCCAGCTAAATCACGGTCAAGATCTGCTTCGTCTCGTTCCCGTTCTGGATCAAAGGCCCGCTCATCATCAAGGTATGTTTTACATATTAATCATTGAGGTTTTTACAAGTTCTCAATAAGTTATGTGTTGTGTTATGGGATCATTTGAAAGTACAGATGGGCCTTCTAAGTTGTGAAAGAGAGACTTGAGTTTTTATTTTTGTTGGGAGTTATTATATTTAAGTAGGATAGATTGATGGTATATGCTGGTATTTTGGTATTTTCTTCGTACATCTAGCTCCACTTGGTTTGCATTTTAATTTAAACCTGATGATTGGATTCTCAGTTTGTCTGTCTTGGTAATTTTCTGAATAAATATGCTGCAGTATCTAAGCAGCAGAGTTAAATGATGAGTAAGCTTACTGATTGGACTGGTAGGCCTGGTAGACGGTTATATACTTATTTGTACAAGTTTTAGTATCTACACAGCACAGGAGGTTTTGTTTTAAGTTTTGTGAAGTGATTGAAGTAGCACACCCTGCCAATCTGCCTTAAAGATTGAATTATTGGCGTTGCCTAACACAATTTCCTGTGTTATGTAACTGGAATTTATTATTTTAGTATTCGAGGTTGGATAATGCTACTCCTAGTTTAGTTTGCCTCATTTTTTTGGGAAAATGCCATGGATACAAGCATGCGCATATCAGTCTTTTCCATATAACAATGGAATCTGTTTTTGCCTAATGCTTTATGTTTTTCTTTTAAGGTCTAGCTAGACATTATTTTGTTGAAAACTTAAGACACTCTAATAAATCTTATTGGATGGGGAAAAAAATAGGCGGTTCAGATATATTAAATTTTGTATTGGGGTTGGCTATGGGCACAGTTGCCCTGCTTGGCCTAGATGTCAAATAACTATTGTGGCCTTGTGTAGAACTGAAGTTGACTTCCAAGCTTTATTCTGCCCCATGGGTAGACCAAGAAAGAAATTCCAGCGTCAGAATGTCTTTTTTCTTTTCTGCACCTTACTGTATGAAAATTATCTTGTTTATTTTTTTAGAAAATGAATATGTGCAGTGATCTGGGGATTGGATATTAGGATCTTGGTGGGATATGTTCAATTGCCTGCAACTCTTTTGGTTGTGGAGGTATGCTTTATTCAGATGGGCAATTTTGGAGCCTTCATCGTGTGTCTGTGTTAATATACTTGGCATCACATGCCAAATGGTGCTAGATTGGGAACAAGGATACATGGATTGCAGTAATAAAGCTGGATTTCTGTGAATTAACTGCCATTGGGATCTGGAAGTAACCATCAGTGGGTGGTAGAAACATAATCTTTGTCAGTTTCTGCTTCAACCATCGCCAAGCTATTAGGGCGTGCTATCTGGATTCTCTTGGATTTTCTGGTGGTACAGTAGGAGCATGATCTTTTCTGTCCACTTAGTGTCTTAAAAGTTAATTTGATTTTATTTAAGGCTTTCTTTTCCATGAATTAGGTATCTTGACTGGGTGGATTTTGAATTGTGTCGTATCTTATGTGAAACTGCTGAAGATTCTTTTTGCTTTTTTCTTTATACTTTTTGAATATGGTGTATCTTGCGTGGAAGAGGCACTCGGCTCTTGGATGAAAGTTCTTTAAAGGAACGTGTGGATTTTAAATTTGGGTTGTTTCTGGAACTTTTGCAGATCTCGATCAAGATCCAGATCTCCACCACCTTCTGTAAGTTACCCTTATTATACTAAGATAATATTTTTAAACACAATTTTCAAGGACATCCCAATTTACTTAACAGTGATAGAGGTTGGGTTAGACTTAGACAGCTGTGTTGAGCCCACATTCACTGTATAGTTTTGAATGGTTCTGGAATGCTGAAACAAAACTCAAATGTGCTATTAAAAGAATTGGTTTGCTGCTTGCCTTTTTCTTATATCTCTGGCTGACATTGAAGATCTGAGACTTGGTTAACCATTCCTGTTGCTTCGTCATTGTAAACTTGTATACTTTTTTTTTAACAGAAACGAATCAGTAAAAGCCCAAAGAAGCGCAGTGTCAGCAAGTCTCCTAGTGGAAGTAGAAGCAGGAGCAGGAGTTTGTCAGGGTCTCATTCTTCTTCACCATATTGTCATTGATAGTTTATTTAATCATTTGCTGGTTTTTCCCTGCTTTAATTGCATCCTGATTGCATTTGTTTTGGCAGGTAAGCATTTGCTTGTTGGTGAAAAGCTCAATGCCAAGGACTTGGTCACAATTGCATAAGCTTACGATATGATATTGTATGTTGGGAATTTGAAACTTGTCTGTATCGGGTTTTAGATTTTATGGAGCTTTTAGTTGACACTGTATTATTAAATTGAAGCTTTTGTCTTGTTATACTTAAATTGGCTGTTGAAAATTGGATTAAATTGAGATAATTTGAGGTAGTTGCCCCGTGATGTAATCAAGTTGTTGCAGTTGCTATACACTGGTTTTTCATCGTCTTGATGAGAATTTAGGACATGCTAGTATAATTGAACTGCTTATAATTATGCATTTGTATGAAGATGCAGAATTGTGTTATAGTGGCCTATTTTCTCAAATTGATTAAGTAAATTGGAGATTAGAAAAATGTCTTAGGTTATTGCAGAAGTTTAACAATTTGTTTTATTGTTTGCACTAGAAGGGAACTACTTTTTTGCATTTTGGGAAAGATGACGACTCAATTATTTTGAATTTGGTTCTGAAATCAATTTGCTAGACGGGTTGTATTCTCTTTGGGTTGTATTCTCGTAGGTAGCACTAGAGCCACCAAAGCTTTTGTATCTCGAAGGGACAGGACAAGTCAAGTGTTGGAGTGAATATTTTTTTGTTGTCGATGGGGAATGCGGTGGTGGGAACATTTGTTGTGCTGGTTCTTTGTCTAGTTGAGACACAGACGTCCATTCATTTTTAGCCTTTCATTTCAAACTTAAGATGACGTTAAAAGCCAATGCAATAATGCTGTCTTTTCACATTAACTTAATGCAAAATCTAATTGAAAATTTGATATAATAGGATTCTCTTTTCTCAGTGTTGTCCCAGCTATGCATCTCGATATGTTCAAATGTGAACACTGAAAATGTGAATATTAAATGTGAACACTGAGAACACCGAACCGTTCAGTAAACCAACAGAAAAGACAAGACAAATGGTTTACAGCTCACGGAAAAAAGGTACCGTGGATACTATAATATCATTCAACTGCAATCCCGTGTCCATTGTCGCTATTTACTAATATCACTGTGCTTCCTCGTGCTGGGTCAGTGGTCGCCACTATTTGCTTTACCCAAGAATAGAGTATTAATACATAAACGAACCAATTAGTTACACATGGATATAAATTTCATTCATGTATACTCAATTCAACTATTAATGTAGTTTCTATTATCATTAAAAATAATAATAAAATATTAAAAATAAATGTATCTTCATCGACTCGATTCCTATAAATAAAAAGCTAGGTATCCATTCATAAAGAAAAAATATATATGAAAATACTAATAGAAGATTATGAATTTGAGTGAGATAACTTGAATTTGATGACGGATTTCTCGAGCGAATTAATCGAAAAATGGCGGAAACGGTATTCTGGAAGCTCCCGGACGATGTTGTTCTGAACGTGTTCTTCAAACTCGAAAGCGATCCGCGAAATTGGGCCCGTTTGGCCTGCGTCTGCGCCAAATTCTCATCTCTTATACGAAACATTTGCTGGAAGGACAAGTGCACCCAAACAATCCCAAGCGTGATCTCTGATCTCCTCTCCCCGGCCTCCGATGTCCCTCCCGGCGGTTGGTCCTCTCTCCACAAGCTTTCCGTCTGCTGTCCTGGTCTCCTCCACTCTGGTGTTCTCCTCGAAAACTCCGATTTCGGCCTCGAACGGGAGTTAGGTCCTGAATCCAATTTCCACATATCAACTCCCAACTCCACCGCTTCCGCCGATCTTTGCTCCTCCAGTCATAGATCATCTGCTGCCAAGGCACCTCGAATAGAGCCTTGCTCCAGCAGCAGTTTGCAACCGATGTCTTGGTCGCTCTACGACGATCTTTTTTTCGATACTTTGCATTACAATCCAGAATCTCATGAAGAAAATGAAGACTCTGTGTCCAATAACGTGGTGGAGGAGGGAGCGATTGAAATCGGGAAGAGGAAGAAAGTTTCTAGGCCGATGAGGTCACATTTGGCTTCAGGGGTTTGGAATCTCAGTCGAGAACAAGGTAACAAACTGCTAGCCAGTAGGTTTCGTGGCGATTGTTTGTATATCTGTGATTGGCCTGGGTGTGTTCATATCGAAGAGAAGCGGAACTACATGCTGTTTAGAGGAATTTTCAAGAACTTCAAGCGATCTCGCGTTTGGAGGACTATCAATGATGGGAACAGAAGCAAGATTGATCTCCATTGTGCATTTTGTTCCTGTAAACAGACTTGGGATTTGCATTCTGCTTTCTGCTTGAGGAGGGTTTTTGGTTTTCATGATGATGGAGAGCCTGTTGTCAGAGCTTATGTCTGTGAAAATGGCCATGTTTCTGGAGCTTGGACTGATTTGCCTTTGTATACTTGATTGCCGGTACCATTATAGTTTCTGATTTAAGTATTTTGGATTATTGTTATGCTTATTAGCTTGCATGTGGTTTCATTGGGGATGTATTTACATTTATTTCAAAACTATGTTTAAATTTGCTTTCTAATTAATGCACTAGTATGATTTGGGTTTCTATTGGAGTTTTTTTCATTGCTAATGAAATTTCTTTGTTGCTTATTTCTGATCCTTATTTTATTCCATCTATATAAGATATATGACTTCCAGGTTTAGTGTGCACTAGTATGATTCTTATTTCTTATTTTAGTGTGCTATGTTATTATCTGTGTTTTAGTGTCTGGAAAATTGATACACTTTGAACTTATGATGTTGGGGTAGGAGGATAGTTAATGGACTGTTTTAAAATTTATATCTTTGAAGAAATATGGAGAGTTTAAATTCAAATGTCTTTGTTAAGTTAATTTTATTTTTCTTTTTATTTTTTTTTCATTTTGGTTTACAATTACAATTAATTTGCATTTGAACAAAATCATTATATTGATCAACTTGTTCCATAGTGATAAAACCAGACAAGAATATAAAGAAACCTACAGCTTTGTTAAAATATAGTTCTATCTTTTGGTTTTTCAGCTTCCATTTGTTAAAATATAGTTCTAGTTGTTAGTTTTTCAGGTTCCAATGGTAAGTTTTTAGTTTTTCAGGTTCCAATGGTAAGTTTTTAGTTTTTCAGGTTCCAATGGTAAGTTTAAAGTGATGAATTTAAATTTGAGTATGACAGACACGATTTGGTCTACCATTTGAGTATCCATTAGTATCAAATCTTTTCTGGTTTTTTAAAAATGATTTGAAGATATACTTTAAGGTCCAAGAAATAGATGAAAGTGTGTGGATTTAAAAAGCCATTGGTTTTAAAATCATAATTATCATTTGATTGCAGTTCATCCTGTAGTCCAATTATTGATTGACTAGTCTTCATTTTGATTTTATGTTAGTACTGTCTTTTGCTTGTAATTGTAAAAATTACATCATTCTATCGAGGGAAAGATCTTTGAATTATGCTTCCATACTTTATGTCAGACTTCATGCTTCAAACTCCAATGTCTGTATACAGTTTAGAATTGTCGAGCTTCATGTTTTATTATGCTCAAGATTGGTAGGAGGAGAATGATAATTGAAGTGCAATAGTAGCTCCCTGCAGACAAACGAGTGCACGATTATGTCTGTGCTTTTATACTTGGTATTTAAAATAATTTTTGTTTCAATTTGCCCTGGAACCAATGTTAATTAGAGTTATGTTTTAATGCCGGGACAAAACTTCGCTTATTGAATTGCTTGGTTGGTTATGATTGTTGAGTACATTAGCAGCTTGATTGTCTTTAAATGTTATTTGCATCTTGAACATGGAAAAAATTGTTTCGTTACCTTTTATACTAACACTAAAGTGACCTTGTGAGTTAGATGTTTTGTTGGGTTTGCATTGTATATTGGAATATGAACTGTGTATAAATCAACTGGTATGTATTAGTACCATTGTTTCTATTAGGTTTCCTTACATTCTTGTATCCAGTTTGATAGTGTAAGTAGATTGATTCACAAATGTTAAGCTATCAATTTTGTTAAGCATTTACTTGGAATGTTTATCTGAGTTGTTTGGCTAGAGAAACAATTGATGCCGGTGAGTATGATTTATGTGGGGCGGGTTTATAATAACTGGATTGGACATCAGGTAAAAACACATG
The DNA here is from genome assembly GCA_031304145.1 of Cardiospermum halicacabum. Taxonomy (NCBI): domain Eukaryota; kingdom Viridiplantae; phylum Streptophyta; class Magnoliopsida; order Sapindales; family Sapindaceae; genus Cardiospermum; species Cardiospermum halicacabum. The sequence goes on along the minus strand of CM062399.1, from coordinate 10,257,710 downwards.
ATCTGTCTGGAAGAGATCAAGATCATTTTCTTTTGTAATATCAAATTCTTTCAAATTGACCATGACTAGTCTTTTAGAAACCTAGCCTTCAAAGAAATAGATGTTTTCAACTGTGTTTTATAGAGTGGCAACAGAGTAATTAGATAGGTTTGATAAAAATTGTATGTGTTATTGTTCAAGTGGAGGAGATTCAAACAAATCATAGTTGTGTTTTTAAGAAAAGAAATAAATAGATTTGTCATAATAACAAAGCCTACCCCACAGCAATGACCAGACACATCTAGCATCTAGTGTTGATTTTAGCCCAAGTTATACATCTGAACCTGTCATATTCTAGCCACTGGACAGAATGGTCCTAATTCTAAATGATTGGCCGTCAATGTTCTAATCAAAGGCCACATATCAGCTGATTTATTAAAGGCCACATGATCGCATTATCCCCTGGTTTATCTTTTTATAGAGACGAGAACATGTAGGTTGTTTGTTGTCTTCCTTATCTGCTACATTGGGCTCTCTCATGTGCTGTTCATTTCTACCATGTACAGATTTTTTAATACAATGATAATGGTAGGAACAAACCAGTTCAAACTACGTTGTTAATTTTGAAAGAGTAATATTTTCTTAACAAATCTCAATCAATGTGACATAATGCAAGGTGTTAGATAAGAGAGTAGAAGCGCCATTGTATTGTCACCTGATTGATTAACATAGTTTTGGGGCCAGACCCAAATGTTTTGGGGCAGGGCATATTTCCCTTCATTTACAAAATAAAACACTTAGTTTCAGCTCAAGTAAGCCAGAAATTTACAAAATCTGAGTTCCCCAATTCACATAATTCAACATTTCAAGTTTCCCAGACATAAATTGAGAGGCAATTCATTCAATTTTCTCACAGCATAGATTACTGGTAAATAACATCTTCCGACCAACTTTTGATCTGAATGTTCTATGAGGGATGCCTGTGCCAGAAGCTTGCTGACCTGTTGCCGGAATCAGAGGAACCAGAAGTTTGAGGAAATAAACCCCGACTTGGATCTCTGGACACTGCTGGGAAACGAGATAAACGCTCTCTTTCCCATAAAAGAAACCTACTTAAGAGATGATTTTCTCCATCATGTGGGTTCTGGGCAGATGAAGTGGGTGGAACGATATAGAAGCCACCATTTTGGTCATGTTGTGGGGGTGCTGGAATCAAGCTCCTTGGGGCATCAAATCTTCTTACACCATGAACTCCAGGTGGAGGCAAGCCTGGTGAATTGATAGAAGGCTGCTGCTGGCGAAAAGCATGAGAAACTTGGACCCTTTCATGAGTCAGAGTACTGCTCCCTGGATGGCGGGGGATAGCAGAAGAAGAGACGAATGAATTCCCAGCTCGAGGACCAGACCTACAGAGCATGAACTCGTGCATAATTATAGTATTCTGGTGGTCAGGATACATGAAAAACAAGCACATGTCGGCCCTGTTTGGGATTACTTATGCTTTTGTCTCATGACTATAGAAGAAGATATGCAAAAACAATTTTCAAGAAGTTGATATTTTTGGTTTTCTCTAGAAGTGCTTATGGGAGGCAAGAAGCTTTCTTGGCAATTATCCAAACATCCTCCAAATTAGCTTCCAAAAGTTAAAAGTCAAAAGCAAAATGTCTATCTATCTAAACAGGCCAGTTATCTAGTATTCCCAGCTGGTTTTACAATTGTATGTATGAAAGAGTGATCTATTACCTACTTCTAGCATCAAAATAACCATAAAAGTAAACGTAAAACAATTCTCAAGAGGAAGAAGTTTCTGCAATTTTAAGGTGTCCCAAGCACTGCCAAGATTGATATGCGGATAGAATTTGCAAAATAAATCTTACAGCTTACCCATGATCAAACACAAATGGAGGTGCAAATGATCTGGACATTGTAGCAGCATCAGATTCACCGTGCGAAGATCTCAATGCTGTAGGCGGAACAGGAGCTGGATCTACAGCATTTAAATGACTGCTTGGTATGGAGAAAGGGGCAGCATGACGGCCCCAATTATGATATTGAAAACTGACAGGAGGAAAAGCATGAGGAGCGAACATATCATTATGTCCTGACAGGCCATGCCAGTGGTGATTTAAACGAGGATCATCAACATTATTGTTCGATCTAGAGGCTGCAGGTGGAACTGGTCCAACATATGCAACGTATGAATGACCAACCGATGAATGTTCAGTAAAAACAGCATGATGTCCTCTTAAATCATGATCTACATAGATAAAGTTTTCATTTTTCCTATCAGACTAGGTGCATCAAAAAATTCATCTTTATTAACAATGATAAAGAAATACTTACATGTGGTAGATGGTGTTTCCACTTCCCTGCAAGTCATAAAGCATCAACATGTAAGAAACAGATCATTTGATGTCCTTTATCATAGGAAATGAGTCATTCATTGCTATTGCTATCAATAAGCAAAGCAACAAGAAATTTAGCCAAAGATATTGGAAACTATAAGAAGATTCTAGAAACAACTTAAGTGCTTTCAATTTTTTTTTGTTCTACAATTTCTAAAACTATGAAGATCCTACTCCACAAGAAAAAAAATAAATAAATAAAAAAAAATAAAAAAGGTTTGGTAGAACAATCCCAAATAATAACCATCCAAAAGAGAAAATAGTGATATCTACATACACATTTTACAACACAACAGCTGCCAGAATAAAAGTGAATAGAGTGTTTTTAATCTTTTATATCAATTTCAATAGTGCATTTTTATGCTTACAAGTCAGTAATGTTCTAGGACTCAGAGTCCAACTAAACAACTGCACAACTACAGCAGAATACAAAAATTTGTATATTAAATAACAAAAGCAAGATCATGCTTACTCAAATGATGAACCAAGCCGTGTCAATTCACCAAAGGGGCACCAATGAACTCTAAATGGCTGCCAATACCGAATCATAAGAGACATTAGACATGTTTCACTGCATATAAATGAGCATTTAAAAAAAAAAGTGTTTACTCCCAGGAAGGTATAAGATGCATCACTTAAAAATAATGTTTGATGTCTATACATGTGTACAAAGATGCAGAACAGTCCACAAAACCTTTGTCAAAGGATTAGTCAATGAAGGTTTTGTTACCGCATGATTGACAACAAAAGGAGTGTGCACTCCAAACCTTTAAAATTAGACAAACAGGTAGCTTTATGTATCATCATAAAAGACCAAAGCACAATTGAAGAGTGATCTCTCTATCCCGAGAAAAAAAAAGGGGGGGAGGAAAGTATTTAAGGGAAAAAAAATAGATAAGTCAACCTATTTTTACTATCAAATAAAAGTTCTTTTGAGGTGTTGCATCATGTTGCTACTAAGAAATGTTATTCAAAATAACAATCCAAATAACTATTGATATCCAAGTTATTATAAGTCTTAAGAGTTCTGAATGGCAATATAATACTGGAGAGTTAGAACTAATAGGTATCAACATGACAATGCCTGACTATGGGATAGGCAAATATAATACTATACCTAGATCAGGGAATAGGTCAAAACAAAAACAAAAACAGCAGCAGATAATATAAAGAATACAACTTTTGAAGTCCTTAATATCAGAGGTCAACGTTTCTTTTTCATAGAAATTGGCCATTGCTGTTGACCCATACTATGCTACCTGATATATTTGACACCATAAGTTTATTAGGAAATATTTAACCACATCCCACCCTCTTGTTAGATTTCTAATAGAAATAAGTCCTCACAAATCAATTTCCTAAGACTTCAATCAAAATCTACATTTCAGTTCAGTAACATATTTAATGAATAAAATAAAACAACCAACCAGATGAGTCATTCGTGACACTTGCCAAAGCATGTCTCTCGCACGGATGTCAATGAAAAGATTGCAATTCGGGATTATACTCGACCAGAACCAAAATGCACTAGCAGAATTATTACTTTTTTTCTCTCTTGACAATCAACTAGACTTTAATTGTGCTTACCATTTCAGAATAACCTAAATCATAGAAATCCTCGTCAGGAATCCAATCCTCCATGCTTAACTCGGGGAGCGATCGAGTTGAGCCATTTGAATATAGCCATTGACCTTTCTCAATTTTCCGACAATTTGGGCACTGCATAGCTCCCTTCATATTAAATGCTGAACCTATGCAATCTACATAATAGAAGAAAGCATACAACAATAAATACCTTTATCTTGCAAGACAACATGAAATGAAAGCCAATGATTGCAACATATTATACAAGTGCATGCAAGTTACTACTACCCATGCAATTGAGCAACCTTATCAAATTTAAACTACATCAGCATCTCTCCTAAGAAAGCAGTACATGCCACTTGGTGCAATAAAACAAATTGAATTGTGAAATACTTTCTAATTCATAGAAAATGTTTGGCAATTTGTGCAAGCATAGTCCACTCCTCTACTTCAGAGTTTATCAAATGAAAATCATTACATTTTAAAACCCATACCATGCTCACCCTTTATGTGGAAATCAACAGAACACACGTTGTATCTCTATTTGTAATGTTTCAGAAAATCAAGTTCTGTTTTTTACTCAATACCATGATATTCCAATATATGATAACGTAAAAAGAACCTTACCAATCTCAACAAAAACACCCAGGATCAACCCTTCCATTGAAAACCTATCTTTTCTTAAAACTAAATCCACCAAGTTTTTAAGAAAAACAAAAACAAAATCATCCTAGTAAACTTCTGCCTCCATGTTGGCAAGGAGTAATCCCAACTTAAATTGGTCCTATTCCTATTCACTATAGGTCAAAATCTCCCCATCTTCCATTCACCTCAACACCCCAATTCTAAATCCTTAATCCAAACTAGTTTCAGCTTCAAACAACCCAATTATACTTTCATCCTCCAAAATTTCTCCACATAATAATCAAAATTCTATCATCATTCAATATCATAACAAATCATAAACAACAACCGTGAGAAATCTACACAATCTCCATTATCATCAATCAGACCATCAAACATCACCAGATGCAGCATTAACAAACACATAAACCAACCAAAAATAAAAAATTAACAGAACATAAAATCACAGAAATTAGAAAGATAAAAGAGAAAACAAAATCAAAACAGACCGAGATGAAACTCATGTCCACAATGAAGCTTGGCTCTGGATCTAGCAGCATTATCAGAAACCACATCAAGACAAATCGAGCAGGAAATAGCAGAAGGAGCAGGAAGTTGGAGACCTCCATCGACATCCCCATCGTCATCAGCACCACCACCGTCCATTCGATGATGAGCAGTGGTTGAGCCCACCATATGACCGTCCACAGCCAATCAGAAGCTTCTCCTCCGTAAGCTAAACAAAACCCAAAGCGACAAATCTCAAACGAAAAAAAAAAAGAAAAGAGAAAAATAAAAGGAAACTTGTCTCTCTCTATCTATCCATTTATCTGTGTGCGAAAGGCAAAATCAATTTATCTATCTAATTTTTATTTTTATTTTTTAAATTTATTTTTGTTTGTTTTTACTCTGTGTCTGTGACCATCATCCAACCTGTCAGATTACGTGGTTAAGACATTACAGGACTGTTTTTGAATTTAATATCATCATCTCCACCATCGTCATCGTCCTTAACTAAATCGACGGTGCTGGTTGGATTGTGTTTATTGTAATATTTGTAGCGTCTTGCAAGAAAAATTATCCACCTACCAAACCAAACACCCTATTTATCATTTTCTTAACTCTCAATTACAAATGGATGAATGAATTTAATTCTTAAATGCATCTCTTTTTATCTTCGGAATTTTGTAATACAGTACAAATGATTTATAGATTTAAAATAAATAAGATTCAAATAAATACATCCTTTATTTTTTTATTGGATTAATTTTTGTGCTTTTATTTTGAAAAGTTTTCATTTTTAATATTTTAAAGTTTAAATCAAGCTGATGAACCACGTAAATTTTATTTTTTAAAAATAAATTTTTTACAATTTTAATTTCATAAAATGAGTTTTCAATAATTTTTTTTTTTTATCATCGTCACAGATCAGTAAGATCTTTCATGAATTATTATGAATAAACTTCTCCACAGGTGGTGAAGGACCTTTAATTCGTGGCAGGACAAAAATGTAATGAAGACTCATTTTCTGAAATTGAAACTTTAAAAAGTCTATTTTTCCAATGTAAAATTAGTTTGCTCATAAACATAATTTGAAGTTTAATTGGCTCATAAATTGAAATTTATGTTTAAAATTTAAAATTGGTGTTTCTGATATCTTTTCAATTTCGACCTATTTTAAAAATAAAATAGAGAATATTTTATATGAAGTTTTTCACTATTTTATTAGTGAGGAAGAGTGAATATTCATACAAAATAATTCTTTATCCCCCATAATTGATTAATTTCTGTTTTGATCTAATGGTTACAATTTGTAATAGATATTGTTGTCCTTATTTTTTATGATAATAAGGTGACATGTAACATCTTGGGTTATTTTCTGGAATGCTAAGATGAGAATCTGAGTTTTCATATTTATTAGAACTAGATTCTTAGTTGGGCTTAATAATGGACTTGAATCCATTAATGCATGACAGATCTGATTTGATAATGGGTCAAGTATCTTCAAACCCTCATTCAAGCAAAACCTTTATTTACAAATTAAGTTTAGCTTGTGACAGGATACTCCGAAATGACTTTGTTAGAAGATCTGCACGTTGATCGTCCGTACTTGCATATATCCGATTTCAAGTTCTCCCGTGGTTACTTTCTCTCGAATGAAATTGACATCAAACTCTATGTGTAAATGAAACACAGGATTTTGAGTGAAGAGTCAGGCTCAATTATTGTCACACCAAATCACAGGTGGAATGGGAGGTTAGATTCCAAGTTTAGTTAGAAGTGAGTTTAGCCATAGAAATTCAGTTGAAACATGAACGAGGGCTCGATACTCCGCTTCAGTGATTGATCGTGAGACTGTCTTTTATTTTTTTGAAGTCCAAAAGATGAAATTACCCCTAAAAGGACAAAACCCTCCATGGTGGACTTTTTATCGTCAACGGAACCAACCCAGTTAGAGTCACTGAAGGCATGAAGTTCCAAAGGTGTCGATGAAGTCGAAAGAATAGTCAAGTATCTGTTGTTCCTCGAAGGTACTGTAAAATTCATTTACAAGCTATCTAGTGATTTTGATTTGGATTGGAAAGATACTGACTGAGTTTGTTGACTACAAAATTATTGCTTGGCCTTATGTGACATAAGTATTGAAAAGCTCTGATAATGTTACGATTTTGTGAAGGATATTTATTTATGTTAGGATTGTGACGAGAATTCGGTATATTCCGGTATCCATAATTGGTTTGTAATTAAAAAAAGACTCGATGACTGTTTTGGAAGTGTCATATTTAATTAGGATTTGATATTTTCTAAAGTGGATTATGATTAGGAAAAGAGATATTTGAGAATCCTAAATAGGAAAAGGTTTTCTTAATGGTTTAGGATTACTTTGTGACTAAGTAATCTAATACTATAAATACGGTGCTTGTATCTATTATTAGATATCCTGAGAGAATAATGTAGATCTCGTTGGTTAGGTTTGGGAGGTGCCCCATGGTGGCTTGGAAACCATGAAGATCTTGAGTTCTAGGATCGAGTCTTGTTATCCTATGAGAGTCATATTGGGAGAGCTTGTGTGTGAGGCTGTAACCAATATAATTGGATTGGGGAGTGAGAGAGAATGATATTCTGGTAGTAATTGTTGCTTTGTTGTTACATGGTGAATTAGTCTCTCGTCGTCCTGACGGCCGTGATTTTTTCCCGTTTTGAGTTTCCACGTAAAAACCTTGTGTCTTATTTTCTGTCTCTATTTCTTGCATTGTGTATGTTGTTTTACTTTGTGGTTGCCAATACTCGTCTTCCCTGCAATGGATCACCGATTTATTCAACAAGTGGTATCAAAGCTAGCCGTGTTTTCCCAACAATTTAGAGGACTGTCATTCTGGGATAACTTGTTGCCAACAGATGGAAGAGAGGAGCAGGGCTTGCAAGTAAGAATATTAGCTTTAGCGAGAAGATCATGGACATACTGAACTTGTGAAAGGTGAAGACCATCACTATTTCAGTACACTTCAAAACCCAAGAATTATTGAACTGATCCTAACGTTTTTAATGAAAAGGATCTTTGCAATTGCCTTATGAGTGATTGAATATTCTATCTTGAGTTTCTTGTGATAAGTGTATCATTGTCATATAATAAGATAATAGTAATGTTGTTATGTGTTGACTAGTAGAACAATGACGTATTTGATATTGTATTGATGTACCCCCAATCTATAAAAGTCTGTTTTAATATGGAGTACCAGGTCCTAGAAGCTTGCTTTAAGCCGTACAATATTTTGCCCAGCTTACATACACAATTTAGGGATCTTGAATCTATAAATCATTCAGGTTGCTGATGTAAACTTTTTCAACTAGTTTTCTATGTAGAAATCCATTATTGACGTCTACTTGTTAGTTATACCAACCATAGAAAATAGTTAGAGAGAACATAACATTTATTATAGAGGATTTCACACTGAGACTAAAGGTCTCTGTAAAATTCTTGTCAAGATTCTAATTGGACCTTTTGCTCGCTTTGTAATGTATAATATTGCCATTTGTATCAAACTTATTTATGAAAATCTACTTGTTGCTAGCAAATTCATAGAATTGTTATATGGAACTAAATTCCAAGTCTGATTTAATAAAAGAGCCTTGTACTATTTTAACATAACTTGCTTCCATTTAGGATCCTATAAAGCTTCAGTAGTTGTTTTTGGTTATGATGAGATTGGATTTATGTTAGACAAATAGAGTTTTTGTTTGTGAATGCCACTTTTATTATGTGTTTGTATTGGATGAGTATTCATGATGGGTTGTGATAGTGATTTGGATAGAGAAACATTTGTAGTAGGTGTTGTTTCTGTTGAATCATAGGTGAGTTGTATGAGATTGGGTTCTCTGTGTGGGTTGTTTTGATTAGCATTCATAGATGGAGAAGATAAACTAAAAGTGGGAGAATATACATGTTTGTTTGATGTTGAAGACAAAGATCGAGGAGAGCTATCTGTCAAGGGTGTACATGATGTGACCTATTGATATTTTAAAATATATGAAATAAGAACATTAGGAGCTTGTGTGTGTTTGAGTAACATATGGTTTTGATGGAATAAGAGATAGGCAAGGGAACTCAATTTCATTTAATATCACATGTCATGAAATGTATATTTTACTACTATGAACAACACATTTATATCCTTTTTAACAGGACTGTAGCCTAAAGATAGACATTTGGAAGTATGGTATGCAAATTTGTGTTTATTGAAGAATCGGAGGTAAGTGCAAGTGTAACCAAATGTTTTCAATTCTATGTAGGCTAGTGGTTTTTTTTATTTTTTATTATTTATTTATAGAGTTTTTGAAATGGGAAAATGTTATCTAAATTGGGTGTAGTTAGGTTGTTAATAAGATGGGTAATAGTTTGGAATGTCTTCAACTAGAATTGTAGAGGCATTTAGGCTTGAGAAAGTAGGTTCAATCCAAGTTCTATAATATGTCAGTGTTTTCTTTCTAATACTCCATTCTGCTGATGTGTGTAATGGCAACTGAATCAAATTTGTATTTCCTAATCAGTTAAGTAAGGTATTAGCCTCTTGTATTTCCCTCCCATATCACTATGTAAAGCTTTTATTTTGTGATTCAGTTATAGTTTTTCGTAAATTTTGAATTTAATAAACACGACTTGGTGTCTGATTTTCATTTCAGTGGATAAAACCATGTGTAAAAGTGTAATCATCAATGAATATGACATAGTAATAATGTCCTTTAGTTGATAGATAAGGTGAGGGACCAGTAAGATCAAAAAATTATTTCACAGGATAATTTTTTTTGCTAAGATACAATCAGAATGGAAAGGTAATTTATTCATTTTATCCATTTTGCAAAGCATCACAGAATGTAGTATCATATTTGTGAAAATGAATTTTCATCGAATTTAAGATTTTTTTAGAACATGATAATAAGGATGACCAAGATGATTGTGTCATACATTGACATTTCTATCAATATTACTAGCCTTTGATTTGAATGTAGAATAAAAATTGTGTGCAGGAGTGGGTAAAATTGCAGGAACTTGCTTAGTTTGGGTAGGAAGATTGTCCAAGCCACCCTGTAAAACTCCTTTGAGCAGAGGCTTCCCTGAAACTTTTTCATTAAACACATGAGCAAAGTCAGTAAATTTGACACTCACATTATTTTCTTTTGTAATCTATGAAATGCTAATAAGATTTTCGATCATGAAAGGAAGGTGCAAGATGTTTTTGAGTTTAAAAGGTGTGCATATTGTGTCTTTTGAACGTGGGATAGATGAACCAATATTAGAAATAAATACAGAATTACCATTTCCAACTATAAGTTGGTTTGTACTATTGTATTTAGTATTGATGGAAAAGTTGTTGATGTCTAGAGTGATGTGATATCTCTCTGGCAACGACGCCAAAAACTTAATGGCTAAGAAATTGAGTTAAGATGCAAGTGCACTCCTTTTATCAAGTAGTATAAAAATATCGATCCCACAAGGATTGTATTCTAATTAATATTAACAATTCCTATACTAGTACGTTTAAGCACGAGAATATAAATTGAGAAGAAATTATATTTTAAACTAAATTAATAAAATTTAAAATCTAAAGGTTGATTTCAATGTGAGAACTAACCTAGAACTACGATTTTACCATCTCCAATCCTATAATTGAGTTATCCATATCCAATTGCAATGTTATCTATCTCAAGCATTCTAAATTAGTTTATACTTCTCTCAAAGGTCACAAACCATAATTGATTGCCTAAAAGAATATCTCTCTCTTAACTAAGCTAATCAATAACATGAACAACACAATCATAGATAATATTAATTTGATTAGGAAATCTATTTTTTTAATTCCTTAATGTCTAATTACTCTAGTTTTAATTTAACCTAACTCACTTGAGTTTAGACTAAATCAACAAAATATCAATTGGATGTCCAAACCAAAGGATAACATCGAAAGCTATTAACTAGAATAAAATCATGCAGTTGTCATTCATAGATTAAAATAATAAACTCAATTCAAATCATGGAATTCAAGTCATGGAGAGGTTACATCGCAGTCTTAGATGATAACTTAGTTTCTCATGACTAAAGTTAAAGAAAATGAATACATAGTGGAAACCATTACAATCGTCTTGAACCTCTTGGTAGACTTAGTATTGTCTTCGATATGCTTGATTGCTTTCTTTAAATTTTAAATTCCTTATTTTTTTCAAATCCATTTTTATATGTCTTCTACCTCTATTTATCGTATTTTCATCATTTTCTACTTCCCAATTATGCCCTTTCAAGTGAATTATCCATTTTAATCCTTTGCAACTTGCATATCGTGTTTCATGTCGCCTGATACTTTATTGCAGAATTCCTCATGTATATGCAACTTGCATGTCGCAAGTTAAGTTATCTAGAACTTTTGGAATTTGAGAATTAATTCTTGGCGAGAAGGCAGACGACTAGCATATAGCTTGGCTAGTGGTGTGTTGTGAAATTTCCAATTTTTTTAATCCTTTTTCAGCCATTAGCCTCGTTTTGAATATGGTATTGCTCAGAGTCCATTATTTTTCTTAATATTGGACGAGAATATGACTTTTCTTCCAAAATAAACTAAAGATACCTGTAGGATTTTGAAACACTCCACAAAATATATCAGTCCTAACAATATAATTCCACAAAATCTATCAGTCTTAACAAGATTACTCGGGATTCATCACAAAATTCTGTAAATTTATTAGGAAATTAATATGAAGTCTTCAACTTATCAAACCAGAAGGATTCCTTTAATGATTCAGGAACTGATATTGTATGTAGGACTCAGTGAGATGGACAATTGATACCATGGTGAGGTTGTGTGTTGATGTTACTGATTCTTATTTGTAGAATTGTAAAAGAAATCAGAACTACTAAATCTATGTCTTTGATGATTAGGTGGTGCTGGACTTCCTTGTTGGTATATGCCAAATCTTTTATGAAATTTTAAGGCATTATGGTCTTCTCTTTAACATAATTGAAAATATATCCGATTGTTTCTGCCTCCACAACCTCTGACTCCTCTGCCACTGTAGTTTCCTCTGTCATAGAAATGCTCCTGTTGTTATAGAGATATTTGTTGATGAGTTGGAAACAGATATTTGTGAGAGAGCGTTTTGCTGTTAAAGTCGAGTTTCATGCATTATTAATGCATATTGAACATCTTGTACTGTATGAGTTTATATAAAATGCATTAAATGAATAACTACAAATTCATGGTTTGATCCTAATCCATTTAATCCATATAAAATGAGTTCCTAATCTGGAACAGGGTATTAACCATATTTAAAGAGTTTCCAATCTGTTTTATTTTTGAAAATAATCTGAAATAGATGAAGCACCCTTTTATATTATATAAATTTATTTTTTAAGTTGTAGGACTCTAACCGTAGAGGTTTGAGCATACAGGTTTATGAGTACCAGTCATACCTCTCTTAATGATGAGGTGTAGTTCACTAGACTAATGACTTGATCACTAATAGTAGTGAGTAGCCAACATAAAAGTAGTTGGTCTATTCTAACCCAAAACTTATAATCTAGATTTTCTGCGGGTGATGAAGTTTCAGAAGTTGCATTTGTTGTATCTGCTCTGTGAAGGAACTTTGGTGATGGATTTGCTGTTTGCAGAATATATCATTCCAAGTCAAGAGCTTTGGTTGCAACTAAAACTTGGGCTCTTTAGTTTACAAAGGTTTGGCAATCTAACTTAAATGAAAGATTGAAACTTAACCCTTTTGCTACGAAAGGTAGAGTTATGTGAGAATATCTGTGGTTGATAAAGATCAATGAGAACTGCTGTTTTCAAAAGCCAAATGATTCAGATGTAAGTCTATGGATGCTCTGATACCATAAAAATATAATAGGGAGAATATTTTATATGAATCTAATTGTTTTAATAACTCTTTATCCTCCACCATTGATCAATTTCTATTTTGATCTAGTGGTTGTAATTTATAACAGATATTGTCAGCTATGTCAAAGGACAATTGTCCTTATTATTATCTTTTCATATGATAATTATGTGAGCTGTAACATCGTGGGATATTTCTGAATGCTGAGATGAGACATGAGTTTTTCATATTTACTAGAAACAGATTTTGAGTTGGGCTCAATATTGGACTTGAACTCATTGGAATATGACAAATCTGAATTAATAATGGATCGAATATCTTTAACAACTTGCACCCATCAGGATATTTTCAAGTGTTCAAGATATTGAAGATGTTTTATTTATATTTATTTTAGTTTTTAGTTTCTCCATTTCATGGTAGGGTTGATTTTCTATTTTTTTTAATGTGAATTACATTTAAGGTCAATTTATTGATAGAATTATGAAAATGTTTAATATTTTGTGATCGTAACTCATAAACTCCTGTTTCCTTATTTGATTGCATCTTATCATTATTAATGTGCTCTTAATTCTATTTAGGTGTTATTTGAACCCTAAATTATGTGAGAAACATTTTTCTTGATATTAATGGAAAATTTGGATATTGGTTTCAAGTTATCATGTGCTTAGTCTTTATATATGCTTGATCAATATTTACTTGATTAATTAACATGATTTTAACTTGAAAAGGTTGACTGTGTTAGATTAGATATATAATACCTTAATAAAACATAATTCTAGACATAAATTATGTAAATTAAGGTTTCAATGACTAACTCTTTAACTAAATCTTTCCATATTATTTAAGTGACATAAGTAGCAAAAGAATATATTAGCATACAAACATACGAAAGTTGACGTAATTGCTAAACCATGAAACTAAATCAATACTCATTGGTATTAATGAATAGTAAGCTTACATAAGTGAAGGGAAAAAAATGATTTATCACTTAATATAATCGTTGCCCCTAGTTTATTTTTTATTAGAATCAAACTCTGAATAACTCTTGCGAATATTACTTAATTGAACATTAAAAACATGGTTTAAATCAACATCTAAATAAATCTCTGTAAATATTACTTAATTGAACATTGAAAATATAAGGAAGACTTTTGTTCCTCTCCTATATGTAGGGTTGTTATTTTTCAATCCAAATATGAAAGATATATGATTCTGATCCTTTATCTTTGGAAGATTTTTGGAATACTATATTTTAATTGGTTTAATATATTATTTAGACTTTAGGATGCTACTATTCTTACTATTACTTGTATAGACTTACAAGAACAGGAATTTATAATGTAGAGTTTGTTTTTTATTGGATTATTCTTAAAATAATCCATATTTAATTTTTATAAAGAATTCTCATCTGAGTCGATAAGTCGACAATTATATCATTGATACATCTTCTCTATAATGACCAATTAAATTATTTTGGTAACGACCTTTCTCTTATGTGATGGAAAAAATCGGCTAGCTTTGATACTACTTGTTGAAGAAATTGATGACCTACTACAGTAGAGATGAGTATTTGTAACCACACCTATAAAATGAACAAACACAAAGTAAGAAAATAAAGAGAGAGAAATAAGACATGAGGTTTTTACGTGAAAATCTAATGCACGAACGAATATTAGGACGCGAGAGACAAATTCACTCTGTAACAATAAAGTAATAGTTACAAACATACTACCACTCTTTTAACTCCCCAATCCAATTACGATAAACACAATTTCATACACAAGTTCTCCACATATGGTTCTCAGAGGATAACAGGAATCGATTTTAGAACTCAAGATCTTTATGGTCTCAGTGGTTCTAGTTCTCTGTTAGACACCTTCTAAATCTAACTGGTCAAATATATTACTTTTTAAGGATACCTAATAATAGATACAGGCACCATATTCTAGTACTAGGTCACTTAGTCACGAAATAATCCTACATCATTAGGGAAATCTTTTTCCTATTTAGAATTCTAAAGATCTCTTTCCTAATTAGAATCCATTTTAGAAAATTTTATTCCTAATCAATTGTGACACTGTCAAAATAGTTTTGAGTCCTTTTCAAATTACCGAACCCACATGATCCCAAATCTGTCCAAATTTATACGTGCCATGAATTTCCACACATTGTTGCCTCTTGCTTTTTAATGGCATGCGGGTGTATTCAATATCTCATGAATTATATATCATCTTTATCTTGAAATAAGATTTTCAACAATATCTTTTTCAGCAAAATCAAAGTTTGTCTGGCTATCTAAACAACCAACAAAATTTAGATACCAAAATATATTCAAATTTCTCGTCACATTCTATCATTTCGAACTCTTTTATCTGAAAAGTGTTTAAGTCTCTCTTTCATCTGAAAAGTTGTTAAGCTTACTATTAACCACACAAATCATCAAATGACCCAGCATCCAACATATTTTTTCCTTACTAATGAGACTTTTTAAAAACTCTTCCAAATAAACTTATTAATGGATCACTCATTTGAAAATTGTTTTAAGCTAAGTCCACTTGGAATTCTACAATGTAAATATTGAACTTATAAATTTTGTGGATAATTGGACGAGTATACTGGAATATCATCCGATGCGGATAATATATCCATATATATATATAAAATTTTAACAGGATAATCGAATGGGGAATGCAAACGGGATTATTGTAAAATGAGATATCCACTGTCCAAATAACTGACACTCATTGTCCATGTGTCAAATGTAGATATTTCTTTTAGTTCATAATTGATGTACCAAAATGACAAGTGGTTTGTACATTTGCTTATACAAAGGGTATTCATGAATGAAAAGATTGTTGCTATTTGCATCACGCAATTTGTAAAGTTAGCCTTATCTGATATTTATGATTTCTCCTTTCACTATTTCTGTTCATGTCTGCCATATATCCATATATTATTTTCCATATAATAAAAAAATTATGCAATATATCCATATATTATTTTTCACATAAATTAAAAAAAAAAAAAATTATAGTGCCAATATGTTCACGTCCACTCACAACAAGCGAGCAAATCATTCATGTTCATGTACCCATTAAAATAAAATACTCTGATTGACTTCTCCATTAAGGTATACTTGTGATTAGATTTCACACGGAAAATCTCTTTTTATGTATTCATCAATTGAAATAAAGAACTGAAAGCATGAGGTGTCTTGTATGACTTGATCTTTGAGATTAATCATAGAGATGCGACAAATACCACTATCCCAGGCCGACAAATCTGAACCACCCCAGACACTCACACTCTCTATAATAAAAATCCCCAAGTTCCAATGGGCAGAGCAGGTGGTTTCTTCTCTATACGAAAATAATAACCAATCCAACCACATCTTAATTGCTACTATTTTTCATTGTGATATGTACTTGATTCTCTTGCATTAATCACATATTTTTTTGAACACTAGCCTTGTTTTAGAAGGGAGACAAATATGAATTGAAGTGTGTTAGATTCATACGTAAAGATGGAAAGCACCAAAATTAAAAGAATCCACGACAACAATATAATTGTACAACTTGTTGTATATCTATCCACTACCTTCACAAATCACAATCCAAAAATTGACTGGCAACAAACTCAAAGTAATCAATTGGTATAAAGTCGATACGTAGAATGTTTGGTCATATAGTAAAGAGAGAAAATGTGGTACCAAAGTTCATTTGAAGTGTTAAAAAGGAAAAGAAGAAAAAAAGAGAGAAGTTATAACCAAGTGGCTAATCTTAACATGAATGAGACTGTGTCTAATGGCTAGCACACCATAGACAAATGAACATGTCAAAAAACATGCATGCTTATCCTGTCATGACACTGACCAAAAGCTACATTTGATTCTAAATCATCTTACAATGCAAGCAAGTTCAAGTTGGAGAATCAGATACCACTAGATACACATACAATTGAACCAAACAACAACTTACTAAGTTTTTATTCTGTACCTAACATAAAACAAGATAACTTGATAGAAATCAAGTGTATTACAACACACACATCAAACCAATTTATTTTAAAGTGTACTAATGAAGATAATAAACATGGTCTATATAATTCATGCTGGCAATATGTATTTAGATAATCCACCTTTTTTCCAGCAGCAAGAAGGGCAATTCAGTGTTTGGCGGCTTTAGGCTTCTTAACAATCATCACAGAGCAGTGAGCATGATGAGCACAGTAGTCACTCACACTCCCCAAAACCGCCCTGTGCGATAAAGAGTTAACATATCATAAGATTCAATCTAACAATTTCATCTAATAGCAAAAACTGAATTGCAGATATGGTATCCTAGCATTCCTTATTTGATTCTATGAATGAATTAAAATACTAATTCGAGTCTTAATTTCTGAATAAATGGACAAATACCTCTTGATAGCTCCATAGCCATGACTACCCACAACCAGTATGGAAGCATGGTGTCTCTCAACAGCCTCACAGAGTACATTCCTAGCATCACCTTCAATCACCTCTGCAATCACATCATCTGCGAAATTCGGCTAAACACAATCCGAAAAACTAACACATGAGCAAGATTACACAATCCAAATCTAAAGCATAGAATACATAAAGTTCACTTTCTCAACTGAACACAAATTGAAAACACTAAAAAAAAAATCCAAAACATAACAAAAATTGTAGAAGAGTAAAGAAGATTCACCAATTTCGATTTGAGAATTTCCTTAGCTTTCTCGACAACCCTAGCAGCAATCCTCTTCAAATCGGTGTCGACATAAGGCAAAACCTCAGCGGCTCCTGAGAACAAACAACACCGATCATAAGAACAAGTCGACAAAGAAGAAAGTAAAACAATCACGATGAATTACCAGGTCCGGCAAGGCCGACGGCGGAGGAAGCAGAAGGTTTAGCGTGGATGACGATGAGCTTGAAAGGAGGATTAGAACCGTAGTTAGCGAAGAAGTGTTTGATAGTCCACTGAAGCGCGTACATGCTCTGCTCGCTGTCGTCGACCGCGACGATCATGACTTTCTTGACAGGTGTCATTGGAGCAGTAGAAGTGGTTTCGTCCGCCATTGATGAGTACAGTTGTCGTTTCAATAGAATCTAGAACGTCTTGGAGTTTTTTGCTTGGGGGTGGAGTGTCAGTTGGATATATAGTATATATATACAAAAATTTATCATTTAAATAATTTGCTTGAGGACAAAGTGTCGCGCTTATCTTCAATCATAGGACCGTCTAATTGATTTTGTTTCTTCCAAATCCAACGGTTGGTTAAAAGTGTTTCATTTTCTAGATAAATGGAGTGAAATTTGAAATCTGTAGTAATCACTTCTTATAAGTGTTGTTTTTAAATGTTTAGATAAAATTATCTTTCTTTTCGCAACAAGACGTTATTATTCATATGATAGGTTGGTTCGTGTATTCTGGGCCCTGTGTTGCATGTTTTATTAGTCTAAGGCCCAGCACAATATTTTAAGAAAAATATTAACTGAATGGAAGCCTGGCCCAATATATACTAGTAATTAATTTCAAA
This sequence comes from Cardiospermum halicacabum, assembly GCA_031304145.1. Lineage (NCBI taxonomy): Eukaryota > Viridiplantae > Streptophyta > Magnoliopsida > Sapindales > Sapindaceae > Cardiospermum > Cardiospermum halicacabum. Next base: position 10,239,192 of record CM062399.1, on the reverse strand, counting down.
TTTCCTTTTAATGCCCCCATTAGGTTCCAAAGAAGCCAATGATATGAAGATGATACTAATCTCTCCCTGTACTTTGTATCACTACTAGTCTAATTTGTTCGGCAGATTTTGACTAGGGTAGGCTATCTCAAACTAAAATTTCAGATCCCATTTCATTTTGCTTCCCATTTTCCTCCGACCTGAAACACCAAAGATGAAATGGAAAAAAGCATTTCATCCTACTATTCGATTTTTTTAATTATAAATTGATTTCTCAATTTTAATTATTTATTGTAAATATATATTTGAATGTTTATATATATTTATATTATTTAGTATATATTTATATTTATAATTTGGATAATAAATTAATATTTTATATAATTGAAAATATTTTTTTAAAATTTTATAATTTAAACCTAATATTTATATATTTTATCATTTTAATTAAATAGCTCATTTTGCTCTTCGTAATGCATTGATCGAACATTTGTGGGAGAAATATTCTAACTCAAATAAATAAATGATGTATTAGTTTAACTTTATTTTATTATCAAATTAGTAAATGAAATTATATTTTATGTGTTATATTTATTAACAATTTAATAGAAATAATGATAATAATAATAATAAATATTATTATTATTAATATTAATAAATGTCTATTAGTTATTAATAAAAACTTTTATTCAAATGTACTCCACAACAAAACTTTTATAAATTGTATAAAATAAAAAAAAAGAAAAAAAGAAAAAAAGAAAGAGAGCCAAATATGGAATTTGGTGTTTTTGTGGTTGGAGAAAAAAAAGAAGGGGGATGGAATTTGAGATGGAGTGTCATTAGAGATAACCTTAAGATAACTTTTTAACACACCCTTATGTTTGGTGCAGGTAGAGATTGGATAAAATTATCCGATTTAAAGTTTTTTATCCGACTTAAAGTTTTTTATCCGACTTAAAGTTTTTTATCCCACCAGAATAGGATAAAATAAACCCCTCCATTTCATGAGTTTAATTTAACTCATCACTATTTGAAATTCAACTCATGACTCTCTTACCTCTTTCTCAAAGGGAAAATCACAAAGTGTCCAAATATAAGTTAATTCAAAAGGGTTTCCAAAATATTTATTTAAAAAATCCTTAAAAATGATGCAATGTATTATTTTAATAAATAATATTTAATTCTATCCTAAAAGTGTCCAAATATAAGTTCACTTAAAATTTTATCCAATCTCTATTCAATCAAATCGCTTCAAGTTATCCAATCCAATCCGAAAAAACAAACTACGCCTAAAAGCTTAGTCACTGCCACTCGGAGAAGTATTATCCGCTTCATTCCTATTGGTCTCTCCCTAATCTCGCAAGTCTTTCTCATTTTTATACCAAAATACTACATTTTTATTCTTCGATCTATTCCCAATTGGATTTTATAAGTTACAATCTATCTCATCAAAATTTTCAATATCTTCATGCTTTTATTTTGAGGACGGTGACCGAAATTTAATAAAATGTTCGTTTGGTTGAGAGGAGACTACTTTAATATTTTTGCCCCCAATTTAGTTGAAAGAGAGTATGTATGAGGTTGGTTTGTTTGTTTTTCAAAACTTCATTTTCATCTAATGAACTCATGTGACATATTTGCTCTGAATACTTAATCAGTATTAAACTTCAAGAAATTAAAAATATTTATAAAGTATAAAAGTTTCAAATTGCCTCTCATTTAAAGTGTAAAGTTATTTTTCTACCCATTTAAGTATTTTCAATTTAAAAAAAAAAAAAAAAAAAAAAAAAAAAAAAAAACCTAAACCCACTTCATCCATCATCATTTGCTTAATACAATTTCACCTTCTCCAACCTCCATTTCCGCACTTTTCCTTGTGGTTAATTAACACCTCTTAGGCTAAATTATTGATGTTGATGAAGATTCAAATTTGAGGTGAGTTTATAAAATAACCATATCTTTTTTGCATGATAATAACATGATTATTATTGTGAGGTTGTGTAGTGATGATAGGATTTTTGTTGAATTTGGACAATGTTGATGTAGTCTAAATTTATGATTTTGGATACTAAGGATTTGCTATAGGTGAGCATAAGAGTGTTTGGGTGAAGGAGTTAATAGGATTGAAAACAAAGAAGCTGGAGGGAATGATGATAAACATATTACGACAGCAAATGAAGAAAATGTAGATGTTGGGTATGTAGATCTCATAGTTGAGTATGGATGATAATGACATGTTATGCTAGTACCCGAGTATGTAGTACTTGTGTTTAGTTATATAAGTTAGTTAGGTTTCTTACGTGTAGTTAAAGAAACAAATAATACTTGTCTTACAAGTGTTGTGATATTTTTATGTCAATCACAAACAGTATTATCTAAATCCTTTTGCTTCGAATGTACATAATTTTAAACTTGTTTCATGTGTTCTAACTTAGTATTTGCTATCAAATTTGGTAATTGCAAGTTAATACATCTAAATATAGGTATAACTTGAGTTGGTTGGTGATTTTACCCTAGGAATGTTGTTTGTGTCATGGAAATGAATAATTCCAACATCACATTGTTGGGTTGTTAGCTAAAAACAAAAACATTTAAAGTGGAGCCTATAGTTTGGAGTCCACCTGAAACAACCTGCACCATGGGAAGATGAATTCATATTACAGTCAAAATGCCTTTAAGGTTAAACGTGTTTATCAATGCAGGAGATCGAGTTTCTAGGTTAAAGAGAAATTTTATCCATGAAGGATAATAAAGTTACTCGTTAAGGGAATCAATTTCATTTGTGATCGATAACAAAATTTTTCCGTCAACTTTGACTAATTTAATTCCACATGACCAATGCAATTCATGTGAAATTTCGAGTTTTAGGATCAACTTGAAAAACCATTACACCATGGGAAGATGAATTCTTACCAGAGATTAATTGCATTTTAGGAGTCTAAATAATAGACTCCACCCGAGACGTGTTTATCAGTATAGGAGACCTAATATAGATATAAAAAAGAAAATTTATAACCAGAACATCAATGTTACTCGTGAAGGAACAAAATTCAGTTGTGACGGATAATAATTTTTAATTACGAAAAATTTATTAATACAATAAAAATTAAAATTTTTATATAAAATATGTTATGTATGTATATTACATATTAATATTAATTTAAACATTATATACATATATAATTTTATTTATTATCAAATTAGTTATAAATAATATGTATATAAAGATATGAATAGCTGGCAATTTCTTTATGCATTAGTAATTAATATATATAAAAAAAATAATAAATGTTTATAAATTTCATTAAAATTATCATGTACTCATTTAATTTGAAATATAATTAAATTTTTTTTAAAAATTATTTAAAATCTATTGATTTGATTATAGATAATATTGAAATTTTAATAGAATTAAGGTGAGGATTTGAAATTATTTCTCCTCAATTGCAAATCAACTTGCTGTAGCGTATGGGCCGGAGAGTGGGCCGCAGAGCCCAAACAATGAAATTCTGTGTCATTTTACGTTAGGCATCATCATGTGATCATTTAAATGTTAATTTTATTCAAACCTTGTTCCGAGTTTTGAATTTTTCATATAATTGACTTCTGCATATGCTTTTTAATATTGTTTTTGGTTGGTTTATTAATTCAAAATATCTTCATACAAATGTGTTCACGCTTATCTTTGTAAATACATATGTTACGATAGCACATGACATAATGTAATATAATATCCTGTGATATTTTTAACAGTGTTGTTTGATATAATGCAAACATTGTGATAAACATGAAGTCCTTACTTATTTCAACTGCCATCCACAATTGAACTTTGAAATTGAAAGTAATGATGTTCACATAGATACATGAAAGAAAGAAAGCAAAAGTGAATTTGTGCAATGCAATATATACTTATCTATTAATTTCGGTGGTTCTTCCACTGAATACATCTTAGCTTATATTGACCCTTCAAAATGACAACTAGTATAGTGTAGTGATAGAGAATCACCTTCCCAACAATAGTAAAAGCCAATTTACTTAGAATGGGATGCAACCACCCACTGAACACTAATAAGAAAAACAAATAGATGATGGATCACCAACCACAATGCAAATGAGATATGGTCAAACTCAAATTCAACTTCTTTAGCATTAGTAATAATGTAATTGAAATGATTGATTAGCATTAAAGTGTGGATTAGTTGTTGCGGGTAAAAAAAAAAGCAAAAGCAAAAGCAAAAGTTGGAGGTTTTGTTTGATGAGAGAGGGAGCCAACAGATTTGAAGGAGGTAGATGAATGCCGTGGGCGGCGGCCGACAAGGGAAGTAAGTCGCCGTCGGCGGGACCCCATTTGGATTTAATTAATGTTAAGTCAATCTTAAAATGTTAATCACTGCTCCAAATCTACGCACTCAGGCTTCATTTTAAAATATATTTTTCTCAAATTTGAAAAATATTATAAAATAAATAAATAAACAAAATGAGAAGAGTGGGGAAAAAATCCTTATTATTATAGGCGATTTGTACAGATAAGTCAAAGTAAGGTTGATTATTGCTGGTCTTTTATAGATCATTTGTACAAGTTGAGTTAACGTAATATTGACAAATATGAAAAGGTGGAAAATCCGCCATTTTCTATAAAATTCTCGTATACTCCTTCAATTTTCATCATTTGTTTAGTAGAACAACTTTTCAAAACATTTTAAGGGATAAAAAAATAAAATATACATATATAGTTGGAATTTAAATATGGTATTTTTTCTAAAAAGTATATCTTTAATCCATCATTTAAATGGAATATTATTATATTATGATTTTACAAACTAAATTTTTAAAAGTCGAAGTTAAATAAAGTTTTTGTTAATTAAACGGTTAAATTGTCTAAAGATCATATCTATTTTACATCAATATACTTAGATTTCTTAAACTCATGGGTGTAGAAAAATTATGGAGAAATAATTACAGAGACATATACTTTTTCAGACCTCCTTTGTTTTAATTTGAGCGATATATGCAACATTATCTCATAATTAACCATAAACTCATTCGTTTGTCAAGAAATATCACAAATACTCTTAATGTACTTAATTACAAATCTCAAATATATTCCCGACTGATTTCATACAATGCAAGAATCTCAGCATGAATTGAAGATGTAGAAAGTAAAGTTTGCTTTTATAGTTCTTCATAAGATCGTTGTCACATTATATCTAAAGTTATAACCAGTTTGAGAACGTGTTTTATGTGGATATGAAAGGAATCCAGTATCGGCATACCCAATCAAACTTAAATGGTTATCACATTTTGAATAATAATCTCAAGTCAATAGTTTCTTGAAGATATTGAATAATATGTTTAATACCATTCCAACGTCTCCAAGTTGGAGCAGAAATAGTATCTCGCCAGTAAATTAAATGCAAAAATAATATTAGGTCTAGTATATTGAACTAGATATAGAAGGGTGTCATTTGCACTCAAATATGGTGTTCCGGAATTCAAAATACTTTCATCATCCTCTTTGAATGTCAGTGGACCCTTATTGGAATCAAGAGAACGAACAATAAGAGTACTCAATGGATGAACATTATTAAAACTGAAGTGTTTCAAAGCCTTTTCAGTATAAGCCTTATGATTAACCAAATTTCCATCAAATTTATGCTCCATTTTTAAATCAAGACAATATATGGTCTCTCCTAGGTCTTTCATTTCAAATACTCAACAGTTTTTTTTATCTCATCTTGTGTCCAAATCAAGTTCATATCATTTGTATAGATTGCTATAATAGCAAAACCATATCCCTATTTTCATATGAACACTCATATGACATCATTGGCATACCTTTATTTGATCAAATACTTACTCAAATGATTATACCATATTTGTCCAGACTATTTTAACTCATATAGTGATAATTGTAACTTCACTTAATACAATTCACTGGTTTTGTTTAATTTAAAAAGTCTTAACCCTTCTGGAGTTTGATAAAAATATCGGTTATTACATCCATCAAGCACATTCCGAGATTTCTTTCTTTGGCCAGACCAATATAAAATTGAAAAGTAACAGTATCCATCATCGGTGAATACGTTTCAGCAAAATTAATCTTAAGCCTTTGTGAGATTTCCTTAGCAATTAATCATGCTTTATATCTCCTAATCTTATTTTCTCATTTTGTTTTCTAATGAAAACTCATTTGTTACCAACCTGTTAGGCACCCGTTAGCATTTTATCTATGGGTCCAAAAAGATTTTGTTTATTCAACGAATTCAGTTCCACCTGGATTGCATCTTTTCATTTTGACTATTTAACTTGTTTCTTACATTCATTGATGGACTGTGGCTCGTAATCATCATTCATGGTACCAATAGCTACTACGTATAAAAATATGTCATCCGTAACAACATTTCACGGTTCAACTTTTCTTTCAAATAATTAATAAAAATCTCTTTATTTTTTTATTCAAGCATCTCTTCAGATATCTTTTCTTAATTGGGATTTTCAACATCCACAACATGTATATTTTGAGGAGAACCTATATTTTTTTAAGACATCTTTTCCAAATTATTCTCATTTTTACTTTTCTATTTTCATTGTACAATATCCTTAGACCTAATGGGTATACCATATTTCTTACAAATTTCAAATACCTCATTAGTTATCATATGCTTCGATTGATTAATTGGCACAATTAGCCGAGTTGACACATGAAATTTTATAACTTTAGCTGTATTTGTAAAATTATTTGGCAATCGGTTAATAATCATTTGCAAATGCACTATCCTTCATACGTCTTTCTTGCATTGACCAGTTTCAAAATTCAGATAATACAACTTTTCATCAATCCATATGAGTTAGGGTTCCAGATATCTAATTATAGATGACGAATCATAGTCAACAAATGTTTCCAAACGAGGTTGGAGTCCTATTTTCATTTTGTGAGGGGTGCTATGACAACATGTAAAATAAAACCAAAAGTTGCAATATATCATTCTCATTTGGGAGATATAAAGACAATGTATATTTTGATGTGGTTGATGGATGCTTGTCATCTAGTGTTCAAAAGGTCTTGGCAATTTGACAAAGACACTTACCACTTTAGGCGGAAGAATATATATATTAATTGGAAGTTAATGACTTGAAGATAACTTTGATACCAATGAAGCTAAAGTTGTTAAAGTATAAGGAAAGACAATTTTAAGGTTGGCACATTCAAAGAAAGCGTTTCAAGTTGATTACAAGGACATTTGAATTATTCATGCCTTATATTGAAAGATATATAGTCAATGTAAAAAGACAAATTATAGAGTTATTTCCGAAAGTTTGAGGGAGTTAAAAAAATAATCTGTTGTTAATTGGGCTACCTCCCATGTATAACGTACAATGTTGCATTAATTTAATTTCGGGAGAAAGTTTTTCAAACCTACCACATTACCCACTGAGCTCTAAAGAGCATGAGTCATCAATAAACAAGTTAAAGAATTACTACAAAAGAGACATATGTGAGAGTATGAGCTCGTGCACCGTGTCGACTATCCTTACACCAAATAAAGACCACAGTTACCTACAATAAATAATTTTATAATGTCATTCACACATTAAAGCATTAGGAGTTTTATTCATTTGGAAGGATTTCATTCCTTTTATAGACCATCAAGCATTAAAATATTTGGGAGGTCAACGAAGAATCATCTATATCATGCATGCTTGATGGATCACTTATCTTAAAAAGTTCTGTGTCGATTACATCATAAAGCCGAAGTTGAAAATAAGGCAACTGATGTTTTAAGTAAAAGAGTTAAGCTAGTGACTACATTCAAGTATGAGATAATTGGTTTTGATTGTCTAAGAGATAATTATGATAATGAGGATTTTAGCTAAGGTAAGTGTAAACAAATGGAAGCTATAAATATTTCTACATTTACGATGGATTCTTTATTAAAGGAATCAAGCTGTGTATTTCCATATTCTTTACATGAGAAAACTATAAGGAATCTTTATAGTGGGGGACTTGCAGGACATCTAGGAAAAGATAAGACAATTGTTACAATAGAATAGGGGTACTAGCCTCAATCAAAGAAAGATATGAGAAAATTGGTCAAAAGATGTATGTGTGCCAAATTACTAAAGGAAAAATCTTAAAATACTAGACTTTACACCCACATATTAATTTCTAAGAGTATTTGGGAAGATATGATAATGGATTTTTTGCTGGAATTACCACAAACTCAGTGAGGTATAGACTTTATTTTTTATGGAAGTTGATATTTTTCAAAGTTGTCTAAGTTTATTTATTGCCGAAAGAGTTACATGCTTCTAATGTTGCTATATTATTTTTAAGGGAGATTTTAGATTACATGGTGTTCTAAAGTCATTTATTTCATATCAACACACCTATTTCCTTAACCTTTTTTGTTGTATATGTGAAGAATATTCAACTCTTCTATAAAGTTTTGCAGCATTGCCCACCCACAAATAGATGGATGAACGAAAGTAACCGACCACGTATTGGAAAGACTTATTTGAATTTTATGTGGAGACAAACCTAAGCAATGAGACATTGTTCTACCTCAAGGTGAGTTTGCTTATAATTGTATGATGCATAGTGCCATATGATCTTCACCATTTTCCATTATCTATGTGAAAATTCCTCATCCTGCTTTGGATTTAATCAAACTTTCTCAAACTTCTAGATCAACAGTTATGGCTTAGCAAGTGGAGGAAATCTAACTAGATGTTAGGTGAAAACTTAAGCAAACCAATGCTAAGAATAAGTTGTTGCTGATAGACTTAAGCGGAAGCAAATTTTTAAAGAAGTTCATGAGGTTATGATTTTTTTTTTTTTCAAAGAGAGGTTTTTGATTGAAACTTGCTACAAATTGCAGTCGAAGAAGTATGGTCATATCGAGTGTAAAAGAAAAACTATGATAATGCCTACATGATGGACTTACCTTGACACATTAAAAATTTCAAAGACTTTCAATGTGGTAGACATTTTTTCCTTATCATGCATCAAAGGCCTTTGTATCCGGTTGAAGATGAGTTATCTTTTAAGAATGGAAAAATGACATAACCGTTTATTTTAACTAAGCATAATAACCTATATTTAAATTGTTATCTTATTATTTATCTGTTGTATTTTAATTTACTATTATTTTTGTTAAGATTCTAGTTTGTAGTTTGGACGCCTATTCAATTTTACTAGAATAATGAGTGAAGGTGTATACAAAGTCTTTCTTTAGTTGTTTGAATGCATATAGAAATAAAATCATTTACTCGATTAGTTTCTTTCCTAAGAAATTTTTTTATCTTAAATATTACCTGAGCAATATGGAGTATTTTAATAGTTATTCATGTAATAGTTTTTCTTAGTATATATCATCCTTTCCATCCAGTATCATATTCACTCCAATCGAAATCCATTTGTTCTTATAAACAATTAAACCATTGAGGAGGTCCAAATTTCCAATCACATTTCAAACGTGTATATGGAGACATTTACTATTAAATATTAACTACTAGAAAAGATTAAGGAGTATTTTATTCAAAAGCATCCATGATGCTTTTCCAAACAATGACAAAGTAATTTAAAATATAGTTTATTATTACTATTATTATTAGTATTATTATTTTATTATCATTATCACTATACATATATATATTTATATATTACCACTATTATTTTAATATTAAAATTAATAAAATAATAAATTAAAGTCAAGAGTATAGATTCAAAATTATTATTTATTTTTCAAAAGAGATTTATGGAAAATATTGGGTTTTGACATGATGGGATAGAATTTAAAACTATCCAATCACTAAAAATGCTTTAAGAAGAACCTGCCTTAAAATTTTTACATGTCATGTTTCATTGTATTTAGTTATGTACATAAAGAATTTTTTTATTCTTAAATATAATTTCTTAATTCCATATCTTTAAAATTATATTGCATATGAGTGGTTGGTTGATATTACAATGAGATCTCCTACATAAAGATTTTTTCAAATTGAATGCAAAAATGAGAACACCCTCCCCTACATCCCCTATCATGCAAGTGGTAATAATATAAGTATGAAATAATAAATCAACCTAAATTGTTAAATTTTAGCTTCCCCTATTTCAAAATTAAATTTTATTAAAATAATAATTCACTGATGGAGATAATTATTCAGGATTTGACTATTGTTAGAAGTTGGAATGATTTTCATATTTTTAAATTTTAAAATGTAATTGTTTTTTAAAAAAAAAAAAATACTATAGACAAACATTTTTATTCTATTTCAAAACATAATCCAACCTATGCATTGAAAACAAGATAAGGTGAAAGACGTCATATAGAAATCCGATTCTCAATTATGTATGTGACGCTATTCCACGTCTTCAATCTATCCAACCAATCAAAAATCTTCTTTAATTGGGTTGGGTCCCATTCCTTTCATTTTATTTATTCTAAGGAAATTCTTACAAAAGGTTTTGTTTTATTATTATTATTATTTATTTTTTTTGACTACTCACTCATGGATGCCATTCGTTTTCCACATTGTGATTTTCCAAATAAACAATAAATTATGCAAAAATCCTAATACATGTATATTTTATTGACCATATTCATGTATTTGCAACATGTTTGTTATGTATGACAGATAATAATCGAATCAAAACAAAGAAAAAGTTGGATACCAATTCATCAATTGGTCCATTGTGGTACTCGTGTTTTAACATTTCTAACGTATTTCTTTTTAAAAAATAAAATTAACATTATAAATTTAAAAAATAAAATTAAATCGAATCAATTTAAAAATAAATATTACCACTAAATAAATAAATAAATTAGTATATATAAAATATAAAATAATATATTATAATTTTATATTTAATAATTATTCTAATATTGAATTATTATTATTATCAAATATTTATATTAAATTACTATTTTAATATTCCATTTAACAATTAACGTTAATCGCTACTTCAATCCTTAACCATCTCATTGGACGTCTCAAACATGTCCAATATCAAAAGTCAAAATTTTCGCTAATCATTTTTTTTATGAATCATTTATTTAAAGGGGTGAGTGACCACTTTACATATTTATTTTCCCCAAATATTTTACATTTATTTACTTACTATGATGTAATGGAAACATTATGACATCTCACATTTCCATAAATAATCAGTTCTATAAATATAAATTTTTTTTTCATAATTTTAAAATATTAATTTATTTGATTTTATTTGATTTTATTTTAAATATGTATATTAAAAATATCGCATGTTGATTCTAAGCATGAGATAGATATAATCCTATTAGTAAATAATGATGTTACAATTTTTTTTATTAATAAATAATATAGTTTAAAAGTAGTTATATTAATCGTTTATTTTTTATTTTTATTTTTTATTTTTTTAAATTAATTAAAATTAAACTATTTAACAAAATTATAAATATGAATAATAAAAAAATAGAACTATATTAAAATTTTAATAAATAATATAAAAAGTTAAATTAGTGATGCGGATCAGTTAATTTTAAATTTTATGGAAGGGAATAATGCGGATCAGTTAACCTTAAATTTTATGGAAGACTTGGACCGGGTCAAAATTAGAAGGAAGACTCAATTATTTTAGGTTTTAAGATTTATTTCCCTTATTTGATTTACTTATTTCTTTTTTAGGTTGTTTTAAAATATTAGGGAATTTCCTTCTTAAAAGGATTTCTATTTAATTAAGAATTTCCTTCTTAAAATGATTTCTATTTAATCTAGGTTGTAACCCCTATATAAGGGGCTTCCTTTCATAAATTAAATATTTTTCATCTTTCAACTTTTCAATATCTTATTTCTCTGAAATAGATTTTCCCATTGGATTAGGGTTTATCTTCCCTTGGATTAGGGAGTTTCATCGTCCTAGCTAAACGAAATTGGTCACCTAACACTCGTGACCGAATAATCAGATTATTAAAACTCGTGACCGAGTATAAACAGTCTTTATTTTATTTTAGCTTCCGTCATGCGTCAGTTGGTATCAGGGCAGTGTTCGTCCATGGGGAATAATCAAGATGTAATAGTATAGATGGAGATTTTTCGAGCATATTGTCGAGTTAGAAACGCAGTTTGTAGGATGATTATAGATGATTGCAGTTATGAAAATCAAATTGCTGAAAAGTTTGTGGAGATCTTACAATTACCAACAGAGCCTCATCCTTCACCATATAAGGCTTTTTAGAATAAAGAAGGTGTGTTGATTGAAGTAAATCGAATCTGTAGAGTACCTATTTCGATGGGTAAATCTTATTCAGATACTGTTATTTGTGATGTTATGGATATTGATACATGCGGAGTCTCGTTGGGGCAACCTTGGTTATTTGATCTGAATGTTGTATACAAAATAGAAAATAATTCGTACAACTTCAGGTGGAATAAAAAGAAAATTGCGATCTTGCCTACTAGATACGTTAGACCTTCTAAATTGGAAGGAAAATCTACAATGACATCAAAAATAAGTGAGATCACGATCAAATCTTAGCGTGATTTTGTAATCGAGAAGGAATCACCTCAAGCAGAAATAGATTTTATTTTGCCAGTAGCAAATGTGGATTTCGTTATCGGTCTTCCATGTACTCAATGTGAATCTGACTTTATTTTTGTTACAGTTGACAAACTTTCAAAAATTGCGCACTTTATTTTCTACAAGAAATCTGGAGATTTAGCTCATTTTACCAAAATATTTTTTTAAAGATTATTTGTCTTCGCGACATCTTCAAAATATTATTATTGAAGACAATATATATGTGGAAGAAAAGAAGGTGGAAATCTCCAAAAAATATTTGATGGGAACTCGAGGACGAGTTTTTCTAAAGTGGAAGGGAGTGATGCGGATCAGTTAACCTTAAATTTTATGGAAGGGAATGATGCGGATCAGTTAACCTTAAATTTTATGGAAGACTTGGACCGGGTCAAGATTAGAAGGAAGACTCAATTATTTTAGGATTTAAGATTTATTTCCCTTATTTGATTTACTTATTTATTTTTTAGGTTGTTTTAAAATATTAGGGAATTTCCTTCTTAAAATGATTTCTATTTAATTTAAGAATTTCCTTCTTAAAAGGATTTCTATTTAATCTAGGTTGTAACCCCTATATAAGGGGCTTCCTTTCATAAATTAAATATCTTTCATCTTTCAACTTATCAATATCTTATTTCTCTAAATAGATTTTCCCATTGGATTAGAGTTTATCTTCGCTTGGATTAGGGAATCTCATCGTCCCGGCCAATTGAAATTGGTCACCTAACACTCGTGGCCGAGTATAATCAGTCTATCAAAACTCGTGACCGAGTATAAACTGTCTTTATTTTTATATTTTTCGCTTCCGTCCTGCGTCAATTAGTGATATTTGATTGATCATTTAAAATAAAATGTATAATGAACATTATCTATTTTAAAATTTATTACATAAATGGGACATATTGAATCTCTACTTTTTAAAATATTTTTTATACGGATGGTATCGTGAAAAAGTTTTTTAAATTAATATACCATTAAATTAAAATTATTATTTTTGTAATATATATAGTTATTTTTCTTAGCAGGTAGTATTAGTTTCTAATCTACTTTTAATTTATTTTAAACAAATTGAAAATTGAGAAATAAAAGTTAATAAGCACCATATATGTATATATAATATAATATAAATATATAAAAGAGTGCATTATTTTTAAACTAGCAAAATATAATTTAGGATTCATTTAAAATTATAGTACATATAAATAAATGATGGGATAAAAAAATAATATAAATAGTTTAATATATAAGATTATTTAAATAAATAATAAAACTAAATATTAAATACAAAATCAAATCATTAAATTATTTTAGCTATAACAAATATAATACTAATATAAAATGAATTTAAATGATATGAGATAGCACTCTCATAATTTATTAATTTTAATTATATATCAAAATTAATAAATAACTATTAATTAATCATGAGATAAGTTTTTATGTTTTATATTTATTTAATTGAAATGCTCTCTTACAATTTCATAAATAGATTGTATTTGATAGGTTTTTAATTAACGATTTGAAAATTTAGGTGTTTAGCGCAGTTTTTTTATTAATATTTATATGTTCAATTAACGACGATTTTCTAACAGTTACTCCTACGAATCGTTAGTAAAAAAATTTCATTTTATCTTTATTTAATTTTAGTTATTATAAAAAGTATTTTAGTAAATTTTTTAGTTATTATTCTTTTGAATTAAATTTTATTGTTTTTATATACTTTAATTATACAACTTTTTTTTAATGATACTAACTTTAATATTATTTTAATTCATTAGATGTGATGAGAAGTTTTCATATTTTTTTTAACTGTTTAATAAATATTCTATTATATACTTTTAATTAATTGATGAATACATTATTTAAAAATTTTATTTAATTTTTTTAAAAAAATATTTAATAAATGAATATCAGTACAAAAAAAATTATATTATAAATTAAAAATATAATATATTATCCTTTTACGTCATTTTATATTCAACCACTACTTCAACTTCTTCTTACTAAACACTGATTTCGAACAGTTATTTCAACAGGTAATTTAATATTTACCAACTACTCTAACATTTCATTGTTTTTATCAAATATTTATCTTAAAAAGCAACTTCGACCCCTAAGTGTATGTTTGACATAAGATTTTTAAATAATTGTTAGATTAGCGTTTCAGATAACGTTAGCGGTTAGCTGCTAGATTAGACTTTAAATTAATTATAAAGTTAGCTGTTAGATTAAACGTTTAGTATTAATTTTAGTTGTTAAATTAGTTGTTATATATAAAATTACTAAAATTTATTACAGATATAAATATAATTCAGAAGATAATGATATAATTAATTATAAGATAAAGGTTAATAAAGTAAATCACTATTAGCTTTTGGGTTGAAAATTATCAAAGATAACTTTTTTAAACGCTAATTAAAACACTAAACGCTAATTGAAACGCTATTACTAAACACACATTTTTTAAATAAAAAAACTAATATATAATTTAAACGATATCTAAAATGCTAATTGAAAAGCTTTTCCAAATACACGGCTGTGTTCGGCGTCAGCGTTTCAAATAGAATTTAGTGGTTTGAACAGAAGTCGAGATAGCGGTTTGAAAATTTTAGTATTCACTATAGCGGTTAGCGGTCTAGACAGTGGCTTCCAGAACTCTATAT
Source organism: Cardiospermum halicacabum (assembly GCA_031304145.1). Classification (NCBI taxonomy): domain Eukaryota; kingdom Viridiplantae; phylum Streptophyta; class Magnoliopsida; order Sapindales; family Sapindaceae; genus Cardiospermum; species Cardiospermum halicacabum. The sequence goes on along the minus strand of CM062399.1, from coordinate 10,223,991 downwards.
GAAACAGTTTGCTAAAACGCTATTGATTAATTTCCATTTATATCCTTCTTCACACTTTAATGATTTTTTTTTATTTATATTTTTACCATATTAATGATATTCTATTTAAATAATATTAATGGCTAACAATATTTTCAGTTATATCCTTGACATTTTATAAATATTAGTTTTATTTATATTTTTACCATTTTAGTTTTTTTTTTTTACTTAGATGATATTAGTTATTATATTTAAAATTAATTATTATGATCAGAATATTTTATAATTGATATATTTAATTTATATTATACCAACAAAAATAAAATAAATAATTAAATAATTATGAATAAAACTATACTGAATTATATTTTTATAAATTTGAAAATTTTAATATAAATATATTAAATCAAATTTAGCATAGTAAATATAATTTTAAAATAAAATAATATTATTTTTTTGTATTTTTACATCCCACCGTTATTTAGAACTGCTAACGCTATTACCAAACAACCATTTAAAACGATATTATAATTATTAAACAGACTATTATCTTAAACAGCTAACCGCCGCAGCTGTTTTAACCGCTATTTTAACTGGTAACACGAACACAACCTAATTTAACATTTAATACGCCGAACACAACACAACATAATTTAACATCTATTGATAAGCTTATCACTCAACTCAATCGTTAATGTATTATAATATACATTTCTATCCTGTGAAACCAAATAAAACATTAATTATGCATTGATACCCATATAATATAAAATAAAGAATAAAATCCATAAAATTATTTTTTAAATAATTATTACTTTAAAAAAAAAGCTCTTATTTATAAGTCATGTACATCTTGCTTACTTAATAAAGTTAGTTAAAAGTGGGAAAATCAGAGAAATTGACTTATTCTTCATATATGTTATATAATCACGCAATTTTGTCCTTTACGCCAACTGTGTCGTGAAAACCGTTTATATGCTTCCCCCTTCTCAAAGTTTATCACTTTTGAACACACAAAACAATCAAACAAACCAATTTTCTTCTTGTCTGTCTGTTAGGGTTTTATTGATTCTGTTCTTCAGCATTGTTTTCGTATTCCATGAGAGTTATTTTGTCTTCTTCGACGAGAATATGAAGTTCTGCAAAACGTATCAGGAGTATATGCAACAACAGGAGAAGAAACTGCCTGGCGTCGGTTTCAAGAAACTGAAGAAGATTTTGAAGAAGTGCCGGAAAGATATCGAGATTCAGTCTCTGTCGCTTGACGCTCATGACAACAATCAACCCTGTCCTCATCACTGTCCAGGTTCTCCCCTCTCTCTCTCTGTCTCTGTCTCTTTTTGAGTGATTAATTGAATTGCGTGTTTGCTGGATTTATTCGAGATTGTGATTTTGATTGTGATTGTGATTGTTAATGTAGTATGTGATGGGACCTTCTTCCCTTCGCTGCTAAATGAGATGTCTGCTGTCGTCGGCTGCTTTAATGATCGGGCGCGGAAGCTGCTGGATATTCATCTAGCTTCTGGTTTAGAGAAGTGTTTTATTTGGTTTAAAGGCAAGATTAAAGGGACTCATGTGGCTTTGGTTCAAGAGGGTAGGGATTTGGTTACCTATGCGCTGATTAATGCTGTTGCCATTCGGAAAATACTCAAGAAATATGATAAGGTATTTATTTCTGTGATGTTGCTTTTGGATTGTGGTAGTAGATTGATACTGAAGTAAAGCTTGTTTTGCTTTGATTAATGTATGTTAATGTGGTTTGTAGATTCATTATTCTACTCAAGGGCAGGTCTTCAAGTCGCAGGCACAGAGTATGCATGTGGAGATTCTTCAGTCGCCGTGGCTTTGTGAACTCATGGCTTTTCACATCAATTTGAGGGAAACTAAGGTCAACTCTAGCAAGTCTCCTGCCTTTTTCGAAGGATGTTCGTTGAAATTTGATGACGAGAAACCAACGCTTTCCTGTGAGCTCTTTGATTCTGTTAAGATTGATATCGACTTGACTTGTTCTATATGCTTGGTGAGTTCCTTTCTGTTGTTTTTCTGAAAGAGACATAATAGATGTATTGAACAGAGTCGCAAAATGGAATTGGGATTCTATTGGATTTTAGGAAGCATATAATGTAATTTGTTGCAACTTATGTCTGAGTTTGAAGATTGTGTGATTATTATTATTTTTTTAAACTTATTTAGTTTGCTGTGGTTCTAGTCCTTGTATATGTCATTGCAGTGTGAAAGTTCCAAAGATTGTTGAGCAAATGTGTAGTAGTAGCTGTTCTAATAATTTATAATAAGTTTAACAAAAGGCATGGTTAAAATTAGGGGCAAGCAGTGTTGAAAAAATCTAGTAATATCACTGAATTACTTGCCAGAGTCCTTTTGAAAGATATATGTGTTATTATGTTCATATTTGCTGATCTACGCCTTGCACATTTTTCTTCTGGTACAGGAGACTGTGTTTGATCCAGTTTCTTTGACATGTGGGCATATATTCTGCTACATGTGTGCTTGTTCTGCCGCATCAGTGACCATTGTTGATGGATTAAAGGCAGCAGAGCCTAAAGAAAAGTGCCCTCTGTGCCGAGAGGTGATGTTACACAATCCTTATATTTTTAGTATTGCTGATTTTGAATGGAAGGGATATGGTTGATCTAGTCACTTCTGGGTTCAAATTTCCAATTTTTTATAGAGCTAGTAAAATTCTATAACATGAATTTAGAACATTAAACTCTAGAAGTAACTATTTAACAAATGACTGTGAATCAGGACATTAGTCTAAGTGTTATTCAAATTTTGAGCCTAATGATTCCCCAGTAGTCTTTAGTAGTTTCAGTTCCATATTTATCCATTACTGCCATGTTCTTTTCAATATCAGAAAACTACCCTTTTAAGTTACTTTAATATTAGAATAAAGACACGATAGATCTACAACAGCAGTGTCACAAATTTCAAGGATCAGAATTGTAACATGAAGTATAATATTCAGGAAACTATTAAAAGCATTACCAATTGTCTGTAAATTTAAGTGGTGAGAACTGGGGATGACAAGGAAGCTGGATTTTCTACAACAACAGTACAGACAGAACAAGAATTTTATAACTAACTGTTTCTTTATTCAATTTTCAGGCTGGAGTGTATGAAGGTTATGTACGCTTGGAAGAGCTTAATATTTTATTAAGTCGAAGGTTTGTCTCCTTGCATCAAGTTCTCATTCTAAATTCCAGTTTTTTTGCATAGTGCATACTTGAGCTGATTGGGTCAGTGTGTAGAAGATCAACTTAGGAGGTCTAGCTAGGCTAGAGTGCATAAAAGGTATTATGAGCATAAGCACTAGCAATAACTGAAGTTTCCTAGGATCTTCCATGTTACAGTGGACTTCCTGAATTTCTTGGGAAGCTTAGGCCCCAAGTCTGAAGAGTTGGACAGGACGAGATCTAATAAAAATCTCTAGGAAGTTAGCTAACAATCGTAACTATATTGCCCTGATTCGTAACACTTTGGAGCTGGTCCCTGCATTCCATGTTGCTTGTGGAGTAAGTTATAAGAGTTATATAGCTCAACTGGTCACTCAAGGCCAGATTGTAAAGTCTGTAGGTCTTCAATAGAGTCTAAAGAATAAAAACAAAATATCTAAATTAGATTTTGCTGTTTGATTTTTGAACTACAAATAAGTTTCTTATAGCTTCATTGTGCTTACTGAACAGCTGCAGCGAGTACTGGAGTGAGCGGCTTCGCTCAGAAAAAGTAGAGAGGGTTCGGCAAGCTAAGGAACACTGGGAATCTCAGTATCGCGCATTCATCGGCGTCTAACCAAGCAATTATTGCATATTTTTAGTTTATATTCGAGGCTCAAACCAAGAAAATCTTTTGTTTCCCAGATACTTTATATTGACAGCTTTTCGTTTGCAGAAATTTTAAATGGTGTAAATATTATTCTCATGAAACTAGGTCGTGATTTTTTGGATGCTCAGAAAATATGTTTGTTTGTTATGAATGCTATGGAAAATGGGATTGCTGGAAGTTTTAATGATGTATACTATTGTTTATTTTATTATTATTATTTATCACTAATTTAATGTTGTGCGCATGTATTCACTTAATCTGTTGTGCGCATGTATTCACTTAATCCGAGTAGGACTGTGATTAATCTAGCTAAATATAAGATGGAATAGGAAATCCTAATTGTTGGAATGTGAGCTATTTTGACCTTTATATATACAAGCATGTTAGTTACAGACTGTTTTTCACTTGTTTAAAGAGCAACTGCCATAGCCATAAAGAATGATGAAGCTGAGAGAGCTGCGGAAAGCAATGAATAAGAAGGATTCGAAGTCGAAGACTGCAAGAGGAGTGTGCCCATTTATGTGGGTGAAAAGCGAAAGAGGTACCAAGTTCCGTTGGCGTACCTTTCATTGCCCATGTTTCAGCAGCTCATCAAGGACTCTAATGGCGATGATGATTTTGATTTCAAGATTGACGGACCCATTCTTGTTTCTTGTGATGGTCGATCTTTCGATCATTTTCTTCAAGTCGCTGAGAAGACCCTGCACACGCAAAACACACTTGATCCTGTGCTTCTTTCGTGCTAGATGGAGATACGTGTTTCTTTCGTGTTAGATGGAAATTGGACGCCGATTATGTCCCGTCCAGGAGTCATGATCCAGATATCACCAATTTTCCATCTAGGTCCAAACCTAGACAAAATTATCACCATCTGAGCTCCAAATTTTCGACCAACACTTTGAAAGATTAAATTAGAATTTTGAAAGATTAAATTAGAATTAGTTAATTGACAGCTAATGTACACCAAAACATTCAAAAACATGGCCTAGCTGTTTCATACACTGAACTCAACTTTAACAAAGACTGAAATTTCAAAGATGACTGCAAAGTCATCAAATTCTTATAATCATGCACCCATACAAATTCTGCATTACACTCAGAGAAGAGGGGAAAAAATGCAAGTTCAAGTAAAATGATCATCTTATATAAATAATAATCCATACAACCACTATGAAAATGGTACAAAATAAGAACCAACCATGTTCAGAGCAAAACTGAGAAACCATCTCAACTGGACACCAACATGGGGTTTTTATCTTTATACATGTGATACCTCTGGCATAATTTCTCCAAAGTGGCAACTGAGTGCTGCATTGTATTGAGTTTTGTATCCCTGAACATAGCCTGCCAAGAAACAAAGTAAAACCAGTTTAACACATAACAGAACATCTGCAATAAGACCACTACTTGACACTAACACTAAAAGAAAGAATATTCAACCTGGTAGTTATCTGCATATCTCTCTACAAGCCGACTGATATGAACACGCTGCATAGCAGTCAATGGCTGCAAAGGTGCAGACTTCCCATCTCTTCGTTTCTTTCCTAGGGCAGTCTTCACATCTGTTTATCCAAACACACACCAATATTAACAACCACAGAGAATACACTACGTACAGCTTAATCAATGCTCTTATTAAGAGTATCAATACGAAGAATAATCAAACTTAATCAGCTAAAACAGATAGCAATTAAAATTAAGCATTTTGAAATTGAATATGTTGATAGAGAGAGAAGTGACCGTCTTCTTCGAGATCGCTGCCGGAATCGATGGGCTGGAACTCGTCGACGGGCTCAACGGAAAGCGGAGGAGCCTGGAGGGAATCGCTTTCGAGGATTGAAGAGTTGCGAGAGCGGACGCCGAGAAAGTTAGGGTTGGAAACGAAACCGAACGACTTGTAGTTGTGGATGACGGTGCCTTGGTCGTCCCACTGTGGGAGAATCTCTCCGGCGATAGAGCGGAGCTTAGGAGGGAGAGTGAATGCTGGTTTGAACACGTTCGGCTTCTTCTTTGGAAGCCCTACTTGAACTTTCGTTCTCGATCTCTTGTACTTCCTTCTCGACCCTCCCATCTCTGCTACTACTTCCCTTTCTGGTCTCTAGGGTTTTACAGGAGGTTTTTGGGGATTTTTAGATATAGGGGCATCAAACGACGCCGCTTGTGCCCCGAGACAGCAAATTGTTCAAAAGATCCCAACTTGAGCTTTTTTTATTCAAATATCCCAAAACTAGTGAAAACATCTGCGCAACGAGATATCTTTTTAAATAATATCATCTGCATAGTAATCTATATACATAAATTTTACATCTTTTCAATTGTTTATCTCAAAATAAAATTTAAAAAAAAATTATTGAATTTTAATAGTTTAGGTGTGATAAAATTGCTCAACTCGAAAAATAGTTAAATTAATAGAAAAAAATTATTTAATTTAAAAAGGATAAATTTTTCTATATTATTTCATTATTCACTTATACAAAGTTTTTAAAATCGTTATAGTTATATATTTTTTAATTTTATTTCTAAAATTCAAAAAATAATATGATTTAATTAATTTAAATACACAATAAATTTTAACTTTAAACAAAATATCAATTAACCAAAATGTTAACTAAATGCTTAATTATTTTTAACATTTTATTCTTTTTAAATTTTATACCATAATTATATAGTATTATTATTTAGTAAAACTTTTCGTTTAATATTCTGTAATACCTTATTCATTCTTAAACTTTTTAATTGAAATATAATTTATTATTAAATTTTACTTTTTATATTAATTTTATATGCCCCATGTATAGACAATATTACTTAATTTAATTTAATTGTAAACTCAATAAAATTTATTGGACAATTAATTTATCATTAATATATTGTTTATTTACTTAATTTTAATTTGATATGATTTACTACACTATTAACTATTTTTTTTTCAATTGGATATTTCAATTAAATTAATATAAATTATGAATGGAACTTTTTTTTTCCGACTTTTCATTTCTCTTAAGGTTTATTATACGTAATAAATTAATTCATATTTTTAATTTTTTTCACTAAATCATCATTAAATTATTTATTATTCATTTTTTTAATCCAGTTTTCAATAATAATTTTACATTAAATATACCATTAACATAAATTTATATTTAATATGTATGATGGCATGGTTACCCACCCTAACTATTATTAGTCTCTTTCTTTAATTCTATTAATTATATTCACACAATAAATATAATTAAAAAAATTAATTATATGTCACACAATAAATATAATTAAAAAAAATTATTTGTGCTAACTTTTTATCATTTATAAATAATGGAGAAGATAAAGGGATAAATAATAATAATAATAATAATAATAATAATAAGTTTTAATTGATTACATGGTTAGGTGGGTTGATTTTGATGTACATTGATGGAGGAATTTTACTACTATTTAGTTTTAATTTTAGAAATTTATTTAATCATAAATATTTTTAATTAAATTTTTAGACAACTAAAAATTTCTTTATATTCTTTTCCTTCATAGACTAATTCCATCTCTGCAACAAATTTCCAAATTTGATATTTTCTATTTCTTTTGAACTTTAAACACTTAACAAATTATCATTAATGGTAATTAAAACTACCTATCAAATAAATGGTTGCAATTTACATTAAATATAAACTAAAAGAAGAAAACAAATATTTTATTCCTCTAAATTCTCATATTTCTTCATTCAAATAATAAATTTATTTCAAAATACCCAAAGTTACAACTTATTAAATTAGTGTAAGATATTGCCTATCAAAATTTTGATATCATCATCCACTCCACCATCCTATTATACAAAAATCAATTTATATATTAAAAGATCATAAATATAAAAATAATAATGATTATACATAATTTTGTATATAAATATTCATTAATAAAAATAAATATTTTACAATATTACATCAACAATAATATAATTATTTAAAAAATACATCAAATGTATATATTTTTCATAAGCTCAACTTCTTTCATTTTCTATCTTACAACAAACTCGAGAATATTTCATACAACAAACTCGAGAATATTGTTAGGAAAATCGGGCTCGTCGCAGCGGAATTTGTCTCGATCAATAAGTAAACAAAATAAAAGACAAGAAACAAAATATTAACGCACCAAGATTACGTGGAAACCCAAAACGGGAAAAAACCACGGACGTCAGGACGGACAGAGATTTGCAATATGTAGCAAAAGATATTACAGCCACAACCAGAAAACACTCTCTAACTCAATTACAAGTCTCACCCAAGCTCACAAGAAAGAAACTCACAAGACACTCAAGATCTCTCAATTTGTGTCTCTACAATTGAAGACTACAGCATCATATTTATAGTGAACAATGATTTACTTACCAAGTAAATCATAATAAACTAGGAAACCTATTATTACTAGAATCCCTAAAAAAAAGGAAAAGGATTCTTTCCTAATTGCAATTCTAATAAGACATAAATACAATTCCTAGTCAAATATAATACTTCCAAAACAGTCTTCAAATCTTTCACTTCCAAAAGAGTCTTCAAATCTTTCTCAGCTTCCAAATAAAGACTAGTATATTGAATACCAATTTTTGTCAAACCCTAACAAATATTTCAATTCCATTTTAATTGCATTGATGATGTGTTTTTTCACAACTTCAACTATTTTGATACATGATTTTCTTCTATTATTTTTTAAAACTATTTCTTTATTGATTATATAAATAATGAAATTTAAGTAAAAAATAAAATATTCAAGTACAAAATTCCATTATCATATATTTAATACAATATTTTTTTTTTACAAATACAAATTTATTCTTGATTTATAACAAATAAATGATGAAGAAAAACATATTTCATTTTATTTTATGTATATAACAAACATGGTTGATATTAAATTTTTTATTTTTGCTAAAAATATTCATTTTATTTTGAAAAAAAACAAATAAACAAATTTATTTTTTTTTCAAAAGTTTCTTAAAATCAGGATTTATTTTTTTTAAAAAAATAATCATGATGTTTTGAAAAATCATGAAAAAATCAATTTATTTTGAAAAATAACAAATAAATAAATTTATTTTGGATTAATGATTTAGTTAATGTATTGATTTGTTGATCTTAATTTTATTTTAAATGTCATATTTATAAATTAAAAAAAAAGTTGAATATGGAAAGTGAAATATGAATCAACAAAGTTAATATTATATTAAATCTCATCTAACCACATAAAAGAACTTATGAGAAAATAAAAAGTGAAATAAGAAAAAAAAATGTTCACCATTTATCTAAAAAATAAATTATCAGTTATAATTTTTACAATTAAATTTACAAAAAAGAAAAAAAGAAAAAAGAAAAAAAACAAAATTAAATAAATAAAAGAAAACTATTAGAGAATAGAAGACAAAACAAAAAGAGATTATATTCATATTAGAGTAAATGTCAATGGAAACACCACTAACTTTTTAGGATGAATAGAAGAAGAAAGTGATGATTTTTTTTTATTATTATAGAATTCGGCACTAAACGATAACAAATAATAATAATAATAATAATAATAATAAAGATTATCAGCGTGATTGGTGATGAATAGAGTAGAGTTTCAAAATGCACAAAATACATTGGGATAAAATAAAATATTAAAACGATTAAAAGAATATTTAATTTACCTTTTGGCAATCTATTAACATAAAAATCATCTGCATTAAACTTTTTCAAACACAAAAAAAAAGTAAAATAAAATTAAAATAACGATTAGAAAAATAAACATAAATACATACTACTCAAAAATCAAGGAAAATAAATTAAACTTACTTCTTACCAACGCGAAAAAGGTGATTTTAGGTTGTAAAGTCGGAAATTTTGGGTGAGGGTTTAAAAAAAATTAAACAAATTAGTCTATGCATTTGATTATAAATAAAACTTCACAATTGATAAAAAAAAATAATAACAGAAATACTAAAAATACAACTTCACATATACGAATTTTTTTACCTCATTAAGTCAGTGACTTGTCGAGAGCTAGCGACATATCAAGTAGAATTTCTCTGAAAAGCTGTGAAATAAAAAATAATAATAATAAATCATTAACACGGAACAATAAAAATAAAAAATAACTTTTGATAGAAAGAATTTTGTTATTATTTATAGATAATGAAATCAATCACGAGATAAATTCGAGAATTGTTGAAGAAAGGAACTGAGAAATATAGAAAGTTGTTTTATGATTTTTTTTCTAGGACATATATAAATGGGAGTGGGAGAGAAGGGAGGATATTACTGTATTTAATTATATTTATTAGATTTATGAGCAATTAATATATTAACACACATTTCTCTATTTCATCTCCCATGAGTTATGATATTATTAGTACACATTATTAATTGGCAAAATAAAATAAATATAAAATTTAAAATTCATAACGCTTTCCCATGGAAATGTAAGAGTTCATAATATTTCAATGCCACGTGTAACATTCTATATGGTTAAATTCTTAACAAATTCAAAAATGCCCATTTTCATGCTTTTCTACCTAATGCTGAACTCTCGGTGCGCCACGTCAGCTTTGTGGGGCCGCCAAAGAGTTTAGCTTTATATAGATATATAGATTAACCTTTTTTTTTTCAAATGAAAAATTACTTCAGTCGGATAGACAATTTCAAAATTATCCTGTTTCGAGTCGTGGGAAAGGTTAGTTTCTTATCATAATTGCGCTGAATTTTATTTAAGAGATTTAATAGCAAAAGTAAATTTTAAAATATATAAATTGATGGTTAGAATTAAATTACAATTTATTATTATAATTTTGTTTGAGGTTAAAATCTAATGTAATTTATCTAGTAGTGTCAAATGAATATGCCCAAGTTCGTTTGTATCCACGATTTCACGATCTCAAATATAGTGATGTGAGATCTCAAATATAGTGATGTGTCTGTATCTCAATATGTTATTTTCAAGAAATCAAAGTCATATATTAAAAAGTAGGATTATTTCCAAAAACACCATATTTTTTCAAACGTTTCACTTTGAGCACCCGGTTTTAAAATGTTTTGGAAAATAACTCCCAAAATCAAAACCACAGTGGTTTTGATATTTTTGTGAGCGGTTTTGGTGTTGTATGAGCGGTTTTGAAATTCTACATGTTTTAATTTGGAGATTCGGAAATTCCCTAAAATCAAAATAACTCATACAATACCAAAACCGCTCACAAAAATACCAAAACCACTAGTGGTTTTGATTTTAGGGGTTGTTTTCTAAAACTTTTCAAAACCGGGTGCTCAAAGTGAAACGTTTGAGAAAATGGAGTGTTTTTAGAAATAACCCTTAAAAAGTATCTAAAGATGATCGGATTCTACCATATTCTACCATATAGTCACCGAAAGACTTTAGAATAGATAAAACATTAGTTAATGCTATATGTGAGCGGTGGTATAACGAGCACATACTTTGCCTCTTCCTCGAGAGAGTGCACGATCATTCTTGAAGATATTGCTCTATTGTTTAAACTTCGTATTGATGGACCGCCAGTTTTAGGACTTATTTAGGGCTGGGCTCTAGAAAAACAGGAGTTTACCACAGAGGAGATGATTAATAGACTATTAGGTCTGACCCTCATCATACGAGAGCTTGTATGGACAGTTGGACTCCGATCAAACTATTTAGGCTTCGATGATATTTTAGAGTTATGGGTTATTTTCAAAAATATCCCATTTTTTCAAACATTTCACTTTGAGCACCCGGTTTTAAAAATTTTGGAAAACAACCCCCCAAAATCAAAACTACTAGTGGTTTTTAGTAATTTTGTGAGTGGTTTTGGTGTTGTATGAGTAATTTTGATTTTAGAAAATTTCCCAATCTCTAAATTAAACATATAGAATTTCAAAACCACTCATACAACACCAAAACCACTCACAAAAATACCAAAAACCACTAGTGGTTTTGATTTTGGGGTTGTTTTCCAAAACTTTCAAAATCAAATGCTCAAAGTGAAACGTTTGAAAAAATGGGGTGTTTTTTGAAATAACCCTTAGAGTTATTGCAGCTAGTGCCGATGATTCATGAGTGAAAAGATTGGTGTCTTTCATATCTAGTTTAAAAAATTGGACCTATAAAATAAAAACCAAACTTTTAAAAATTTATTTTTATATTTTTTAAAATTACCTATAATTATATTTTTAATTTTAAAAAAATTATTTAAAATAATTTTTACATATTTTATATTTTACTCTAGAGTTTGTCATCTCCTGCTGTAAATTTAACTTTTCTATTTTTAGCTTAGATGGATAATCGTCAATTAAACAAAATTAATAATTTCCCATAAAATGGAAAATAAAGTGAGGACATCCTGCGAATCTATACATACATATGAGAAGCGTGTTTCTCAGAAGACTCAAAAAGAGTTCAATTACAAAAGACAGGATCATTCATTCATCCTCTAGAGTCCGGCAGATCGATTGGCGTACTCCTGAACCAATGCTCCAAACAGTGATCGCCTCTCTAGCAACTTAGATGGCTTGTCGAATTCTTTAGCCCACCCTGTCATGTCATAACAATGCTAAATATGTTAGAACTTGTGTTTCAATGGTTCGAGTAAACCTGAAATGAAACTGAAGCACCCACCTGCGTCTATGACCAACACCCTATCGCAATCCATGACTGTTGGTATTCTATGAGCTATACTGATGATTGTACAGGCTGCAAAATCTTCGCGGATGATTCTCTGTATCACAGCATCAGTTTGTGAATCAACTGATGCAGTTGCTTCGTCCATGAATAGAAGACGGCTGCGCTTTAGCATCACTCTGCCTAAACACAGAAGCTGCCTCTGTCCTACACTCCAGTTGTCTCCGTTGTCAACCACTGCAACGTTTCAAGCCATTTGTTTCAGCTGCTGGAAAAATGTAATGTCTAAACTATACTTAAGCTTGACAGGCTACTATTATTACCTATTGAATCCAGTTTATCAGGTTTTGCAGTCACAACATCTTTCAGTTGACAACGCTCGAGGCTCTATGTAGTTCACAAGCATTCAAGTTAGTTTCATGATTGGAACAAGAATGTTTATGTCAGCTGATAGAATCAAGCAACTTACTTACCTTCCATATTTCATCATCTGTGTACTGACCAGTTGGATCAATGTTGCTTCTCACAGTTCCTTCGAAAAGGACAGGCTCTTGAGGAATGATTCCGAAGCGTGATCTGAGGTCATGAAGTCCCAGCATTGAAATGTCGATACCATCTATTATTATCTTCCCTCCAGAGGGCTCCACTAGCCTGAAAAGAACCTGAACCAACGTGGACTTTCCGCTTCCCGTGCGACCAACAACACCAATCTTCTCACCCCCATGAATGCTCAGAGTAATGCCTTTCAGAACCAAAGGTGTGTTGGGACGATATCTCACCTGTAAAACACATGAACATGTTAGTAACTTAGTAGAGGTTTATGCACATTCATCGAAGTGTAGAAAACGAAATTTGATATTACCTGCAAGTCTTTGAGATCAACATTTCCATGTGTAGGCCAAGTTGGAGGTGGAAGACGATCTTTCAACACCCAAGCTGATTCGGATGGAATGTTGGTGAACTGCTTGATTCTTTCCACAGAAACCATACGGTTTTCCACCATGCAGCTCATGTATATGGCCCAGAACATCACAGCATTGAGGGACAACCCGTATGAAAGTGATAGACCAACATTTTCTACAATTTGTAGAGTTATAATTGAAGGTTAGTTCACAGTATTTACCATTTTACTGCGTAATTTAGTCATGGAATAGGGTGACTTACCAGGCTTAATAATGTTGCTGGGCAACATGATCATAAACAAGGTGGCAAGGCAGAAAACGAAACTCCCCAACAGTTCCAGCCGGAATCCCAACCACTCATTTGATCCATTGTTGTGGAAATCCATACACAAATTGCCATTAACTCGCCTAATATTTTCCTGACAAAAATCTGGCTGTTTCTTGAATGAACGGATTGTCATAACCCCAGAGATACTTTCTGAGAAGTGATGGATAACTGGAGCTTTGGTGATGGAGTCAAGACGAGTTAATTCTCGTGATGATGAAAGATAGTAGCCCTGTATCAAAAACACAAAATCTTAGATATACATTCTCATCACTCAGCTAGATGTCAGAGATTTAAGTGTACTGTTCAAATTGGAACTGAGATGGTGAAACAGACTTATGTGTACTGTATACTATTTCTGTGAAAATGTATTACGTTAAGATCAAATAAGAAGGTGCATACCCGATACCAGAAGTTCGCCCAGGCTAGAGGAACTAATAAGAACACAGTTGGCCATGCATATTGACATGTGATGATAAAGATACTGAGTAGTGTGATTAACATGGCAACAACAATGTTCATAAAAAATGGAAGAAAGAGGTCAATGTTGGTTTGATCAGTTGATGCCTGAAACAAGAAACAGAATCATTAGCAATAGTTTCTATAACATGGAAAAAATCAGTTATATCTCTGTTCCTGACTTCTTACCCTACTCAAAATCCTTCCTGAAGGCGTTGTGTCGAAAAAGGACATGGGAGCATGCAGAATACTGTGAAGAATTTGGCTGAAGAATATCTGGGCAGTCTTAAGCCCCATATGTGCAACAAATAGGGCCCTGATTGTTAATATCACAAAGGATATACCAGCTATTATTGCATAGACATTAACGAAAACAGAAGGGTTGAATGTCATCATTCGGTCCGCTGATGTTTCATATGAAAGCCAGTAGTCACCAGCCATTTGAGATGCTTGCCATAGTAGAGACAAAAGTAGTACAGCCACGACGCCACCCCAACCGTACGCCTCTGTAACGTATACTTTATACATTCGCAAACTAACTTTACCAGTTTCTTTTTCCTCTTCTTTGATAAGTTTTGAAGATCCTCCGGTATTTGATTGATCAACTGGCCTATTTTCACCATTTGCTTCACCTCGATGAGAAATGACTTGAGGAGATTTTGGTGTTCTAGGTGAAGTAACCCCAGCAGGCATCGTTTTGCCAGCTTCTACCAGTTCCATAGAAGTTTCATGAGCAGCTACTAACACTCCAAAATCCATGCCAGACTCTAATAAATCATCGTATTTTCCTGACTGGACTATCATGCCATCTCGCATGACCTGAAATGCATAGCAAAACATACATATTTATACATTCATAGTTGATTGTATATACATTGCTAGCATCACTTGAGATTGAAACTGTAAAACACTGAACTTACCGAAATAAGATCAACGTTGTGTAAGAAATCTACTTGATGTGTTACAAGTAAAATGGTCTTGCCTTTGAGAGCCCCTCTCACACAGTCCTAGAGGAACATCATAAAACGGTAAAGATAGATATCACAGCAAAAATCAGCAGACGATAGAACTTGTATTGATGTAAAAAACATGATTCACCTTAAAAATGTCAGATCCAGTATGAGCATCAACAGCACTAAACACATCATCCAGGAGGTAGATATCACAATCCTGATAGACAGCTCTGGCAAGTTGTATACGCTGCTTCTGCCCGCCACTGAGGTTGATGCCACGCTCACCAATTTCGGTCTGGTCTCCATGCTCCATCATTTCCAAATCTTTCGTCAAGCTACAAACTCTTAATACTTCATTGTATCGCTCCCTTTCCATTGGCAAACCAAAGAGGATATTGTCTTGAACAGTCCCATTCTGTATCCAAGATGTTTGAGCCACATAGGCAGTTGTCCCGCAAACTTTTACCTATTAGACGACCAATCATAATTTAAACATTAAATCAAACTCCAGTATTATTATGACTGCATATATGAAGCAAAATAGACAACTTCAACACAAAATTGTACATTACAATGCATACCTTCCCTGATATTTTGTGCATTTCACCAAGAACACAAGCAAGGAGAGAGGACTTTCCAGAACCAACAGTTCCCACAATAGCAGTAAGCTCCCCTTTCTTGATCTCCAAGTTGATACCTTTCAACACTTGCTCTTCAGACTCATCATCCCAACCGAAAACACCATCTTTAACCTCTACTGCGATATTGCCATCACAACCATGAACTCTTTCAACGGACTCATCCACCAATTCCTTACTCATCATGTACTTATCCAACCTTCCTAGTGATATCATGGCCTGTGAAAGTGAGATCATAGATTGAGGAAAGTTTCTGATAGGCTCCTGCAAGATCTTAAATATGGTTGTTGTTGTAAAAACAGTCCCGGCATCAAGTGGAACACCCAGAAAGGTAGCAGCGGCAAATGTGAGAGTTGATATCAGCAATGGTGTGCACCACATGACAATGATATTCCCAGAAATTGAGTACATAAACTTTGAAAGCCAACCGAATTCTGTCTCACGAACAGACAGAATTCTCTTGTTAAAATGTTCTTCCCAAGCCTGAAACTTTATCACTCGCATGTAATTAAGCATCTCATTCACAGCCTTCATTCTTGCATCACGATTTCTCATCAAATTGAACTGAAACCTGTTGTTTCTCCGAGTTCCAAGTACAACGAAAATCATAACACCAATAATCCCAAGTACAGCTGTGACAACTGAGGCGCCAAGGTAGGTATACAGGAGTACCAATGCAAAACCAACTTGCAATGGCATCAACCACACAGCATGTAGCTGCAGCATCATATCAGAGAGCTGCTGAGCATCAACTGCCATATAATTCACAATCTGTCCAACCCCATGAGCCTGCCTTGCAGAGCAAGACAATTTCAGACCTTTCTTGTACAAGGAAGTGATGAGTGTGCATCTAATAAGCATTCCGAGTTTCTGAGAGTTGAAGTTGAATTGATGGACTGACAAAACTTCTATGAACTTTGCAGCAAGGAGAATTGCTATAAGGTAGTAACCCTCATAAGGGGAACTCCTTTTACCGGAAGAAAAATCCACAAAACTCTGAATAAGAATAGGTCCAACGTAAGTTACACAAAGCTTCACAATCGCCAGGGACGCAGTTATAGCAATTTCCTTCCAGAAGCACCTCAGCAATGTAGTTCGAACGGGGTGTTGCGAATTCTCCTCCGGTTTAGGCCATTTAGATTCAAAGAGCTTAGACATTCTCTCCGCTCTGTGTTCAGGTGAAAGTGACGGCACATCGCCCATTGTTAGAGGGGAATGGTAGCCTTTACTGAGCAGAGGATTCATCCATAACCAAAAGGCCTTAGACAACACAGAAGCCGAAGCAAATCCACTCACACTGGATTTGCTCAAAAGTGGATCATACAATTTGATCTCTTCTTCCATTTCCGGTTCAGAATCTCCAGTCACTTCTACAAGCCCTGTAGATCCTCTTATAGCAGCAGACACAAGGATGACCGATAAAGGGAAAGACACAAAGAAAACAATGTCATCTAACCTCAAATATGGATCCAAACCAGCTTCAGAAGAGACAAAACGAAACACCCCAGATGATAAAAACAATGCCACAAGAATGAAACTCACAACCCAATATATCCTAAGTGAAACTGGATGAACAAGAGCTTTAAATCTCTTCTCGTGAACGATTAAAATCGCTATAGCAACATGTGTTACGGCCTGAATCAACCAGAAAAACGCATCTTCAAGCTTATAAGGCCAGTTGGTGTTTCTACTAAATGCTAAAATGCATAAAGAGGTGTGCCCAATTGCCAGCAGCACTGTGACTATAAGACAAACTTTAAACCATAACGTTGCTCTGATAGAATCTCCCCTACTGTGTCCTAACAGAGGCTTGTTGATATCAGGTCTGATATGTTCACGTGATTTAAACCTGGAAATAAGCTTCAGGACTGAAAATATAACGAGGGTGAACAAGAAGAAGACATCAACAAGAGACAACAAGGCTCTTTGAGGACATGGAGAGAGAAAAATGAATCTCAGCCAGTGAAAGAATGACGGCATAGATTCATCTTTGTCAGATAGACTCACAGGGTTTGAACAAGAAAGAGTTTCAATCCAAGAAGTCATGTTCAAACCGTGAAGGGAGATGTATGAGCAATGTCCTGTCCTGTCCTGTCCTCCTCTTCCCTCCCTGTAAAACACAACCAAATCTGTAAGCAGTCCTGGGAAATGAAAATACGTTAAATATTAAAGAAATGAAGAAGTAACAGCCAATAAGCCAATAATATGTGACAGAAAAAACAGAGTCGACGGAGGATAAATATAATATTAAAATATAACCTGTTGAGTGCAGAAGCAGGAGTTGAATATCCAGTTTTTGGAAGAATATAAAATATAGAGAAGGTTGGTAATTTATGAGTTTAAAAAGCGCACACGTCGATGGATATCGTGTTGGGTGTGTATGTGGATGGATTTGGACTGCAAATTTGGTGGTAGACTAGAGATGTAGAGACGGAGAGGAAAGGAGAAGACAGACCCGCTCTGTTTTTCATAATTTAATGTGGCAGCGGATGTCTGTATATATATATAAAATAAAGGAAAAGCTGGCGGAAAAAGGAGGGAGACTTTTTTTTTTTTTTTTAATTCACCAGTATTTTTGTTTTTTAGCTTAGCTTTATAGTTATTTTGTTTTCGTGTTAATTTCATTTTACAGTTGTGTTGTAGAAGAAGAGGTCACGTGATACTGTTAGCGGAAGTAATAAAGACAGAGACTTTTCTTTCAGTGGCACGTGGTATTTCTTGCCGTCGCTACATTTACTTGTATGATTAACCCAACTTTGAGATTTCAATTGTTTTAATTTAATATGTTAACATCTTGATTATATAGCTTACTATTGGTTGGGACGGTCTATACTATGAAATAGTAATTATTTATGCCACGACAAAATTTTAATATTTATTTTTTATTTTCAATTAAGAGTAATGAATGGGAATTTAATTAAAAATTTTAATTGAAAAAAATTAGTATATTAATAATTATGAAAAAAAAAATCAATCATATATTACACAACGCAATTGTAAATTATCTACCATTGTTAAATTTAAGTAAGAGAGAATAATATGTAAATTTAAATTTAATAAATATAGAAATATATTTTGATTTTTATAATTTCATAAACAATTATTTTATAATTACATATATTTCATAATATCTTCTATTAGCTAGGTTGTTAGATTTTTGGTATATGTAGATATAATATAAACAACAAATATAATTTTGGATTTTAAAATTATTTAAAAATATAAATTTAAAATGATATTGTAATTAGTATAATATAAAAGTAATAAATATTTTAAAATAATAATTAAATTATAGTTACAGGAGAGAGTTAATAAAATTCACATGTCATTAAACTACATCTAAATATGTGTTATTATTATTTTTAAATATAGCAATGGTATTATTTTATTTCTTTATAATTAGATATGTAATAAAATATGCATATGCCAAATGTATTAAATATTAAATGAGAATCTATAAATAAACTATTTTACCATAAATATATTAGGTTTAATTATTTGGAACCACTATTTTCCATTAATATTAGGGGAAAAAAATATCACTTAAATGGTCCAAAAATGAAAGAAATTAAAAATAAAAACATTTTAATTAAAAAAATAAATTAAAGAATAATAATATTGACGGTGTCGAATCCGTCGATATAAATTTAACCTGTAATACAAATAATTTTGAAGTAAACATGATGGATCCCACGGAGAACGGAAATCAATATTTATAAATGTTAAGACCAAATCAAATAAAACTGGAGGTATAGAATATATGAATAATTAAACTAAAAATGAAATTAACAGAATAAAACAATCAATGATATTTAAACATCCAGCTAAGTCAATTTATTCAAGTGATAATTTCTATTTTTGGGCCAATCCAAAATCAAAATCAAAATTTTTGTTTTAACCCAACATCAGAAATCTTTCAAAAGTAAACAATTATAAATATTTTTTTGCAACAAATGAATCAAGTTTACTATGTTACCCTTGATATTAAAAAACAAAATAAAATAAAATCCAAAAAACAGAAAATATAAAAACAAATCAGAATTCCCAATCTACCCCTATGTTGTTTGAATCTAAAACCATATCTCTGTTGGGAAAACACGGCTAGCTCCGATACCACTTGTTGAACAAATCGGTGATCCATTGCAGCGGAGACGAGTATTGTTAACCACAAAGTAAAATAACATACACAAGGCAAGAAATAGAGATAGAAAATAAGACACAAGGTTTTTACGTGGAAACCCAAAACGGGAAAAACCACGGCCATCAGGACGACGAGAGACTAATTTACTAGGTAACAATAAAGCAACAGTTACAACCAGAATATCACTCTCTCACTCCCCAATCCAATTACATTGGTTACAGTCTCACATATAAGCTCTCATCATATGGCTCTCACAGGATAACAAGACTCGATCCTAGAACTCAAGATCTCCATGGTCTCCATGGTTCCCAGGCCCTCATGGGGTACCTCCCAAACCTAACCAACTAGATCTACATTGTTCTCTCAGGATATCTAATAATAGATACAAGCACCATATTTATAGCATTAGATTACTTAGTAATCCTAAACCATTAAGAAAACCTTTTCCTATTTAGGATTCTCAAGGATCTCTTTCCTAATTAGAATCCCATATTAGGAAATACCATTCCTAATCAAATATGATACTTCCAAAACAGTCTTCAAGCCTTTTCCAAATTACCAACCAATTATGGATACCGGAATATACCCGAATTTTCGTCAAAATCCTAACAATCTCCTCCCTCGTCACATTTAATGTTCACTACTCCGACATCCGGTCTCTCCTCCTCTCCACTCTCTACTTCTCCGCAAAGACTTCATCTTCAACTTTCACTCCGTACAACGCCTCAATTCCTCAAATTTCCTCTCCAATTCCGCCATAAGATAAATTTATTAACGGTACTTACACAATAGGAAAAATAATCCCAACTGTATTGGAACCCTAAATTTTACAATTCTAATTCATCACGTTCCTGAAACACCAAATTCAACCTTATTTGTCCCTTAACAATTCATAAGCATGTCTGCACATGTCTCTCCAATATATTTCTGAAAATTCATCTTCCATCACAACTCAAAGGTATGTTTTAAAGTTTTTTTTTTATTCTTGAGCCTGGTAGTGTTAATGTTATGGTTAGGGGTGCAAACGAACACGAGCACTCGTGAACGGTTTGTGAACAGTTCGGTCAAAACTCGGTCAAAGCTCGTTCAACACTTAAATGAACGATCACGAACAAAATTTTATAGATCGTTTGATAAACGAGTCGAGCCCGAACAGACCCTTGTTCGACTCGTTTATGTTCATGAACGGGCTCGTTCATAGCTCATTTATGTTTGATTAAAACTCGATTGTGTTCGCGAACAAGCTCATTTATAACTTGTATAATACATATTTTTTAAATAAAAATTAATAAATAAACTTTTTAATGTATATAAAAAAAACCAAATTCAAAAAAAGACCCAAACTAAAATGATACAATATTTTTTTTAATTTAGATTTAATTTAAGCTCAATTTATTTTTGTTTTAATTTCACTAAACGAGCTAAAAAAACAAGCAGCTAAATGAGCCTAATCGATATACTAAACGAGTTGAACTCGATTAACTTAAACGAGTTGAGCTCGATTAACTTAAACGAGTTGAGCTCAATTAACTTAAACGAGCTACTAAATGAGTTGAGCTCGATTAACTTAAACGAGCTAGCTAAACGAGCTTAAACGAGTCGAGCTCGAAAATGGAAAAAGATTATCGAGTCAAACTTGAACAAACATTTATAAAGCTCGTTGAGCTCGAATCGAGCTCGAGCTCGATATTTGATAAACGAGCCGAACACGAACACCTCATATACTCGGCTCGGCTCGGCTCGTTTGCAGCCCTAGTTATGGTGCAGGGGTGTAGGGGTCTTGAATATATGATTTTAGAGTTCATGGTAACGTCAATATGGATATTGGATAGTGTTTGGAGTCAATTGTATGGTATAGGACCGCAATTTTACGAGTTAGGGTTGAAATTCTCGATTTTACGTTTTCCACCGATTTCCTGGGTTCCATACCTGGAAACTGTCTAAAATTATACCATTTCCCAGTGTCCATGCATGGAAGCAGACCTGCATTTTTTGTCAGTGATTTTCTTGTATCTACACCGGGAAATAGGCCAAATGAGCTCCTATTTCCGTGTGTCCATACTGGGAAACTGCTTTAATGCATTATTTTTTTCTACGTTTAAATAATTTGTGTTTTCTTTTTTTTCTTTCCATAAATGAGTTTGAAAAAGATACTAGTGTACTTCAAGTTCATTGTGGAGAGTGTAAAGATTTAGAGCATACCATTCGCACGTTCCCAAACAAAACATATCGAAGTTCCGGATTTAGAAGAGTCATCACAGAATGAAGATTTGACATAAGCAGCAAACCCCCCTGTTGAAAGCTCCTCCGTGGATATACCATTTTATCCGGAAGCTAACTCACCCCATTCTCTTTTACTTTAGATATATCACTTTTGTTATGAGTTTGTTTGAGCATCGTTTATCAAATGCTTTTTGTCGAACATGGTTTGGTTGTTGAATTTGGTTTGGTTGTAAGTATGATTTTGAATGCAGAAATTTATTTTGAAAAAATGAAATTATCATGAAACAATTTGTTTCTCTCTTTTAACATATGGAATCTGGATATTTTTGTACTATTTTCGGTATTCACACTGTGAAAATGTCAGTTTCCAGGCCAGCATACTGGAAAACTGAATCCAAATTTACCTATTTCTCGGTGTTTATGAATGGAAACAATGCATGTGTTTTCTAAGATATATACCGAGAAACAATTCATTTTTAGCATTGTTTCTCGATGTTAGGGCATGAAAAGCGGACCTCAAAATAACAATTTTTCAAGTAATCATACCATGAAACTGGACCTAAATTTATCTATTTCCCGATGTTGAGGCATGGAAACAAGTCATTGGTTTCCTAAGATCTAGACCGGGAAACAGTTCATTTTGAGCAATGTTTCCTGGTATAAGTCTATGGAAATGACCTTTATCAGATTAATTTAAGACCCAAACAAGGTAAAATACACTTGAGACCACTACAGAGTCCAGCACAGATCATTTGTAACTTGGAGTTTTGATGTTAATTCCAATGGACATGTAAGAGTAGCACATGATGGACTATATACTACTACGTAGGTCATACAGAACACCTTATTTTTTGACTTTTTCAATGACAATTTTTTATGATACAATTGCGTTCAACTAAGTGAAAGGAAGCGTAATCATCCACAGTTAGCCGTTTAGAGCTACTAAATATCAAAATTAAGCAACTTATATAAACAAACCAGGTCATAAAAGTTAGGGGTGTCAAAATGGGTCATGACTCGATGGGTTGACACGAACCTGCGAAAAATAGGTGGGTTGAGTTTAAGCTAAATGAGTTTTGACCTATTTATGATACGACACGTTTAACCTACTTATAAACGAGTCGAGTCGGGTTTGACTAACAGGTTAACGTGTCGACCCGCATAATTAGGGTTAAAATCAAATTTATATAATTTTGAAGGGTTAAATAATATTTTTTTAATATTATATATATATATTATCAATCTAACAATACCCTAATTTTTTTAGAAAATTAAAAACTATTCCGCATCTCTGCCTCCTCTCCTGCCTTCAACCACCCGGCATAGCTTCCTCTTCTCTACCTCTTGTCTCGTCATCAACCAATCATTACTCAAATATCATCTCTGCTGCCCTCTCTTCGCAGACGAAACTCTCCATCTATGGCTATCTACTATTAGCGTTGTCAACCCTCGTTGTCGATTTCTCGTGTGATATGTTTCTTCTAACACTAATTGTCTAAGTCCTAGTTCTTTTATCTTTAGCTTAGGAGTCGGGGCCTCTCTTTGATTTAATATATTGTTATTGATTTTATTAGCTTTAATCAAATTTGCAAGTGAGGATGTATATATTTTGATTGATTAATTTAGTACTTGAGTGTGGTGTTGTTAATTCAAGTTTTGATTCGATATATTATTTTTTATTAATTCAAGCTTTAATATTTGAACACTTTCATTTGGATTGTATTTGCAATTTAATTATTTTATTTTATTTATTATTTTGTATTTAAATTGATTATTGTATTAGAAAAAAACCTAAATGTAATAGGTTAAATGGGTTAATGGATAGACAAGTTAAATAGGTTAATGCATAAGCAGGTTAAATGGGTTAACGCATAAATAGATTAAATGGGTTAATGCACAAACAAGTTCAACGAGTTAACAGATAAATAGGTTAAACGGATAATCGAATAACACGGCTACAAATTTTGAGTTATTTAACCAAATTAATCGTGTCGACCCGTTAACACGCGTATTAAACGGATTCGTGTCGAGTTGAGAAATTGCAACTCGTTTATTAAACGTGTCAAGTCGTGTTAGACATAAACGTAAACGAGTCGTGTCGGGTTCAGTCAAACCCGATTCGGCAATACGAATTGACACCCCTAATAAAAGCGTGCATTGGTATGTGACAGTTGGGTTAAACCACAAAAAATGCTCCCTAATGGTAGTGGGTGTGGAAGGTTGTTTGGAGTTGGAATTTATGTCAATGAATGTCGGAAAATATAGTTTTCAGGTCAATATACCGGGAAACTGAACCCATATTTACGTATTTCCCAGTGTGTATGCATGGAAATAAGGCATGTGTTTCCAAGATATATACTGGGAAACAGTTTATTTGGAGCATGGTTTCCCGGTGTTTAGGCATGAAAACAAGTCATTAGTTTCCTAAGATCTAGATCGGGAAATAGTTCATTTTGAGCAATGTTTCCCGATATGAGACCATGGAAATGACCTTTGTCAGATTAATTTAAGACTGAAACAAGCTAAAATACACTTGAGACCACTAAAGAGTACAACATAGATCATTTTGAACTTGGAGTTTTGATGTTCATTCCAATGGACATGTAAGAATAGCACATGATGGACTATATACTACTACGTAGGTCATGCAGAACACCTTGTTTTTTGACTTTTCCAATGACGATATTTTATGATACAATTGCGTTCAACTAAGTGAAAGCAAGCGTAATCATCCACAGTTAGCCATTTAAAGCTACTAAATATCAAAATTAAGCAACTTATATAAACAAACTTTGTCATAAAAGCGTGCATTGGTATGTGAGAGTTGGGTTAAACCTAAAAAATGCTCCTTCATAGTAGTAGTGGGTGTGGCAAGTTGTTTGGAGTTGGAATTGATGTCATTTAATGTCTGAAAACATAGTTTCCGGGTCAGGAAACCGGGAAACTAAAACCAAATTTACCTTTTTTTCCCAGTGTGTATGCATGGAAATAAGGCATGTGTTTCCTAAGATATATATCGGGAAACAGCTCATTTTGAGCATAGTTTCCCGGTGTTAAGGCATGGAAACAAGTCATTAGTTTCCTAAGATCTAGACCGGAAACAGTTCATTTTGAGCAATGTTTCCCAGTATGAGACCATGGAAACAAGCGAAAATACACTAGCGTCTTTTTCAAGCCTATCTCTGAAAAAGGAAAAGACAAATTATTTAAAGGGAGGAAAAACTGATGCATCGACTCCGTTTTCGAGCCTAAAGACCTGGAAATAAAAGTAATTTTTACCTATTTCCCGGTATTGAGACTAGGAAATCACTGACAAAAAATTCATGTATGTTTCCATGCATAAAGGGAGGGAAACAGTCAAAATAAGCCCCTATATTCCAGTATGGAGGTCGGTAAATGGTTTCCCTCTTATGAAGGCTTGAAACCGGCCTTCTAATAGACTATTTCCCGGGCTTCAACAATGGAAACCACTGATAGATATTATCCCGTCTGTATCCCGGTATCGTGACCGGGAAATAGGTAAAAAGACCACTTATGTCCCGGTATAGATGTCTGGAAACCAATAAATTATTTACCAGCATGTGTTACGGTATCAATGTACAAAAATTAAATCGATTCATTTCCATCCATGGACACTGGGAAATTGTATTAATCTGGGACAGTTTCCTTGCATGGACACCGGGAAACGGCTGAAAAACTACATTCGGGATTTTCAACCCTAACTCGTCAAATTGCATTCCAATACCATACAATTAATACGTAACACTATCCAATATTCATAATGACGTTACAAGTAACTCTAAAATCATTAATTCAAGACCCATAAACCCCTAGACCATAACATTAACTCTACAATGCTCAGTAATGAAAAAACTTTAAAAACATATCTTTGAGTTATAATGGAAGATGAAGTTTTAGATACGTAGTGGATAATTATGTGCT
This sequence comes from Cardiospermum halicacabum, assembly GCA_031304145.1. Lineage (NCBI taxonomy): Eukaryota > Viridiplantae > Streptophyta > Magnoliopsida > Sapindales > Sapindaceae > Cardiospermum > Cardiospermum halicacabum. The sequence goes on along the minus strand of CM062399.1, from coordinate 10,197,958 downwards.
GACATTCCTATGGATTGTTAATGGACAAACTAGGGATGAATTTGGTATCCCAAGGATGTGGGGAATTGGGATTCTGAACGTTAGGTTTCCAATACAATTGGAGATTATTTTTCCTAATGTGAAGGAGGGACCATAATCAAATTTCGTGAGGGACTTTTATTAAATATGGTGGGGTCTATATGTAAATATTATTTTTGAATTCAAATATTTAAATTGAAGGGCATAATAGCCTTTCCATATCTTTAAAACAAATAAATATAACTTAAATTGATTTTAATTTTTTTTTTTAATGGGAGGGGTATAAAGGTCTTCTTGGTTCATCTGTTGCAAAAAATTAATTAGATTGTTTAATATTGTAGAAATTTTAATCTTGGTTTAAAATTATAATGAATTTAATTTTTTGGGCCACTTTTGCAAATCACCCTTTATTCAATATAGTGTTGATCATCGAAACTAAGTATATATATACAGTTTAATAGTCACAATTATAGCTATTGACAACATGCCTAATAACAAATCTTTCCTTAGCTATTAGACTGACCGGGTACGACCCTTCGAATCAATCACTAATCTAAAGTACACCGCACTAAGAACTAGAGAAGACCCGTGACCATAACCAATTAAATCAGTACGACAGTTCTTGAATTATGATTATGCACTCTCAACATTACCTAGGTCAAATTAACTACGACCTATTTGACATGTAATGTGTTAATCCTAATTAATCAATGAATTGCGTACTTAATTAACTAATTAGAATAGCATGTGCATTTAACCATGCCCATAGAGAATACACAAATATTAAACAAGCATATAAAATGAAACATAATTCTCACAACACGTGTAATTGACTTAGTTGGATGAGACTAGTTTAGCACCCCATGGGCACAGCGAACATCATCGTCTCAATAAAATTGCGTACAAAGAATGAAGAAACATAGTGTTTTTATTGAAAACTAAAATCCACTAATTCTGATCATTTGGAGTAAATATATGCTCTGTTACAAAATTGAAAAATCATTAAAAATCTCCTCATAATCCTTATTTAAAAGTTCCAAATTCAAAATATAAAAATCCTAAAAATCCTATCAATTTATTTCTAAATAAGTCTTCATATGAAATCTTGTTGACTTTGACTCTACTTTAACAATTGTTATCAATGATCCTAAAAAACTTTCATATTTGTATAATTGCCTCCAATCTGTCCAAAATTACAAAAACATGCAAATTAATAGCAAATCTTCAATAAGATTCAAAAATAATAAACAAAATAGAGCAGGAATAATGTCAATTTCATGCTTAATCAAATATATAGCATATTCATATACGGGTTTTTTTCCTCCTCATATCTGACAATGAATGATTGACTAAAATATTTTTATATAAAATATATTCGTTTAAGCTTCTATTTATTTATATTCACTTTATTTCTATTATATAAAAATTTAATTAATTTTATGGAAACAAGGTGACCTCTATGATACCCTTCCGTACAAATCACCTATAAGTACCATTTTCTCTAATATGGGTGTATCTAATCATGACTTTTCATTACTTTTGTAGACTTTTAAAATCTTTAAAAATTTAGATGTATCTAATCATGACTTTTAAAGACTCTTTAAAATTCATGAGGTATTTAATCACGACTTTTATAGCCTTTTAAAAAGTCTATAAAAATCTCAGCGTATTTAATCATGACTTTTATATACTTTTTTAAAATCTATAAAAATCATTAGGTATCTAATTATGACTTTTATAGAGTATGTAAAAGTATTGGTGTAACTAAAAATTTATGATTTTAAAAGACTTTCCTACCTTACAGACTTTTATAGACTTTCGTGGACTTTTTTCATCATAACTGTAAATACTGAAGTTTGTGAGTTGTCTCTCACTACACCCAAATATTTTTAAAGACTTTCAAATATTAACAGATAATAACCGTATTCGTTACTTCCAATCCTATATATATATATATATCCTGACAATTATTATGAACTACTATTATGATTATGAAGTAATTGAATTACAATTATTTTATCGTGTCCTGAAGATTGTGAATTGTCCATTACTTCATTCAGAAACTATCATGTTCTGAAGATAATGCAGGAAAATAGGATGAGACTAGCAATAGTGAATCAAATTCTAATGGAAATTTAGTTCAAAGTATCCACAAAATTACTCAAACCATGGAATCACAAGTGGCCAAAGAAAAAAGTTGTTGGGAATTTATTAAGGAGATCTCATACTTAGATAATGATACTCTTTCAAGGCACTTGATTTTCGAGATACTAGAGCGAAGAAACTTGAATTCTTTGACATGACACCTGAAGACCGTGCGGGTTGGATAACTTTTCAATTAAAGAAATAAGTGATTGCTACCAAGATTAATTTATCAATTTATTATTTTATAGAATGTATCCCAATGTGTTTCTAAAGTTATGCAATACAACATATTTGAAATTCTCAAAATTAATCAATTAATATTTGAAAGTCTACCAAAGTTATTGAAATTCTATAAAAGTCATTAAATGTCTTTAATAATCATCTATAGACATCTACCCATGTCTATAAAAATCATAAAAGTATTTCTTGAGAAATCTACGAAAGTCATTAATGAATTTATAAAATCTATAGAAATCTATGAAAGTCTATAAAAGTCATTGACCTTTTAAAGTCTATAAAAATATATAAAAGTCATGAAAAGTCGTGATTAGATACCAGCCCCTAAATTTCATCTTCCAAGAAACACTAATCTGTCTTGAGCGTCGAAGGACCGGTCGACTAACACCAAACCAGTGTCCATTTGATCTCAAACTTTATTCTTTGCAAGTGACCAAAGACCTAACTAAAAGGGACACATATCTCATCCACAAAGGGTTCAAGGTCGACCTTGGCCAAAAGTACCCCATCAATATTTTTAAAAAAGAGGTAAAAAAATCTTAAAGTTCAACTCGCTATTTCTTGAAGTGCTACTATTCTCAAAATGAAATAGTTGAATTGCGGGGATATTCGCTAAAATAATATATATATATATATATATATATATATATGTTTGTGTGTTCAACATCATAACAGAAAAAAATTATCGTAAGCCTAAAAAATATAATTATTGTCTCCACACAATTAACTGATTTTTCTTTCATATCTAATTTTATACACTTTATAATTGGCAAATACCAAATATTGATGCACAATCAATTTATAAACATAGCAAACTTTTGATTTTACGACAATTTTTCAGATAAAAAATTAAGGAAATAGATGGAAAATTCATCTCTTACCAATTCTCGATAAATCTTTTAAGTAAGAAAAGTCTTAAACATTATAAACAAAAATGTTACCGTAATATTTTTCTAGAAAGTGTTTTAGTATAAAATTCATGATCAAGTTAGACCTAAATAACGCAATGTTTATAATCATACGAGACTCTAGGATTGCTTACTGTAGAGAAACAATCCTTAATATTGCATAAACATCTCTAACATATTATCCAATTCAATTTAAAGAATTTATAAATTTTATTATTTCACTTAAAGAAAAATGCTTGATCATTAACATCCAATTTGACAATTATAAATTTGTTAAAAAATCTTATTCTTACAAACTCATATTTCATATAATTATAAACTATTAACCTAAAAAATGATTCCAAATTATAAAGCATCAAGGACACATCCAAATCAAACAAATTGTAAAGAGGCTTCACCTGAGATTCAGGTTCCAAAATCATTTCAACGAGATTAGATAGAACTCCAAAAACAAGGGTAAAATCAAACCGATTTATCACACAATTAAGTTCCCAAATCAAAAATTATTACCTTTAAATAATATATAATCTGATTATTAAAAATATAAGATGACCACTGGGATTCGTTTAGTTTTCTCTCAACTTTAAATCCTCTAACTCGGATTATTTCCAAACTCCTAAATAAATACCTGACAAAATAAATTCAAAACCCCATCAACACTGTGGGAAAATCCTCTTTATAAATATATTAAATATTCATTACAAAAACTTAATAGCTAAACCAACTCATGAATTTTAACGGTAAGACTTTTAACCAAATCTAATATTAAATTTAATTAGACACTCTCTTCTCTCAAAGGAAATCTCCAGAAAGAAAGACATTCATTATGTTGATCCTATATGCATACTACGCAATCAACATACAAACAATGAGCGGAAAAGGAAAGAGAGATTACTGTCAATTGGTCGACGATAAATCTCCTGGAAATATCGTTCAGTTCACCGGCTAAGAACCCCAATTGCACTTCTAGAACACGAACACGGAATCTCTTCAAAACTTAAACTCTTGGAAACCTTGGAGTAGGTTTCACTTTGCAAACACTGTTTGCAATTCACGTTTCAGAGAACGCTCTGAGATGTGAAGATTTTGGGATGATTGAATGAATGAGAGGAGGACTCTATTTATAGTAGTCCTTGGCTAGTTCACTTGAACTAGGACTCATTCGAATTCAAACTCTTGAATTATAATCAGATTGTTATCTTACTATCCATTGCTTAATGGACAAGTAAGTGACTTGGGCTGGGCCTTTGTTGGGTGGACCAATCACCCAGGCCCAATAGCCCCAAGCCCACATCAATATGAGGCTTGGGCCAATCCATATAAGCCCCAAGTCCAACATTCTCCCACTCACACAATAGAGGCACAACCCACTAAGGACCGTCAAGGCTTAAACAGAGAAAGCACGCGTCGTTCAATCAATTGGTTTTATACGGCAAATAACCGGTGTGACCAAATGAACCAGCTTCTTCAATAAAGAAGAATAATCTCGAAATTCACTTTATATCCCAGACTACCATGATTTGAATTCACTTCAGACATGTTCGGTCCCAAACGAACCAATGTTCTGAAAACTTCGAAGTACTTATAATCACAACTGTGTTCCCAAGAACCACAGTCCGCTAGCGTGTGATTTAAATAGTGTGAATACAATCAGAGTCTTCTAATTCGCTCTTGTCCCAAAAGTCGATGAAAGTAACCGACATCACGGTCATGTCACATAGGCCGAATTTACCGTAGCCATAGAAAGACACGCCAATGACACAGTCATTACCCCAACACTCCGGATACAAAAGAGATTGTACTAAGGATAAATAAATATGGGACTTTGCACGATAAGGAGTAGGGACTGTTCTCAAACTTATCTCCCATAGGGTCAACTTATAGCTCGCACGATATAAAAGCATGCGCGACAATGAACCTTGCCTCTACATTAGGCGCGTATGTCTATTATGATAGTTCATTGTCCGGACGACAGCACAAAGCTATTCCTCAGACTTGATCACTCCCACTTTCCTAAGTGTGATGACTCAAAAGTCTAGTCCGACTAGTCAGGTCTCATGATTGTGGTTCTCATGAGCGATTCTCAATCCATGTTGGAGAATCTCATCTTGACGACCACGTCAAGGCGATCATTGTATACCTCTTAGTTCACGAAACTCCCATTCAGAACATAAGTGTATAGATCTCATCTTGCATTATCACCGGATAATCAAGGCAACTGCGCGTGCAAGTGCGCAAGTCTCTCAAACCTGACGACATACTCTCGGATGAATCAACTCTCTATATGCTAGAAAACACATGAAGATAAACAATTATCATTAAAACATAGGCATAACAATCCAAGACATTACAATCTACGTAGACCCAAAGACCTAGAATGCTTGACAAAAACATCTCTAGTTACAGCCTTAGTAAATGGGTCTGCTACCATATCATGTGTAGATATATATCTGACTGTTACATGCTTCTTTGTCACTATATCCCTGACAAAGTGGTACTTAGTCTCTATGTGCTTAGACTTACTGTGATACTTAGCGTCCTTAGTGTAGGCAAGCTGCCTGACTATAATATACAGTGACTGACTTTGGCTCACTCTCAGTTAGGTTAAGGTCATCTAAGAACCTTTTGAGCCAGACAGCCTCCTGCACAGCCACCGAGCAGGCTACAAATTCTGCTTCCATGGTGGACAATGCTATGCAAGTCTGCTTCTTGCTACTCCAAGAGATAGCTCCATGACTCAGAATGAAGGCATAACCGGAAGTTGACTTTCTTGGTCGCCATCAATCTGACCCACTAGATGGCTTTCACCACCTTGGTAACATAGAGCATAATCTGAAGTTCTTTTTAGATATGCTAGAATCCGTTTCACAGCAATCCAATGCTTTTGTCCTGGATTAGACTGATACCTGCTTACCAGTCCTACTGCATAGCAGATATCAGGCCTTGTACACAACATAGCATACATCAGGCTGCCGATGGCATTTGCATATGGAACTTTTTGCATCTTCTCACGCTCTTGCGGAGTTTTAGGGCACATCTCAAGACTCAAAGTCTGCCCTTTTGCAATGGGTGTATCCATAGGTTTGCAATTAGCCATATGGAAACGTTCAAGGATCTTTTGAATGTAGAGCTCTTGCGATAAAGCCAATAGCCTCTTACTTCGATCCCTTGAAATCTTGACTCCTAATATATAGGCAGCCTCACCCATGTCCTTCTTCTCAAAAGTTGTCGACAACCAGTTCTTCGTTGACATTAGAATGTCCTTGTTGTTGCAAGCCAAGAGAATGTCGTCCACATATAATGATAGTAACACAAAACTGTCACTGGACTTCTTCACATAAACGCAATGGTCTTCTTGTGTTATTTGGAAACTATATGACAACACCGAGTCATGAAATCTCAAGTACCATTGCCTGGAGGATTGTTTGAGTCCGTAAATGGACCTCAAGAGTTTACACACTTTCTTTTCTTTGCCTTTAGTTATAAAACCTTCAGGCTGTTCCATGTAAATCTCTTCTCTAGTCCTCCATTGAGGAAAGCGGTCTTGACATCCATTTGATGCAATTCCAAGTCCATATGTGCGACTAAGGCCAAGATTAGGCGAATAGAAGCGAATCTCACCACAGGTGAGAACGTCTCCTCATAATCTATGCCCTCAAGTTGGGTATAGCCTTTCGCCACCAGTCTTGCCTTGTATCTCTCGATCGAACCATCAGCCTTTCATTTAATGCGAAGGACCCATTTATTTCCAATGGCTCTACGTTCTGGCGGTAAGTCAACTAAGTCCCAGACATGGTTACTTTTCATCGATTTCATTTCCTCATCCATGGCTTTCATCCATAGATCCTTGGCGGGTGAATTGAGAGCTTCCTTTACGTTCTTTGGTTCATCACCATCGTGTGAAGCCATCATGAACGTTTCCCCTTCAATCTCGTAACGTCGTCAAGGAATGGGGATTCTTCTACTTCTTTGATTCGATGACTCAGGCATCGAAGAATCAGGAATCTGTGTACTCCCACTGTCATGTACCAGTGGAGCTGATTCTTCAGGCACTTGTTCACTCCCACTAGGATCAATATCCATCTGTGGAGGAACTAAGTCCTCTGATTCGTTTTGTTCAAAGAAGGAAGTCTCTCTTTCTACTTCACCCCTCTTGGGGAATTCATTCTCAAGGAACACAACATCACGTGACTCTAATTCTGAAATGGTACCATCTGAATTTTCTCCTATTAGTACATATCCTTTGGATTGCTCGGGATATCTTATGAAGATACATCTTTTACCCCTCGCACCTAGCTTCCCATATGGGCTAGAAAGATCATGTACATAACACGCGCACCCCCAGGGTCGCATATAGGAGAGGTCAGGTTTTCTACCTGTCCATAACTCATAGGGTGTGGTAGTCACTGATTTCGTTGGAACCTTGTTCAATATGTGGGTCGCTGTTAGAAGTGCATCTCCCCAATAAGATATTGGAAGATTTGCTTGTGCCATCATCGATCGTACCATTTCTAACAGTGTTCTATTCCTCCTCTCGGCAACTTCGTTTTGCTAAGGAGTCCTGGGAATAGTCAACTGTCTCACTATACCTTTCTCCTGACACAACGTCTTAAATTGGTCAGATAGATACTCTCGGCCTCGGTCAGTGCGTAGCACTTTAACAGTCCTATCTAATTGATTCTCCACCATAGCCAAAAATTTTCCAAAGCAATCTAAAGCTTCAGACTTATGGGAGATTAGATAGACTATACCGAAACGAGTGAAGTCATCTATGAAGGTAATGAAATATGATGCACCAGTTCTAGCCCTAACATTCATAGGTCCACATATGTCTGAATGAACTATCTCCAAAGGAAAAGTGGCCCTATTTGCCTTTCCAAAAGGTTTTCTAGTGGCCTTCCCAGCTAGGCAATGATTACAGACTGGCAACTCGATCTTATTATAAGATCCTAAAATCCCTTCTTTTGCCAATCTGTTCATTCTATCTTGTCCTATATGACCAAGTCTAGCATGCCAAGTGGAAATATCAATATCACCAGATGCAACAAGAGTAAAACTAGTATCATTATCGACATAAGAAGGGTTCACATAATCATCAATGCAAAGATAAATAAATCCATCAGCCATTCGTCCAGAACCAATAAAAATAGAGTCATAATACAAACTCAAAACTTTCGATTGAAACACAAGTTTATATCCAAAAGTCATCAAAATAGAGACCGAAACGAGACTACGTCTAATCTCAGGAGCGTAGAGGACATCATGTAGTAGTAAAACGTGGCCACTTTGCATCCTTAGTTTGCAAGTGCCGATCCCTTTTACTTCAACTCGAGAGTTGTTCCCCACATATATCCATCTAGTACCACGCGGTATGCGTCGGTACTCTACGAACGCTCCTCTGTCTCTAGCTACATGGTCGGTTGCCCCTGAGTCTATAATCCACATAGAATAAGACTCGGCAAGCAAAACGATGCTAGAAACAAAAACATTAGACATATTGAGATCAGAATAGGATACCTCCTTTTTCGGCTCGGAACAATCACGAGCGAAGTGTCCCATCTTGTTACAATTGTAACATTTTATCTTTCCCATGTCTCTTTTCTGCCCATTTCCACGTCTGGCCTTCTTTCGAGGGTTTTTGGTCCCGGGCTTAGCAGGATTCCTCGAATCCTTATCTTTCTTACTGCCCTTATTACCCCTCTTGCGCTTAGCATTACTGCCCCTACGCACATTTGAATCAGCCATGTAAAGCTGACCAGAGGATTTTGCCGCCTCTAAGCGCTCGTCCTCAAGTTCCACATGACGGGAGATATCATCAAACGTTTTGATGTTATCATTATGTGTCATGTTTATCTTCATGTTTTCCCAACTGTTTGGAGGGACCTTATCACTGCCTGCACTTGTTGCTCGTTCGTTAGGACATGACCAGCTGATTTCAACGCGGATCATGTTAGCCATCTCACGAAGATGTTGGCGTATAGTATGATCACCGCGCTTGCGATAAGTATCAAACTTAATCATCAGCCGTCGGAGCTTGGTGGTTGAAGTCCCACCATATTTGTCCTTCAGTGCTACCCACATAGCCTGTGCAGTGTGGTAATCTTCAAAAGCACACATCAAATCATCAGCCATGCTCGACAATATGGTGATGCGCGCAATGCTATTCTTGCGCTTTCAGGACAAATAGGCGTCCATATCACGCCTTGCTTGTGCAGTGGAACCATGTGCTGGTTCGACCATCGTGTTCGAAAGGGTCTCGAGAGCTTCTTGCTCCTCGAGGATATACTGGATCTTGCGATGCCAGATATCGTAGTTGTCTCCATTGAGTTTGTCACCCTTGTTCAGCTCAGCGACAATAGACTTAGTAGCAGAGGCCATCACTGACAAGCACCAAAGAGATACATAAGACCATCTATGTTTAATCTAGCATAATCATCCGATAGTAATATAAATGCACTAGCTAAAACAATCAAAAACTCATCGAATCAATCTGAGGGGGAATCGGAGAAGATAGGCAATCTACCCAATCACCATCCTTATCCTCAAACTTCATCAACTTGTTAATCATGCAGTGTGCAAACAAGTCTAAGCATGCAAGCCTAAAACATCCACTAAATTATTCAGCAACCAAGGAATAATCATAAAGGATTCATGTTATAAAAAATATATCTATAATATATAAAAACTGCAAACTAATCAGTTCTAAACAAAACATGAATAATCCTTTAAAAAAATATATGGTCTATGGATAGTCCTCTGGGTCCCAATCGGATGGTGTGAGAGGGGTGTACTCGGGCTCAGTAATCACACTATCGCCATCCTGAGCCTCGTCAGGTATCTCAGGTTCGTCGCCGTCCAAATCGACGACTTCCATCTCTTCGTCGCCATTCCACTCGGCGACCTCCTCCTCCTCTCTAGCCCCTTGGGCTTCGTCCTCTTCTTCATCAACCCACTCGGGGTTCTCTCCTTCACCAGCCCATTGGGCGAGCTCATCTTCCAGAGGTTCGTGCTCATCTTCGAACTCATCATCTGCCTCATGTTGCTGCTGCAACTCAGCTTCGGCAGCCGCTTGCTGCTCTACAAGTATGTCATCCATGAAGTTGATGTTCTCTCCAGGCACATAAGCTCCATGCACATGTGGAAACTGTGGTGGTGCATGAGCTTGAGCAACCGGGTGTTGCTCAGGAGAAGGAGGAACAAAAGCTTGAGCAACCGGATGATGCTCAGGATACATTGGGGCCGGTGGTGGAACCATCGGTGGATGCTGAGGAGGCGGTGGACCGAAATAATGTCCCACCGGGGGGTTTGGATGGGGAAAAGGATGTGCCCATCTAAAACCCATCGGCTGATGTGGAAGTGGAGGTGGTGGAGCAGCCGGATGCTGCTGCTGGACTGGGTAAGCATGTCCACAAGGAGGTGGCACCATCATTTGAGGAAGATTCGGAGGAAATATATAGACGAGAGCCGGTGCAAGTTGCCTATTTGGATACTGAGCAGCCCTCTCAGCGGGGACCCAGAAGTCGTTGTCCACAACATAACCATATCTATGAACCATAACCTGTGCAAACAAAAATTTCACATGCCATAAGCATGCAAACGGCATTAGTAAATAAAAAAAAAAATTAATGTCATAGTAAATAGAAAATAATATTTCCAAAGATTTTCCACGAAATTGCATGCTCAAAATACTCAAAAAAATGGCATAAAAGGTTAGGTTTTAAATAAAATTAAAAACCAAAAAAAAAATTGGAAAAAAAAAATAATTTTTTTTTTTTTTTGAAATTTTTTTTTTCCGGTCGCCGGCGGCGGCGCGTGGCGGTCACGCGCCGCCGGAGGTTGGCGGTTGACCGGCGACGCGCCGGGTGGGTGCTGCACGCGCCGGTGACACGTGGCACGCCGAGGCGTCGCCGCGTGTCACAGGTGCGTCAGCCGTACAGTCAGCATTTGGGCTGACGTGGCTGCCACGCAGGCGGTCACATCAGTGCTGACTTGTGCGCCACGCGGCACGAGGTGTCAGCTTGCCCAGTCAGCAAAAAGTGCTGACTGGGAGCAGGCCGCCCCCTGTGCGCCTCATGCGCCGCCTTGCCGTGGTGCGACGGCGGTCGGGCCGGCGGCCGTTTGCTCCTCTCGCCGTCCTCTTTCTAGCCGTGCCGTCGGTTTTCGTCTTTGGGGCTCCGTTCGTTGACGGTGAACTGCACTCTCCGAAGCTGTGACTGGTCAAAGTAGCTCAACATGAAAAACATTAGTGCTGTTTGGGTCTTATTCGTTCGAATCTGTCCCCAAACTTCGGAAGGCCATAACTCCTTCGTTTCTCGTCGAAAAAATTCATATTATATATCGACGGATTCATTATTCGAAGACGAATCCAACGATATATAATTTGCATGTTGAAAAAATTCGTGTAATAAATTAAAACTTAAACAAGGTCACAAAAATCACATGCAAAACACTATTTTCAGCACGTAGTTTATATTTCATTCAAGCAAAAATTAACGACAGCGTAATTATTACGACCAACAACAGTAATATAACCAGGCTCTGATACCAATGTTGATCCTATATGCATACTACGCAATCAACATACAAACAATGAGCGAAAAAGGAAAGAGAGATTACTGTCAATTGGTCGACGATAAATCTCCTGGAAATATCGTTCAGTTCACCGGCTAAGAACCCCAATTGCACTTCTAGAACACGAACGCGGAATCTCTTCAAAACTTAAACTCTTGGAAACCTTGGAGTAGGTTTCACTTTGCAAACACTGTTTGCAATTCACGTTTCAGAGAACGCTCTGAGATGTGAAGATTTTGGGATGATTGAATGAATGAGAGGAGGACTCTATTTATAGTAGTCCTTGGTTAGTTCACTTGAATTAGGACTCATTCGAATTCAAACTCTTGAATTCTAATCAGATTGTTATCTTACTATCCATTGTTTAATGGACAAGTAAGTGACTTGGGCTGGGCCTTTGTTGGGTGGACCAATCACCCAGGCCCAATAGCCCCAAGCCCACATCAATATGAGGCTTGGGCCAATCCATATAAGCCCCAAGTCCAACACATTATTATTTTCTATTTATAGATTGCAGTTTTAATTTTTGATTAATTATAAATAATGTAAGGCTAAATATTCTAAGATTGGAAATAAATATATAAAAATGGATGATTAGAAAATATCATTTTTAAATAAGAACATATTTTTTTATATGTATAAATATATATTTCTCTAACCAGAGATTATTATAAAACGAAATATTAAGTTATTAGTATTACTGAAAACATACCTAATAAAAAATATAACTGAATAAGAAATAATCACTTCAAATCAATTAATATATCTAAAATATTAAGAAGTAAATTTTCTTTTATAAATATTTGTAAAAATACGTAAAATTATATTTATAATTTTATAATTTTTATTTTTTAGTTTTAGACCAACTTTAATTTTTTTAGATTTTAAATAAAATTGTAAAATTGAACTTTAAAAAAAATACAAAAAAATAGTTTATCGATATATACTATCAGGAAGCAAAAAATTACTTTTCAGTACTACACATTAGGAAAAAATTTTGTCTGCTTCTTAGTGTGTAATATCATGCTTCTTAGTGTGTAATATCATGCTTCTTAGTGTGTAATATCATGCTTCTTAGTGTGTAATATCATGAAGTAAAAGTTTTGCTTCCCAGTATTATACACTAGGAAACGGACAAAATTCAAATTTGTTTATTGGTATGTAAAAAAAATAAAAAAATAAAAAAAAAATAAATTGTTTTCCAATATTATACATCGAAAAACTAAATTTTAATTTTATTTATTTTTTTTAGTATCTAATACCAGGAAATTACTTAATTTTATTATTATTTTTTTAAATATTGAAGGATAAAATAGTCATTATGATTTTTTTAAGTTTAATTTTATAAAAATATATTTTTAAAAATAAAAATTTTTGTAAAAATTTAAATATATAAAATTAAAAATATATTTTTTTTAAATAAAAAAAACTTAGGAGTGCAAACAACCATGATTAAAAATAAATAAATAAATATTTTTAAAAAAAAAAATCCAACCAGACAGGGGTCACGTGGAGAAAGTAATAAGGTTAGAGTAAAAGATTTCACCTCTCTCAGGTTTTAGTGCTATTATTATTATACCCAACCACCGCTAAGTAGGTAGGTGGCATATGAAATGAATGGCCAAACCCGCTCTCTGTTCTTCCGTGAGAGAGAGATTTAAACATCAAACCCATCACTTAAGATTTTCTTTTCCACGAAATTTGGGATATTTTATTTATTTTTTAATGAAATTCTTTAATAATTCTATAACCTATGATCTGTAGCAGTAGTAGTATCTTTTTGGAGCAACAAAGCCTTGACTACGTAGGGAATATGTGCATTTATATACATACATACACCATCAATCAAACTTTAGTAGGTCTGAGGTTAAATCAGTGGCCACGGCTGTTGGTTATTAATTAGTATATCACTGGAAATAATAGTTAATTATTCCACAATAAGCTGTTAATTATAATTGTAGTACAGTTACGTGTTCAAGTTTGGTATAAAATTCAATGATTCAGGTACCTGATCTATTCACCTATATAAAGACAGACTTATAATTATTTCTTCGTCCAAGTATACGGTTATTTCGTAACATGCAGGTTGGTCTGTGTTCTAGAAGAAATCTATACAATATTTTAACATTGGTAAATACTAGTAGTACTAGTGCATGAGTGAGGACATATATATATATACTAATAAGTAAGTCAACTTTCGACTTCTTTAATAATGATGATTCCATTTGAGTTTGGTTTGCTACGAAAATGTCGTTTTTTTTTTATTTTTATTTTTTAAATATTACAGAAGAGAATTTCGTCCACGTTTTTCTTCTATTTCTTGGTTGACAAGAACCACGTGAATAATTAAATTTGCTAAATGAGATTCCGTGCTATTCACGAAGCCTATTTTCAGATGGAAATGATGGAACAAAGTGATATTTCTAGCTATTATTAAAATAATAATCTTTTTCAGGTTAAAGAGAAAGAGAGAAAAAGATAGGTTTGTATAAAAAAAAAATATTACCTTCTATTTAGTAGTATATTTCGATTTTCATATAGTTAAAAAAAAAAAATAAAGAATAAATAAGTATATTTATTAATTTTTTATAAAAGTAGAAACCACCACCGAAAAGTTATTTTCAAATTACTATTGAATTAAGGAAGAAAAATACTATAAAATTTGTTTTTAAATTTAAAAGCTACACCAATTTTTTTTAAAAAATAAATAAAAGTAAAATAAATATTTATTAATTCTTTAATATACTGTACGAAAATAAAAAAATATGATTAAAATAAAAAATAAATATTTTGAATAAATTAAATAAAAATATAATAATTATTGAGGTGTTAAATATAATATAATACTTTATATGAGAATGTTAGTAAAAAAGTTATAAAATAATTATTTTTTATTTTTTATTTTTATGGTGTTCAAACTGTGTGCGGACTTAGACTCTAATAAAATGGAATATTAGTAGAGAATTAGACGAGTGATCAAGAAATTAAAATATTAAGCACTATTTTATTTTCAATTTACTTCTTTTAAACAAATAAAAGTAAGGATGACATCAATTCTTTTTGATATACTGTACATACTACATCAACTTTACAGTGCAGGTAGGTCTTGCTTTGGAGATTACAAATTATTTGGTGCCACTTCATTTACTTCACTCAATAAAGATCTATATCAAATAAAGCCGAGCCAATCACTCGCTTATTATTGAAAAAATAAATAAAATAAAATAAAAATAACAAGAAGTAAACTTTTGAAAACTTTCTTTTTCCTAGCTGGTATTTTATGGACTATGGTATTCTATAATGAGTAAATTATTGAGAAACTTCACAGTGTCTTTTAATTATTGAAAATATTAAGTCAAACAAGCTTATAAACGATATGAAAAAATTGCACAAATAATACAAAAAGATAAAAATTGTTGACTTACAAATAAGGTCACACGTCTATGTCTTTGTCTATGTCTATGTCTATGTCTATGTCGTGATAAGATTCTACAAGTGGAGTGAAAATTTGTAAGATGTGAAGGAGATTTATACTAATTAAGTGGTCGTCAGAGATGACATCACATGACAAGTGACTATGATTAAACCCCACAAATTCCAATTATTCGAAGACTTTGGCTTTCTATGTTTGGTTCCTAGTGACTAAAGTGAGGTTCACTTCTCTTTTTTGACTCTTCTTCAATTATCCAACACATTTCGTGTCTTCTTTGTATCTGAAATTATGTAGATCAAGAATATTAAAAGTGGGTGTGTGTCAATTTTGTTTTATAAATGACAAAAATTAACATGACCTAAATATGAATAATTGAAAGCGAGTGCACATAGTAGTAAAATAAATATGGAGAATGGACCATATGAGTAGTTGTATTTATTGAGACCGCCCGTTTAAAATATTTTTTTTATCTAAAGTTGCTTTTGTGATGACTATATATTGTACTATGTGAATGAATTAATCCATCGGTTATAATGACTAAATCATAAGTAGTTATAGCTTTCATCAATTGGGTCCATGCTTATTAAATTCCGACTAGTTTATACTGTAGCTTTCATCAATGGGTCCATACTTATTAAAATCCGATCGATTTGATTTGGAAGGATATAGCTGTCGATGTTAATTTACATAGTACAATTAGGTAAATAATGCACCACTAAAATTAAACTTTTACATATCACATGAATCTGGTAAATGAGATTCCCTATGAGGAGACAATCATCTCCTCACAAGTTACGAATTAAAAAGGAAATTTAAATAAAGTTATATGAATTTAATTATTTATTATTTTTTTTATCATTTTCTTTTCACAAAGTCTCTTTTATTTTATGCTCCTATGATTAAAGAGAAACTAGAATATTTAATTGTAAAATACTTTTTAATAATTAAAAATCTAAATGTCTTATACTAATTTTATCATTTCTCTATTATTAAATTTTATATGAATTTCTTTTTTTACAGAGCACCTTTTAAAAATCTATTTGAAACTTTTATAATCTACTATTATATTCTAATTCTAATTTAAAATTTAATTATATTAATATTAAATTATTTTTATTTTTATAATAAAATAATAAAAATAATTTTATATTTTTATATATTTAGTCTATTATAAACGATAAAAAATTATTTAAAAAAATTATTTTACAATATTATTCTATTAAAATTATATTTATAATATAAACACATCAAATTATATTTTAAATTAGTAATAGATTAATTCCTAAATTTCCATTTTAAAAATAAGTAGTAGTGAAAGTCAATTATCAATTATAAAATATCCATAGTATAATGAAGTTAGTAGCTGTCAAAATCAAATAATGTGCAAATAATACTCGATCACAAATGGTGCATTTTTAACTTTTTAGTGAGCGGTGAAATTTCATATTCATTCTAATTTTACACGATTCTTCTATCTATCGTGAGTAGTTTGAATTTTGTCCATTATCTACTTTTATGTGTTAATCCAGAGGGTGAATCAACAACTAATTAATTCTTGTATTTTTCATTTAATAGATTAGTTTCACATAAATACACCATACAAGAAGTTGGTTACAAGATATTATTCTATTGGACTACGTTTAATTCCATAATTAATATTATGGTTATAAAGTATTATTCTATGGGACTATGTTAATTTCCATAATTAATATCATAATTAAAATTTAATTTATAAGGAGTATTTTGATTAATTATTTTTATGAAATACTATTTAATATAAAATTTAATTAATATTATATATAATAATTTTTTATAAAAAATTAATATATAAATAATTAATAAAAAAATCTTTATATAAATAATTAATAGGAGTAGTTTGATTTTTATCCATTTCAAATTTTAAATTAAATTAATAGGTCATTCAAATTTTATTTTAAAATTTAAAACTTTTGAAATTTTAAAATTTAAAACATAAATTAAATTGAGAAATATTCCCTAATATATAGGCTTAATTGTGAAGTTTCACCAGTTAATTTAAAAGGTTTATTGATCATTTGGATTATTTTTTAAATTTCAAATTTTTAAATATTTATAAATTTAAATAAAATTTGGATGGTTTATTTATTTAAAATTAAAGTTTGAAAAATTCCTATCTTATAATTTTTTCCTAATTTTAATATTATACGATTGAACTATCAAAACAAATGAAGCCTTAGTAGTTAGTAGTACATAAAATGTGATGCGTTTTCGACTCATATATTGATTGGATCACATAATAATGCAATCAAATCATTGAGACACTGAGATCACACAGGCCCAAAGGCCCATCAAAAGATATATCCAGGCCCATCTTTCATTTAACCCATTTTAAAATACTAAACCTAAACCCACAGGATTTGTTTCCGTACATAACCGTCCAACACCGTCGGATTTCAACAACTCAATCAGACACGTCCGATCATTGGAACATAGCAAGCTACAGTGTGATGCGTAACAGGAGAAAACATTAGAAATATCTAGAGTGAAGTGAAGGTACTAGAAGAAAAGCCTGCAAAGCAAAGGCCTTTTTTTTAGTCCATATAACATAACCACAAGCAGCAGCTTCTCTAGTGAAGTAAGGCAATCTAGGGTTTTTCTTTTCCATTTCAAAACAAGATGAGGTAAGCTCTCCTTCTCTGCTTCTGACTTTATTCGATTCTGATTCTCTGCCGACTTCACTTTTACGGTCATACATACCACTCTCACTTTCATGTGCTTTTCTGTACGATCATCTCTCAATGTGTTTTTTGATTTTTAGATTTGATTTTCATTACCTTAGATATGCTGTTTTAGGATTGTTATCAGCTTTGAAAATTATGTTTACACTGGGTTTTTGATGTGAGAACCTGATTGGATAATTGTATCTGAATTTTGTAGTCGAGTACCGGAGGTTAAGTGGGCACAGAGGCAGGACAAGGTCTTCATAACCGTGCTATTACCTGATGCTAAAAATGCAAAGGTCAATCTTGAGCCAGAGGGTGTCTTTAATTTCTCTGCCACTGCTGGTGCTGATAGTCACCTCTATGAGCTCAAGTTGGAGCTTTTTGATAAGGTTAATGTGGAGGTAATGTACTCCTGCCTGCCTCATTGTCTCTTGAGTTATTGCATAATTAGGTTTAGCCTTCTCATATGTTTTATAGAAAGTATGAACATTTGTGGATGTTGATATCTATTTGTTGGTGGTTAGGCATGTAACCGTTAGGCAAGAAGCCCATAACCTCTATTAATTGGACTTGGCAATAAGCGCTTGGTTCTGTCTTTGTTTTTAAGTTTAAGAAAACTGTTTGGTGTGGTCTGGTCAAGGCTCACAACTTAATGTTCTATCATGCCTTATTATATAATCTTTTAGGCCTAAGTTTTGTACCATGGTTAAGAAATTTTGGCAAGGTTTTGAGAAAATATTAATATTTTAAATGAAAACCTGATCTTAATTTAGTTTCATTCTTTTTTCTTCTTTCACTCTAACCACCAAAGTTATCCTCTTGGCACTGGTATAAGTTACAATGTACAAGCTTTGACAAGGACAATTGTATGCTCTGAGATGAGTAGATTACTTTTGTTGGATTCTATTGCAAACATGCTTCTTACTACTTTTTTAGGATTGCTCTAATGATGTTATGTCAATAATTCAGGAATCTAAAATTAATATTGGAGTAAGAAGCATATTCTGTATCCTAGAAAAGGCAGAAAAGGCATGGTGGAAGAAGTTATTGCGCGGAGATGGCAAGGCTCCCCATTATGTTAAAGTGGATTGGGACAAATGGGTAGATGAAGATGAAGATACTGGTATGTGTTGTTTCAATCCTGTGACTTCTCCCCTTAGACCAGTTTTTAACTCTGATTGTTAATACTTGCATTGTTGTGGTTTATTAGGGATGCCTGACTTGGATCTTGGAGGAATGGACTTCTCGGTACGATTTTGAAAAGTATTGGCGTATTCAGGTTCTGAAAGTTTCCCTTGCATCTTTGTCTAATACTAGCTGATTTTGCAGAACTTCGGTGGCATGGGTGGGATGGGAGGTTTGGGAGGCATGGGTGGGATGGGAGGTTTGGGTGGCATGGGTGGGATGGAAGGCTTGGGTGGTTTGGGAGGCATGGGTGGGATGGAAGGCTTGGGAGGCATGGGTGGCCCAGGTGAATTTGAAGACAGTGATGATGATGGTAATAATTCACAACTCTTCTATGATTTTACAAGGTTTTGGGGACATAATTTAGACAATTATGCATGAGTATCAAATTAGTTGATTGACTACTTGTGACGAACTCAAGTGTTTCGATATATACTTGATTATTTTCCCTCATTGTTTGTGTTATGTGTGTATATAGAAGTGGCAAAACCAGGGGAACCGGATACTGGTAAGGAAGCATCAGACTCTAAAAAGAGTGAAGGTAGCAGCGCTTAGGAGAGAAAAGGCATGGAAGCACATGATACTGTGGTAGGTAGTTAGAGATATGTCAAATTCCAGCCGATACTGATAGGTGGCAATGGATGATGAGATATGTTTCCAATGTCTATGCAGTGATATCACATTGAATGTGTGTGTGTGTGTGTTTTTTCCCAAACCAAGTGCAGTTAACACTAAATTATTGGCATGGCTGTGATATAGCATGTCTGTCTACTTAACTTGGATTAGGCTGTTGTATTTGTAGTGCTTGTTTCATGGACAAAAAGTGAGCTCTAGAGGTTTCTTAATATCTTACAGGTGGAAAACATTTTTATTTTTAATGGATCTTCATCATTTTATCCATATATGTACCCTGCATTTCAGCCAGAATTTGGATTTCTGCAGTTGGTAAAGTAAGGATAAGGCTTTTTATTACGACTAGAAACAATTCCAGAATCATGAATCCTGTCTATGATTGTTTTATGTTAAGATGGATGAACTTACACGCCACAGTAAATAAGTATTTAATAAATATTAATAATTTTAATTTACAATAGTACAACACCAAACATAAATTAAATTGATATTATATATATATATATATATATATATATATATATATTAATTAGTGCATTCCTCTTCAAATCAGTTAGTACTTGCATGGGATGTATGGTTATGGTGTAGTTTTATACCTATAATTAAGGATTATTTTTTATTTAATTAAATAGATGGTATAATAAGATATTAAAAATTAAAAATTTATCACAATTATTTAATTATTTTATTTATTGTTATATTAATTATGACTTAATTTATATATATCTGTGAAAATTCTAAGAAATGAGCTTTTTAAAGTTCAAAATACAATTATAGGCCTGTTTTGAAAAACATACAAAAACAGACTTTTAAAAATTTAGTTTTCACTTCATAGGCCAAGTTTCCAAAAATACTCCTGAAAACTTTACAATTCACAGTTTGTGAATTACGGTCACAGTCTGTGAATTTCGGTCACAGTCTGTGAATGACCTATGGAGTAAAAATCAAACTTTAGTTTCGCAAACTTTTCAAAAGTGGCATATAATTGTATATTAAACTTTTTATGGCCTATAAAAAAAAAATTTCCTATATATATTAATCAGAATAACTAACTTGATTTTTTTATATAAATAATCTGTGTATTTAATTATTATTATTGTTTTATATATTTTTAAAAAAAAAAACGAGATGCATATTTTTACACTATTAATATTATATGAGACTCCTTTCTTCTCTATATTTTTTAAATATTTATTCTTATAATTTATAAATATTTAAAGTAAAAATCGAAATTGATGCTTTACCCGACTTTTTTTCCGTCTAAACTTTTTTAATTTTTAAAAGACGTATTTGTAATTATGTAAAAGTTGAAAAGCGATTTTTTTCGGTTTTTTTTTTTTTTTTCCTTCAATACATTTGTATTCTAAATTTTTTATTTTAAAAAAAGTCGCCAATCAAAGTATCTGGACAAAGAGCACACAAGTACGGAACCCTAAAGACCTGATAAATAGAAGAGAAGACCAAACTTGGGTTTGTAATAACAAACATGGAAGAAGAAACTGGAATGGAGGTAGAAGTTGAAGATTCTCGTAGTGATACCTCAATCAAAAGATTCGGTCTTAGGAACTCTATTCAAACCAATTTCGGCGATGATTATGTCTTCCAAATCGTCCCTAAGTACCTTCTCTTCTCAATTCTTTTGTAATTCAGTATCAACTGTTGTATGGCGTATAAAATTTTTTCTAATAATGGCAGGGAAGATTGGTCGTTAATGGCGGTCTCACTATCCACAAACGCAGTGAAACTCTACTCCCCAGTCACTGCCCAGTATTGCGGAGAATGCAGGGGTCACTCTTCAACTATTAACCAAATCTCCTTTTCAGGTCCCTCAACTCCCCATGTTTTGTATTCTTGCTCTTCTGATGGCACAATCGCTGCCTGGGACACTCGATCCTTTCAACAGGTTTTACGTCATTATTTTGTAATCTAATTTGGTTTGTTTCTTTTGTCTGAATTATGGATATTTGCTTGCAGGTTTCCAGTTTAAGTGCTGGTTCTCGCGAAATTTTTAGCTTCTCATTTGGTGGGTCAAATGATAATCTTCTCGCTGCAGGATGTGGTTCTGAGGTTTGATTGTTCGGAATTTTATCTTGAATTTAATGTTTTTTGTTGCTTGAGATGTTTTCAATGTTCAATTA
Source organism: Cardiospermum halicacabum (assembly GCA_031304145.1). NCBI lineage: Eukaryota > Viridiplantae > Streptophyta > Magnoliopsida > Sapindales > Sapindaceae > Cardiospermum > Cardiospermum halicacabum. Next base: position 10,175,988 of record CM062399.1, on the reverse strand, counting down.
GTGAGACAATGTAAAATTAAGTTTTTGAGCATTTTGTGTTGTGCATCCTCAGATACTTTTTTGGGATTGGAGGAACAAGAAGCAAGTTGCATGTTTGGAAGAGTCTCATGAGGATGATGTTAATCAGGTGTGTTTCTGTTGTTTTGTTATCTCTGCAGCTTAGAAGTGCATTGTCACTATCTAGGGAATAAGAATAGTTCAAGTGTCAAGCTTTTTAACATTATTTGCGTCAGTGTTTCTACTGTGATTTGTTGTTGAATCAGTATAAAAGCAGGATAATTTTCACTAGGTAATTCTTGTAGATTATGTATTTGGTTTGTGTGAGTAACTCGCTGGATTTCGTTACAGGTACAATTTGTTCCTGACCATCAGAATAAGCTTGTGTCTGCTTCTGTTGATGGATTGATTTGTACATTTGACACTGCTGGAGCTATCAATGATGATGATAATTTGGAATCGGTAAGTCAAGATCTAAATACTTCTATTAAGAGTCTGAACTGAAATTTGCTGGGTTGGTTGAGCTTGTGGACTGCAGTCACTACTTTTTTTCAGTGGCTTTGATTGATTAGGAAGATAGTTTGGTGATCACTGTTAATAAATTGTTCATAATTAAGGTGTTTTAAATTATTTATATTAGCAGCTAAAACACGGAAATAAAGTGTTTCACATGATGATCTTATATATATATTTTTTCTTGATTTCATGGTATCATAAGTTAAAGTATTTGTTCACGTAACACGGCTGACCTTGGAGATATTTTTGGTGAAATTAGCATTTAGTACTTGTTACCAGGAATCAGGACGAGTAAACCATTTAGTAAATCTTTTCATACTTGAAGATATTATTAATGCATTTTTTCAGTGAAGTAAAGAGTGTGAATAAGGAGATTATACATCTGCTATTATAACTTCTTACACTTGTTGCTACCAGTTTTCCTTAGTTTTGGATGTAGTGTTCAAATAATTGAATAATTAATCTCTTCCTTGTCAAGATGTTGCATATCAGAAATTTCAGAATATAAACTGTAGTGAATAATGTGTAGGTGATCAATGTTGGAACTTCAATTGGAAAAGTGGGGTTTTTTGGAGAAACTTTCGAAAAGCTCTGGTGTTTGACTCTTATCGAAACGTTAAGGTATTATTATATTCAGTAAATTGAGATGAGGTGCCTGTTTACTCCCATCTCTCGAGTACAAGTTTCAGAATCATAATGTTTCGTCTTTTAAAATGCAACTGCTTGCTCATATACAAATGTAACTTGATCCTGCCAATGATTTCAGTATTTGGGACTGGAAGGATGGACAAAATGTAGTTAACTTAGAGAACGCTCGCTCATTGGCCTCTGACAGTTGGACACTGGACCAAGTAAGTTTATACTTGAAAGATCAGTGAACCTAGCACAAAATAGTATAGTGAAGCTCCCCATGATTCAGAAGTTGTACTGAGCTAGATTGTGACTGAATTTTGAACGCATTTGTTCATTCCTATTTGGCAGGTTGATTATTTTGTTGATTGCCACTACCCAGGAGAAGGTGATAACTTATGGGTTGTTGGGGGCACTGGTGCCGGAACATTGGGTTATTTTCCTCTAAATTATAAAGGAGCAGCCACAATAGGATCACCAGAAGCAGTTCTTAGTGGTGGCCATACAGGCGTCATTCGAAGTGTATTACCAATGTCAGGGATAAGAGGAAGACCTCAAGGAATTTTCGGTTGGACAGGTGCTGAAGATGGTCGCTTATGTTGCTGGTTGTCAGATGAATCATCTGAAATGGATAGATCCTGGATTTCAAGTGCAATGGTTATGAAGTCTCCAAAGATCCGGAAGAAAAATAGACACCAACCATACTGACTGAGTTTGTCTCCATATTGATTCAATTTTGTTGTTTTCTTTCATTGTATTTCTTTTTCTGTTGAGTGATAGGGTTTGGTAAACGATTCAAAGGTATTATCCAAAATGGAACAACGTAGAATGTTTTCATACATCTACAACTGATGGTTATACGCTGTGACATTTTTCTTGAGAAACTGAAACAAGAGTAGGACTATAAATATAAACATAAAAACAGTTCTTAAAATGACACTGACAACATTAATCACGCGTTTGTTATTATACCATCTGCATACATTATGCATAAATTTTCTATTCCAACATCATCACATATAAGGAAACATACTTCTGATACTTAAGTCACCCATGAAACTAGCGTCACAGATGGGGCACAAATTGACTTAAAAAATCTGCAAATGTGCCTTTGTTGTTCACATGTCGCAGACATCAACCACGACCTCGTCCTCCACCTGCCATGCCGACGGAGAAAATATCAGTTACCTATAGTAATAGCTAGATTGCATATAAGCTGTCTCCGAACATACATTTAAGTTGGAAATGATTTAGACCATGACTTTAGTCAAAATGTTCAGTATCCATATGGTAGTAGTTTTAAGAGTACATACAAAATGCTAACCTCCTAGAGTAGTCCAACAAAATATTGTGATGCTAGGGGAAAAAAATGCTTAGGTTGATATTTCACTCTTTAATGATGGCTAAACATTTTACACTTCATTGGGGAAAAAGGAAAGGCAGAAGATGACTGTATTAAGTTTGGGAACTAAGCAATATCTAAGAATGTTGTGCATATTATCCATGCTTAAGGAACCACCTCACTTAATCTTACCTCTAATACCACCTGCTCTTCCGCCAGATCCACCTCTGCCTCGGCCGCCACCTGCACCTTTGGCGCCTCCATCATCTAGTCCACGACCAATTCCTTTTGCCTGCCTTCCTCCAGCACCATCCTCTCTACCCCTTCCTCTGCCACGGCCCACCCCAGGTGGCTTACGATCTGCAAAGGGCCAAAGTTTAAAAGTGTCACCTTTCTGAGAGGTTTATAGCTCAATGGAACTATTGCAAAAACCAAGTATGATTGGAATAAATAAAAGAAAACTAAAGTTTGAAGAAAAATAGATAAAGATCATAATTATCTTCTCTCATCAGCAAACACTGATAAAACTTAATCACTAGTCCATGAAAGACTTATTTTATCCTATACGCACATCTAGACAGTAGCCAAGGGCAATCAAGAAGGCACCACTGGCATTTCAGTTCTCATACACTAAATGTTTCAATGCATGATTTTCAAATGGTTTGACTAAGCTTCTTTTCTTTTCCTCCTCACTTATATAGCAGATAACGTAGCAACAGATATCAGCTTTCCTCTCCAAGAAAGGTAAAAACAAGAAAGTAAAGGCATACCTGTCCGATTTTTAGTTTCTTCCTGAACTTTGTCTATGACCTGTAAAAGTAAAAACAAGACAGACTAGAGTTAACAGAACCTATAACTGGAACAATTGCTATATAACAACGAAAAGCCTGAGAATTTTGAAAATATGGGCTTTATCTTTTTGCAGATTTCTGAAGCCATATTGATCAGGCAAACCGAATAGCCAATTTTAAATAACATGATCAATTATCATGTATTAACCTCAACTCTGTACAAATATTTTTTTACATAGATGTTTCCTGCTTTCCAATTTTTAATACATCAAACAAAGACCATAAATCAATGGCACTAAATGATGTACATAAGTCTATCAAGTAAAAAGAGGACCAGAACTGATATTGTAATTAGTAATTTATATCCAATTAATAATCCTGATATCTACTGCAAAAATGACAAAGAAAGCAGACGATATATACCTCATCAGGAACCCGAAGATACTTAATTGTATTACCACGGATGTAGCATTCAGGCATCCTCCAAAACCTATCACCGTCCTATATCAAGATCCCATCAAATCAAAAAGCCCTTAAAATGCCCCAAAATGAAATATAAACAAAACACAGAAGCGAAATTCAAGGATGCCGTACCTTTGATGTACAGATAACTTCACGAAGATGGATATTCATCCAGGTATCACAATTAACCAGATGTCCATTGTAAGTCTCACCATTTTTCAATTCAACCAACTGTTACAGGCAACTATTAAAAAAAAAAACGTCTAATTTCCATAAACACAAACTTCTGATTCCAATCAGATAACCGACGGAAGAACAGATGTCTTACCATAGGATGGCCTTGCGCGGTTTTAAGTAGTGAAAGAGGAAGCTGCAACAACAAAACCAAATTACAGATTAGAAGATATTACAATACAGTAGTTGGAGACCAAACTCAAGACAAAGAATCAGTATACAGATATATATACTAGGAACGATCTTCCTACATTGTTAAACGAAATAAAGGAAGCGTTACCATGTTTTAAAGAGCAGATGAAGAATGAGGAAGCAAGCTGCGACTGCGAACAAGTCAAATTGAAGTCGAGACTCAAACCCTAACGAACGAGTACAGGGCTGTAAGTGTAAACGCAGACCTTCAAATCGAATTTGGAAGTTCGGATTTTACCTGATATTTGTGATTCGCTGCGACAGCTAGCTATTTTAATGTCCCGCTATTTTCACTTTTAACATACTTAAGTTCTCTCGATCTTTATTTTATCATTTTTGCTAAATACATATGCAAGCCCTTAGTTTTTTTTTTTTTACCTTGAATAGCGTTGACTAGAATACAGGCAGGTCAAAAACAACAGACGGCAAATTAGGAACAGTTTCTGATCACTAGCTTGTTTCGTTTCAATGTGGTCTACTGTCTATTTACAAGCTTACCCAAGGTAAGTTTCATATACATATGGACTGGAGTCACTGTTAAGGAAAATTACATGCATTGAGTTTAGATCAAATTTCTGACTTTTAACTTATGCAAAATCTGGTCCATGTCAACTGATTATATCATTTTCCTCCAACTGTCGGCGAACAGTAGTCAAGTCAATCAAATGGCGCATCGTTGGTCGCCCATGTGGACAATTCCAAGGAGACTTCAAGTCTGCCAGATGCTCGAGTATCTGGAATTGGAGAAAAAACAAAAACCATAACTACATTAACCATGAAAAGAGCCGAAAGGATGGAAAATTAAGTTACAACCATAATGAACGAACACAAGCACAAAGCGTTCATCAGCTAAGGAAGTTCAAAGCTAGATTCTGGTCTAGCATAGTTCATTCCAGCACAAAATATCAGCAGCAACTTTGTGATTGTACATCTAAAAAAAAAAAAAACCAGAAAATCCTCACCTTTTGCATCTCATTCGTTCCAAGTGCATCTCCAATCATAACAGATGATCTGCATGCACGTGAAGCCAGCATTGCACGAACTCTGGTTGGGCAAATTGAATCTTGAGTGTCCATTTTGTAACTACTTATTATTGAGCACTCTCCTTGACTATCAGCGAGAGTAGAGATCAGGTCCTTTACATCTGTTCCCAAATTTTTTTTTAAAAAATGTATAAATGCCACAAATTAATGACCTGGTTAGCAAATTCTTGTTTTAAGTAATTAGGTCATATACCAGAAACTGAAATAAATTCAGTGGAACTTGTCTACACTAGCAACAAAGTCATTCAAGTCGCCCTAGTCCTAGAATGTAGATTTATTCTTATCATTGATTCCTACTTTTGAAGGATAAACAGTAATTGTATAGATGAGCTTCTCTCCAATAATAAACATGATCACAATAATAATCCTGTCACTAGTCCCTTAATAGTGCCATCTTTCAAACTTCTGTCTACCATGACACCTACTCTTTGATTTCTCGTGTTAAAAATACTAATGAAAAAATAAACAAACATATCTCTAATGACAAAAAGCACTGAAGAGAGTAATCACCTTCAACTCCAAAAGTTATGTTTTTACTGAAGGGCACAGCCTTTAGTTTAAAATGGTATCCAGGTGGAGCATGCAGGTCCTCTTCTAAAGTAAATCCATTTTTCCTGAATATTGGACAAACAAGAATGCGAATAAGTCATCAATATCAAAGAGTACTATGGCTTACTTTATTCCTAAAGAAATAAAAACTTAAAAAGGCACAAAACACAGAAAATAAACATAAAGTTCTACTTGATGTACAAACTCTGCAAATGATCTTTCACACAAAACAACAATATCATAACAGTGACTCATTGTCTCAGAAGGTAATGGAAGTTTCTCCACAATACCAGAGAGAAAAAGAATTCAAAATTTTAACTTTTATCTGCAGCAAATTACAACCATGTAGTGTTCAAATAACTTCTTGTTTTCACGTTAGGTTAAGCACCAGGAGTTTTCATGAAACTGCAAAATAGTAATGTAATCTATAACTTTGTTGAACTCAAAGGGCAACAGATATGTGCACATGATGTCCAAGTTTCAGATTATAGAGTAGGCTTACAGCAACAACTGAATAAACAATCAAACAAAATTGAAGTTACAAATATATGAAAATAGAATGCGATCCATTTTAAGGATACCTTATTACATCCATATGCATTGAAGCGACAACTTCTTCTTCGGGAGTCAACTCCAACTTCAGTGGCCTACATCAACAGTCCATTTTTCACAGTTCAGAGAAGGTCCATGTGTAGGATTTAAGTCATAAATCAAATTCATTAATTTCTAAAACGACTAAGTTTGCCAAAAAGATAGCAATCCTATAGGCGAAGCTAATTTCAGAATATTCAATAACGAAAAACTAATAAAGATGATAAACTCCTCACCGAAGCAAAGGCTGCTGGTTCAAGATGGTTGATTGAGCCAGGTTCTCAAAGTTGTATTTCTCATCAGCAGCATGCTATACAGAGAAAGCTATATCAAACAACTAATACCAGTGGAAATGCAGGTAAATTTCATCGGGATAGAAATACAAAAAGAAGCACAACATTATGAACCAGGATTCTACAGCAACAGTCAAACAGGTTAAATTTTGGAAGACATAAATAATCCAAAACCAGCATAGAAGCTTACTTGATCCACAATAAACAAATCTTGGTCTAGCTTCCCAATGATGAATCCCAGGTTGAATTGTCCAACCACCTACGACATGGAAATACTTTTGGTGAACTTGCAAAACACTTCATCTGTAAAGGTAGGCATGATTAAAAATAAACTATGATGCTTAGATCCAGATGTGGAGAGGGGTAAGATAACCACCAGACAATTCAACACCATTTCTGAAAGACCAGATAGGTTAAAAGTTAACTTAAAGACCCTTCCAATGGACATCAAGGTATTTAGTCACACAAACCTCCTAAGTCATATTAATAACTTGTAACAGACACACTCAGTATAGAGTAGTCCCCACTGTATCTACATGTTTCAGGTGGTTATACAAGAGATTATCAGGGTAATAACCCAATTTTAACATTAGTACATTTAATAAAGGAAGAAAATAAATGGTTTCCAATGGCCACCAAATTTTCATACATATCAAAAAGTAAATAGTTCCAAGAATAAACTATAAGATTCTCTGTGTCAAGCAATCCTATTATCAGTAAACTCAAACCTCCAGCACATCAAGAGAACAAAAAGGTAGCAACATACTGACCTTCATCCTATTAAAGTCTTCTTTCCTAAAGTGTCTTTCCAACTCAGTTGTAGCTGCAGCTAATGCTCTTGCTTTACGCTCTTCATTTTCTGGTTGTGAAAGCTCTAATGTTGCAGCAGCATAGCAACTACAAAATAAACGAAATTAGTGATAGAAATGACATCAATACTTTACCAATTAGAAGAATGCAGGATCAAGAACCTTCTCAACTTCACACTTCCAGATGCAAAACGGGCATATTGCATTGTCAACTGCCTCTTTTGTCTTCTTCTCCTTAAGTCTTGCAAGCTAAATTGTACGTTGGGACACATATTTTGATCAGAACTCAGCTTTGGTGCATCTAACAGTGAACTGGAAGAATGTAAAGGAGAGACTGGAGCAGATTGATCTTCTGGCATAAGTTGGAGATCCATGCTAGATGAAACAACAGAAGGCTCATCAACAAGACACATTGATTTTTCTTCAGTGACCTGTACATGGATAGTAAACCACAGTAATAAACATAAATTGAAACTTCTTGTCAATCATATCAGGAAGTTTGTAAACTGGAGTGCAGCAAGTTCAAACTGAAAAAACCATCACCGTACCTGTTCAGGGACATCAGTAATGCCATCAGATAAGGATGGATTTTTTCTCTCCTTAAAGAACCTCTCTGATCTGACAATCTTTAGTGGCTCAGAATTGTTCATCTCAGCAGAATCATCAACCAGGTGCCTAACAGGGGATCTCGTGACAACAGGATGCATTTCATCATCTTTTTTCTTCAATTCACAATCAGAACTTTGATTTCTAAGGAGAGGCATTTCAGATAACACTTTATCAATGTGTTCAAACTTTCTCTTATTTACTGTTATAAACTTGCTAATAGATGATTGAACACAGCTTGAACGACGATTTGCATCCCTATTTTCAGTACCACTATTTTTATTTGCCCCTGAATAGGATGCAGAAATTTTCTGAATGCCAACTGAAGTCACTGACTTCCCACAAGTAAACTTTGATAAGTCATCCACCTTCTTATTGTCATGTGCTCTGAGAGTGAATTTCTTGACAGTTGATTTTTCATCACTGCAATTAGTCACTCCTATGTCATCGCTAGCACTGGTGTTCTCAATGCCATGTAACTGTTGAGCGCCGATTTCATTTGTTTCGGAAGAAGTTTTAAGATCCGTGATATCCCTTTCGAGGTGAACTTCGTTCAATCCCTCAGGTAATATCTGATTAGGTAACATATTAGACTTCTCACTAGCAGAATAAAATTCTGAGCTATCAGTTTCCGTGGATAGCTTGTCAACTTCATTAACAGAGTAACTGACATTATTTGCAGAGTAAATCTGTTGTAAACCTTCTCTTAGAACATGCAGAATAGAGCATTCATCGGAAAAGAATATTTTTCTCTTATCGGGAGTTACATTCACATCACATGCTCTGGCCGGGACAGTAAAATTCATGATCGCAATGGGGTACTGTCGTGAATTTGCACCTTTATATAACTCATTCACTAGCTTGCTAACTTTGGGCATATCTACAGGTCGACCATTCACGAAAAAATATTGCCTATCCCCCAAATTGCGTCCACTACCATGTCCAGGTTTCGAAAGGAAACCTTCAACCTTACAATCATCTGATATAGATATAGCCACAGGCTCTAAACAGCTGAAGGTGTTCATGCCTAAAACTGTTATGATATTATCTTTAAGAGAATCACTACCTTGCGTTTTAAGAACCACAGACTTCAAATTTTTCCCAGTTGTGTTCGAGCAGACCAATCGTACTCCTTTTGCAATTAGTGCATATGCCTAAAAGTAAGAAAGCAGCATAAAATCAATATGGGCTACTGACTTAAAAATAAATTTAAATAAATAGCATAAATCTATGATAGTGATAGATGTATGTCAAGTAAAAGCATAGACTGGTGAATAACAATTGTAAAAGTGGTCAGTTCCCGACAACGGTAGATGTCAGTTCCCGACAGCTTTAACTAAAATGCATTCAAAAGAAAAGAAACAGCAATGTGCTCAATGTTGAATTATTGCAAAAATATAAAAGATCCACTGAATAAACCAAAATAAAATTATCATTGTACAGATCTAACAGATAGAATATGGATGATTAACACGACTTTGTACCATTTTATAACAAACAAAATCAAGCTAAAGCGATGCAGTCGGTAGGAAAGCAAGGTTAGTGCCACTAACAGAGCAGCCAATCTTAGGTACAATTATTCAACAGAAGATGACAGCAAGGCAATGATGGCAAGTAGAATATAAAAAATGTCATTTAAGAACTATTAGTACAACAAAATTCACAGAGAGATACACAAATTCCAACCACCCTACTCCAGCAACCAAACAACAAATCTAAGCCACCATTTCAATACGAAACATGATAATCATTCCAGACCAAACTTTCAATCAAACCAATCAGACAGTCAATTTTACTTTATATTTGTATTATTCAACAGACATTCATCTAAAGTAACCTGTAATGAAATGATGGACTTACATGCAGCAAAGAAATTAGCTTTCCATATTCCTTGCGTATGTTGCGCTTAAATTCTTTACTTCGCACCGGCAAACTCGAGAACAGTTTCTTGACAGTTACAGTGGTACCAATTTGACGTGCAGTATTCTTTTCCGCTGTAAGCAGACCTGAATGGTCGAATGTCAAATGTGTAGCAATCATATCATGTTTTGTTCTAGTTTCAACAGTCAAATCTCCTAATGCACAAAGTGAACTCAACGCCTCCCCTCTAAAACCAAACGTGGCCAGAGACTGAAGGTCTGGAAAATCTGTCAATTTAGAAGTATGGTGCTTCAGTGCAAGAACCTGCAATAAAAATATAATAACAACTGACAACGAGGTTGCTGATGCACACATAATAACTAATTCCTCAATCCGATTAAATAAAAGTAAAACCAATTCAGTGAAGTGGTGATACCTTGAAATTAGTGGGCGAGATGCCACAGCCATTGTCGATGACCTGGAAAGACTCCTCCCCATAGTCTTTCAATGCGATTTCGATGACAGTGGCACCAGCGTCCAGGCTATTTTCAACCAACTCCTTGACGGCTGATGAGAGGTCCAAAATGACCTGACCGGAGCAGATTCGGTGAACCACGCCTTTGTTTATTGCCCTAATTGTTGGCGAATCAGTAGTGGAAGTCGCTCCTTCCATTCAAGCCCCGAGAGTGAATTCCACTTCGCCAATCTTACTAATTTTGCCGCCAAAATCGAATGGCAGATTCAAGCGTGCATGAGTATTTATACTTTCTAAATTTCTCCACACATACCCGTCTGAAATATTAACATCGCCAAATCAGCGACACCTTTTTTTAAATAAATTTAATTTAATTAAATCAAACTTAATTTAATTTTTTAAAAAATAAAAAATAAAAATGTGGACACTTTTGCTCATGTGAACCGAAGATCTTTAAATTTTCCAATTCTAGTTGCTATTACCTTTATTATTAAATGGACGCTTGTGATTAGAGGGTAAATAAGTCGAGTGGCAGGGGTGGAAAAAAATGAAACCGAATTAAATCCAACCGGCATGTTTTCGATTCGGTTTTGATGATAGAAGGTTTGTTTTGAAATTTTCGTTCGATTTTCATTAAAAAAATAATAATAATTCGATTTTTTCCGGTTTTGGATCGAATCGTTCAATTATAAATTTCGGTTCGGTTGGACTTTTTAAAACCGAAACTGAATTTTTTTTTTTACCGAATTGATTTTAAATTTCGGTTTAGTTATTCCAAAATCGATAACTTTACCGACCCGTGCCCACCCACTCCTATCGAGGGGTATTGAAAATATTATACATATTATACATATATTCATTTTTCTTTTTCCTTTCCTTGTCTTGAAAATACCTATGCATTCATATTTCATATGCCAAGTGCTTTCCACGTCTCATAAAATTCGAATAATACCTGTAATAACAATTACATGCAATCTACATCTTTGGAGATGCATGAACTGCATGTAATGTAACTGATAAAACAAGAGAACAGTCGGCATATATGTATGTAAGCTAAAATCGAACAAATATGTCCGGAAACATGCTTAACAAGCAATGAGTTTATTCAAATCTCTTCGTAGATAGTTTATGCGGAACTACATGAACCTCCTAACAACAATGAAATCTCAACCAAAGAAATAGCACCAAAATGTGACTACCACAAACTCATATGCTTAGAATAGAAAACTAACTAGTACATGGTGTAGGCTTCAGTGGCTCCAGGACGGATGCTTTTATATATGGCCATCAGAACTGGAACAATACCCACAAGTGCAATCTGCATTTGCTCTGAGCTGCTAGTTCGGACAGTGATTTGTCCGCTAAGCTTATTGTTCAATCCTGCTCGAAGAGCTATCTTGGAGCTCCGCCCTACAGAAATTTGAGACTGAAGATTAGCCCCAAGAGCCAAGTCGCCTCGCCACTTCACCAGAGACAAACCCAAAGAGGATTGGTCCTGCCCAATTGGATAATCTGCATCCCTCAGCCTCACTTCCAAATTTGCCCCATAAGCAGAGTCGCTCTGGGATCGAACAGTCCCTGTGCTGCCTACCAGCATCAGGCGTTTTCCAATTGCAATCTGATCCTCGAGTTTGAATCCGGTCGCCACATTTTCACCCAAAAATGTAACAGATACACCAGCAGCTGTTTTGTTCCTTTTGTAATTCTTAAACTTCGTCTCCCCTCTTACAATGTAGGCCAGTTGCTTCCCAACATTCTGGATGTCAAAACCAGCCATACTCGAACCATTCTCCCCATGCTTGGCAGCAATTGAGGAATCCAAATGGAGGTTGAACTCTTTCTTATCCTTAGTGACTTGAACTGTGACTGCTGCTGGAAATCGATTAGCAATAGCCAAAGATTGTTCGACATTGACCCCATCATACCCACAATCATGGTCCCAACCGTGGGAGTCCAAAACTGGCCTTGCCATTAGCTGTGAAGATGGTTCCAAGAACCGGTACCTAAAAGCTGGATTATCACTGTCAAAGGAAGGAGGTAACACCATATCAGGTAATGCAACTGGCACCGAGGCTGGACCTTCATTCTCCTGATCAGCATCTTCTCCTATGGCTGCATATTCTTCAGTACCAACCTTTCCTCCTTTCTTCTTCATCTCCTTCATTCTTTTCAACTCCTCCCTCCACTGTTTTCTCTGGAGGAGTTTCACCCTGTATTCATACTCCTCATCATAAGCCTTCCTCTGCTCCTTGCTAAGCTTAGCAATTTGAGATTTCCGCAGAGGTTTGAATGGTGGAAGCTGATCATATTCATCCTCCTCATCTTCTTGATCAGAATCAGACAGGTCGGCCAAGTCAACATCAGAATCACCATTGTCACCGCCCTGTTCAGTTGGGAGTTTTGGGTGTGTCCGTGACTGTAATAGCCAAGACAGCAAGTATGGAAGAGGAGGGGAACGAACACGGAAGCCAAAGAGCTTACGGTGATCTAATACCTCTTGAGGTTTAGTAAGCGAGCTTGCTTCTGCTAAAATCTTCATAGAATAGCATAACAACAATAGTTGAGGTTTCCAAGCTTGACCATTGGGAAGCACCTTTTGGCCTTCTCTGTTCTTTCTACATGCAGGGTGATTCTCAACAAGAGAAACAGGATTCATCAAACTTGGGTTCATGAGACGCAGGTCACCAACAGCTTGCCCAATTGACTGCTGAACAACATGTGAACGCTGAGCAACAAACACCTCATAACTCAAAGGGGATCCAGATGGTCCGTCTGGAGGTGCAGAAGCAGCATGAGTCAGAGTGACTATAGCACTTCGCCAAATTGCAGAACCAAGAGTGCCGCTGATTGATCTTAATAGTGGCAAATCATTAAGGTCTCTAGTCTGGCTGTCTAACCGGTCCACATAGAGAACAATATCTGGAGAAATTTTCTTTGTGAACTTCTTAATCGAAGATAAGACCTTCCTGTTATATCCTTGTTCCATACCAGAAGACTTCAAACCCGGTGTATCAAAAACCCTGATCTTAACTCCATCCACTATTCCAACAATCTCTTTCACAGAAGTAGTGCCAGGTTCAAAAGCATGGATTGAGGTTTTCTCATCACCAAAAATAGAGTTGACTGTGGCACTCTTACCCACACCAGTTTTTCCAATAACTAATATGTTCAAGGAGAAGTCCAAGTCATCTTTTCCCTCTGCTTCAAGCTGCAAAGCTGTCCTCTTTGCATCATCAAGGTTAAACAGCTGACCAGTTTGCCTTCCAGCAGCAAGCGCTAACCGATACAGAACTTGTGCTGCTATTGAATCTTCAGGAGAGTGACCTAGTCTGTGAACAAGCCTGAGAAATTTCACTCTTATTTGCTGCAAGTTCTCAAGTTTCTTCTTGTCTTCTTCACTCAAATTGGTTTCAGTCTCCTGCCTTGATGTCAGACCCGGAGGAGCAAAGATGTTGGTTCTATTTGTTCGTGCAGCTGGAGGTTTTAAGGATCGAAGTGATGTGCCCAATCCAGCAGGACGTTCCACAGAGAAAAGTTTTGCTCCATCTTCAGAAGTTATTGTGATGCCACCATCATCACTATTAGCACCTGTTGCTGCTTTCAAGAGAGCTGCCAAAGCAGCAGAATCAAATAACTCCTTCCCATCCCCTTCCTCATCAGAATCATCTTCATCTGAGTCAGTGACAATCTGACCGTCAATTCTCTGAGAATGATCCCGAGAACTCTCAGCACCTGAGTGAGAACCAACACCGGATGCATGCTCCAACTCCTCCATGAACTGTCTAGCTGCTTCTGAGCTCCCAAATACCATACCATCAGTCTCTCCATCCCCCATTGAGCCTTCAATTTCATCATCTTGATGAATTTCCTCATCTCCAGCTCCCCAAGAATCTTCAGCACTCAAAATTTCATTCACCTTTTCTTGATCTAGAGATTCAACAGCTTTCTTGTCATCTTCAGAACCTTCATCTTCGCTAACTGCATTCTGATTGATTTCAGCATTTTGCTCACCTGCCTCAACTTCATTCCCATCGCTAACTTTCACCTCAGCCCTAGACACCTGTTCTATCTCATCACTAACTCTCTCCACAACAACCTCATTTCCAAAATCAGGAATTCCCTTACTATCTGAAATTTCCTTGTCCTCATACTCAACGCCAACATTACTAGTGTAAGAATTATCATCCTGTACCACTAAAGCAACATCCTCTACACCAGCCTGCACTTCTGTTGTCCTAACATCACTACCAGTCAAAATTTCCCCAGACTCAGTTTCAACATGCATAGGTTCATCACTACTACTAACCTTCTGAAAACCATTTTCTAAACTTACATTCCCATCAACTGGAACTTCCAACCCTTTAATTTCAATCTCTTTAACACCCTCCACATCTCCAACAACAACAGGAGAAGCCCCAGTCCCAGCACTCAAGGTATCAACATTAATACTGTCAACTACAACATCTCCTCCACTAGTCACTTTCACATCTTCAACTTCACTAGACTCTCCACCAACAACAACCTCACTTTTCAAATCCTCAACACCCTCTGTCTTATCCACAGCAAATCCTCCCAAACCCTCACCAGAACCCAAACTCTCGTCAATCTCAATCTTCTTCACCTCACCCTCACCACTCTCCTTAAAAACCCTAACTTTTTCATCATCATATTCACTGACAGACAGCTTCTCATCACCCACAGCAAGATTCTCAGGAGCCATTTCAAACTCCTCTTCCTCCTCCTCACCACTCAAAAGTCCACCATTCTCAGCCTTCCCATTACTAGCGTTTCCATTCTTATCAACCACTACCTCTAATTCGTTATTATTCTTAGAAATATCAGTATCGTTAGAGGGAGAAAAAGATGAAAAACCTGATAAAGGCGATGTGGTATCGGCGGAAGTAACTCTGGAATCCTCCATAGGAAGAGAAGAGAAGGGGATTCTAAGGTTTAGGATTGGATTTTGAAGATATGCGAAACAGCAGAAGAGAGCAAAGATAAGGTTTTGTGTTGTGTTGTGTTGTATTGAACCTCGATTACTCCTCAGGTATTTATATATCTTTCAAAGGTTTTGTTTTTGTTTTCTTTCGTCAAAATAAAATGTTTTAACAAAATTTGTTAGGGTTTAATTTGTGTCCGCTTTGATTAATTTCTCATTGTACGTAAAATTAATAAGCTGTAGTCAAATAAGCTACATTATATTTATTTTTCAAAATAATTGTATTATAAAAATTATCTATTTATATTATAAAATAACATATTATTTAAATGTAGTCTAAAGGGTGAATGTAGTATTCAATTTAAAGGAAATATTTTTAATTAATAAATTAGTATGTAAATTATATATTACATGACATACAATACAAACCAAAACAAAATAGAAAAGAAAAACCAAAGTAAATAAATTGGTTTAGTTCTTGCTATTACTTTTTTTTTAATTTAGAAAGATAGAGATAGTATTTCAAAAATAAATTAATAAATTTCATATTTTATATTTTACATTAATACATCATTTTATTAGCTAAATATATTTTTATGTTTAATTTACAAGCATCTCAATTATTAAAAAATATTTTGTACATAACAATTTTATTTAATTTAAAATTTTACAAAATAATTCTATTAAATATAATTAAAGTTTAATAAGAATAATCGGTAAATTTATAAAAATAATAATAATAATAATAATAATAAACCACGGATCAAAACAAAAAATAATTTATTTATTAGTATTTAAATATAAAAATTAAATTTTATTTTAATTATATATATGAGGATGTACATGTCTTATTTATACGGCTACATAGCGTTATTGGAAACACAAATCTTTAAAATATTATTGTTGATCAAATGTCATTTTATATAAAGGAAAAAAACCACAAACCAAGTTATTTATTTATTGTTTAAATATTAACGTTGGACATACTAATGTGATGTTTTGAGGTTGGAAGAGATAAATTTTTTTAAATGCATAGATTTTAGTGGGCGAATTTCAATCCAAATTAATTTAGAAAATTAATAGTAATCCAAATTGATGTATTTAATTCACCGTCCCTCTCTAATTTTTTAGCACTCTTTACTATTTTCTCCTTTTTTTTACTATTTTTTGAATTTATTTTTAGTTGTTTTCTTTAAGGCGAGATATTCTTATGGAGGTTTTCCTCCATTTTGTGCCCTCTTTATAGAGGTAGATATCTTTCGAGATCCGGTAAAAATGGTGATTTTGATCAACATCTCGTCAAATTTACGAATATTTTCATTCCTCCGGTGTTGGTGACTTTATAGAGACTTATTTGGTTGTTATTATGTTTTTGTGGCTTTGAATTTCCAACATTCTTAGTCCATTGCAGATGGGAAGATTTGTGAAAAACGTCGAAAGTTGTAGCTGACGATGTTCGTGGTTTTTAACTTGTTTCAAAGATTTATATAAAAGTGAGAATTTGTATTTGTCTAGAGTCTGTTGTTTATTTATGGGACATATTCCCACACTTCTCTTATATTTCATCCTCCTTTGGAGACAATTTATTTGTGTTTATTCACCATTTGTTATAATCATCCTGTGCTTGGTTAGTTATACTGAAATTTCATTGTCTTAAAAAAATTGATATGAGTATCTAAACATGACTAATGTGGTTGCAGATTTTTATATATAATCATAACTTTTGAAAACTATATGAAAGTTATATACTACAACCTCCGTTTTTAAATAGGTGAAACATTAGCATAGTATTCATTATTTATCAATCAATTTGTTTCATATATTGTTTCTTATGTATAAGGAATAATATAGTGAAGTGAGATATTATTTTATTTGTCTTAATGTCTATTTTTCAAATATTAAATGATTATAATTTTTAATGGTATATAATTAAATTTATTTACCGTTAAATATAAATATTGGATAGCGTGTCCGCAATAAATGTTTTACTACTAGAAGGGATGAATTATTATTTATGCGGGGCTTTCAAATACCCTTCTCAATTTCTCACTTTAATATGATATTATTCGCTTTAAAACACTCCAAAGATCTCATATTAATGGAGTTTTCTATATTCTCTATATAAGACATTATCTCATTTGTTTGAATGGCTTTCATGATGGTTTTATAAAGTATGATTAATTGAGGTACGGTTATGATTTAAAATTATGTTTGGTTAGATGGTTTTATAATGGATGGTTTCAAAAATAAATAATAATAAATTTACCAAAATATTCACCCTTCACATTACACTATTTTTTTTTAATCGTCTTAATTGTTATTTTCCCCATCTAGAAGGAAAATTGGAAATTTAAAAAAAAAAAAAAAAAAACTTACCGGATAAGTAAAAATGAATGAAGAAATATAGATTAAATCAAAGAATAAGAATCATAGAGACAATATAGTGAAAAATCTCTAAATTTATATAAGATATATGGGTAAATGGAAAATGTGATTTGAGAAAAAGAAAAAATAAAATAAATTTAATGAGAAATAAAATAAAAAAATGTTATTAAAGGAGAAAGAAATATTGAGATATTATTTGTAGTCTAAAAGTAGTTTTATAATAAAAATAATATGAAGGATAATTTTAGAATAAAAAATAACAAATCATCTCAAAACACCAATCTAATGGTTTTAAAAAGTTGAGTAAATTGAACCATGGAGAACCCTACACAACCGTACATTTAATGAATGGAAGTGGAAACAAACGTACCAAACGACACCATTAAAAACAATCCATCCAAACAATGGTATATTACCAACATGGTAAGGGTCAATCTCATACAGATTTAACACCTTCCAAAATATCTGATACTAGTGGGGTTTCGTGGAATCTTTATATACAATACATTATCCCAACCCAATGGTATCAACATGGTATTGGGTTTCACACTCTAGCAATCTAATGATGTCTTTTAGGTTTTGTTTGGATGGCTGGCACTACTGTTTCGTTCAGTATAGTTTAGTTCAGTGTTGTTTCGTAAAATACTAAATTCCTGTTTGGATGGATAGTGCAATTCTGTACAGTAAAGTCAATTTTTTTTGTTTGGATTGATGGTATGGTATAGGTTAAAAAGATGTAAATTGACCACAATACCCTTGCATACAATATACACACTAATTATTATTTTTAGATGATTTAATTTATTTTTACCACATTATGATGTTTTTTTTATGTATATACTAATTTGATAAAGTAAAAAATTAAGGTGCCAATTATTTTTCTTTTTAATATTTTTTTATCTATATTTAAGTAATTTTGATTTTTTTTAATACTTTTATCTCAATTTAAGTGCTATAACGATATTTTAAAAAAAAAATCAATTATTCTGATAAATTAGATATATTTAAATACTACTCATTGTATTTCCATATTAATCCATTTTAACAAAATAATATTGAAAAAATATATTAAAATTTATTTTGATTTTTAATAAAAGTATTAAACTAATAATAAAATAATTTCAGCCAATTTCGTGAACATTAAATTTACAAATTCAATTTATTTTTACTTTTAAAATTAAATGGATTTTCAAAAATTATTAAAGGGTAAAATAGTAATAAAAATAAATTATTTTACTAGAATGTAAAAAAAATAAAATAAAATACTTACTTATACTAGAATGTAAAAAAACACTTATATAAAAAGATTTAATATTTAAATTTTACAAATTAGGTCCAATTACATATTAGTGAAAATAATGGGACCTAACTAAATATTAATATTTTAATTAATTTGATTAATTTTAATATTTTATTGAGAATTATCTAAATAGATTGAAAAATAGAATAAAATTAAATCATATTTGAAGATAGACCACGACTATCTCAAATAACCACATAAAAAAAAATAGTAAAATCAAATGAACGATCAAAACACTATATGGAATAACCAAATTAAATAATATATATATATATATTAACTAAATAAAATTAAACACTCCCGAAATAAAAATAAAAAATAAAAGTCAAGATAGTGAAAATTCATCTATTGCAATTACACCATTATATTTTTATATTTTTCCTAATATTAGAAGAACAATTTTGGAAATCAAAAAATATAACCTATACTAACACCCCAAATTGGTGGGTTATAAATTTTATCCAAATCAACTCATACATAACTAAACCAAACTAAATCATACCGACTTAACCTATAATCCAAACATGGTATAGGTTATTAATAACTTAAACCATACCATATCAAACCATAATCCAAACATACAGTAAACTTTACTATCCATTTGGTATGACTTATATAAGCATTTTTACAACCTTTTTAATTCAAAACACTTTTCAATGCTATCAGATTAGAAATTCAGAAGTATATAAAGATTGAGAAAGTACTTTCAATGAAAGCAATTAAGATAGTGTTTCTACAAAAATGTCTTTACTTCCCTTCTTTTGTTGGAAGTCAGCTTTTGTCTTATCACAAACATAGTCTTAAAATATTTTTAAAAGTCTTACAAACTTTTAAAAATTTATTAAAATTTTAAAGTATATAATCACAACTTTTATAAACTTCGTGGAAATTTTAGAATATTGTAATTTTGATCATTTTTAAGAATTTTAAATTTGAGAAAATTTTATAAATTTTTAAATATTTTTAATTTAATTAAGGAAAGTTTAAAAATTCTTACTCTATTTTACACAGACTTTGACTAGTTTAAGAAAACTTTAAAATATTAACAAATAAAAATTCAAAATTACTTCTAATTTTCTATTTTATTTTATTTTTTTATATTTTAAAATTGTTTATAGGTTTTTTATACATATTTTTATTTAAATTTATCCAGTGTTATATATTTTTTATTTTATTGAAAAAATAATAATAATTTCATTTTTAATCACTTATTTATGATTACAAATTTATTTGTGTGATTTTATTTTAATTATATATATTTTTAAAAAATATAATTATCTCATTCGATCAATTTTACTTAGCATAAATATAATTAAAGGTAAAGTTTGAAATAGTAGAAAATATAACAATAAATTAATGATTAAATTTAAAAGAAGAAAGAAAAAACACAACTATAGAAAAATGAAATGCGAAAAAATAAAAAGGTACGAACACAATAATAATGAACTATAACAAATTAATAGTTCAGTTAGTTTTTTTCTGAATTAAACATGTGTTATTCGTTCGAATCCGAAATTTGTGTTTAAAATAGGTAAATCCGATTTAAACTTTTCCAGCCGAATAAAGGTGAGAGATTTGACACCTATCCAAATAAAATGTAAAATACCTGTATGAACGTTTAAAAATGATAAAAAAATATGGAAACATTTCTTGTTCTATTGATAGTTTTGATAGTAATAGTGATCATAAACTGTCTCTCTCGTGGTGGAGGTGGATTGTATCAAATCGTTTCAATGTTACGCATAAATTTACTGACATTAGAGCATATAAGGACTCCTAGATCCTGTTCTATTGATAACTTGTCTGAAATTTGCTAGATATGTAATCATCTGTTCTACATAAACCATTTTAACATGCGATATGATATTGTAGTTTGGAAGTATTTTTATGTGTATTGGTTTTGATAACTCTCTCTTTGTTTTCTTATCAATAATATTTTTTGCTTAATCATGATATTTTATAATATTTTATCAAGAATGGATACGTTTGTGAATCACAATAATTGGAAATTATGAAATTATATAGTCTTTCGTATAGAAATGAAAGACTAGTATGCAACTTAAAACCTCTATTTCACTTATCATTTATGTCATTATCCATCTTCATTGATGTAAAATCCTATCATACTCAAATAGATTAAAATAGATGAAAACATTAATGGATTTCACAGAGGAGTATTTTATTCATGTCTGTACTTTTGCTTATTGCCTTGTCTAATATGGAATTCTCAAACATGGAAATTCATCATTATTAGTAAGTACCATTGTTATCTAAACGAAATCAGAGTTAAATACTTAGTTTTATTGATATATTTTTTTCATATTTATTTCAAAGTTGTATATCTAATATTAAAAATATTTATAAAAAGAATGTAATATAAAATATCGAATTTTTGAAATCAAAATTGTATTAAACATGTTTACGTCCGTATCAACGGATTTTACTTCGAATATTTGACCGAAATTTTCAATTGAAATGCTTAATCAAACACGAACGTTTCGAATACTGTATTGTTGGAAAATACACTCAAAGTTGTCACTGTGTCAAAGACATGTGTGAGAGGCAGTTACCCAACATGGGTAAACTGCATCCAAACATTCAGAGAAGATATAAAACGTCCAGTTGTTGTTTTTGAGAGTAACGTATGAAAAGAAATACATACAGAAAAGAGAAAACACATTAGAAAGAATAACGGTGACTCTGAGAAAACAACATAAGAAGAAGATTCTAACTGGATCGCATCTAGTTGGTGAATTGAGGAAATTGTCCACTTCTGACATTTCCTTATCTTCAGAAGTTGATCAGTAATGAAACTCTTGTTTCCTTTTGAATTTTTCCACTACATGATATAATTTATAGATACTTCCATTTGTTGATTCTGTATATGAGTATATTGAATGAGTATGAGTACAAATCAATTTACATGTATAAAAGACGCACCGTATTTAACTAACAGATCATAATGATTGTGAAATGGTTTGTTTAATAAGATTATTATTTTAAAAAAATACTAATATTTTATGCTCCTAACGATAATTGAATGCCTACAAATTTATTTTAAATATTAATATTAATATGAATAAAATTTCATCTATTTATAATTATATTTATAAAAATATATTTAGTTTTTTTAAAAGAATTATTTATAAAAATACATCAAAATCTATAAATTTTATAATTATATAAAATTATTAAATGAATTTATAAATATAAAATAAAAAAAATTGTTATTTCTAAAATTTTAAAAAAACGTATAAAAGTGACACTGACCATAAGTTAAATTTTTTATCCAAATAATAGATTATTTTATACCATCAATATTTTTTATATTAAATAAAATAAAAATTAAATAATAATTATAAAAATATTTTTATAAATAAATAATTTATAATTTATTCGTAATTATAAATTATTTTTTATAATAAATTTCAGAATGTTATTATTTTATTTTTATATAATAATATAAAGAATATTTTGTATTCTCTATGATATTTTAGACGTGTAAATTATATAATAATACATATTAAATTCAATAATTTCGGAGCTAAAGAAGGTTGGAAAGGTTATCGTGGTCCTCAATGATATTTTGGAAATGATCTTTATTTTTAAAAAAAAAAAAAAAAAAAAAATCAACCGCATGAACTAACAAATTAACCATGAATTAAAAAATAAAAATAAAAATCATATAATGAATATGGATTTTAAGAGACGTTAGTAAACATATACTAACACGTATAATTTTGTCAGTATTATCATAGCATTCTCATTCTCACCTCTTATATCTTATCTTAAACGATAGGTCACTGCTGTTTCTTTTGTTATCACTATCTGATATTATAAAGTCCAGAGCCCAGAGATTTCAATTTGGTTATTAAATAAAAAATGCAAATAGAGAGAGATCTGGATCTATAACTATAAGACCATATATATAATAACCGTGTGGTTGACCTGACCTTTTTATTATTGTATAATGAGGAAGATATCATATGATTATTTGTCAGGATTAATACAAAAGCCAATCATTAGACCTAATAAATACCAACACATGCATCACTCCTCCATGTGATTAGCTCTGCTTTCTTTTTTAAAAAAGTGATTTTCGTCCATTATATCCATTTCTTAATCCAAAATGTTTCGCCACACTTTTTCTTTATTTATTTTTTATGATTTTTTTATTTTATTTTATTTTTAAATTCTGGACACATGAATGTTTTGAATTTTCTTGTGACCTTTGGGATGCATTTACCATACATGATTAAAAAGAATATGATAAGAATGATGGTATTCAACAAATGTATGTAATGATTCAAATAAGACGGCCATATAATAGACGACTGTTATGTTATTCAATGTTTATAAATTATGAATGAGAGTACTTGTATTGTTGGGAGTCAAGTGGACCGCCGAAGCAAAGCAGATATGATTCATTTAACAAGTCAACCCTTATATTAAATATTGGAATACATACATAATATTTCAAAATTTTACTAATCTTTCCATTCTGATTCAAATATATATATATATATATATAATTTCAAAAAAATTCTCGCACTAGCTGTATTTTTATAAATTTTATTTTATTATTTTCTCATCATTATATTTTATTGTTCAATATTCTATTTATTGTTTATAATTCAATTGACTTTTTTTTTTTAGAAGAACATTTCATTTTTTTTATTGTCTGTTAATTAAAAAAATAATAGAATTTTTTATTAATATTTTTTACTTTCCAAAAATAAAATCGACAATAAAGTATGAAAATGTTGAATAGTAAACTGTCACGTAACTTTATTGAGAAAAAAATTAGTCAAATAAAAAGTTTTAAAATATATTTTAGAACTTTTTTTTAATAGAACAACACTTTAATTCTACTTTATTAAAATAACCATAATTAAATGAAAAGAAAAACTATAATAACTTTTTAAATATTCCATTTGGTCATAAAATTTCAATTTACAATTGAATGGAAGTATTAATTTTATATATATATATATATTATGTAAAGTTAAGTTTCTTTTTTAATTAACAGATATTTTTAATGACTTAAAATCTTAAAATATAATATTCATTCGAATTTTTAATGTACAGTGTAGATAAAAAGAGACTTTGAGAGATCGGCTATGTCTAAATGTACATTAATAGAGTAAGAACGATTTATTTTAAAAATAAACCTATTTATAAAAAATAATAAAAATTTTTAAAATTTTTTATTTTATTTGATATTCTGAAAATTTCAAAAATAATATGAAGTGCAAATTATACCGTTGTGATCTCTATTCATAGAAATGTGAATTGCAGCACTTGAAATATGAGATGAAAATCAAACTTTTAGAAATATATGAATAAAAAGTAAATTTTTAAATTTTTTTCTCTCACCAAATAAATTTATATATTTAAAACAAACTTTTGAAGAACTATTTTTAAGAATTTTTTGAATAAGTAACTCTTATTATTATTTCACCAAACTTTTAGTAAACTTTTAAAATTCTTATACTCCCTTCGTTTTACTTAAGAGAGAATTTTTGAATAAGTAATGATTATTTTTTTTTTCATCAAATTTTAGTAAACTTTCAAAATTATTGTCTTAGATTTATGCACAATCCTTAAGAAAGTACTTATTCTTTTTGAATTTTAGAATAAAAAAAAGTGTTTTCGCATAAATATCTTCATTACCTTTTCAACTCTTAAAGTTCCTAAATGCATTTCATTATCTGTATCTACATAATTTCCCTCTCAATTTATTATGATTGTATTTTCAGGCAAGAATGTTTATTTTTACTCCCTTAAAAGATTGCTATTTTCATTAAAAATAATTGCAATAAAATAAATATCAAAATTTTCATATAAAAAAAAGTGGAAAAATGTGAATTCGGTTTGGAGAATAGTTTTAGTGATCAAAATTGTTTATGCCAACTAAAATTTCAAATTCTTACCAAAAGGAACATCTCAAATCTATTATAAAAAAGATATTTAAAGAAACTATTATTACTAAATATGGTCTAATTTCAGTTTGACTTGAACATGGAGTTTTGTGAGATAAAAAATATAGAGAGACAAAATGGTACAGAAGAATGTTTGATTCCCAATCTAAATCAGAGCCACGAATGTATGAAGATTTTGATGCAAGAAGCTTTTCTAATGGTACAAAATCCATTAATCTTTTATATTTATCTATCTATATAATTTATCTTCTATAGTTAAAATATTGATTTTTAAATATAGTAAAGAAAAAATATTATTTTTTTAAAGAACAATGTTACTCACCTTTGAAATTTTATTTTAAATTTTTATTAAGTAGATATGTGACGCTTTTATGTATTTTCTTTTCTTTCTTTGTATGTCGATTATTGATTTTATTTTTTTAAAGAACAATCTTATTTTATTTTTTTTTAATTTTTTTATAAAGATGGTGAAAAAAGCCTCGGTAGCATAATTATTTTCAGTATCCTAATATACTATTGGACGCATTTGGAACCAAGAAAATACAAGATGTTTGTCATCAGGCTATAAAAAATAATAGTAGTAAAAGAGTTCATGTTGACTTAAACAGTATTAGTGAGATCCCTCTCCAACAACGGACAACCCTAAGATCTTTAGCTTATTGCTCAGATATGAATCATACAATGCTTGATGGAAGCACCATTCCACGTGATCCTACATACCAAGGAATATTCAATGTTGTTCATATAAATGAGAAATGGTTATATATGAAAAAAATTCGAAAAAATACTACTTACTTACTGATAAAGAAGATCCATTGCGCACTTGCAAGAGTAAAAACTTTATAGGAAAAGTTATGTTCTTAGTTGTCATAAGTCGCCCAATATTTGAAGCAAATGGAAATGAGTTATTCTCAGAAAAAATTGGAGTATTTCATTTTGTCACACAGGAGGCAGCTAAAAGGACAGACGCTAACAGAATAGCATACACACTTAAGACAAAATCAATGACTTCAGTATCAAGAGAGGTAGCAAAGTCATATTAAATTAATAAGGTTATACCTATTATTACGCTAAAATGGCCTAAAGAGGACTCTACTAATCCCATATTCGTTCAGCAATACAATGTCGGAACACACATTGATTCCAACAATGAAGATTTTCACTGGGGTCTACTAAAGATGATTTTGATATTCGTTTGATATGTCAGCCTCCAAATTCTCTAGATTTAAACTTTTAAGATCTTCAATTCAGAGCCATTCAATTTATAAAACACAAGGAATCTCCTAAAACAATTGATGACCTCTTGATACGGTGATGAAATCAGTTTAAGATATTTCAACAGGGAAGTCCAACAATATATATATATATATTTACATCTGCAAGCATGTACGACAGAAATTATGAAGATAAATGGATCGAACAAATATAAATTACCCCATTTGAAGAATGACTTACTGATAAAGAAAAACAATCTCCTGATAAATTTGAAATGCGATCATATTATAGTAGGAGAAGTCGTGGAGTATTTAGATGAGAATATTTAAATTCTAGCTAGTTAAATTTATGTAATAGTTTTTTTATTTTATTTTATTTAAGTTTAGGTAATAATTGTATACGAAATTAAAGAATCTATAGTTACATTTTTTTTAACCCCCCAATCTAGTAAATATTTAAAAATTGCATTAGTCAACTTAATACCACGACGTGGAGGTGGTAAATAACAAAAAAAAAATAAAAAAAAATAAACACATGCTCATTGAGCACGAAATGTGTATTTTCATTTATTTGAGAACTTTATTGAAAATTTACTGTTAATTTGTCTATTTTTGAAGTTGTTAATAGTTTAGAGACAATTGTACAAATATAAAAACTTTTAAGGATTGAAAAATGAAATTCAAGGCAAAGCCAACGTCAAAGTCAAAAATACAAAGACTTAATCAGCAAGTAAAAAAATTCATAAAATTTTAATTTTTAAATTTAGAATTTTTAAATAAGGATTTAGAATTTTTAGAGAGATTTTAGAAATATTCTTATCTCTTCAAACTAAGTTCTTATATTAAGAACTGAAGTGAATTTTTTATCCCAACCAGAACTTAGTTTTTGTTTGTTCCTATCTATTGCACGTTCAATTATACTAATAGACGATGATGTTAATTGCGCTCATGGGGTGCTAAACTATCTATCCAGCCAATCGATCAATTTAGTTAATATGTGTTGCGAAATATTTTTTTCATTGCTCTATCTTTTCAATATTTGTGTAGTCTGTGTGCCTGTAGTTAAGGTCATGTTCTATGCTTACAGTTAAGGTCATGTTAATTTAATTAATTAATTAATTAAACGCGCAATTAGTTGATTAAGTAGGCTAATACACTGCATATCAAATAATTCTCAATTAAGTTAATCTAGGTAGTGTTAAGGTTTCACAATCATAATTCAAGAACTGTTGTACTTGTTCATTGATTATGATTACATGTCTTTTCTATTTCATAATTGCAATCTATGTTAGATTAGTGAGTGATTCAAAGGGTCGTATCTAGTCAGTCTAAATTTAAGGAAAATTTTGGGTTGTTAGGCACGTTATCAACGACTATAACTGTGGTTATTAAATGGATATAGATATCTTTAGGTTCAGTGATCAACACAATAATTAAATGATCGGTTAGCTGGATATCTCGATATAATTGATTGTTTACATTATATGCCTTTAGTATTCAATTCAATTTCACCATTTAAATGCCCATTTTACATAATCTAGTTAACATACAATTCAGAATTGATCACCATTCTATGTGGATTTAGCCTTGTTTTCTATAACTTATTTGTCATTTATAGGAAATTTATATTTTGGCTGACAAGGCACTCGATACACGCTCTTGTAAATTCCAATCAGAATAAATGAAATGTAAAATTTTCACAAATATGTTGTTAAACAAATTTTCTCTATCTTTTCCAATAAAGTTTTTAATTTATTCTTTTGTATACCAAAAACTTTAAAGCAATCGCCTATCCCCATTTGTTTTAATATCTTTCTCCATTGAGAATTTGCTTTCTTCATCATCAAATTAAATCATTTCTCCTCTAAAATTGAAAAAGGATGCTCATGCATTAATATCTAAAAGGCAACAGCTTCCCTCATTTTTATCATATCAAACTTTCCATCATGAATTTAGGACACAAATTCACTACTTAATATATCATCACCAGTTGAAATAAGTATGAAATTGATTTTATTGTATTGTTTGAAGTGCAACTTTTTCTTCACATTTCATAATGTCGTTTCAAAGGAATTGTAAGTCCACCTTTTCTATAAGCTAATTGACTTGAGGAATAGTATATTATGCTTTCAAAAATTTAATCAGCACTTTAATTGAGTGATCCACACCTAAAAATTAGCTTTAGACAGACTATGACAATAACGTAAATATATCCTAACACGCATACTAGAAAAGCATAAGTAGTAAATTTAGAAGAAAAAAAAATAAAAGATCAATTAATCGACGAGATATCACATGCTAGGTACACAATCAAGCTTCGGTAATCGAGTAAATGCAACAATGAATCGGTCTTGTCATAAAAATTGATTACTCAAAGACAGTTGTTTGTTTATGTACCATGGAAAAGTGGAAAAAATAGGGATTAAAATAATGTAATTTTCTTTCTATCTTTAAATATTCGAGCTTTACTTGGATTAAATGAGTGATTCAGATGGTTACTATGTAACTACATTTTATTATTAAATCGGATAACAACCGGTAACCATTCAACAATTATCAACTTCTATCCACATCATTCATTTATTTTGAGCTAGATTATTGGATAGTTCCACATCCAAACTCATCTATAATTTTCCATGAACAACAATTTAAATGCTATTTCTCTAAATAAAATTTTGAATAAGTTGGTTAGTATATCACTCCACTTAATTAAATAAAATTTTCTATGGCCATGCCCATAGAAAATACATAAATATCAAACAATATAGCAGAACAAAACAATTCTCAGAACACGGTAATTAGAATCGACTTAGCTGGATGAGGTTCGTTTAGCTCTTCATGGGCGGGCGAACTTCATTGACTTAATATAATTGATCGTTCCAGAGAAGAAAAAAAACTCAAAGTACTTTCTTAATTCTCCAGATAAAATTCGGAATGAAGAAGCTCCCTTACAATAGTTTATTTCCTAAATAAATACTCCTAGAAAAATCTCAAATGACTCCTAAAAATCTTTACTAAAAATCTCAATCGTTAAGATCACAAATTAGATTTCAGAGTTAAAAATATAATAACTCTGATAAAACCCAATTGACTTGGTCTTGTTTGACTAGTCTTTGGCAACTCCAGTTTTAAGTCCTCAAAAACCTTCAATTTTCCACAATTGCCTCCAGATTGTCAACAAATACAAAAATAGAGTAATTAGATAGTATATATTCAATAAAGTCCCATAATTGTAAATAAAATAAGGTAGAAATGTTGTGCATTTCATGCCCTATCAAATTCCTCCACACTATTTTATACTTGCCCTCAAGTATACCCATGACCAACTTAAAAGAAGACTCAATCGGTCTCACAAAACTGCTGCCATAAAGGAATCAACTATATTCAACCATGCCTACAGTAAAACTTTAAATCACTCAAAATAATGAATAATTAAAAGAAAAGAAAACGGTGATCAGATTAAGCACGCACATTTAAATTCCATCTTTAAATTAGAGTAGATGTAAGGAGAACAAACAATAATTCACAAAAGAATCCACTACACCAGTACCACAAGAAAACAATCAGCTTTCTTCATATTTTAAGCAGCATATAATAACATAAAACAAATACTAAAAGCCACTCTTAGGGTTTTATTTATTTATTATTATTATTGATTTTTTTATTGACCCTAAATAACCAGCGAGACATTTCAAATCAACACTTCCATTTATTTCTAGATTTAAACGGCCCTCCAAAAGTTACTAAACCCTTCTACAATCACTAGTTTCTCCATACATAAGCCACTTAAGGAGAATAGGTGCCATGTCACCTATTCCGGCCAGCAAAAGATAATAGAAAAACTAAAAATGCGTGACTTTGGTCGGACTGAATTCGACCCATAAAGGGGAAAATCCTTCTATCATCAGTGACTCCATACATACAAAAATTTAAGGGGAATTAATGCTGATCCACTAATTCCAACTGACAATATTGAGTCACGTGATCAATGTCTAATTTTATTTTTATTTATTTATTTATTTTTGCTATACTGCGTACTAATTAACTGTCTTCTATTTTCACAAGTATCCTAGCATTGGTGGATTCTAAATTGAATTATTATAAGCTCGGAAAACATCTGCTGGTATTTTATGCACACACAAAAATTAAGTCTCATATATTACACAGCTCGTAAATCAATCTAAAAACTCATTATTAAGAGTGAATCAATCAAAAAGGCACATAAAAAGTTCATCCTAAAAGCAGCAGTAAAGAAGAACCAAAGACTTAGAAAACAGAACTAACAAGAAAAACTAAAAATCCTAAAAGCAATAACTAAAACAATCTAAAAAGAAAACTAAAATAAAGATGAGATAAATAATAACATCCCCCACACTTAGCATTTACATTGCCACAATGTATGTGTCAGCATAGTAAAACAAAAAGAAAAGATAGACAGATACTTCCCCGAAACTTGTGGAGGTAGGAAATTAGCACCTCAAGCAGCATCTTCACCTTCTGATTCGCTTGAAACATCCCACTGAATGTTGTAGTGGGCGCAGAGAGCCTTCTGAACTTGCATCATCTTATTATTTTTTTGCTTCAATTTCTTCACCTCCTTTGTTAAGTTTTGATCTGAAGTTGTAGGCACAGTCTTCTCTGAACGAAGTTCATCTGCAAACAATAAACGCATACTTCCTTTCCCGGATTTTTCAACCAATTGCATTTTAGATAAAGAATCAATATTTAAATCATCCATGTGAAGCCCAATGGTAAGCTTAGAATGACAAAATGCATTCGAATTAGCAACAATTATAGTAATGAATGGACCTAAAATCAAATGTCTAGCCCTCTTAGTTGCTAACACAGAATTAAATTTAATGCCCAACCAATATCCCAAATTGACCTTTTTTTCAGTTTTCATGCACCATAAGAAAAACAACTCTGCTTTTGAGACAAAACCTGTATCATCAACCCTAATAGATATAGAACTAACCTATGAATTAGTGTAGATGCCCATCAACAATATAATTTGGACCGTGACATACTAAGAAAAATCAAATCATCTATTCCAGTCAAAGTCCTAAAAGCAGTATTAACATTAAACTCAGGATTAAAATCACAGTAAGCATTGTTATACTCACCAGACTCACTATCATCAGTACTTAATAATCCTAAGGCAACATTAAAATATGTAAGAGACATGGAGTATGGCTTACTCAAAAGCCTAAATCTAACCAGATTAGGTGCAAAAACATCAACAGCAGCATCTATTCTGTCAAACTCAAAAGTTGTATAGAACACATAAACCAATTCATAGTATGCTAGGCAGTTTAAATCAAACAGACTTGACCAACCAATGCAACCTAAAGCTTGTCTAATAGACTCCAAAATTCCTAACCTTTCCATGGACGAAAAATGTAAAGATTTCATGGGACAGAGTTTCTTACCTTTGATTCGTCCAAATCTGTGTTGATTCGTCCAAATACCATGTGCCGCGGCTTTTTAAGATCAAAAGCAGTAAGGTTATGGATTCTACTGCTTCTACGAGTAGCCTTTGATAGTAGTATGACTAGCTTCCTTTGGCGAGAGCGGGGCTTTTGAGCAGCATTCGGAACAATAATTTCCGGTTGAGAATGTTCAGCAATTGATGAAACAAGACACTTGTCACTGATTTTTACCAATTTCCAGCATTTGGAAACCGGAGCAGATGGAGGAGCGGAGCCTTAGTGTGTTTTCGCTATTCAGAAAATGGAACCAAAATTGTACTAAACTTTGTCGAATAACCATAAAATGCAGAACCAGGAGGATCTGTCGCTGGAAACTACCGTCGAAGATCTGACTAGAGATGGACGGAAACTGACGAAAAGGCAATCGGCAGATCTGGAGCGGCGGCCGGAGAAGATTTTGTCGACACCGCTTAAAGATGAACTAATGACTGGAGAAGATGATCGTCAACTGAAATAAGAAAAAGGGCACATTAGTAAGTAAGCCGTCCAACTAACCTCCAAATAAAGTCATTCTGTACATTCGTATGGACAATGGAGCCAACGTCCACACATTGACAGCCAACAGAGTTCAACAAACAAATATTGCATAGTCTCACCATTACAAGCACAAATATGACACACATCCAAGATATCTACTCGTCTAGTAATAAGTAAAGAATATACCGACAAAATATTTCGTATAAGCTGCCAAAAAAACATAACACTTTTGGAGGAAGACAAAGGCTCTATATATTCCAAGCCCAATAGATAGCACCATCGATTGAACAGTACCATCAACTAGTCGATGATACGCACTATTGAATGTATATTTTCCTTTCACATCAAACTTCAAACTTCAAACATGGTTTACCCTTAACTTGTTGCCTCTAAAGAGGAATATATTTAATACAAACAATATCCTGATCACTGAATAAGTTAGATAACATTTATTCATTCCAACGCCCATTCTGAATAATATCTGCCATAAGAAAAGTTGGAACACTAGAAGATCTAGTATAAGAATTGTTAACATCTGGTAACCATGGAAAATCCCAAATAGATATTCTCTTTTATGTCCCAACCCGCCAATATATCCCATCCCGAACTACATTCTTAGCTTCCCAAATACTGAGCCACACATAATATGGGTTTGAACCAAGTGGAGCATCAACGTGGATAGTCAAAGATTCTGGCTTTGTAACAATATTTCATCCTTACTTTCCAACAATGGCAAATTAAACTCGTGCAGTCTTCAAAAATCCAATCCACCAAACCCCTTAAGCATTACTGTTCTATCACAGCTTAACCATTGTATTCTTTGGGAATAATTAACTCCTTCCCCCCATTAGAACTGATTCACTAATACTTCAATTTCAAAACACGTCTTAGGCAATTAAAACAGACTTTTGAGATAATTCGGAAGAGCTTACAACACAGATTTCAATAAGACTTCATTACCTACATATGAAAAACATTTACTTCCCCGATAATTCAATCTTTTTCACATCCTATCTTTAATATAACTTACGATATTAGTCTAACTTTAAAAGTTTCTTAGGATACTCAGTCTTATACTAGATAATCTATAAAACATTTTAAACGATAGATAATCTATAAAACATTCAAAATAAGTCAGCAAAACTTCAAACTAAACTAACATAGTAAACAAAGTTGGACTATAATACTTAATGGACCAAATCTTGCAATGACTTTATATACATAAAGACATTACACAGTACAACACCAATATAGAGATGTGCACCAATCGAACCGCACACATAAATCCATTAACTCATCTCTAAGATAAATTAGAAAAGTTTACTATTTCAGCAAAACGCAAATCATATTCATTTGTTTCTATAATCTGACAATAACAAAATAAAATTTGTTTCATCAAAGAATTGATTATTGTTGAAAGAAATAAGCGATTGGAGAAGTCATAAGATCCACTAAATTGATGAGATGTTGTTCCAGACTAACATAGTCATAAAAATGTCTAAGTTGTCGAAGAAAAAAAAATCTAATATCATGATGAAAAAATAATTAAAAACCTTAAAAATTGGATAAAATTAGAGTTGAAACCGGTTCACAGTTCAAAGTAATTATTGAAAGATTTTAATTTTGAAATTAAATTGAATCAGATTAGAGGCCGCTTGGTTCAAAAACTAAAACAAGATTGATAATGAAAGTGATTAAGACTTTAATAAGAATGAGAATCATGATTCCATTAATGTTGTCTGGTTCAGAATAATAGAATGAGAATGAGTAAAGATGGAGGGTGACAGTCGGAAGGACGAAAAATAGGCGTAAGCATGGAGAGATTTGGTTTTAAAATAGATGAAAAGAATGAAGAAAATAAAATTTAAGAGTTAAAATTCAATTCCAGTGGAGTAGATTTTTGAGAGAATCGTAAATTTCGATTTTTATTCATATATATCAAACTTAATATTTAAAAGTTATTTTAACTGGACTTCCACTTCTAATATTAAATATTTCAACCGCTAGTCTTTTTATTTTGGATAATCGAATTCAACCGTACTGGTCTGATTTGAAAACTTATATCACGAAATTCCAACTGGTTCTCCCACCTTTTTAACATGATTATGGAAGAAAATAAAATTAAGAAATTTCACTCTCTCCGTATACAAAGAAAAGAAAAGGAAAAAAAAAAAAACTACGAACCAATCAAATTGCATATTTAAAGCGTTAGGCAATGATAAAGAAAATATTTAAAATAAATAAATCACAAATCTTATATTCTTATTTCCACCGCATTGTAAATTGTAAAATTAACATTAATAATATAGATATTTTATTGTTAATTTGTAAATTTAATCGAAATATAAAAGCTTGATAACTGATCTCCCGCAATCATTTACCGTCTCTCTCAACAAAACCTCCTCTTATTGGATCAGAGGAGAAAAGGAAAAACGAAAGAAGAAAACCAGAGAACAATCAAGTAAACAAGGTGAAGAAGAAGAGAGACATGGTGGAAACCAGGCGTAGCTCTTCATCTAACAAGCGCCCCTTACCAACTGCTGCTCAGACGTCGTCTTCTCCGTCTCACAAGCGATCCAAGGTTTTGTTTTCTTCTGTTTTCTTTTATTCGGTGGTTTTGGTTCGAATCCATGTGTATGTTCTCTTGTCGTTGCGTGATTCTTTCTTGAATAGAGATTGGGAGTTTGAATCTGTGTCTGATGTGTTGTTGGATTGAAACCCTAGGCGGCTGAGGCGTCGTCATCGTCGAGCGATGTGCCGGTGGCGCCTTCCCCGGTGGCGGAAACTGTGAAGTCTGAATCTCGAGACCCGGAGCTCCAGTCGTCTGATCCACAGAACAGCGATGCTGCCAAGGCGGTAGCTGATGGGGACAAATCTGCCGATGCTGACGCGGAAGCCGATGCTGATGCGGAAGTTGATGCCTTGGTGTCTCCGCCAACTCCAGGAGGTGCGATCTTTATAGCTGTTGCATGTCGCTTGAATATCAAATTTCCATCTTTTATCATCCAGATTGGGGTTTTGGAGGGTTTCTTTTTCCACTGATTTTGTGTTTGTCCGCATTTGTTTTCTTGGTTGGTTTGGGGGTTTTAGGTGATGCAGCAGTGGATAAAGATAAATCTAAGTCGGGTGTGGTGTTCAGTGGGAGGCCCAAGAAGCGGTTGGCCACTGTAACGAAGGTGGGGAGAGCAGGTGGTAAAGTTCCATGGGCAAGGCTTATTTCACAGCATCCACAGGTTTGCTTCGGTCACTTCTTGTATGAACTAGGTTTTCGTCCCTGTTTGGATGAAAGAGGATCTTTTTGCATGATATCCATTTCTAGTCTCTTATTGCATGTTAGATTTCCCGTCTTCGAATGAGTATGTGGCTATGCTGTTCCTACATGCTTGCCTTTTGAGAGTAAGGCTTTTTATTTTAGAGATAGTGATAAGGGAAAATCAAATTATATCAAATTGTTAGGAAGATGCTTTTCCGGCATATGTTTTACATGAATAAATTACTGTTTGGCTCAAATCATGAAGCAACATGAAGGTCTTGAAGAAAATTATATAAAACTTACTCCAGATGTCAGTTTTAAGTCAGATTTCAGTGGAATCTACTAAAAATTGTACTTTTCAAGTGTCATTTTTTAGTTCTCTCGTTAAAATTTGACATACTCTAGGATAATGTTAAAATCTGATGATCTGATTTCTTGTTGAGCATAGTCTCTCCACTGTCTTGTGAAATCCTCTTATTGATCTGCTTCCTTTATCAGGGAGGTTTGCTGTACCTTATAACTGTTTCGCGGTTGAGTTCTTATAATAAAGTGATGATTGTTTCTAATGTTATGGGGTCTTGTTCTTCCAGAATCGTCATATATACCTGAACAATCCTTCATTTTCGGTTGGCCAAAACCGGTCCTGTGATCTTCATCTTAAAGACCCTAGTGTCAGTAAAACATTGTGTAGACTAAAGCGCAGAGAGGTAAGTTGCTATTCAGTTGTAGTCAATACATCTATTTATGGCCAACATCAATAATGTTATTCACATTTGGGTTGTACACTCACTCTAATTACTGTTTTTCTGTCACATTGACTATGTAGGATGGATCTGCAGCTGGTGCTGTACTAGAAGTTGTTGGTGGCAAAGGCTGTGTTGAGGTGAATGGCAGTGTTTACCAAAAAGATTCCATTGTCAACGTGAGAGGAGGTGATGAGGTCATTTTCAGTCCTTCAGGCAAACAGCAGTCCTATGTATCCTGCAATTAATATTTCAAGCACATTGCTATCCAAAATAGTTTTGGAAATGAATGTCATCTTTGCATATACTGAAATCTTATCGAAAATTTGACAATCTTGTGTTTTCTTGTCCTGGTTACTTTATATTGTTTGAATTTATCTCAGGTGACATTAATTTTGATGAATTCCTTAACTGCAAATAGATTTTCCAGCAGCTCAGTGATGATCATTTTGCTTCTCCTGGTATGCCTTCTCCTGTGAGCATCTTAGAGGCACAGGGTGCTCCTTTGAAGACAATGCATGTGGAGACGAGATCAGGAGATCCGTCAGCTGTTGCAGGAGCTTCAATATTAGCATCTTTGTCTAATTTTCGGAAAGAACCCCTTCTTCCACCACCGGCTAAAGCTAGTGAAGATGTCCAGAATATTGATGTTGCTTCTAAATCTTCTGCTTGTGATGGGTCTGATGAACAAATGCCAGATGTTGATATGAAGGATACTACAAGCAGTAATGATGCAACAGGTGCTTCCATGAGGGGAAAGACTGCTGCTCCTCCCTCGGATGCTGCTGCTGAAAACCAAAATCTAGATAGCAATGGATTGGATCCATGCTTGGATGCTGATCTTGGGAAGGTCTCTGCTACTGATGGAGTGAGACCATTATTGCGGATGCTTGCTGGATCCTCTCATGACTTTGATATAGGTGGCATTTCCAGAATCCTTGATGACCCAAAAAGGGAACTGAAAGAACTCTTAACTGAAAGGCCAGCAGCTTTGATTTCTACTAAACGACAAGCATTCAAAGAGAGTTTGAAAGGAGGAGTTCTGTGTCCTGAAAATATTGAAGTTTCATTTGAAAAATTCCCATATTATTTAAGGTTTCTATTCTGTTGCTTTTGCTTGCATTCTCTTGCTTCCTTTTCCCCTTATATTTATAGTTTTATTTTTTAGCTTCTGCTGTCTGCTGCTTCATGATTTTTACTTGTGGTCAAAGTGGAAATTACTTTTGCATTATCATGAATATTTTGTCTAGATTTTTCTTGATTGAAGCCAAAATTTTATTTGACATAATATTGTGCAGTGATACAACAAAGAATGTATTGATAGCATCCACCTTTGTTCATTTGAAGTGTAATAAATTTGCAAAGTATGCCTCAGATCTCCCTATCATGTGTCCGCGGATACTGTTATCTGGACCTGCTGGTAGGTCCAATATGTCTTATGTTTTCCAGTTGTGTTTTCCGTTCTATTTTCGGCTTTGTTTTCTCTTCATTAAGCTAATGCCATTTATAACTATATTTCAGGTTCAGATATATATCAGGAGACATTAGCTAAGGCGCTTGCCAAGCATTTTGGTGCAAAACTGCTTCTTGTTGATTCTCTCTTCTTGCCTGGTGTAAGATTTTCTATCTACACTTTATATTGATATGAATTCATGGATAGTGTTTACTGTTCATATTATCTTTGTGAACTATGGTGAGATTGGGAAAAAAATACTGGAAAGAAAAGAGATCATAATCTTGTGGTAGACATAAATTTGGACAATGACCTCATGCTATGGGGAATGGTAGAGTGTAAACACTGCTCCAGGTGGACAATGGACTGGAACTGTGAATCTCTGTTATTTCATTTGAATGTAACATGTTTAAAAATGCTTCTGTAGAAGCATTGTAAAAGTGGATTTTGTAAAGGCACTTGATTGGTGTGTGAGCCAGAGTTGAGTCCGGATAGGTTCGGTTCTTCTAGCTAATAGTAGACTCATGGCTTGGGAAGCTTTTTTTCCTTTAAGCTTGGCTCGATTTGTGAAAATAAATTGGCAATCTCGTTTTTTATGAATTCGCTGAACTCGGCAAAGCTTGTATGGCCTGTAAAGGTTCATTATAAAAAATAATATCATAAAAACTTGTGTAGGTATGATTGGGCTCATCAAACTTATGAGCTTTCTGTAATTAACCTGAACTCATTTATATAATCTGTCCTGAATTGAGTTCATTATAAAAAATAATATCATAAAAACTTGTGTAGGTATGATTGGGCTCATCAAACTTATGAGCTTTCTGTAATAAACCTGAACTCATTTATATAATCTGTCCTGAATTGAGTTCTCTGCGAGGAAGCCCGAGCTGTTTACAAGCAGGCTCAGGTCATTTGCGCCCGTGGAACCTGGGTTTCTTGGACACATATATTTATGCATCTGTTTTAGCCTGTTTCAATGAAGGAACACAAGGTTGCAAGATATTGTCTCTTGTATTTTGGTTTTGGATTGTGGTATTTGTGCTAATGTTTTTTGCATTGTGCCTATGTTTCAATCTTATCTTCTTTCTGTTTCTTCTACCTTAGGGCTCTACTCCTAAAGAAGCAGATCCTGCAAAAGAGAGTTCCAGACCTGAAAGGGCTTCTGCACTTGCTAAAAGGGCTTCGCAAGCTGCTATATTGCATCATAAGAAACCAACATCAAGCGTGGAGGCTGATATAATGGGTGGGTCAACAATAAGCTCTCAGGCTCTACCGAAGCCTGAGGCCTCCACTGCGTCATCTAAAAACCACAATTTCAAAAAGGGTAGGTTGCATACTTTAGCTTTAGGTACATGGACTAAATAATGTGCATTCTTCATGGCTTGCAGCCTGTTGTTTCAACACCAGCTATAACTGGTGGATGACTGTTTGAAGTTTTTCTTTCAGGTGACAGAGTGAAATATGTGGGTAATGCACCTTCAGGGACTTCTCACTTGCAACCTACTTTAAGGTAATGCCATTTCATGTAGTGTGAAGTCTGATGTTTTTTAGTCAGCTGGAGAATCTGTCTACAATTCCATAGTGTTCATGGATCTTAGTTGTTGCTTGAATGTATGACATGATTGTTCAACCCCATGCTTGGTCTAATCTCTCTGCAACAAAGAGAGTTATGATAGTATCTCTGTGCTTCATATCCTAGTTCTATACTTTCTTTATTATGTATGGGTTTGCAAATGTGTACTGCATTATATGACTGGCCTGTTATTCTTTCGTGTTTTTTTGAGCCAGTCTTCTGCATTTGTTAACAAGCTATATACAATTTCAAGTGGTATTTTTAAAATAATATATATATATATTATTATTATTTTTACTGAAAGCTGTATGCATTTGGCTTGTTGATCCTAATTGTTTTTCTTATGTTTGGCCAGGGGACCCACAGCTGGCTTCCGAGGCAGAGTAGCACTAACTTTTGAAGATAATGACTGCTCCAAAATTGGTGTCAGATTTGATAAGGCTATTCCAGAAGGCAATAATTTAGGTGGTTATTGTGAAGATGATCGTGGTTTCTTCTGCAGTGGTAATCCTTATTCTCCTTTATCAGTATATGTTTTAAGCTTGATTACCACTGACTGTCCTTTTGGTGTCTTCTTGTCTACAGCTAATACACTTCGCTTAGATAGTTCTATTGGTGATGATGTTGACAAACTTGCTGTTAATGAACTCTTTGAGGTGCTTATTTGCTCTGTTCTAGTTTGTGTTGCTGCTATGTGGTTGTTCAGTGCTGAGATTTCTCCCCTTTCATTTCCTTCTTTGTTTGTAGGTTGCATTGAATGAAAGCAAAAGTGGTCCCTTGATTTTGTTTGTTAAAGACATAGAGAAGTCGGTGGTTGGGAATGGTGATGTATATGGGGCATTCAAGAGTAAGCTTGAAAATTTGCCCAGCAACATTGTTGTTATTGGCTCCCACGCGCAGCTGGACAATCGTAAGGAGAAGGTGATAAGCTCTCTATTATTGTTGCATTATGTAATTGTGCTGTGGATTGAAATTCAATTGTTTGCCTGAGTACTTTTGGCTTATAATTTGAAATCACATGTTTTTGTTTCCCTCTCTCACACCTCTTTTTTCCTTTTCCCTATCATTTTTTTCCAGTCGCATCCTGGTGGCCTTTTGTTCACGAAGTTTGGGAGCAATCAAACAGCCCTTCTTGATTTTGCATTTCCAGTAAGTTGAGCTCATGAACTTTGATCACCTTTATTATGCAACCGTAGAAGGGACTTCTATAAGTTAATTTGGTTATATATATATATATATATATATATATATATATATATATATATATATATATATATATATATATATATATATATATATATATATGGTACTTTCAGTGTACAGAACCTGCTATATGGCAGTACAGAACCTGAGGCATACAAAAATAGCCTTGTAAATGTCTGCAGCACTGTTTCTGCATATGAAACAGACTATACAGACACACCATATATGGTCACATGATCAGAAATAGTTTCATATTAAAAAAATTTTAAAAAATAGAACTGGAAATAGCGGAATTTGGGAAGTGTTCTGTGCTGTACTCGATCTTCTGCTAGCATTTACAATGAGGCATGAATGATCAATATTAAGTTATCTTTGAAATTTTTGTACTATGGCTTTTAGTCCAAATATATAGTGTGATTTTGTTCTGGTGGACAGATGCACATCTCTTGTCAAAATGAAACGCTGACATGTCTAAATTCTTAAATAGTTTACAGGTGTTAATATGTGTTTGTCTTTGATGTTTCTAATATACCTACTTACCAATATAAATGTCAGTTTATTATGAAATAAAAAGTATGTAATTCGTATTTTATTAAATTTGTTTCCATGTTTTGGTCATTTATGGTATTGTCAGACCATATAAACTGTATAAATATGCCCATATCAATTACAGGATCACCATTGTACCACATGCTTTGTCGGTAATTTGCATCCTTGCTGTAATGCATATTAACTGCTTTTTTTTTGTTGATATTACGATGTCTGCTTGTGTAAATTTGCTTATAATTTGTATTTGTATGATGTTTTTCTTGCCTATTCTGTTATATGGAATAACTCTCTTTCTTTGCCTAAATTATGTGCTGTATAGAGTAACACATACATATAATTATGTTTTCCTTTTGCACACATTTTTCACTTTAGTCTGTTAAATTCTAAAGCAAACTGTAGCTTATGACCTTGGTTTTGTCTTCCTCTGATCTGGTTGGCAGTGCTTCAGTAATCTAACTTTACCTTTGGGTTTTCATCAATTTGTCCCATCTTGGTTGAGTTTATCCACAGTTAATAATGCCATATCATGCAATTTTTGTGCATTGACTGTACTATATGCTGATTTCAGCTCTTAAACAGTGTAACATTTCTGTTTCCTCTTACCAGGATAACTTTGGTAGATTGCATGATAGGAGCAAGGAAGCACCAAAAGCATTTAAGCAAGTCTCTCGACTGTTCCCTAACAAAGTGACAATACAATTGCCTCAGGTACTGAGGGCCCTCTGGCTTCATAATTAAGT
The DNA here is from genome assembly GCA_031304145.1 of Cardiospermum halicacabum. Classification (NCBI taxonomy): domain Eukaryota; kingdom Viridiplantae; phylum Streptophyta; class Magnoliopsida; order Sapindales; family Sapindaceae; genus Cardiospermum; species Cardiospermum halicacabum. The sequence goes on along the minus strand of CM062399.1, from coordinate 10,134,338 downwards.
CTATTTTTTAAAGTGACTCATCTAAATGTTTTTGAGAATTTTTGCAGGATGAAACCTTACTTATGGATTGGAAACAGCAACTGGAGCGTGATATTGAAACTTTAAAAGCGCAGACAAATGTTGTTAGCATACGATCAGTGAGTATTTCTGATTCTATTTTATTTGCCTTCTCGGTCCCTCTATAAGTCATTTACCTCATCTTTGCTGGTCTTCAGTGTCCTTTGTCTCTGTCTTCCTCATAGTATTACATTATATTTTGTTGGCTTGGTAAGTTAAGGTTGACACCCTCTAGGTTTCACTTCATTTCTTTTTGGAGAATCTTTTCTTTTACATTTTCGATTTCCAGTAACGGTAGATAACTTATTTGTGCACTACAAACCTGAATATTTGTGCACTACAAACCTGAATACTTTTATAATCCCTTTCATTATCATTTGTTAGATCCTAGGAAAGATGCATTTGCTCCAAAGGGTAAAATTGTCCTTAGTAAGGTTGTTAGTATCTTTACTATATTAGTATTTTACATAGGGAGAGACAAGAGGAAAGGAGGCATGAATGAAGTAATAGAGTGAGTAATTGTGTGAGCCGTAGGCTGGAAGATAACTGAGATCGATACTTCCTTGCTTGGGAGATCGATAAGGGTGTATAATTCCTTATCACCTTCCTTGTAATCAGCTCTATCAACCTTTAATAACATTAATAGTTCTATATTGCCTTGGATCAAGCACCAATCCTATCACAGTACTGTTATTTTCTAAAAAGCCCTAGTCTGAATACCGTACATCATATACTGGGCTGTAGATGGCTGTTTACCTTTATCAAAATGGTTCTTTGAATGACCACCTATATGCAGGCGTTTAAAGAATGTTCGGTTCAGATTCTGTTACTGCCGTTTTCTTGTATATACAGCTGTAACAGACCGTGTTCCGTGACAATTTCTTTATCTAGGATTAGCTAAATAATTCTTTTATTCGTTTTGAGTGTAGAATGTGAATAAATTGATGAATGGTAATAGGCAAAGTTAAAAAATAGGGAACAACTAAAAAAATAATGTGGAATGAAAGAAAGGGAAGTAGTTTAAAAATGAGTATGTGATGCTCTTATGATGGTGTACATTATAGCTATTCAACATTATCACCACATACCCAATAACATCATGTACACTAAGCTGGAGGTGGTTATCTAATATAAGTAGAAGCAGAACCATACCTATAATCAGCAATGTTTATATTTAAATGTGAATCCCACAGGATTTGACTTATCTTTCTGTTATTTTTTAAAGAGCGGTGTGTATGGTTATGCAAAACAAACTTCTTTCTAAAATTATGTGTTATGTTGTCTGCAGGTCCTTAACAGAAATGGTTTGGATTGCCCTGAACTTGAAAGTCTTTGCATCAAGGATCAGAACCTTACAACTGAAAGTTTGTAGTCCTCTCTCATTTTAAGTCATCTTAAGGCTTTGAATGATTTGCTATTAATGTTATATTTTATCTATTATTGAAGATGTGGAGAAAATAGTGGGCTGGGCTTTGAGTCACCACTTGATGCATTCTTCAGAAGTTCCAGAAAAAGATGGCAAACTTAAGTTGTCCAGTGACAGGTTGTTATTATTATTATTATTATTATATTATTATTATTATTATTATTATTATTATTATTATTATCTGGATCAAGTTCAATTAATTCAGTTTACTTATTTCATCTGTTAATGCATCTGCGTCCTGATGCATGCTGCAGTATTCTGTATGGCTTGAACATTCTTCAGGGTATTCAAAATGAAAGCAAGAGCTTGAAGAAATCACTAAAGGTGGAGTTATTTAGCTGCCTTAACTTTTTTGTGCTCATGCTGTTTTTACTAGTCTCATGCTTACCATGAAAAATGTCACAATCTCTACAGCTTCTTGGATGTAATTAATTTTTTTTGCCTTCTTTCCAGGACGTTCCTACTGAGAATGAATTTGAGAAGAAACTTCTTGCAGATGTTATTCCCCCAAGTGATATTGGAGTTACATTTGATGACATTGGAGCTTTAGAAAATGTAAAGGATACCTTGAAGGAATTGGTGATGCTTCCTCTTCAAAGACCTGAACTGTTTTGCAAAGGACAACTGACAAAGGTAAATTGCTTTATTTGTTATACATGTTTTGGCTGTAGATAAACAGGTCTTCTGTAATCACTGGTTGATAAAAATGCACTCTAAACTCTGGGCAGTTTGCTGACATCTCTTATTTTTTCTCAGCCATGCAAGGGAATATTGCTTTTTGGGCCTCCTGGCACTGGGAAAACAATGCTTGCAAAGGCTGTTGCAACTGAAGCTGGTGCTAACTTTATCAACATATCCATGTCTAGCATTACATCAAAGGTGCGTATAGGTGCATGTAATATTCCTGGTTTTTAGTTGAGACTCTGCTGACATCTCTGTCTCTTGCAGTGGTTTGGTGAAGGAGAAAAGTATGTTAAAGCTGTCTTCTCTCTGGCCAGTAAGATTGCTCCAAGTGTTGTTTTTGTTGATGAGGTCAGTTTTATGCGGTATTTCTAATAGGCTCAGTTTGGATTTTGTTCACCTACTTTCCTATGCCAAATTTCCGAAATTGCCAAGCCCTGGCATTGCACATGCTTCTTGCTTAGCTTGGTTGTGTTTTAGGTTGATAGCATGCTAGGAAGACGGGAGAGTCCAGGAGAGCATGAGGCAATGCGCAAAATGAAGAATGAATTCATGGTTAATTGGGATGGTCTACGCACGAAGGACAGAGAGCGAGTTTTGGTGCTTGCTGCTACCAATAGGCCTTTTGACCTTGACGAGGCTGTTGTTAGGAGGCTCCCAAGAAGGTCTGTCTTATGCCTGTTTTTTTTTTTTTTTTTTTTTTTTTTTTTTTTTTTTTGTGTAGTTTATTTGTTTCTGTTTCTCTCCTTTTAAATTATTTTTAAGAAATGACGATTGCTGACATGCCTAACTGTTTTTCCTATTTAGATTGATGGTTAACTTGCCTGATGCACCAAATCGAGAAAAGATTCTTAGAGTTATATTAGCAAAAGAAGAATTGGCCCCTGATGTTGATTTGGAATCAGTTGCAAATATGACTGATGGGTACTCTGGGAGTGATCTAAAGGTTGATGTTTATCCATTTTCTATGTTATCCATATCTTGTCATTTTTCTTGTATTTATTGTCCTAATTTTTTCCTGTTCTCTAGAACCTTTGTGTGACCGCCGCTCATTGTCCTATACGCGAAATTTTGGAGAAGGAAAAGAAGGTTCGTTCAACATTATTTTTAATTCTAAATTAATTACAAGTTTTATAGTTTTTGGTCCTTTACCTTGAAGGGTCATGCTGTATCGTCTAGTTTCAAAGTCATGCATAATGCTTGTAATTTTTTGTGCATGATTTAAGTAGCTAATCTTATGATTCAGAGAGTCTAATAAACTTACATTGGCCTGGCTTAAATAAATTGGGTTAATGATCCAGAGAGGTCTCAAATTCTGGTTTAGGTTAAGTGTTTCTGTAGATGCCTTTCTCTAAATAGTTTTTAATTAGTTTGTCTACCACGATGTTAGGTAGTGAGCTACAAGTTGCTTCCGATGCACCCTCCACATTAGTTAATTAATTGGTTCATGCTCTACCGTTGGCAAGATAGTGAGATACAATATTTGTTTTAAATGATATGTGCTTTATGTTTTGCTTGTATTACAGTTCTATTGCAATTAAGATTTTTGGGACACTTCATCTGGAAGACATTGGATTTCTTTACTGGTTGACAGGGTGTCATGTCAGGTGCATATATGCATCCAAGTCAATTCTATAAATGTCGGTGAAATAGGAATAGGATTGAATATGCATAGCATAATTGCACGTCTCTTTGTGAAGCCAAGGGTTAAGATTCTTTGGCGTCTGCTTGGATGCATATCAAATTAGTAGTCTTACTGTCTGTCTGTAGTCTGGGAATGCGTGTTCATAGTCATTTTTGCTGTGTGTTCAATAATTGTGTATATTTGTGTCAGAGATAAATTTTAGGATGAATTAAGGTAGATGCTAATGTTATATTGCTTGAATTTCAGGAGAGAGCTTTAGCAGTAGCTGAGAGTAAACCTGCACCATCACTGTACAGCAGTGCTGATGTGCGCCCTCTTAAGATGGATGACTTTAAGTATGCTCATGATCAGGTATACATGCTACTACATATTATGTATCGAAGGTTCTACTTGAGTTTGGGATTGCATGGAAATTGTAATAATGGGATCCTGTAATTGTTACTATGCAGGTATGCGCAAGCGTGTCATCAGAGTCGTCAAACATGAACGAGCTGCTTCAGTGGAATGAGCTATATGGGGAAGGTGGATCCAGAAAGAAGAAGTCTCTAAGCTATTTCATGTAGAGGAGGGGTGAGGAGAGGAAACATAACCATCTGTGTATAGCATTCTTATCTTGTGTAGTTTTTCGACCTGGTTGTCACTGTAAAGAAAGTGGCCGAGGAATATTGGGACCTGTATTTTTATGGAAAATTCCCCATCAGCTGGTCCCCGCCTCCATTGTATTATATATAGGTTTTTCGAAATAATATTTATTATTACCCCATTTTGTTAGGAAATTTTAAAAATATTTTTATCAAGAAAGTTAACTTGATCAAAATCCAGGCTTTTCTCTTGTCGTGACAATTGTCTTCTTTTAGCTTCTTTATTATATTTATTCTTGGTTTTTACCTTTCATTATGTAAAATTTAAACAATAACCATGGACTCTTTCTACTCCAAAATGTATCATTTGAAAATTTCGAGATTGTGTTCGTATGGGGGTGACAGACATCTAACCACGTGATAGAACTTAAAATCCACGGCACCGAGCATTCTGGAAGACCGGTGATATGGGGATATTGTAGACCGTCTGATCAATGAGACCTGGGTTGTTTGTCATTGATAAACGTGTTACACGTGGCCAGTGATCAAAAATTGAAACGAAAGTCGGGTTTAAGTTTGTCAATGATGTTGACCGAATCCAAACTACGGATTTTCTCGTTTCCTCAATGACCACACAGCTTATTGCAGCAGCATCGACGAAAGAACGTGCAATATATTCTGTACTTTCATAAAAATAAAATAAAATATTACGCTCTCTCTCTTCTATTTATGCGACGACATTTGTGCATCCAATCGAATTTGTAAGAAGAGAGAAAGCGAGTTAGGATGGAGGTGATGACTCATTGTTCTAACTTCCTTCTTCCTCCATCTCCATCTCTGGTCGAGTCTGATAATTCCTCCTCTTCTCGGACGTACGCACTTGTTGTCCTCAATCAACGTCTACCGAGATATACTCCTCTGCTCTGGACTCACGGTACTAATCTTCTTCTCTGGCTCTATTTCATCTGGTTTTTATGTTTTAATTCGGTGAATTTCTTTGTAGAGCAGCACGTTTACGTTTATGTGCTGATGGAGGCGCGAATCGCGTGTTCGATGAATTGCCTCTTCTTTTTCCGCAGGAAGATGCTCTTGAAATTCGGAAAAGGTTCACTAATTTATGTCTTTTTCTTTTTCGTTTTTGCTTTCTAGTTTCAAAAGTTACATAACTTTTACACCATGTCCATACCATCTGTCTTTTCTTTTTGTTTTGTTCGGTTTACGCTGTTTTTTGCTCCACTTGTCTAGTGGTTATGTGGAAAATTGGCCCGAGATCTTCTTAACTGAGATATGGACAATCAATCTCCACTGACGACAATACGTTACAATCATTCTATGAGGTTGTCCAGAGCTTTAGTTTGCTCCTGAAGCTTGTTTGAGAGTCTGGATAATCATTAGATTTAGGATTGTTACTTTATGCAATAAAGTTGTTAAAAAAATAAAATAAAATCAGGGTGTGAATTTGTGTATAATTTTAGTTGTTGCAACTTGCAATCAAAACTATTGCTGCAGTAAGCAATAATTCAACATGGGAAAGATATACCTTCCGGTGTTATTTTTATGCGCTTTGGAAACATCATTTATTTTCTCTACTCTCTCACTCTTTGTATATAGAAATTTTTGGTCCTACCTACACTGCACAGGAGGGATGAATTCTCATAACCAGAAAATCTTATGAACTTTAACCTGAAATTTAGTGGCTAACAGTCCGGGAGTAGAATAAATTATGCATATGGGTGCACTGTATTAATTAATTACTGTGTCAAACTCTCATGAGATTACCTGAAGGATTATCTTTTTCTTTTCTTTCTTTTACTGTTACTACAGCCGTGTACAATATTACATCAAAATCATAGACCTGTTGATCTGGACAAACTTTAAGTTCAGCAATGTTTTCTGTAATAAACTGTTGGCATGATGGCTACTGGTTAGCATATAATAGTACTGAAGCTTGGGGTTCACTTGGTTTTTGTGCTTTTGGTTGAATAAGAATCAATGCTTCCTGACTTAAGTAGATCAGCTTGTTATACTGAGTAATAAACTTCTGATAGGTACAAGCCAGATTTAATTAAAGGAGACATGGATTCAATTCGAACAGAAGTGCTGGAGTTCTATACAAGCCTGGTAACTAGTTTTATACTTTGCTGCTGTGTGGATAGATAATGAGTTCCTTGTATAATTTAAGTACCCATTTATCATTTACCAGTTTGTTTAAAAGGTATGCAAATGTTCGCATAATAATTAGTGGAAATTATTTTGTAATTATTCTTATGTCCCATTGACAATTGACTTGCTTTCTTCTTTGTAATTATTTTGTCTGTTATTACGATTTAAAAGTATGTATATGGTAATGATGCTTTGGAACCCTGCTTGCTTGCATTATTCAGGGAACCAAGGTAGTGGATGAATCTCACGATCAGGACACCACTGATCTACATAAATGTGTAGCATACATCCTCGACTTTTTATCTCATCAGGAAAAAGCTAATGTAAGTTACCTATGAATTTGATCTACAGTTATATTTAGGTGATAAATTGTGTTGTGCTTCTTCAGTACCCCATGTAGGACTAATATGCTACTTACCAAAGTTGTAATATCATTTTTCTTTGGAAAGATTCCAAAATATATGCGCATTAAATTTCCAATTAAGTTTTTATATTGAATTGTGAAATATAGTGAAATAAAATTTAACAGTGTAAAGTAGTAAAAAGTAAAAAGGGCACGGTGATCATTATGGTTCAATTTTTGAAAACTAATTAAGTGACAATCAAGTTTTTGTCTATAAATAGTTATGCGATTTGTGTTTCATTATCTCGATGTATCAGACTGCTATTTTGTGTGCTTAGATTAATATGGGATTGTGATTGTTTTATGTTTCTGATTTATGTTAGCTTCGCATTCTTGTTGCGGGAGCACTTGGTGGAAGGTTTGATCATGAAGCAGGAAACATTAATGTGTTGTATAGATTTTCTACCATTCAAATCATTCTTTTATCCGATGATTGCCTCATCCATCTTCTTCCAAAAACTCACCACCATTTGATATATATCCAATCTTCTGTTGTGGGCCCACATTGTGGACTCATCCCAATTGGCGCACCATCAGGCAATACTTCAACAACTGGTCTACAATGGGACCTCAGTAAGTATATTGGGTCTTTTACTCTTACTCCTTATTGCTGTTCATTCTGTGTAACAATTGCTTGTGTGGTCTCTTGTTTAGTTCATCTTGGTTTACTTATGGTGTATGTGATATTTGGGTTTGGTGGCCACCTGATTTAAGAGAGTGGTGAGAGTTTTTATGGGTACCAAAAAGTCTAGCCACAAGAAATTGTGGCCACTTACAATTTAATAAGCTTCAACATCATAGCACATGGGCCTTTCAGCTTATGGTAGTTAAACTCTTGAAATCCTCACAGGTCCTTAGTGATTACCAAAAGTTCCCATGGAATATGCATGGTTGCAAAAAACTAGGCGAATAGGTGTGGTACGGCTGTTTTAACGGCTTAAAACGGTGGCGTATTGATTCCCCACCGTACTGAAATATCCGTCCTATACCAGATACGGTATTGTATTTTCAAGTTAAAGAAGTTGAAATATAACATAAAAGCAAACAGAATCAGTTCCTACCCAAAACCTCACAATTCTTAGCTTCCATGACCGCCCATCCTGACTATTTCCATTTGTTTGTGTCTCTGATTTAAACCAAAGTCACTATCTTTTTCATTGAATCTGAAGTCAAAGCTTCTTTCTTGATGGCTACCATATCAGATTAGAAGCTAAAGTCTTACTGCTTACAGTATGTTTTATTATTTCATTTTTGTACATATCAGTGGCATCAAAATGGGCCAGACAGTGGATGAATACAAAGCATTTTAGGCATTTGCATATTAAGTTTATAGATGACAGTTTGCAATTAGCATGAAGTATCGATACACTGTATTATATATATATTGGTTAGAGACTCTACCTATTATGTACCCTTGCTGTTAAGATTAAATGACTCTCTCTCCGGTTGGCACATTAATACTAATGGTATAATACTATTGGTTTCTGCATTTATTTTTCCATTTTATGTTATTTTTCTTCAACAGAGTCTGACGATCTATTACTACTATTTGATTTGAAACCTTCAGATGACACAGAGATGAGGTTCGGCGGTTTGGTGAGTACATCAAATATTGTTAAGGCCGATAAAGTAACAGTGCATTCTGACTCTGATCTACTTTGGACGATATCCATAAAAAAAATATGATAGTTCTGCATTCAGCCGAGGTAATCCGTGATCTACATTTCAGCTGATATTCCTTTACAAAATTTAACAGGCGATTCTTGTAGATATGTTTCCATATCTATATCGAATTTGGACTTTTTTCTCTCCTGATTGGAGTTATTTGGCAGATGAATCTCATTTTATCATTATATGTCAAAGTTGGGTTAGTTGATAGATTCAGATTTGGTTATATTTGTAAGACACACGCCAATTTAGGTAGTGTACATGTTCTTAAAATCTCTATTTGTTGGAAACACTGGTGAGGAGGTTTAATGTATGATGTATGTACTCATTCTATTACTATAATAGAAAAAAATTAATTATTTGTGAAATTTAATGGATTTCCAATTTACTTTTGCTAACTACATAGGTCTCCAGATTTCAATAAAAATGTGTTACTTAAATTTTCTTCCGTGTACAAGTGAAAGATTTCTTCTTCATTAGATTATTTTACACATAAGTATCTATTGTTGTGTATACTTAATTCATTTAATTATTGGTGGTGCTCATCAAATCTTGTCTGATAAATTATAAAATCTGACCATTTTAGTTTATGTAGATGGTAAGCAGGAGTTATTTTACTAAAAGTTAAAAATGATAGGTACGAGGCTATAATTAATGAATAGAGTTTCATCATGCTTCGTTGAAAATGTATGGAACTAAAATTGAAAAAGAAATATTAGAAAAATATGTACATTTTTCATCCTTGTCAACTAATTTTACAATAACAAAATTACCGATAAAAATTTAAAAAATATGGAAATATTTGGATATTAATGAAAAAAAAATATCAATTGTTGTTGAAAAACAAAAAGAAACAGTCATGTAAGCGATCCATCCAGTATTTCCTAAAGTAAAATGTAAGCGTTCCAGCATTTACTGTTTCCTAAAGTAAAATGTAAGCGTTCCAGCATTTACTGTTTCCTAAAGTAAATGCACGTTATAATGTAATTCAAGGTTTTGAACATGATCGTGGTTTGGACACACAAAAAGTCATAAGAATAGTCGTGGAAATAAATGAAATTATGGCCGTGAGAGGGATAATGTCATCCTTTCAATAGAAATTATGAACACCCTTAGTAATATTTTTCAAACATAGAATTTTACATAAATTAAAATAAGGAGAAGGAATTTAAGAATAGCCAACGTGGTTCCTTGTTCTCCTGTATGTTATTCGAGGATTTGGTGCTCCCAAACACGTGGTTGAAGTTTATTAGAAGTTAAAGCGTAAAATAAGAAAATGAAAAGAAAAATAAAGAAACATATGTAATTAATGTTTTAAATTGTGAAACCACCTTAATACACGTCAACTCGATATTTCAAATTAATTAAAAATTTAAAATTAAAAATGATAAATAACTGTTATATTATTATTTTTAATTAATTTTAAATGGTAAAAAAGTTACCATCCCATAATAATAATTATAATTTGGAAAAAATTGTGTCTAATATTAATATTATTTGACAGTTAGAATTCAAATGCAATTTATTTTATTATTTTCTATTTATATCATTCTACATGCAACTAACTATTAACCAGATTAATGATTAATGATTGCTTTTTAATGTTAAATATTTTTAAATATTTTATTTTTCTATATTGTGACTACTAATATGGGACGGATGTAACTATTATCAATAACCGTTACTCACTAGTCGAATATTATTAAATTTATTGTTTTAATAAATATTTTAATTTATATAAATAAATAATTTTTAAAAATAGATAAATATATTAATATTTAATGATAAATATAAATTCAAATTTAATTTAGAAACATTATTAACTAAAGTTTAATTACACATATTATTAAATATTTATTAAATATTTAAAATAGTATAATGTTATATTAAAATAAATTATAATTTTTTAAAACAATTAAAATTAATATAATAATAAATGGAAACTGCACCGGAAACTCAAAACTAGTGAAATCCAAGTGGAACTATACATTTGTTATGCTCTTACACCTTGTTTTGAATCCATGACACTTGGACTTGTTTTGAATATAGTAAATCTTACACCTTTTGGAAGTGAACAAGTTGAGTGTTTGATGATTTTTAATTAAAAAAAGTATTGTCAAAAACCACATTAGTGTTAAGTTTTATAATTTTTTAAAAGGGTGTAAGTTTTAGTAATTAAAAAAAATAAAATTATTTAATTATAATTAAATATTATTTCAACTAATTTACAAGTGAAAACATATCCGAATAGGCGTGAGCCTATTTATCATTTTTGTTAAAAATTGAAAAAAAAAGATTTTAAATACCCGATTTTGAAAACTTTTGAAAAACAACCCCAAATTTGAAAGCAGCTAATGGTTTTGGTTTTTGGAGTGGTTTTGAATTTTTGAGAGTGATTTTGAAAAATTCTTTTGGTTTAATATTTTTTAATTTATATTTTTAATATTATTCAAATACAGTCAAATATTATATAATTTAAATAATTTTTAATAATTATGTATTTTGAGAAATATTTTATAAATTTTTTATTTAATGATTTTTAATAATATTGAGTTGTATTTATAGTTTTTGAAAAAAAAGTTTTAATAGTTTTAATAATTTTAAAATTTTTTGTTTTGTAATTTTTATAGTTTTATAATTTTCTCATTTTAATTTTTATATAATAAATTGAAAATAAAATTAGATTTAATAATTAAAAAAATTGTTTGATGATTTTAAAAAAAATATATTAAACTTTTAATTTAATAAATTATAATAGAAAAAGTAGATTTAATAATTTTTGAACTATAGTTTGTTATCTTCTAGAAATTAAGTAATTATATAAAATCATTTTGTACTACTGAACCAAAATTATGAATAAACTTAATAAAAAAAATTGTTTTTCTTCAATCTATTATGTATAAAAATTTCAAAATGGAGAATCATATTGAATTAAACACATCTATTTAAAATAGAATTTCATAAGTGAATTTCAAGTCCATCTACATTATTTTTTATTTTAAAAATACCTATAATATTATTAGTACTCATTTATAGTATTAAAAAATACAAATTATAATAATACATTAATACTTATAAAAAAATTATTTCATTAAATATTAACGTATAATAATTAAAATGCATAATTTCAATTCTTTATATAGTAAAATTAAATATAAAAAATAAAAAATTGCTACAATTATAAAATATTTTTTTAAAAAAATAAAATGTAAATAATAAAATTTGAAACTATTAAATAAATTTGTAAAAATAATTTAAAATAATTAAAAGATCATAATTTCTCAAAACCACTCCACCACAACAAAACCACTCCAAAAACCAAAACTATTAATTATTTTTAAATTTTTGGATGGTTTTTCAAAAGTTTCAAAATGGGGTTCAAACGTCTGAAAAAATGGAGGGGTTTTTGGAAATAACACTTTTAATTAATGGGTCAGGGGGAGCTCTTTCTTGCGTTGTGTGGGTTGATACAATGAAGGCAATGGTGAAACGTTAGTCATATAATTTTCATCTAATTCTGGGGAGAGAGAAATTTTATGAAAACAGAAGAATGATAATATTTGCTAATAAAAACATCATATTTTAGTCGGTGATTCAATCTTAGGGTTTTCGAATTCAATTCTTAATTAGGAATATTCAGTTCCAATAGAATAAAAACATCATATTTATGAGTAACAAATTCTAATAGAAGCGAAAGCTGTTATAACTATCCCTCCAATCCAAGTAAAATTTCAATTAAGCTCACCTTTAGATTATATAAACGTAATTACAGCAAAATAGTTGCTCCCCGCCAAAAGCAGTGTACGTGGATTCCGCAAGCAGAGGACATGTCGAAGGAAGCTCTGTTGTCTTGGTCGGATTTTAGTCGGTGATTCAATCTTAGGGTTTTCGAATTCAGAAGAGAAATGATAGAGCGATGTTTAGGCGTCCAGAGATCGAGAAAGCTTCGCAGAGCTGTACGCCAGGGCAGGCTCACAATCCTCTGCTTACTCCTTACTGTCCTCGTCCTACGTGGCATCATCGGAGCCGGTAAATTCGGTACGCCCGAGCAGGACTTCATCGAATTTCGTGACCACTTCTTTATTCACTCGAGAAACCGCAAAGACTCCAATCAACTGGACAAGCATTATTCTCTGGGTCCCAAAATCGGGGACTGGAACTTGCAAAGATCAAAATGGCTGCAGCATCACCCCTATTTCCCTAACTATATCGGCAAAGGGAAGCCACGTGTTCTACTCGTCACCGGATCGTCCCCTGAAGCTTGTGAGAATCCGGTAGGTGACCATTTTTTATTGAAGTCCTTCAAGAACAAGATAGATTATTGTAGACTACATGGTATAGACATTTTTTACGGTATGGAAATTCTAGATGATGAAATGACTGGTGTTTGGGCCAAGCTTCCGTTGATAAGGAAGCTGTTGTTGTCTCATCCTGAGGTGGAACTCTTGTGGTGGATGGATAGTGATGCTTTTTTCACTGATATGTTATTTGAGGTGCCATGGGAAAGGTATAAGGATTATAATTTGGTGGTGCATGGGTGGGATAATATGGTTTATGAGGGAAAAAGTTGGATTGGATTAAGTACTGGGAGTTTCTTCTTGAGGAATTCTCAATGGTCGTTGGATTTACTTGATGCCTGGGCAAGTCTGGGCCCAGAGGGTAGAATTCGGGATGATAGACCAACTTTTGGAGCTGATGATCAGTCAGCTATGGTTTATATGTTAGCTATGCAGAGAGACAAGTGGGGCGACAAGGTGTATATGGAGAGTGAATATTATTTGCATGGTGATTGGGGGATATTGGTTGACAAGTTTGAAGAGATGAATAGGAACTACCATCTTGGTTTAGGGGATCGTAGATGGCCTCTGGTGACGCATTTTGTGGGTTGCAAGCCCTGCGCGAAGGTTGGGGTTTATCCAATTGAGAAATGTTTGAGGCAAATGGAACAAGCTTTTAATTTTGGTGACAATCAGATACTTGAGATGTATGGATTCAGTCATTTGTCCCTACTTAGTGGGGAGGTGAAGAGAATTCAGAACGAGACAAGTAAACCACTACTATTAAGAAATAAGTCTCGATCACTTCAACCAAGGTTTAAAGGAGTCATAAGATGATCTGGATTCCGATTTTGCTCTATTCTATGGTAAGCTAGCTTGTCTCTTGTCACTACTATTGCGAATTTATGTGTGTCATGAAGGACCATAGAAGATGCATAAAGTTCTGTAGCTTTCCTGTTTAGGAGCTCCTTTGCAAATAGTCAAAGGGAATCAGATGTTAGGATATTGATTACAAAACACTGATCGATATTCATGCGATTGGATCCTTGTTTGTGGTCTTTATGCCTTCATTGATCATTCTGAAATTTATTGGCACTCAAGTAGATCCTTTTGAGCTAAGGATGTAACGCATTTGGACCAAGGATCTTGAAACCAGTTGTTTGTATCATCATCTCATGAAATTTTCATAATTGAGTTGGATTCTTGACAAAAATTTTTGGTTGCTGTTAAGTCTCACTAACCGAGTGAAATGATTTCAGTCACTTCTGTATCAGTGGTTAGTAGTTTAAGCTGTTGGTCGGTAACATTGATCATCCACTTTACAGTTGGTATAAGTTTTGATGATGACATTGATGAAGACTTGCCTAATTAATTGTCTCCCAGTTCAGCCTTCTTTTTGTTTCTCATACTCGATTTGTTTGTAATATCTTGGCTTTGTCACCTTCCTTGCAGGTGTATATAGTTTTTGTTTCGTAAATATCAGTCTGATACGTGAAGTCATTGGGAGATTAACTTGGTTTCCAGAGAATTGCAGTTGGCTTCAACCTCGGACTAGGACGCACTGTTTAGCAGTCCTGTTGAATCCTTTGTGTAATTGTCGACTTAGGATTTTGAAGTAGTCATCTTCTAGATGACAAGTGTATTCGCCCCCGTGTACTTGTTAAATCTTCATGTACCATATTTTAACGTAATCGGTTTAAAGCTCCAACAATTTTCATATCAAAGCCATAAACATTAAAATTGAACTCGAGATATGATGCATACAACATGTTTAGGATATTGTCGGAAAAAAGAAAATTATTCCTGTAATAGAAGTCAAATGAAATATGGGTGAAGTTGGATTTATTTTTATTTTTATTTTTGGTCCGGGTGAAATATAAATCTAATTATCTAAATACGAGATTCATTAGAGGCAACTTTGGTTTGAGAATAGAGCGACATCGTTTCAGGGCTTGACTGATTTTATTTTGGCAACTAGCAAAGTAATGGATGATGATGAGAAGTTTCTCGAACAGGTATTTGGAGAATCATCGGATTCAGACGCCGAAGAAGAAGAATCGACGTGTGAAGATGGGTGTTCATCAAATCTGGATCCGAAACCTATTTGGCAGGAGATTGCAGGAATAAATGGATTGTGTTTGTGCAGAGACTTTCTCTCGCCCCAGCAACAGACCTCTCTGCTCTCTGCTATCCAGAGCGGTGCGTTTTTCGCAATTGTTTTCTATTTTCGCTTGGATCATCATTTTGGTAGTGTTTTTCTATTAAATCCGTCGTTTTCTCGTGGTTGCAGAAGGATGGTTCATTGATGCCTCTCACAACCAGGTGCATTCTCGAATCGTAATTAATGTTTTTAGTCTGTAACTTTAGAATTTGGAGTTTTTGCGATGTTAGATGTTATTGAACTAGTTTAGTTGATTGTACAAGACTGTCTGATTAACCTGGAATTGTGTAGTGTATATAGGATTAATTGAACAGAATCGAAGAAGCTGTAGGTCATTTAAGACTTGGTAGGATAAGATAGAAAATGAAAGTGCTATCCTAGTTGGGGAAAAATCTTGGTTGATATTACTGTTTATTGGTTAACTTGATTTTTGAATCTGTCATGTGTTAGCCATTCTGACTTCCTAGTTGCAAGTTCTTATCACTTCTATTAGGAAACAACTTACCGGTTGTGATTGGATGCTTTTAGGAACCATGACTCTTTTGACATCATGTTTTAAATGTGCATTATGATTGAAGATACTTATTTTACCAAACCTCAGTTAGCCATCTACTGAGTGCCAGCATTACCATAAATTTCTTTGTCTACCTTGTATTGGAAAAATAGGACCTTATTTCTACTTTCTCTTTTAGCCTATAATTAAGAAACAGGAATGTCTTATGAGAAGAGCCGCAGTTAGTTTATCATGCTATGTTTGCCGACAGATATGAAATGTCTTGTTGAGAAAATATACTAGAAGCTTTAGTCATTTAATAAGATGGTAGAGCTCATCGTCATGCAAGGATTATATGGTATATTACTTAGGCTGCCGCTAGTGAAAGTGAGTGATGTACATAGGATGTCTTTGTTATGCACGTGGAACTGTTCCAGTACAAAGCAATTCTGTTGTATTTTATGAGTCTAGTTTGAAAGTTTTGGCTTATGCTTATGCCATGAAACCGTTATGGTTATCAAACTATAGGTTGTTGTGGTGGTGGTGACATTGTTCAATATTAAGTGACAGGTTTACCATTTAAACTTTCTTTATGGTTTTGCTAACTAGGCTCATATTATAGAGTTTTAGTAAAATATGACTATGTAAATAAAGGGTTCTGGATATGTTGTGTAGTCTGGGATTTGGGTATGGTAAAACTTTGATCCCCAAAATTTCAGTGAAATGCGGACTGGCAGTTTCCGAGTTTTTCAGCAATAGTTTGCATTCTATTCTGGTGATTTGATCTTGGGTCACAACTGTTTGCCTTTTACGGTGAGGGATCTACCTTTAAGAAAGAAACTGAAATTGACAATTTTAAGCACAGTTAGACACTGATTTCAAGTATTGTCAAATAGTTTGAGGAGGAGGATATGCTGAGGGATACAAAATTCGTAAGCAGCTTGTCCTTTGCCACCAATTTGTATCTTTTGTTAAGCTCTATCTTTTTTGGCAGGCGATGAGGTTTGGAGATCTTCCAACCTGGGTGATTGAACTTTCAAACTCTATTCGTGAGATGGTACTTGTGGATGATAATGACTTAACCATGAATGAAGTGAACAAGCAATCCTATCTTTTCCCGTCAAATTTATTATGGAGAGAGCCACTTTTTGATCAACTAATTGTGAATGTATATCAACCAGGTGAGGTGCGATATCACTTCCCCTAATTTCTATCTTTGTTTTTAGTAGTAACTGTGGATACAGGTAGACGTGCATGGGTTTCTTCAAGCTGAACTAACTCATAATATCTATATAGGGAATATGTGCACACATTGACCTAATGCGTTTTGAAGATGGTATTGCCATAGTCTCCCTGGAGTCTGAATGCATAATGCATTTTAGCCGAGAAGCTAGTGCTAAGGTTTCCCCTTCATCCAAGGTTCCAGTTTATCTTACTCCAGGCTCTCTGGTACTCATGTCTGGGGAAGCTCGATACTTGTGGAAGCACGAGATTAATCGCAAACCAGGGATTCAGGTGTGGGAAGGGAGGGAACTAAAACAAGAAAGAAGAACCTCCATAACCTTAAGAAAGCTCGGTCAATATTAAGTAGCAATTTTGTTTGTCTGTAGTTGGTTACTCATTATTCCTCAGGGGTGAGATTGCTTCTCATATTTTAACAACCATTAATCAATACCGCGGATTGCCACAAGCAATCTTGTTAATTTCTAGTTGAGACATATACGAAACAAGGATAATGGAGTGTACTCACTCATGTTAAGGAAGTTTCATCAACACCATTGAATAAAAAACAATGACTAAAGACATTTTAAGTAATTGTGGTCTAACCCAGCCAGTCCAACAAAAAACTAAATGTGACCATCCATTTGCTAACCGGTGGTTTCTGAATTGACCATGATTTACTATACAAAAGGTTTCCTTTCCCCAAGTAAAATCCATAAGCAGAGAGTGACTGAATAATGCTCCGAGAGAGGAGCGGAAGTGGAATTCTAGTGGAGTATGGGGGCATGGGCCCGCCTCTGTCTGAATTAAAAATGGAGTAAAAGATGAGGCCTCGACTGGCGTGCCAAACCAACCACTACTGCATAGTCATCCGTGCCATGCAGATGCAGAGAATACATATCTCGACACGTACAAACAAATATTACGAGCTGGTTCATTTCATCCCACGTGTATCTCACGCTTCTCGTTAGAGCCGTCCAGTTCATCTAATGAACACGTTGACTCATTTGACCTGATCGACCGTCTCCATGAGAAGCCACGTCACTAAGTAAATCACCTAAGTAGCCCTAGATTTTCCCGTGTAGTGTAGATCGTCGTCGTTATAAAAGGGTGTCGTTGCAACGCTTTGTTTCGTCGTCTTCGTTATATTCAACATCTTGAGGTCACCAAACCCCCCCCCAAAATGTCGGACTCGCAGCAACCTAGACAGCAAACTGAGGCGGTACAGCTCTCATCTCATATTTCCGTTTTTCCTAATGTACATTTTTCTGTTACGTTTCCAAAGTAATGCTATTTTACAGTTGCAGACTCAAGACGAGGCGAAAATGCTCAAGTATTTGGATTTTGTTCAAGTGGCGGCGATCTACGTTTGGGCGTGCTTTTCAGCACTTTATGAGTACTCTAAGCATAACTCCGGTCCACTCCGGCCCGGCGTCGAAACCGTCGAAGCCACAGTCAAAAACGTCGTCGGTCCTGTCTATGATAGATTCCACGATGTTCCTTTTGAACTCCTCAAGTTCGTCGATCGCAAGGTTCGTTTTCCTATTGGAGTTAATTAGAAATGTGAATGTGAGAACTAATGTGAAGAAGAATTGCAGGTAGACGATTATTTGCCTTTACTGGTGAAAGCCGTGGCTTCGGAGGTTCAGCGAGCCGGCGTGGTGGACACGGCTAAGAGCATTACGAGTAGTTTGTATAACAAGTATGAACCAACTGCAAAAGAGCTGTACTGGAGGTACGAGCCAGTGGCGGAGCAGTACGCCGTTTTGGTCTGGCAGACACTGAATCGGCTACCGATGTTCCCGCAAGTGGCGCAGATCGCTGTCCCGACTGCTGCTTATTGGGCTGATAAGTACAATCAAGCGGTTTGTTATTCAATCGAGAATGGGTATGCGGTGGGAGCGTATCTGCCGTCGATTCCAATCGAGAGGATTGGTAAGGTGTTCGATGAGGGTGAAAGTGTTTCGAATGGAGATGCCATTTCAGTTTCTAGTAATGGAGATGCAATTGCAGTTTCCACCAATGGAAATGGAGAATCCCATTGAGACGTCGTCGTGTTGTTGTGGGTCTATCATGTTATGTGCTTGAATTTGGATTTGGAGGGTTGGTTTCGACCTTCACTGTGTAATGGTTACGTTTCTTATCCTACAGACAGTTGTATTGTCGTAGATAGAAGAAGCCTCTTGCCTCTATGGACTTAATCCGTACGTTATCAATTAAATGAGCTATTAAATATTACTTTTAACATGGTAAAATAATAAAAATAAAAATAAAAATAAAAATAAAAATAAAAATAAAAATCCAGTAATTCGAACCAACATAAAATTAGAAATAGTTAGATTTTATAAAATCAATAAAGATATGTATACATTGATTTCTATTTACAAAATTAATATTATATTAATATTATTAAATTTAAAATTCATAAATGTTATTTTAATTTTTTAAATTAATTATATTTAATTAACTTTTATTGATAATTAACATGGAACATCAAGAAGCGACAGATTTTTCAAAAATCTGTCAACATTTCGTGAAAAACCAAATGCCATTTGAGAAATCATTGCATGAGGAAGAAAATAACGGCTGAAGAGGTGAGCGGGTTGTTTGTATTTATAGCTCTCAACATTTGCTGGCATTTGAGTTATTTTATTTTTTGGAATTAAATATTTTATTCTATTGAATTTCCACTTCTACATAAGAGCACTATCGAAAAATATTGGGCTCTTGTTTGCTGTAGGTTTCATGGCAGGCCTCATTTTATTTTATTTTATTTTATTTTATTTTATTTTATTATTATTATTTCGTTATCTACAGTCGAAGCAAAGCCTAACTCACCTACGAATAGAGGTGTACATTTCGTACCATATTATACCGAAATTTTGGTAGGTAGAAATTGAAGCTATAGGGCATATTTGTATGCTATCAGGTAGTTTATAGTTTAATTCAATAGGCCACCCGATCCAACCTCTTGATAACCTCGAAGGCACCATCCTATTTTGGAAGAGTAGGAGGCATGGTGCAGTCGGAGTTTGGTCCGACCGAACCCACTAAAATGTTGGATCAATTAGTCCGATTCCAATCCAGTTGGACTTTTAGATGAGTTTTTAAATTTTTTTTAAATAATTATCAAAAAATAAAAAATATATATAAATTATATTTAATATAAAAATAAATATATTTTTAGTATTAATTTATAAATTTATAATTTATTATTCATCCAAATTAATTTTTTATAATTAATAAATTTAAATTAATACAATTAAATATTAAAATAAAGATTATAAATTTTTACTACACAATTAAATTTCATCTATATTATAATTTATAACTAAAATATATATAATTATTTTTATTTTACATATTTTATTTTTATCTTTTAATATATATTTTTATTTATTTATTTAATATTTTATTTTTTAATTATTATTCAGTTCAGTCCGGTCGGTAGAGGCATGGGACCAAACCAAACCGACAAATATAGTCGGTCCACACTTTTTGGACCGGACCGGGACTGTTTGGACTGAGGGCCGGCAATTTTCGATCCGATCCGGAATGGTGTCAGTCCGGTTCGGTCCAGGTTTTATACCCACCCCTATAAATGAGTTAGAAATTTTGGTCTGGTACCATATGGATATTTTGATATGGATCGATAAATTTACTGAATACTAAAACATTCTCATGCTGATGTTGTACTATCGCTGTGTTGCTGATGTTGCTGTGTTGTGTTGTTGCGTTGCTTCTGCTATACTGTATTGCTATTGTTGGTCTCTGTATTTGCTACTATCTCTACATTTACTATTTTACTAGATTTTTATGGTTGCTAGATTGTGTTGTGAGAGAATGTAACCTGGTCTTTTATATTTGTTTGTTATTCTATGCTAGAAATTAAAAGCGCATAGAAATTGAAAAATATCACAAATTTTGGTATTTTTCAATATCACAAATTTTGGTATTTCAAGAAGGTATCGAAAATTTAGGGTTTGTCTCATACCATCTCGAATACCAAATTACTCATATTTGAAGAATCGAACACCGATCTTAATTATAAAATTTTGGTTCGGCCCGTACCAAAATTTCGATATTCGATTTGGTCTTCAGTATGGCTCTAACTGTGTACACCCCAACCTACGAACACACCATTTCTCTTTCAATTTTCTCTCTAAAGAATTCTAAATTTTCTTGAGCATTGAAGAGTTAATAGGCTAACACCACCTAGTGTCTCTCTCTCTCTCTTAATGTTTTCTTTCTCACATATGACTACAAAACGCAAAGAATGAGACAATTTACCTTACCCAGAGGGGTTCAAGATCCTACAGAAAATCTATCCATTAATAATAATATCTGGAGTTCAGTCATTAATCTACTATAGTCAAATATATGAACAAACTTTTGCTAATAAAGTTTTACATAAAATTCTAAGTTTAAATTACGAGACAAGGATAATATTCATTTCCTACTCACTCGTTTTTATTTCTGCTTGCATGTATATGTATTACTTCTTAAGACTCGGATTATTTTGCGAGATGAGATCAGATTAGATTTGAATTGAATTATTTTAAATGATTAGATTGGATTGGTGTAAAGATGGTCAATATACACTATATCATGTTTAATAACATATGAGATCGGATTAAACTAACATGCAAACAAAAAAAAAAAAAGAAATCTTTTTGTACGATATAGTTTCTATAAGGTTAATAATTCAAAATAAAGTACATTGTTTTTAATTTAACCACTTATTGATCATGTTTTATTTAGATTTTAAAAGATATTAATGAAATGAAATAGTGACTTAATCCTACCTCATGCAGTTGCCTCACATTTGACCTTTGAACATTACCTTCAGAGTTAAAGGGTCATGCAACACTATGATTGGAAAGATTGTGTTGTGAGGATTGGATTGGAAAGGTTTCAAAGGACCTTATATATGGAATATCCAAAATACACATACTAGTTGGGGGCTTGAGTCGCTCCCTTAAAAAGTTCATGGCAAGACGAAATCAATCAATACAATTAAATTCTTTAATTGGTTGAACTTAGCTGGCTATAATCTCAAACTCATCTATTGAGTGTCACATAACATAAGTGCCGCATTCCAAAAAGCGCCTATAACATATGATATAAGAGTGAAGGTCAGTTTCCTGTACCATTCCATCCGAAAATCCTAAAAGAATAAAAGAAGTTATTTTCTTTTATATGGTTAAACCAATAAAGTAGAAATAGACATGATTAAATTAAACTTCTAAATCGATAGAGAGTAATTAAATTAAACTTCTAAAGGATAGAGAGCGAAACTGATGTTGCGTACATCAAAATGCTTAATGATGGATTCACCCGAAAGTATGATTCAAGTTAAATGTGAAATAATTATATGAGCAAAAATCGAATTCTTCAAAAGTGAAACAAAATTGTTGATACTTGCATTTTGATGAAATTGAAATATCCCTATTAGCTCTTTATGCTTGTAACTTGAGTGGAAAAATGCATTTTGGTTATATGTTAAATTGATCATGTTGGAAGGTAAACATTTAAGAGAATTGTCATGTCCTCACAATTAAAAAAAGGTATACAATACTACACTTTGAAAAGACTTTAAAAGCGTGACAATTGGATTGGATCAAAAAGTATTTCCACATGCTCCAGAATTACTCCACATGGAATCTAAAAGACAGAATAAACTCCAGAACTCCATACCTAAAGAATAACCGAACGAATTGGAATACACCTAAAGAATAACCGAACAAATCGGACCATAAATTTTAACGAATCGGGCCATAACCTTTAAACTAGCTTGTTTAAAATTATGAAAACCATGATATGGTTTATCGTGTGCCTATATATATATATATATAATGCTTTATCAGAATGAAAAATATAGTTTTTTTTAAACCTTATTTGATACGCTTAAAATCACAACTATTAGAGCAAAACAAAAAACAAAACCTTACACACATTAAAATTTGCTTCTATAGTATCTTGTTCGAGCCATATCTATATTCATTCTCCTCCTTTTTTCATGAGAAAATTACCATACTTGATCAGTGAAAATGGAAGCGTATCTGAGAGGTCTACTACTAGGAAGATGTGAAATCAGATACTTCACATAAACTACAAGAAAATCCTCTCTCAATCAGATGAAGTTTATGGAGGTTTTCATAAAATTCAGAGCTTTAAACACCATTCGTTCAGCTGTTAATGAATTAGTGTTTATACGAATCATGGCCTACAAAACAACTAAAAAAGTTTGGAATAGATTGAAGTTGGAAGTTTAAGGAAACGAAAAAATAAAATAAATGCAGATTTTCAACTTGAGAAAGGAGTTTGAATTTCTCAGGATGAATTGCGAATATGAAAGACTATATAGATAGAGTTATGAAAAATTTTAATCAAATAAAATTATTGAGAGATGACTTACTATATAGAAGAGTTGTTGAGAAAGTAATAGTGATTCTATCCGGTAAATTCGAAGATTTTTGTCTAAAAACTCATCGGAAAACTTGTAAGTGCTTTACGAGCTATTGAACAAAGAAAAACTTTTAAAAAAGAAAAAGATTAAGCTGAAAATGCATTTGCTCCTCAGATACAGCTTTCCACATATCCTCAGTGTAAGAAAATCAACCAAAACTGAAAACTTTTGTGGAAGAGAAAACACATTTTGTTGTGTTGTAATTTAAAATTTAGATATTATAATTTAAAATTTAGATAACTGGATAATTCACGTTTCTGACATCTACATCCATATTGTTAAATGCTGATTCCATTTTGTTAAATGCTGATTTATATAAAAAGAAGAATTCTCAAATTCATCATGTTTGTAAATATCCAAATTAAAAATTAAAGGAAAAAAAAAAGAAAAGAAAATGGTGGAGGGTAGTACTGCTACACCACTACACCTATCAAATTAATATTAGAACAAATCCTCTTACTATTAAAAATAAATTTATTTTGAATTAAAAAAATTATTTGTCTAATAAAATTCGCATCATGAAATTATTTTAATAAGGTTATGAAATCCGCATTGAAATTAATAACATTAAGTAAACAACCCCTAATTGCATATTCAAGAAAAAAAAAAAAAAAAAACCAGATCATATTCAACTATACACTCTCAATTCAACTAAATTAGGACACTCCTCGATCCGAAAAATTAATAGAAAGTGCCAACTATTCTCCCTGCTACTGTAATCGCTCAAGTGCCAGATTCAGATAGACAAAAAGACTAATCGGATATGTAACCACCCATACTTCCATTAAACAGAAACTAGAAACTAGAAACCACAAATCCACTAATAACAAAACCAAGTAACTATAGGTACATCGACAAAGTGTCTACAGAAAACTAGATAAAAACTGCTAAACATCATCAAGTACGCATCAAAGAAAGATAAGCTGAAGATTTACAAAGGAGATCAAAGCCGGCCAAGCCAAACAAGGGATAAGCAGATCACCAGCAACTTGATTCACCTCTTTGAAAACCCTGGAGCAGCCCAAAATAGATCCAAACAGCCCGAGACCCAAGCCCAGCCCAATCCACCTGGCTCCAAATCGAAACACTGCTGGATCCCAAACCAAACTGAACCCAATAACCATCAAATACAGCGACAGAGCCATGGGCTTCCTGTGGAACCCACCTTCAGCCCAGACGAGCCACGACGAGACACCGATCAAGACGCAGGACACCAAGCAGAGTGTGTGCAGGAGCCAAAGAGGAGGCAACGACCAGAACGGCTTCCGTAACGTGTTGTAGTTATGACTGGAGCCGAACAGACAGATGTTGAAGATGGAAAGAGAGACGGGAAGAGCTATCGCTATCGCTAGCGTTTTGACTCCTCGTCTGGCCAACCGGACTCTTCTCTCTCGCTTGCTCTTGCTTTGATCGTCGTTGAGATTCTTTGTTATAGTTTCCGTTTGTGGATCTTCGTCTCTGATGCGTTGTTTAACGTTCTCTGTCGCCATGGCAGTGGAAGTGGAAATTAGAAAAAGAGAAAGGCAAAGTTGTATGCTTAGAGGAGAAGGGTTTGTGTTGTGGGTGGGAGGAATTTTAGGTGGAGTTTATAAAGAGAAAAGAGCAGAGTGATAGGAAGGTTAGAGAAGAGGTGACACGTGGGCGAAGGAGGTGGTGGGAAGTGGACGAGATGTGTGACACGTGGACGACATAGGAATGCCAGCGAGACAGACGCCGATATGGTAATCAAATGGCATAGCTGACGCGTGTATTTGTTTTCTTTTTAAAATGTTTTTCATTTGATTATCAGTTTATTTATCTTTTTTAGAGATAAGATTAACATCGGTGGTGTATCTGGGGGCTTGTATGATGAATTGAGTGTACACACGCGTCTGGTTATGTGGAGGAAGAACAGTCCATTTCTGGAATAATAGTTTGTATAAGTGGCACTGCGTTATTAGATTAATGTATTAATTTGAAGTGTCGGCAAATATGTACACAAATGAAAGAGTAAAATTAATTAAAAAAAAAAAGGAAAAAAAAAGTGAAGAGTACGGAATATCCTTGCCATTCTGAATCCGACCCGGATCCGATCGAATCAGGTTTAAGCAGGATTCATTCCTATGCTGTTTCAATTTAGTTTCTGTAGTTTGTTTCTATTGCGATTTTGGATCTGTGTGAACCATCGTGTGAATGTTTGGATTTGTTGTTCAATTACAACACATGCCCCAGGCTCATCCAATCCAAACAAAAATGAACAAAAATCTCTTTGTTTATAAAAGAGAGGGTGCATCATAGCTCACAATCACTTCCCCATGAACAGATCGAGCACAAATATACTATACTGAGATCAAAATTAGCTTGGAAAATGTCTAGACAAAAAAAATAAGCTGGTTCTTTCATGTTACACGGGAAATTCCAGCATGCCTTCAGCACATAAATTATCTAACACAAGAACTCAATTCTCAATTTCATGCACCAGATATGGAGGTAGAAACTAAAACAATATGAAGAGTATGATGGGTGGAAAAAGAAGAGACAGGTACACGTACTAATTAGGGGAAGAAAAACATCATTCAAGTAAATCTTTATCTTATTCAGAATGTCACACCATGATAGTCCTAGTTTGCTTGAATAAAGTTCAACTGCAAAACTTAAAACCGTAAGTAACATCTTATTGAATAGTGAACGATGAAGGAGTAAGGAGTGGGGCTTTACTGCTCAATTACACGCTTTGCACCGTCCAGAGTATTTCTGAGAAGCATTGCCACCGTCATTGGGCCAACACCACCAGGAACTGGTGTTATCCATCCGGCTACTTTGGATGCTTCCTTAAAGTGTACATCACCAACTAATCTATAGCCTGACTTCTTCTTCGGGTCATCAATTGCATTTGTCCCAACATCAATAACTGCAGCACCGGGTTTGATCCAACTGCCTTTGATCTGAAAGTCAGGTAGAATGTTTTCAAAAATATCATAACCAATAACCTCAATAATGTCACTGTTAAATTCTTGAGTTCAGCTGGATGACAAATACATTAGATTTTTACAATAAAACAGCTAGTACATTATACAATTACATAATAAGGTCCTTATAAAGAGTGTCACACAGACAATCATTGAATTAAAATTTGACAGGTGGAAGCATAAGGGGAAGGGAAAAGCTTAAGAGCCTAAGAAATGAAGAAACCTAGTTGGTGGAAATCATCAAAGTGAAACTTTAGAAGAGTAACACCATTGGCACTCTTTAAATTTATATTGAGATACCAATATATTACAACATTTTAACCTCTGGACTGAAAATTATATAGATACAGACAGAAGCTTCTCTAGGTTTAGTATCACAAATATCTCCACAACTTTAGAGATGTTTGAATAGAGAAATTTGTTCAGTTTCAATATCCTTCAAGTGGCACTCGAGTCAAAACACAAATCTAGAGTCAACAGGCACTATTCAATGAGTGTATGCTCATATTATCTGAGAGGTGACATTCTACTAATATGTTAGAGCTAAACACCTTGCTCCAGGGAACCCAAAAGTAGGATATGCTTAGTGCTAGAAGAATTTGAGGAGCACTAAGGATAGGAAAATATAATCATCATAACAAAATGCTTAACTTCCTACTCTGAACAAGAAAAACGAACCCACAAAACCATCACAATTTACCATCATTGCTTGTCCTGCAGCTGCAATAACAATGTCAGCTTCACGGATGATATTTTCAGGATCAGGTGTTCGGGAATGGACCACGGTAACAGTGGCATCAGCTTTCAGCAGTAACAGTGAAACCGGCAACCCAACTATGTTACTTCGACCCACAACAACAGCCCTTTTTCCTTTAACAGTAATACCACTTCGTGATAAAAGTTCAAGACATCCCTATAGAGAAAACATTAATTTCAGATTAATCTGAAAGCTAGCAATCATCTATATTCACAGTAACAGTGCATTGCCTTGGGGGTGCAAGGTTCGAAGAGAGGATCTCTACCCTTCATTGCAAGCTTGCCAATGTTCAATGGATGAAAGCCATCAACGTCCTTATCAAGACTGATTTCACTCAAAACTTTCTCCTCATTTATATGTTTTGGTAATGGAAGCTGGACTAGAATACCTATCAAACAAACCAAAGTGTATCCTCAATTAGAAAACCAAAGTGTATCCTCAATTAGAAAACACAACACATACTCCCAGAGAGAAGAAACATGTAACTAAAATGATAATAAGCATGGCAGTTACCAAGTGTTTTGCAATGAAGAATGTGTACAACAGGACAACAATTATCTAAAAATCAACCAGTAGTAATGACAAATTGTAACTAACAGACCATGAACATCAGGCATTGCATTGAGATCATGAACCTTGCTGATGAGCTCCGCTTGGGAGACTTGCTCCGGGAGGTCAACGTCGAAGGACTTGATTCCAACTTCAGCACAGGCTTTTCTCTTCATATTCACATAGCTTTGAGAGTCCTTCCTGGTTCCTACAATTACTACAGCCAATCCTGGCACCTGGTCAATTCACTCCAACAACAGTCAAAAGGAGGTTTTCACTTTCGTACTTCAAATCACTATCGTATCGCTTGATCTTGCTACTGTTCTAACACTTAATCATTGATGAGCAGCTCCTATTAATTTAAGCACTTGAGTTGTAAAATGAAAAGTTGAGGACGGAGTACCTTGCCGTGCTTTTCGGAGAGAAGACGAACTTCATCGGCGATTTCAGATCGGATGGTCTGAGCGATTGCTTTGCCGTCGATAAGGGTGGCTTGTCGATCGGACTCTGACGCCATTTTTCCAAAGGATAAAATTAGTGTTCTTGGTTCTTGGCTGGATTTGGACCACGACGTCGACGTGTAACTCACTATCTTTTATTATGGCCGAATTGGATAAGTACAAATCAATCACAACCCAATTAGATATCCAATGGGCTTGAAAATCGAATCCAGGAAATGGGAAGTCCGGTCCCACCTACCCAAGCATGCGTAAATGGGAAGTCTAATTTCGCAGTGCTACAGAGTTTGGTGTTTTTACATGTCATCGTTTTCAGCTGCAGTTCTAATTTCTCCTTGTAAATTAGCTTAATCAGTCAAACAAATTCAAGGACAGATATGGCGCGGCAATCAGCGACTGGAAAGCAAAATGCTTCATTTTTCAAAATCTTTGGCAATCCAAAGCTCGCCTTTGCTTTTGGTTTGGTGTTGATGGACACACTTCTCATCGCTCTTATAATCGCTTATGTCCCCTGTAAGATCTCAATTCTCCATCTTTTCTCTATTGAATATTTAATTGAATAGCTTTATGTTATTACTTCAGATACCAAGATCGATTGGGACGCTTACATGTCACAGGTCTGTCAGTTTCTTCTTAACATCAAACATTTAGTTTGGTGGAGTGTTTGCTTTCTGATAAAGTTTAGGGGATTAATGAAATAGGTAACTGGGTTTCTGGAAGGAGAAAGGGATTACAGTAACTTGAAGGGGGACACAGGACCTTTGGTATATCCGGCTGGTTTTCTCTATATCTATTCTGCTGTTAAGTATATTACTGGAGGAGAGGTCTATCCTGCCCAGGTTTGCTTCTTTTCATGTTTGCTTATCTACATTTAGATATTCAGCTACCAATTTTGTGGCCGAAGAATTATGTTGATAATTTTCCAGCGCCATTGGTGCTTATACGAAGTTTTGGTTGGAAACTACAGTTAAGTAGTGTTTTAATTTGTCTCTGATATGGAAATTGTGAATATGTACTAGGTAACTTGTGGAATTTGCAAATGTATAGCATATTACTTCGGTTAGCTCATTTTGATTTATTGATATGGGAAGATGCCTTTAAGTAGTGTTTTAATTTGTCTCTGATATGGAAATTGTGAATATGTAGTGTTTTATTAGTTACAACATTCTCACGTCTTTATTTTTGTTTTCCTTCTTTTCTGTTCTTGCAGATTTTGTTTTGCGTTTTATACATTATTAACTTGGCAATCGTCCTATTCATATATGTGAAGACTGACGTGGTATGATACTTTTCCCTTTGTATAGTTGTTAATTAATTTTTATTTATTTATTTTTATGAAGACTCTGTGCCACTGACGTTTCTTTAGTACTTTCTTACTACAAACTTGCCATTACTTTAGCAAGAATGAACTTACTGGAAAAGTGAAAGTTGTTAGGTTTTGGTCATAGGATAACTAGAGTTTGGCTTTTATGAGCAGGTTATCCAAGTAGGTTCTATTTGTTGTGACCTATCCTAAGAGCTTGTAGAAGCCGACCAAAGATTTATACTAATCCATTTTGAAGAAACATAGCAATGTTTTTTTTGCCGACTGTGATCATGTATATCAGATCATTACCGTTGGCTGGCTTGAAATGTATTATTTCAATTTTGTTATTTTATTACTACTTTTTGATGTCCTATTGCAATGTATTCCCTCTTGGTGTTTTTCCTTAATTGTGTCTGAAAAAATCTCTACTTTTCCTTTCTGGCTGTTCAAATTTTTATATCTCACTCCTCTTCCTGTGCCCTTCTCTTTGCATGGATGTACTCCAGTATGGAGTTGTTAAATCCAAGAACTTCATATATAGTATACATGTACTTTGGTATTAGCATTTTATGTTCTCAACCTTTGTGGCAGCTTCCATGGTGGGCTCTCAGTTTGCTTTGTCTTTCAAAAAGAGTGCACTCAATCTTTGTGCTCCGTCTATTTAACGACTGCTTTGCCATGACGCTCCTTCATGCTTCCGTGGCCTTGCTTCTGTATCAAAGGTGGCATTTGGGTTTGATCATCTTTAGGTAAAGTTGGATATCTTACTTCTCCACTCACATATCTAAAGTTTATTTGTGATAACCTTTTTTATCTGTTCTTGTACAGTGCAGCTGTTTCCATAAAGATGAATGTGCTCCTATATGCACCTCCTCTGTTACTTCTATTGTTAAAGGTATACTAACTTCTGAATTTGCAATAGCTGTCTTAGCTGAAAACTTGAAGTTCCTCTTTTAGTGACCTACCTAAATTATTCAAGTCTTTCTTACTTTCTGCAGGCTTTGAGTTTTAGTGGTGTTGTATCAGCTTTAAGCGGTGCTGCTCTAGTCCAGGTAACTATCAAAACCAATTTGGTTCACTAGATGGAATTGCCTTTCTGCCTATTGAATTCCTTGAAGCTTTTCTGAGCAGTGGGTTTCCTGTGTGAAGCTGGTTATATGCTTTCTTTGATTTCTTTTTTTGGTGTTGTCAGGTGAGTTGGATAACTACAACTGGAGATTTGGCATGCTGCTTTGCATGTTTTACGTGATCTTCGTGTGCAAAATTGTCTGCAGATTCTGTTGGGGCTGCCTTTTCTAATATCTTATCCTGTTGAATATATCTCGAGAGCCTTTAATCTTGGGCGTGTCTTCATCCATTTCTGGTACTTTTTGCTTGGCTAGGGAGCTATATATTTTTGTGTATTTGCTCTATCATTTACTACTAAGCATAAAATGATTCTTTGTTGCTCTTGGTGCTACTGAATGGAAATTTAGCTTATATTTATGTTTTACAAGTGTTTAGAAACTGTAAAATGTCAGGTTCATTTTTGCTTGAAATTTGTTATGATTCCATATACATTCTTAATCATGTTACTTCTTGGGAAATGAAAATTAGCAACATATGGAGTACCCAGCCATAATGTCAAAAGAGTACGTTTAGATTATGCTATAACCTATTTTACAAGTTAGACACAGTTAAATCTAGATATGTCTTGTATCATTCTTAAATTAGTATTATTCTATCAACTACATAAATTTTACTTGGCCATGCACACTGGGGAGGTTACTGCTTCCGCATATTTTTAATTCCCAGATTGTGAATCTTTTGGCACATTATTTATTTACTGTGCAAATATTCTTGGAAAACTTATTGTTTCTAAGTTTATTTATTTATTTTATTAAAGTAATTGTTTGCAATGACTAGCGCAATTAATCCATAATTGATTAATATAACGTTAAAGTAGTTACCTGCAGTCTGGGAATCTGGTCATGGTAGTTTCTTGGTCAACTGTTCTAACTTTTAGATTCCTTTTGAATTAATAATGTGAGTGACTCTATGGCGACATATTATAATGTGTATTGGTTTTTAGCATCATTATTATGAGCAGATGTTCTGTGACTTTCTTTTTGGTTGTGATTGTATTTACATTGCATCCTTCTGTGTAATTTTGTGGTGTTAATGGTCTTTGTTTGGAAATAAATGTTTTTTAACATCTTTTTCTAGGTCTGTTAACTTCAAGTTCATTCCTGAACCAGTTTTTGTATCGAAGGAGTTTGCAGTGTCTTTGCTCGCTGCTCATCTTCTGTTGCTTTTGGCTTTTGCTCATTACAGATGGTGCAAGTAAGTAAAAAGAGTTCCTCCTGTCATTATGAGCCATATTAGTAATTAGTTTTCTACTTGAGAAGCAACTTTATTTTTCTGAAGTAGATATTTTGTTAAGAAATGCTTTTTATCTGTTATCTATATTTGCAATACCTGTGACTACGACCACAACCTTGCGTAGTAACTTCTCTAATAATAAGACCTTTTTGTTTATAGTAATGGCTAATTGTCCAGGTATACATTACTATCCATGTCTCTATTCACTCTTCAAATTTCAGTCAATTTTTTTTTATAATACTGTTCTCATTGCCCTATGACATGCAATTGATGTGATGACATTTGGTTTGATTGTGTACTTTGGAGCCAACTGTTTCATGTTTATGTGCTTTCCCTTTTCTGTCTGTTTGCAGGCATGAAGGAGGGCTTTTCAGTTTTCTGCATGCTAGATATCTCTCTATGAAGATGGGATTTTTTCATTCAAGTTCGAGCCATTCATCTTACAAATGCCTGAAGAAGGAATGTAAGTTTTGATCATCTGTAATTATAATTTACCAGGATGCTTAGATGTATTTATTTTGAGCGTGTTGTTTCCATTTAGATATTGTGACAACTATGTTCACTGGGAACTTTATTGGCATCGTGTGTGCTCGGTCATTGCATTACCAGTTCTACTCGTGGTACGTGCTGCTAGATATTTCTGTTATTATGTGCTTGTCAACTCTATTGTGCTCTTTATAGTAGGAAATTTTCTTCTTTAAATTATAATTTTTGATATCTAGATTGGTGGGGCAATTTGTATCATTGATTGGAAGAAACTGTTAACCAAAATTGGAAGCTAAAACCTAGTTTATTGCTGTGTGCATGACTAGGGGTATATTCTGTGTCAGCGGTTAAAATTAGTGGATTGGATATTTGTAGCGGATTAAATAGCTGTGAGGTATAAAATTAAAAAAATAAAATAAAAAAGAAGAAAGTTATAATTATTTGACTTGTATTTATTAGTTTTAAACATAAAATTATTTTGAGAGTTTTAAAGTTTGAGTAGTGTTTTGGAGGAAGCTAACTTTGGTAGCATTTATCAAACTGCTACTTGAACCGTTGAACCGCTAAACAATATTTTAAAAGGTGACCGGTGAACATTATCTTTTCAAAATGCTACTCAACCTGCCAAACATTACTTAAACCGGTGACCTTCAAACTCAGCTTAGGTACGAGGTAGAATACTACCACTGATTGCTTCATGTCTGTTTTAAGTAGTTTTGACTCCATCTACTGCTGAGGGAAACTGTAGTCTGCTCTTTCACTACTTATTTTGGAGGCTCATTTCATAACAATAGTTATTTTGCGCAGGTATTAGTGTTTTCTTAGGTACATTTATATTTGCTATCGTATCTACAAATCTATATTTATGAGCTTTTTCTCTTTTCTGAAACATAGATAATCTGAAGGTAAAAGCATGATGATGGTGTGTCTCACTTAGTTTGCCTACAATCTAGTTTTCCACTTTGTTGTAAATTTTGTTATCCTTTTGATTGCAAATTTGTTGATGCTGTAATGTACTTTCATATTCATATTATTGGAACACGCATGATGGTTTCCTTGTGCAGGTATTTTTTCACCTTGCCTTATTTGTTGTGGAGAACATCAATTCCTACATTTTTCCGGTTAGTTGTGTACAGATTTCCCCACGTTGATCCTGCTTTTGTTAGCTTTGTTGATTCTAAGACTTCACTATATCTGTGCTCTGCAGCGTGATTTTGTTCTTAGTTGTGGAGATATGCTGGAATATTTATCCCTCAAATACCTACTCGTCATTTCTCCTCTTGTGTCTACACTTAGTTATACTTTGGGGTTTGTGGTCTGCTCCACCAGAATGTCCCTATGTAGACAATAAGCCGTCAAAGAGAAAGAAATAAGGATTTAATTTGCAGGTTTATTCATAAGAGATAGGAAATACTCACTCATTCGAGAAACCAAAGGTTGAAACTGCTAATTTTTTTTTTCCCCTTTACTTCTCTCTTTGATTGACTGGGAAGATTTTGTATCACTTTTCACTAATATGCATCTAGATTGTGAGTCATGACAGGCTCAAAAGTCTTAGTTTGCTAGATTTGGAAGAAATGGTTTAGAGCATCCATAGGGATAGTTTCCAGTCCAGGGGCACTCAACAAAATGCCTCCCGACATTGAGAAAAAATTGAGTCCCTCACCTATTATTTTATTAATTTTAATATTAAAAACAAAAATTTAATAATTTATTTTATCATAATGTCTATATCCTATTTATAAAAAGCCCATTATATATTTACATTAACAATTGATAATGTGAAAATATTATTAAAAGGATATTATAATAATTTCAATTATGGTTTAGATAGAGTGAGGTATAATGGAAAATGTTTTCTTGGGATGAATTGTAATTGAGTTTGTTTTCGGATGAAAGTGTAGGTATTTGCTTGTGGGGTATGAGAAGGTTTACAGTTTATTTCTTTTTGTAATTAATATTTATATTTTAAATTTTATAATTTTTTTAATTAGGAGATTATACTTATTTATATTAAATTTGGTGATTTTTTAAAAATATTTTTAATGATGCGTTCATGTGTTGTGCGTCCAATTTTTTCTTTTATTATTTATTTAATGTACACAGTTTGAACATGGTGTCGGTAAGTGTCGGGTAATTAAAGTGTCTGAAACGTGTCTAATACGGCTTCCACATCCATAGAAGTCCGAAAATTTTTAAAATTCAGATGGTATTCTAAAAATTTTCTTCAGAATATTCGTAAAATGAAATGGGAAGATATATTCCACCAAATCTGGTTAGAGTTGTCTCATGAAGTTAGATTGTATTTGTTTATGGAGTAAAAGTTTCATCCCTCAGATGAAGTTATACTATATATCCCATCATTATATAGGAGTAGTTGAATTTGATAAAAGTAGGCTATACTATATATCCCATCATTATATAGGAGTAGTTGAATTTGATAAAAGTTTCATCTATACGGTCTCTTTCATCCTCAACAATTATATTATGCATAATGGTTATATTATGCATCATGGTATTTGTTGTCATAGTTCTTTTAAGCATTTTCTTTTCCTAAAATCAAGTCCCAGACCGTACAATTTTGAATTGAGCTTCCAACATGCAAATGCTCGTTCTACATATTTCTTTATCCTTTTTGATAGTTTGTAAACAATTTTCTCTTCTTTCCTAATAGTCTTGATATTATTTTCACAAATGTTAACCATTCGGGATATATTCCACCAGTCATACAATATTCTAAATTAAAAATACCACCATTTAAAACATAACTTACATATGGTGAACGACCTTGTAAAATTCATCAAAACCCAGTGAGCGACACGTTGATGTCATTATTCAAACTAGTGACTCTGAAAAATACATGCTATATCAAAAGGTCTGACGATGCCACTACTCTAAAAATTAGTTATAGCTCATTGATAATCACTTTTATATTGATATTTTCATGCCGCTGGACAATTTTTTCATTCTCATTGCATGCAGTCGATGCTACCATTATACCTGGA
Source organism: Cardiospermum halicacabum (assembly GCA_031304145.1). NCBI lineage: Eukaryota > Viridiplantae > Streptophyta > Magnoliopsida > Sapindales > Sapindaceae > Cardiospermum > Cardiospermum halicacabum. The sequence goes on along the minus strand of CM062399.1, from coordinate 10,099,223 downwards.
AAACCACATTCTTGCCCCGTTTGTTGTAGACGTTGAACATCTGTTTTATTTGGCTTTTGTAAATATTCATTTTCAAATATTTGTATAACATCTTTGTAACTAAAAGCAGAAATTTCTCCAATTCGCACATAATCATCTACAACATCTGCAGATGCTTTGCATGCCAACATATATATGGCTGCATGCCAACATATATATGGCTGCAGTGCATTTTTATAGTGGAGATTAACCTTTCCGGGCTAAAGCATCATACCTTAGTTGAAAGTACAATTTGATACTTAATAAAGCTTGCAGAATTAGAAGGAAAATATGTCTTCCCAAGCAAAAATGTTTTCAGATTGTCACATTGGAGTACACTGGAGATGATGCAAAGTACTCTTACATTAAACAATCATGCCCTGCTTCATGGTCTCTATTGATCGTGTGTCATCTTTTAAAAGAGGAAGACTCATACAACTTCGCATCCCTGCATATTTCCTCCACTACTTCATTCTACATTGAATCTCACAAATCATTCTGTGACATATTGGTAGCACTATCAAGGTCAAATGATTATTGCAGCGTCCGGAACCCACCCCGTATAGATAGGGTGCGAGATCAAGGCGCTACATTAACATTTAACATTTTATTTTATTTTACATATTCAACCTTTAGTCTCTTACACTTTGGTCATTTTCTTTTTCGTTAGATGATCACTTTACACATACATATAAATAATCTTACATTTATAAAATATAAACCTTAATCATCCAATAAGTGAAAAATAATTTATTTAAGGAGTGATAGTGATTAAACTAAGGGTGGGTGCGGTCCGGTTGGTTCGGTTTCGAGTAAAATTGAACCAAAACCGAATGGATCGGTTTTGCCATGTTTAGGATCAGATTGACCCAAACAAAGACTAAAACCATTTGATTCGGTTTTTATCGGGTCCATATGATTTTATTCGATTTTTACCAAAGCAATTAAGAATGTTCTAATTTTTCTGTCTTATTGGAACCTTCATTTTCATTTTTATTATATTTATGTGTGATGCTTAATTGAAATCAAAATCAATTAAAAATAAAATTAGAATTACTAAAAGAATAAAAATTACATGATATTTGAGGCATTACATATGAAATTTCTCGAGATTTGAGATTTCAACATGTGGCCTATGAATCTATGCTATCATGTGATATATATATATACATATATATATATATATATATTTATATTTAAATGCACACTAGCTTTTCAGTTGTAATACTACTTGTAATACAATTAAATAATTAAAATAAGTTCATGATCTTTAATTTAGTATTTACTAATCAAAAGTGCTCAATTAATATTAGGTGTATTAGGTGAGAACAAATTATAGCCTTTAACTTTTGTGAAACACATATGATATTTAGAAATTTGTAGCAGGTACATTTCTCAATAGATATTAATTCAATAAAATAAACTCTATTACCTCAAATTAATACAGTTAATGACAAGTAATCAATGGATTTTTGCAACAAAGATGTTTGCCGAATCTGTAAGACATAAGAATAAAATTATAAGACAATATTAAGTAACGTAATGCAAAAAAAATCATCGTTCACCAGAAAAAAATAAACAAGATGATCACTTACTGTATGTTGAGTATTCTAGTATCTGAAGATGATGTTTCTCTTTTTCTTTTTTTCTTTTTTGTGCAACTGTATGTTTGTTTGAAACTAAATTAGGGTTAGGTTTTGTCATGTTTAGTATTTTTTTAAAAATTTTTTTAAAAAATTAGAACTAGTTTTTTGGGTCGGTTCGGTTTTTGAAGAATAAAACTGAACCGAAACCAAATGGATTTTTTTTAATTGAAACCTGACCGACCCGAATAAAATAAAAAATCGACTAATTTGGTCCGGGTCGGTCTAGTTCGGTCCGGTTGGTAAAAAACCGAAAATCATGCACACCCCTAAATTAAACTTTGAAAATACGAGTAGACATAATGAGCTAAGTTTTTAATTTACATAACATTTATGACCCAAATTCAATTATGCATAACTATATCAAGTTTGAGTCTCAACTCTTAGATTAATACATTAAGGAGTTGACAAAAAAATAGCATTTAAAGTATATTGAATACATATAAAATATTTCATTAAATACATGAGAGTTTGAAAACAAAAAGGTGATGTGGAAGACGATGATGTCATCCCAATGGACCCTGATATGCTCGATCAACCTGAACAAAATTACCCATTCGATTTTTTAAAAAAATAATAAAAATAAAATGAAGAACCACAAAGGAAAAACATTAGGCTATAGAGTGCCTAGTTAGTAATCTCGTGCTCTCACAACCACACACAAAATGCATCTTTATAACTATTCATGAAATACACACATATGCAATCTCTAAAAGTCATTCAACACTCTATCTAACAATCATCATACATTCACTTAATCATATGATCACCACATAATTTAAACATTTATTAAATTGAATCTTTTCTTTTTCATTTACCAAGCTTTATTTATATCCATCTCATTTAGACCATTACAAGCTAATAACATAATCACAACCCAAGGAAAACATAGTATGTAATTAATTAATTCAAAAAAAATTAAACACACTTATCTACCATATCATTTACCTTTCATAGCATTTATCTTTCATGTCATATATAATTATTTTAAGTCATTAAGAAGTTACTAGCAATGTAACTAACATCCATTCATCAACTAGAGTTCATTTGTTCATTCATATATGTGAATTTGTTCATAACAAGATAGAAATCAAGATAATATCTCAACTAATCATTTACAAGTCATACACCCCAAAACAATTCACTATCATGTCATTTATACACTTGACATGTTCCTATAAAGTTTACTTACATCATAAATAAATAGTGAAAATTTTAAGAAATGAGCTTTTTAAAGTTCAAAATACAATTATAGGCCTGTTTTGAAAAATATACAAAAACAGACTTTTAAAAGTTTAGTTTTCACTCCATAGGCCAAGTTTCCCAAAATACCCCTGAAAACTTTACAATTCACAGACTGTGAATTACGGTCACAATCTGTGAATTACGATCACAATCTGTGAATGGCCTATGGAGTGAAAATCAAACTTTAATTTTCCAATCTTTTCAAAAGTGGCCTATAATTGTATAGTAAACTTTTTATGGCCTATTAAAAAAATTTCCCTAAATAATATTCACAAGTCATTTCCCATTCATTTGAGCCTTACAACAGACCACCATATCATTTTTGTTGAAAGAAAGTAAGGTGAAGCGTGTTTAAAAAATCATTGGAAAAGAAAATTACATTTTATACAAAAACTGAATTTTTATGTCGATTTGGAAGATTTTCAAAATCATAATAGACAAGTAATCTTATTTTTGAAATATAAAGATATTGTTGAAAAAAATATTCAAAGATGAATGTGTAGCTGCAAACAGAATTTCAATCGCAGTCTACATGAGGGAGAACGGTGGCCGAGAAGTTTACTGCTTAGACGTGGGCGTCTTGGTCGGCCTGACCAGAGTGCGGACCAGGGCACGAACTAGAGAGTCCAATGCACCAAAAAGCCACGATACCACTTTCTTTGTCCTGGTTCGCCTCCTGGTCACTTACTAGGGCGTCTAGTGTTTCAAAACTTGAAAAATTATTGTTTCTTCCATCTTTTATAAAACCAAACATTCCTTTGAGTTTGTAAATCATTCCAAAAATAATTTATGGATAAATTAGAAATCTAAATACCTTTACCACAACATTCATTTATTGTAACCAAAAACTTGAAATACCATTAATGACATTAATAAAACTTACCAAATACAATGAATGGAGAAGAAGCTTTGGAAACCACTTTTGATGCTGGACAGTCAAATTAGTCAAAACATATGGTCAAACCGAAGAGTCAATACTTTTAAATACTCATTTTACCCCTTAAACAAAAAATAAATAAAATTAAACATCTAAATAACTAAAAACATCTTAGGATCAGTGCATTAAAACATCTTTATTTCATGATTCTTTTTATCCTAAAATATTTCATAAGAAACTTCAATATATTAAAAGGTTTCTCAATTCATTATCAAAGATCTTAGTCAAGCTAAGCCCAATTTGAAAATTAAAATTTACAGATACAACATTATGAATACTATAAACACATATTTATTCAACGATAAGGGTTGGACTACATCTAATCCCATGCTTCAACGCATTTTCAAAATATTTACTTCCATCTTATAAGGAAAACACTTCTCCTTCGAGCTTTTGTATATCTTTTTAAAGTTCTAATGTGAATACTATGCTTTCATTCCAGCTATTATTTATTGATTATCACTTGAACTTCCAATTTTTTCAAAATATTTACTTCCAGCTTTTCTTTACCGTTACATGTGCTGAGACCGTCTCCAACGCAGACGGTAAAAGCTATTATCACGTGGGCTTTTCCTCCAATCGAAACACTATGGCACGTTGTCCCATGTGGTTTTAGCGTCTTCAGCTCTTCTCGTGAACTAGGGATGGCAACGGGTAGGGTTTGGGCGGGTAAGCTGATATCCATACCTTACCCATGTACCCTATTACCATAATATAAATGGGCGGATAAATACCCGCGGGTATGGATATACCCACGGGTATACCCATATAAAATTCACCTAATAAAAAATTATAATTTGTATCTAAATGTTAAATATAAAACTTTAAAAAATTAAAATTTTGTTATCCAATACAATTAAATATAATTCTATACAAATAAAATATTTTATTTATAGCATTGAAATATTTTTATTATTTAACTATAGTATTTTCTAGTCTATTGTTTTTATTTAATTTCAATAATTTATTAAGATATGAATATTAAGTAGAGTAAGATTAATTTCCCTAAATTATATCTAAAATATTTTAGGTAATTTATAATATTTTAATTTAAAATAATATATATTGTTATATTAAATGGGTGGCGGGTAGGATATTTTTCTTTATCCGTACCCTACCCATATCCATGGCGGGTATGAAAAATTTTACCCATATCCTTCCATGACGGACGGATATCCGCGAGTATACGGGTAGGCGGGTAAAATTGTCATCCCGCGAACATAGGCCACCAAAAATAGCGCAACAACTGTTTATTAACTTTTCTGTCATGTCAAACTTTTTAAAATTATAAAATGACCTCTATATTTTTAATAATTTAGTTTTGATTTAGAATTGTAATATTTTTACATAGACACCTGCATTGCAAATTACTTATGGGTATTGGACATTGGAAATTGAAAATTGATAATTAATTGCGAAATTTGTAAATTTATGGAAAATAAATTATTATACATATAAGTTAGCAAAATTTTAAATTTAAGTTAAAAAAATAATATATATATATATATACCAATTAGTTTTTAATGATTTGTAAAATTTATTAATAATATTTTAGAATTTGTATAAAATATTTTTTTCACAAAAGTTTATATAAATAGTTTGATTAATAGATGTAGTTGGGGATCAAATTTTGGAGGAGAAAAAGATAAAAATTTTAAATGAATTGATTAGATTTTTAATTATAAAAATTAGATAAATATTGAAATATAAAACCTAAAAGAGATGTAATATAAATAGGAATGATAATATTAAAATACGATAACAATACTGAAATAAACTACATGATGAAGTACATAAACAAAAACAAAAAAACAACAACAACCGACATAGATATTGCTTAATAAAATTTAAAAACCGGGAAAGTCATTTCCATCATTTCCAAAACCGAAAAATGGTGGTTGAAAGAGATTCGAGGATCCGCTTCCCCTTGAAAATTTTGATCTTGTGCTCTCTTTTCACAAATTCTCGCTCGCTCCCTTTTCATTAACTCACGTGATGTGAGATCAGTAATAGAATCTATGTCCATTGATAAAATTTTATTCTCTTCACGTCGCATTTGGTTCCATTCACGTTGTTGCTTCACATATATTTTTCTTGCTTCATTTTTAGCTCGCAATAGTTGAAGCTCATAGTTTTGTTGTGCTTGAAGCTGATTTTGTTGCATATCGGTTTGACTTGCTTTGAAAATCTCTATTATTTTCTTATTCTCTTCTTTTAAATAATTAAAATGTTCTTCCATCTTTTTTTTTTTGTTTTTTTTTTTCATTTTTTCCTTATCTTTTCCCGTAGGTCTTTCTAAATTTTTACCAGTAGAATGCAGTTGTTCTTCGTTTTCAAATTCATTATTTAAATCAATAGAAAATGATGACATACCCTCATAATTTGGAATGGTCAAGCTGGATTGTTGAGACTCGTCTAGAGCATATTGCTTCCTACAATTGGGGCTTTGACCACTCCCTACATTAGAATATTTCTCCATGTCCTTAAGCTTTGACCACACATGATCAAATTTAAATCCTTTTTTATATTGAGGATCTTCTATGAATAATTTTTTGGCTTCATTTAACTGCGTACAATGGACAAATAAATACACAATGAGAAAGATAAAATAAATTGATAAGTAAAAACCGAAGAAATAAAATTTATAAAATTACGATACAAATAATAGGTATGATATTTAATTTAAAATACTCACAATATCTTGTTCGGAAGCTTCAATTGGTCTTAACTTTTCAATTTGTCTAACGCAACCTCTCAATTTTGAAACGACTGTGTTGATTACTGACCATCGAGATTGCAAAAATCATTTCGGACGAACGGTAGTTATATGATTCGGTAGAGCTTTATGGTATTCAGTTTCAATGCGAGACCAAAAACTCTCAAATGATTGATTCTTACCCACAATTGGATCTTGAGATATGTCAAGATATATATGACATAAAAGTTGGTCTTCCTCAATTGTATAGGAAGAACTTCGAACATTTTGAATTGGTGACGCCATTTTTAAATTTATTCGCTCGACCAATCGTCGGAGGAGTTTATGGTATGCATGCTTTGTCAAAGAATGTCCTCTATTTATAGACTTGAGTTATACAATTATTTTCAATAAAAATAATAATGTGAGAAAACTAATTGACGGTTGGATGAATATAATATCTAATCTAAGGGTTGGGGAGAAGTTTTGGAAGTTGTGTGATTCCAATAGTAAAAGTAGAAAGGTAAAGAATACCAATTAACGATTTAGATTGAAATGTAATCTCATCCAACAGTTGTGATGAAGATAATGTTGGTAAAAGTAGATAAGGTTTGTAAAAGTGTTAAAAGTAAAGAATACCAATATTGAAATGTAATCTCATCCTACGGTTGGGGTGAAGATATTGTTGGTAAAAGTTGATAATGTAGGTAAAAGTAGATATGATTTGTAAAAGTAGATAGGGTTGATGAAAGTGTTAAAAGTACAGAATACCAATCAACGGTTAAGATTGAAATGTAATCTCATCCTACGGTTGAGGTGAAGATATTATTGGTAAAAGTTGATAATGTAGGTAAAAATATATATGATTTGTAAAAGTAGATAGGGTTGGTGAAAGTGTTAAAAGTACAGAATACCAATCAACGGTTCAGATTGAAATGTAATCTCATCCTACGGTTAGGGTGAAGATATTGTTGGTAAAAGTTGATAATGTTGGTAAAAGTAGATAGGGTTGGTGAAAGTGTTAAAAGTACAAAATACCAATCAACGGTTCAGATTGAAATGTAATCTCATCCTACGGTTGGGGTGAAGATATTGTTGGTAAAAGTAGATATGATTGGTAAAAGTAGATAGGGTTGGTGAATGTATTAAAAGTAAAGACTCTATTTATGCGAAGTTGTTGATGACATTTTTTTCCAAAACTGACTATGACCTTTGGATATGGCATGCATACTTTGGTTTGTCAGGCTCCAACAATGATATTAATGTGTTAGAGTCATCTCATTTGTTTACTAACCTTGCTGCAGGTATTGCTCCTAAAGCTCACTATATAATTCAAAGAAAAGAGTATGACACTGGATATTATTTAGCTGATAGAATATACCCTAAATGGTCTACTCTTATTCAAACTATTCATGACCCTCGAGATCATAAAAAAGTTCTTTGCAAAGATGCAAGAGGCATGTAGAAAGGATGTAGAACGTGCATTTGGAGTTCTTCAAGCACGATTTGTTATAGTAAAGGGACCAGATCGTTTTTGGAATAAACGAGTTTTGCAAGATATTATGACAACATGCATTATAATGCATAGCATGATAATAGAAAATGAACGTGATCTTGAAGCGGATATCAATATTTGGGGAGAACCACCAATAGCAAACGTAGAGAGAATCCAATAGAAAATGTTGATTTCGAACAATTTCTTACTCGATATAGGCAAATCAGAGACCGAGAAGCACATTTTGACCTTCGCAATGTGTTGATCGAACATTTATGGGAGTGATATGGAAACTCAAAAAATTGATGAATTTAGTTATTGAGTTGTAGTAGTAATTTTTTTACCTAATTATTTTTTATTTTAAATGTTTTTTATTTTTTATTTTTATTTTTAATGAGAGTATGTTTGTAATAAATTGAATCTTATCATATTTATGTAATCAATGAATTAAACTTTACCTAAAAATTAAAATGAAAATTATATTTACAATAATTTCAAATTAAGATTTAAAGTTAATTTAATTTTTTAATAAATAATTATTAAAATTATTTATTTTAAATTTAAATTATTTTTATTTATATATAAGTCCATATTCTATTATAGTGTGTGGTTGGAAATGGATGATATAGTGAGTGAAAAAGTAAAAAATAATATTTTTTTTTGGAACTTTATAATAGAGTGAAGTTGGGTGGGTGGTTGGAAATAGTCTGAATGAGATCTTTTATAAGAATTTAAATTCAAACAGAACAGCTGTACAAGAGTTTAAATTTCAAATGGAAAGGTGGCTGCTACACCATAATTCATGTTTTAAATACAATGACGGGAGTACCCCTGTCAAGCCGAACCACCTGACACTAACCCTGGGTCGTTTGTAAACTGGTTCGTTACTACTTTGCTTTAATTAACACTAATAAGGTTGTGGTTCAGCTAGTACAAAATTTTAGATAAGTATTAAAAGTATAGCTGGTCATGGATTATCACATTCCACAGTTTTTAAATTGAAAATAAATTTCACATGGAGTAAGTTATTTAAATTTAATTATAATCAGAAAATTTAATTTACTACACCTATTTATACGTAACTAATTTTATATAATAAAAATATTTAAATTATACGTAACTAATTTTATATAATAAAGATATTTAAATTATGTATATATATTCCTTAAACGGTAACAAATATTTTTTAAATAAAAAATAATAAACATACAAAAATTAAAATTTATATATAATTTACTTTATTTAAATAGTTAATTTTACAATTTCAAAATTTATCAATTACTATGGCTAACTTATATGAATTAATATTTTTTATACATCAATTTTAAAAAAAAATATATTTATAGGTAATATTAATTTTATTTTTATTCATACATTATAAATTTATAATAATTTTTTAAAAAAATGATCTATTAATTTTTATAATAATATTAAATATATAAAATTTAATTTATTATTACAGCATTTAATTTAAAAATTCCCAAATTAAAAAAAAATTATAAATTTAAATCAAATTAAATGCTAACAAATAATATTTCCTTTATTTATTAAGAAATACTGTATTAATTATGAGATTGTCGAAACTCCGTGGTAAAATAGTAAATTAACAATTCGAGTCTTAAAGCATTGGCGATCCTTTCCCACCACCATTATCTCCATCGGCTTTCAAACGCATCGCACAGTGCATTTGAATTGAGCCAGCTAGAGATCTGCAGGCCAACCATGGTATGTTTCCTTTTTCCCAACTTAATTATCTTCGTAATCGACAATTGTTTGCCTCATTTATTGTCAAATCGACCTCGTTTTGGTTGGTTAGGGTTTCGACAAGCATTGTATTTCAAATGTAGTTTTTAAATTCCGAAGATCTGCTTTCAGTACGTGATTACTTTTTCTTGTGAATGTGACGATGTTCTACTACATTGAATTACAAATCTGCCGGTTTTACATCTCTTCACTTATCGTTAGTGTTAAGCGTCTAAATTCCACAGCTACTTTCTTAGCTCTTTGTTTCTAGTGTTTTGATGTAACATTGTTTAGAATCGTTTGGTTGTTTCAAATTGTCTCTTTTGATCACCTGATTGTTGTATTTGAGTGTTGATTCTTATGTGAAGAGGCAGACTGAAATGATTCCAATCGGTGATTCTTTTGCAGGACGGACATGATTCAGAAGACCCTAAGCAGAGTACTGCTGATATGACTGTTTTTGTGAGTTTTTCTTACACATTTTTGGATATGAGCCCTTCGTTCAATCTATCAGTTCCAGGATAGAATTAAGTTACCAAATTTTGGAATTTTTAGTATTTTTTGTTGTAGGAAGAAAATATAGCAAAGTCAGGAATCGGAACTGAAGTGTTTTGTTTCTCAGATTGCTGTTCCATTTGTAGGGTCAACTCCATTGTGACTTTGATGGGGTTTCTGTAGAGAGCCCAGCTACTCATTTGTGTGTGCTTTCTGTTTTTAGGTGCAAACCCTTCTTCAGCAGATGCAGAACAGATTTCAGACAATGTCTGACTCCATTGTTACAAAGAATATCCTTTTGTTTTTGATTTTTTGATTTTGATGGTTATAGTTATTTACAGTATAAATAATAGTTAAGAAGATGATTTTTAATGTTAGGTAGATTGCTTTGTGGCATCTGTCCCCAGAAGTGTTCCTGGAGTACTGAGTTGGCTAGCTTTCACATGATTTTGGCATGAAATCAGTCTATTTGATAAACTGATCACTTATCCAATGATATGGACATGATAATGATGAATGTCAGATTTGAAAGTAGGAATTTTTTAAATTGAAGATAATAGTACTCGTTTCTTTTCCTATTTAGGGCTGCTGTGGGTAGACGATTTGGCTCACGTCATAAGCGTCATCTCTTTAAATAGAAATACGAAATCCCAGCATGTTGAGCAATAGTTCATCAGGTTTTGTTTAGAAACATGTGATAATTTCTGCTGGTTGCATCTGATTAACTGAGAATGTTAAGCTGATCATAGTTTATGTTTGTACATGCATTGAATAATTATATGAAATCATTCTGTACTTCGTATACTTCACATGGAATACAAAATTCATCAAAGTCTGCTTGTTGAAAATGATTTCATTTTGTTTAATCTGGAGATCCTGTCAGATATGCTGTGTAGTGCATCTTTTGTGTAGAGGACTAGTAGGACACTTCTGCATTCATGCATGCTGTGCTTTGGGCTTCTATATTATAGATCTTTAAGTTGAACTTGATAATGTTATGTTTTTGCTTCTTGTTGCATCTGTTTTAAATGAAAAGTGGTAGCTTTGCGCTTTGCTTTAGGAGCAAATATAATATCAAATTGTAAGGTTTCTTCCTTGACTTCAATGTACTTGATGAGATGGGAGGACGCATAAACGAGCTGGAGCAGAGCATTAATGATCTGAGAGCTGAGATGGGAGTGGAAGGTTCTCCATCTCCGATGGCACCTTCAAAGTCGAAACCTGTTGATGTTAAGCCAGACGAAGGCTCAGCATAGAATGAGTAAATGTGTCATCTTGACAAAGCTCAGTTATCTCCAACTTGTTCTGCATTTGTGGTTGTGACATAATAGTGATTCCATGAGTTACCAGTTTCCCTATCTTTAGCTTTTTAAATTTGTTTCTTGCTCAAGTGAGAGAGCAACTATCATGTAGTTTTCGTCGCTTGTACACAGACACATTGGTAACATCTATTTACAGTCTCTAATTACTCTGTTTCATGTCTTGACTTGCCGCATATAACTCCCATCCCATCTTTGAGCTGATCATCTTAATGAGCTTAATTGTTGGTTCGACTCTATACACACTCGTTTCTCTGATTTTGTGGTTGACCCAGTATCTTCTTCTTCCTGTAGTGTAGGGTCCTCATAAAGATTGCAACACGCATCATTTTATAATATATGAGTTGTTTATTAATTATTAATTTAAAATCGAATCTGTATTTGGTGAATGAAACATTGAAGAAACAGATGATCGAGTTCCATTTATTTGACCTTTTGTCGGATATCATATTTTATTATCTTCTACCACCTGCCGCCCAAAGTTGTTCTACATATGAACCCAATTGGCCACCCATCAACTTGTCATGATTCAAAATTCTCAGCAAGAAGTAGGTAGAGTCAAACGAAATAAGGAGATTGTAGTTGAGGTTTGTAGACATATGTTACAGGTAAGAAGATGCTGAATGAGTCAGCTTTGAATATGAAAGATGAACAGAAAACATCAACAAACATACATAGATAGATATATCAATAGAAATTGTGATTAGCTCCGGCATTGAGTAATGGCGCTGCAACCACGATCATAAGGATTAGCCTCGGCACCGGTTTGGCAGTTGTAGTAAGAAGCACCTCTTTGAGAGCAAGGGACAGTGTTCCTCTGCAGAGCGTCATAGCTTATGTAATCTGAGGTCGCCAATATCCGCCGGCTGATTTCGCTCTCCATCATGAACTCATCATCAACCATGATACTCTCTCCCATCGGAAGCCAGCTCAACCGCCTATCTCCTCCAGCTACGACGGATGAAGCCAGGAGGACTAGGCAGAGAGTCAGGAGACAAAATATGGAAGGCCTTGCCATTGCTTCTTCACTCTTCTCTCCTATTTTTATATACCTGTTGTGTTTTGTGTATCATATCATCTTATTATATATATATCCGTCTAGGACGATGTGTTACGTGAGACAAGCGAGTAGGCGGGCAATTTTATAATGGTAGATCTGTAATTATATGGAAAATGAAGGTTCCATTAATTTGTTGACTGGTGAACGGTGCTTTTTCTAGATTTTCATTTTCTCAACAACCTTCTAACAGTTTACTTGATCAAAGATAACCTAATCCAAGAAAGACTACAAGGAGTTGATTAATATTTTTAATTAAGCTAATGACTCCAGTGAGTTCAAATGGGTAATTATTTTCAGCAGAGAAAGTTCTAAGTTCATTAGGATTCAAACCAAGTTATTCGAGAAAGTGATACGAATCAATATGGAAGGTTGAAAACAAACTGGTAATGATCTAAATGTTGATGATGAATGATAATCTCTTCGGATTTCAAAGCATGCTTGTAAGCCCTGTGGCGAAACGTGTGTATTGGTAATTGGTCCCTTGAATCTCCGCTTTGAATTACACCACTTATGTGGTGTAAATTTTGTCTTCTTTCCATCAATGACACCAATTGTTAAAATTGTAGGTTTTGAAAATTTTACTCTTATAAATGTTTCAATCGTAAAGAAAAATTATGGGACCTTTTAGTCCATTTAAAAATTTAAATTAAGTTAATAAATTATAAAATTTTATTTAATGAAATTTGAAAAAGAACTAAAATACCAGTATGTCATTATATATACACTTCGAGATCTTACCAAACTTAAAATATGCTTAGCATTAGATTTTTAATTAATTGTTAGATCAATTTTTCAAATAAGATTAGCATGGATTAGATTTAAAATTAGCTGAAAAGTTAGTTATTGGATTGAACATTTGATATTAATTTTAGTTTTTAAATTAGTTGTTAGATATAAAATTACTAAAATTTATTATAAATATAAATATAATTTAAAAAATAATAATATAATTAATTATAAAATAAAGATTAATAAAGTAATTCACTATTAGTATTTGGGTTGAAAGTTATCCTTGATAGCTTTTTAAAATTTTATCTTAAATGCTAATTGAAACGTTATTTCAAACGTAGTTACCAAACACACATTTTAAAAAAAAAAAAGCTAATATTTAATCTAAACGCTATCTGAAACGCTAATTGAAAAATTTTTCGAAACACACACTTAAGGCTGGTGAAGAGTGCTTCACAGGCTGCTGATGTCATGAAGAGTGTTTTTTGATTGTATATTGGTCAATTTAGTTCATTTTTGAAATTTCAACTTTCAAAAGTTTATAAAGTTAAATAAAGTTGGTATGATTTATTTACTTAAAATTAAAGTTTGAAAAACTCATATTTTATAAATTTTTCAAAAATTATTTATATGACGATAAATATAACTTACATCATTTCTTCCATTTAAAATTACAAGATGAACCTTCAAATTTTAGCAACAACTTAACATTTACTCAAATCACCTAATTGTAAAATTAAGAGATTTTTGTGGGGATGATTTTAGATCCTTCCTTAGAGCATCCACAATGATTGATTCCAAGCAATATAAGTTGTTAATGTGTGGTTGTGATAGAGAATGATTAAAAAATTAATGTTGATGAAGAGTTTGGAATATAAGTTAGGTGAAAAATGGGATAGAAAAAAAAGGACATAATGAAAAAAAATTCATAGGATCACCACTTGCTGTCAAAAATTTCATATAGCATATGATCAAACGACTTGAATTACATGGAGCAATGTCAATAAAGATGATATCATGAATAAAGCTCACCCAATCTATTTTGTGAATGAACCCTCACAATTCACTTTGCTTGAACATTAGTTGATATTACATTAAAATATATATATATATATGTATGGAATCTCAACAAACAAAGAGTTGAGGTTCTTTGAAACAGTCAAAATTAAATAATCTCATAGCATATTTATTATTGTCAAATAGAGAAATGTCTACTGAAAATGTGGCTAACGTGAAGTCTAAAAAACGCCCCAGTTTAACAGAATAGCAAAAAGAAATATAAAAGAAAAGAAAGAAGCACAAATAAAAATGAGAGAAGCGAATCAAAGATTGTCGAGTTAGAAGTTAGAATGCGGGACATATACACATACCTAATTTTAGCCCACACATCCAAACTATTTCCATTGCAACAAGAAGCACATCAAAAAGCGGTTAAAAAACTATTAGAGAATTTAGGGTATTATTTTAAGGAATGATTTAAATATTTATGTATATCAATTAGGTTATTGTATTTTTAATTAATATGTAGTTATGTATTATGAACAATTTTATTTCAATGAATTAATTAAGTATTTTTTAAAAAATTAATTACTTTTAAATAAATGTCATATTAATTTTACTAATATCAAATTATATAACTAGTATTTTTTTTTAAAAAAGTAATAATAATATTAATGTGACATTCAATATTTAAAAAAGTTAACATCAGTATACAATTAGTCGTTATCGACAACTAATTGTTACCAAATAAATAGAATGTCATGAGTAAAATTATGTTATTACACACATAATTTAGAAATTCCTATAGTCATCTTCTACTAGTGCCTTCGACATTTGCATAAGAAAATTTTAGATGCCTATAATTCTCACTACTCTTTTGAGGTGTCTATCGATATGCTTCACTATATTGTTGTTTATTCAAAAAAAAAAAAAAAATTGTTTCATGGAATGATTGAGTTGTTAAAATTTCTATACAATTCACTATCACTCATCCAGTAGATGGATTGCTTTACCGCCTTTTTAAGATGGCCTAACATCGTTTCATCATGTATTTATGTGTTTCATTGTCAAAATGAACTCATTAAGTATAATTCACAAAATAGAATTCATCAAGCAAAGTCTAATACTATCAATTTTTTACATCCCTAACAAAAGAAATCTATAAATAAATAATTGTAGTACCAACACCACAACTAGTTCGATAAAAAAATCGAAAAATAAAAATTGAAACTGAATCCAACAAAATTACAGGAGCAACCAAATAATCAAAGCTAAATACAAACCTAGATATTAGTGTGTTAGGATTGTCTTAAATCACAAGGATTTCATTTTAGGAAGGTTTTCCTATTTTGAGTTTGGATCTATTTCCTAATTGTTTGATTCTTTGTTTTTGAAAATATTTGATTTTCCTAATTTGGTTAATTGTATTCCTTAGTTGGAAAGGAAACAAATTAGGAAAGTATATTTGTCGATCACTATAAATAGAGTTGTCTCATGTAGAAAAAAATATCTCATCCATTTCGGGTGGTGATCATCATATTGGAATCTCATCCCTTTGGGGGTGGTGATATTGGAGTCATGCTTGCCTTGTGGGGTAATGATCATTGGATTGTGGTCATGCCTGCCTAGTGGGGCAATGATCACTGTATTGGGTCATGTCTGCCTAGTGGGGCAATGATCACTGTATTGGGGTCATGTCTGCCTAGTGGGGTAATGATCACTGGATTGGGGTCTCGCCATTTAGGAGATTTTGTATTGGGGTTGTCTCGCCATTAAGGAGATTTTGATTTGGGATTGTCTCGCCGTGATGGAGTTGTTCGCCTAAAAGAGATTCTGGTTGAGAAAGAAAACAATTTTGTCTGGAGAGAGAGTGTTGTCTGAATGACTTGTAATTCTTATTTCTCATAGTAAAGTTGTTATCTTTTCGTGGATTAGGCAATTTTCCGAACCACGTTAAATATTGTGTTTGTGTTTGAGCTGATTGTTTTGGTTGAATCAAATTAGGAACTAGAAAGAAATTGGGATAGAACCGGAAATTTCCTAACATAGTGATATAAAAAAAAATATCGAACACATAATCCTAGTAGCCAAACATGACAGTCAAAACCACACACTCAAATTAACGTAATCAACATAAAAAACACACTCCAATACAAAAGAAAAGATGAACCCAAAGATCCTGTAATAATATCATCAAGAACAATTAATATCCACGGAAACCAATAATTTGATAGAAAAGAAAAATAAGATGGAAGAAATAAATAACATAAACCTAACAAATAACAATGATACATACTTGAAGATGGTGGCCTCGGTGCTTAGAGACGAGATTTGAGGCCAAAATGTTTAAGTGTGAAGTGCGACCGCTAATGAACTCAAACATTAACATTCAAGGAAGACATTATTGTCTTTCCAAAACTTTTAATAAAAATTGTTTTTTCCATTCATTTTATAAATATATTGGTTAGTGAAGTGTATTTTTGGACAATTTAGTTCATTAGTCGAGATTTGTGACTTTCAAAGTTTATAAATTTAGTTTAAATTTTTAAGGTTTATTTATTTAATTTACTATCTTAGCTGTGGTTAAAATTAACAGTTAAAATAGTAGTTTGGATAACTGTAGGTTTAAAATAGCTGTTAGAATAGCGGTTATAGTAACGGTTGCTATAACCGTTCGGTGGTAGTTATAGCAGTTAGATATAAAATTAAAAAAAAAATAATAATAATTGATGTAATTATTTGACTTTATTTATTATTAAAAAATAAAATGATATTTGAGTAGTAACGTGAACTATTATTATTGAACACTTATTCACGCAGCTGGTCAAACCGCTATTCAAATAGCTTTAAAAAGCTCAATACTAAAATTCACACTTTTATTAATAAAAAGGAATTAAAATAAAATAAAATATTAAAAAATATTAAATTAAATATATTAATATTACTGATTATAAAAAATTCTATAAACTAACGAGTAAAAATATACATTTCGTCTTTCAATACCATATTTCTTTTATCAACCATGAAAACAAATCGAATCTCATACAAACTTAATTATCATGCATGCGCTGCACCAACCAGTAAATCAAATAAAATGGCTAAGTAGTAAGGTTGTTAGACGCAGGTGCATGTGCCTCTTTTTCCTTATTGACTCCTCCCCTTCTCAAAATCTTCACCTCTTTTCAGGTAATAGGAAACACCCTTATTATTCTATTTCTCTTTTGTATCAAACCCATCGATATTCAAGCAAGCCAGCGAATCATTTAGAAATGATTGAATAAATAATCTATTAATAAGATATAACAACCCAATAATAAAAAAATAATTAATTAGCTTTTAAGCAACTCCCACACCAAACACATTATATAATGAAAAATTATGTTCCTATGAATGGTTAAATGTGGGAGGGAAAAGTAAAGTTGAATGGATGCGGGGGACCTAGTCCTCTATCATCAAGAATGTTGTTTTCAATATCTTAACACTTGAATCAATTTTCCAGAGGCATATCATCATTCATTTGGATTTATTATAAGGTACTATAACTAGCATATTGACAAGAGAAAAGATGGAGCAAGTTCGTTTTAAAAGAAAAATCCAAAAGTCTGGGGCATCACACACTTGGGGACTGTTTTTAAGTTTTTGTTTATTTATATAACTGTTGCCTCAAGATACTAAAAGTGCACTCTGCAACTAACTCGATTTCCAATATAATATATAAACATTTTCAATGTACCAAAATCTGTGCAAGGATAGAAAAGGAAGACGAAGTTAAATTCCCAAAACAGCATAGCTTTCAAGGAACAAAGAATTGGGAAAAGGGAATGGGAAAGGCCTGCATGTTAGGGACATTATGAGGTTAATGCTACATATATTAAAACCTACTATTTGTGGTTCAAGTGTATTTGAGTCCAAAGACAAGATAATGTGAAACTTTAGCAAGTAGACAGACACAATAATGAATTTACATGAAGGTGTAAAGTGTTTTAGTTTGCATATATATATATATTCATTTATATCTACAGGAGGAGAATAGGAAGAATTGAGATAAATAGAACAATACCAGAGAGATGGATATACTTGTCTCCTTTTGTTCAAAATTTTCTTTATCTTTCTAACTTGCTAAGCAATGCTTCCATTGGTGGCAGCTCTTGCAAGATTTGCTGCCAGTCAGGCATTCCCTATAATTATATAAGAGTTAGTAGCAGCGGCTCATGAGACAAAAATCTTTTTTAAAAAAAAAAAAATCTTTAATTCTAAGTCTTATACAAGAGAAGGTAGCTATTTGTAGCACATATTAGGTCCTTAGGTTTAGGTCTACGTTCTTCACTTGAATATGCGATGTAGAAACTTTTAAGCACACAGATTTAGTAATACAGGAATAACATGAAGAATGTTGTAAAAATCGTGCTTAGGTAGCACCGTTTAGAAACTTCACTTGTTGTTTTTCCAGCCTAAAGCTTTCGCCTAGAACAGCCCCTTTTACAACTTTGTTGATGAGTGACCAGAAAATCTTCTTGAAGAATGCATAGCTAGTTATAACACATTTTATGACATTGTGAGAAGGGTTTTCTTATGTTGCTGGTGAGGGTAATGTTACCACAATGGATTATTTGACCAAGTGACTTTTCAATTTGGTCAACAAATCCAATGACTGTAGTTGAGTGGTAACCTTACCAATGATGTATGGTTTCAAATGGTTTACTACCTAATTAATTTCTAAGATGGCAAGGCCAAGGCTAGAGTAGTAGTTCTTCCCAAAAGGAAAAAATTGCTCCTTTATTATACCCCAACAAGCTAATCATATCTTTTCTCAAACTAATTTAACTATATGATATTGCAAAATATTAAGAAAAAAACACACCATTCTCTGTGACTTACTTTTCCAGATCTCCGAACTCGACCATCAAGGCGCAGTATGATATATACATCCTCACCCGGGGTAACTCCTTCGGACTTCTGCTGATCTCTTATCCACCTAATTAAAACAAAATTGTTAAAAAACTATCAAAATTCAAATAAGTAGTAGCATGATTCTACTCACAAATTTTAGTTTATTAATAATAACTAGGAAAAGGAACGGAAACCAAATCCAACCGACAAATAAAACATGCCTTATGACAATAAGAATCAAAATTAACATTTTTATCCTATTGTAAGCTAGGGTGTGACAAAGATAGGACCAAACATGGTTCTTTCGTTGAAGAAGAGAAATGTGGGTGCTGAAACATGAATTAGAGAGTTGTGTGTGGACATGGGAAGAATACATCTTTCTGGGCAGGAAAAATTTGAATCAAGTGGTTTTAGAAGTTCCTTTTCTGGAGTTAAAGGATCAGCAGTTCTCTGGTGAAATTGTGAGTAAAAACCTTCATGAGAGACTTACTACTCTAAAGTAAGAAAATTGGAGAGACCCTGCTGCTCAAAACCTACAACATTTCATTCTTGAAAAAGCAATAACAACTGTAGTTCCATTGTCTCCATATTCTTGATTTAGTTTTCCTAAATACTACCAGAAAACAAAGGTTATTCCTTACCTTTCCCATTCTGCAGGTGATACGACCTCTGCCTTAAATCTAATTTCAGCTTTCAACTTTGATTTTGCAGTTATCGATTGCGCTCTTTTCTCAAAATCTTCCTACCATGTTTCCCATAGATACAGTGTCAAGAAGTTAAGAAGTACTTGACTGTTCAAACATGCAAGTGAAAAATTGGTGAATTTCCATGTGCTCCATCTTACCCCAATTGAAGGAAGAGCGGCAGCAGCCTTAGTAGGTGAGCCAAAGCCTTTCTTCTCTACTTTTGGTCCTTTACCTTCACCCCAAATAACTGGAACTAGAAGAACTCCACGACTAAGAAGCTCAGTTCGAAACCTCTCTGCCTTCTGCATAGCCAGGGAAACAGTATCTTTTGTTCCTGCCAAAATAACCTAAGACCAAATTCAATCATACAATTAAATTAGATAAACAAGAAGGCATATATCTGAATGAGTGAGGCGAAACATAGAAAAGAAACAAAACAACTATGCATTAGCATATGCCTATGTGTTCTACATATTCAACTGTTTTTTTAACATTTACTTCCTACAGGTATGCGCTTTCTCCAAACATTTATTCCTAAAGAACTTAAGAAGAAAGAAAGATAATGCTTGGATTATTCATCTATGTGTAGTTGCAGCCTCCTAAATATGTTAATATCACTACTTAGCTTTGAAGTTCTGATGGAACCAAAACAGCTGCAATCTGTGAAAAATTATGGCATTTATCATAACCAGTGGACTTCACTTTGGTAAATTATCATTCTAAAATTTAAAGAACAAGCAACAGCACCTTTAAAAATGAAATATGTAAATAATTTTGTTACTATAACATGGACTGTTAATAGCTTGCTCAAATCATCATTATAGCAATTATTTGTCATCCTTTTGACAAAAGAATGCAACCAGTGATGCAACACTGATAATATGCAGAAGACGGCGGTTAATATTTGTAACCACACAAAAGAAAGACTAACAACAATATAGCAGCATGGATAGTTAGTAGGGATACTAACAGGTCTGACAGTATCTCGTAACTGCACCAGTTCAACAACCCGATTTGTGGAAAGGCGCAGTGGCAGTCTAGACAGAGTTTCATCTCGGGATATTTGAGCAAGTTGTTCTTCCTCTTTCTTATTGTCCCAGAAAAATAATGCCACAAGAACAATAATACCTGTAGATTACTGATTCAAGCTAGTGAATTATGCTGTTGTAACTGCAAGTATTATCGAACCAAAGAAATGATAAATATAAAAAATAAAATAAAATAAAATAAAACGAACCAAAGCCCAATAACAAGATTTACTCAATAGGACTTCCAAATAATACTAGTCAACTCATATAGCATAGATATCAAAATACATAAATTAAAAACAAAATTTTGTTCATTCTCTATGTTTACCTCCTACATTTATGGCAGCATTTTGAGCTGTTTCTATGAGATCGGGAGCATCATTCCCACCTCCAATTGCACGAAACAACCGGGGAATAGTAAAGAGCAAGGAAATCCCAGCAGCAGCCGAGAATGCCACATAAAAGAATCTCCTAACCCCACGAAATGGTGCTTGAACTTCACTGATGAGTTTAAGATCTCGACGAAAACCATAGCCTATATCTTCTCCACCCAGCCTAGCCTATTATAGGACAACAGTAATATTAAATACTCTATTAATCTGGAGGTGAAAAATATTTAAGCAGCGGTGAATACCAATAATCAGCTTCACACACCTAGATAAACTGAAAAAAGTTTTGTCGCAGGCTAAAATGTTGTTAAGTACAAATGAAGAAGTCAGATTAGTGACAAACCTCTTCCTGCAATTCCTTGAATTCAGGCAAAGCTCTGAAGGATGCCAAATCAGGATCATTTAGAATTGTGCCAAATTTTAGGTTATAGTCTCTCAAACAACTACGAAGACATTCAGCTGCTTTCTTTCCTTCCCCTCTAATTCAATGAAAAAGAGAAATTAAAGTATTTTATCCAGAAACATTCAAGGACGGGATTATGGAAAATCGAACCTATACTGAAATTTTCATGTAGATGTATATTACATATATGCACATATAGAAGTCTGTGAATGAATTTGTAGGCAGAACATATATGCTTAGATTTCTAGTCTGAAGGAAGCCATAATTTGATAGAAGCTGATGATCATAGAATAATACTAAATTCACTCTCACTACTATAATAAGCTTTCTTTCACCAAGGCAAGACACCATGAGTCAATTGCAAACCGAGGAAACTACAGATAAAGGAGAATTCTTACCGGTATGCATGACAACAAGCTTTATTATAGAGTGCAGCTTGAGCTTCTTCAGTATTGGGATTTAAACTAAGTGCTGTTTCAAACTGGACTAGTGCATCCTTAACCTGAAATACCAGTTATACAATGAAAATTAAGCATTGTACCAAGCAAATGTCTCCGAAAGGTTTAATTGAATGCCACTACTAGTGACCTTGCAAATTCAATTGAAAAAATGATGTTCTAGATACTTCTAGAAACTTAACTGCAAGAAACACAAATAACTTCTGGAAAGTAATTGAACATAATCCTATAGCCACAATGTTCAATAAGGTTCACATTACATAAAATTTCCTAGTAAAATATCTATTTCCCTGCATAAAACTGTCTACAGCATGAAAAATGTTAACAGATTATTGAAAACGATATAAACAAACACCACGATCATTTCTCAAATCCTATATACAGCAGCAATGGAAGATCGAAATGTGACATTGCAACAATGAGAATAATTAGTCGAAGAAGTTAACGTTCCATACCCGGCCTTTGGAGAATAGTGAGAGACCGAGATTGACACAAGACTCCGGAGTCTCAGCACCGGTTTCTGGAGACTGAGAAGTAGAAGACGAGCATACGATGGGAGAAACAGAGGACTTGCCTGGTGAGATGTTAAGAAGGTAATGAACGTTACATGATCTTGGTGGAGGTCTAGTGGTGGTTGAATTGGAAAAGCAGAGCAGTTGCTGGGTCAGAGCAACTCCAGCCATTCAGATTTCTTTTCAAATCCCAAAGTAATTTTCTATTTTTGTTCTAATTAACATTCAAGCTCTTTGTAGGGGTTGTGGAGCCCAAATTTTTTGACTGTGGGCTTCATATTGAAATGGATCATGGGTTTCTCCACAGGCCTAAAGCAAAACCGGCTGTTTGTTTATGTCAAGCAAAATGGTATTATTGTATTGTTTGTAGTAGAAAAGAAAAGATTAGACTAGACAACTAGCCACTTGGGACTTAGTTTGTTGGCTCACTCAATTATTGCTCGATTTTTATTTTTTATTTTTTTATTATTTTTTTTTATATCCGTGTGTCAAAAACATGGTAACGAGTCAGGTCAGATAAATTTTAATTTTATTAATTTATAAATTAATTAAATGAGTTTGTATTATAATGGTATGAATTCATTTATTTTTAGTCTCATTTTGTGTAGAATTAATTTTAATTTTAATCTTAATATATATAATAATCGTTGTTTTCCCGCTTTTTTTTCACTAGCTCAATGAATGTGAGACAAGCGTAGATTTCTTATATTGCCACGTGACACTAAAATATCTAATAAAAATATATGTATTTAATTGACTAATAATATTTATTTTTATTTAAATATTATCGTTGTATCTTTCTTCAATATATATTATAAATTTAAAATATTTATTTACCATTAAAAATATTATAATATTATAATGTTATTCGTTTTAGATTCACAATCTCATTATACAAGGAGAACATTTCATTCTATTCCTTTATTCTTAAATTTTTAGGTATATCTACTCTCTACTTCTTTTCAATATATTTGAATTTCATGGTAAGAATTTATCCGAGTTTTATTTTATTTTATAGTTATGTTGTTTTTTCTTCTATATAACTTTTTTAATCGATTTGATTATGTTTTAGACATATATTGTAAGTATTGTTATTCAATTTAAGTTTGCTTTATATTATATTAATATTGTTATTTTTTTTTCTTTTTACATTATTTTGTCTTCAATTGATTTTATTATTTCCAGACATCTCTCCAACAAGTATTTTTATTCGGTAAATATTTTTACTTAAGTTTTATTTCTGTTATAATTCTTTTTTTTCTATATTATTTATTTTTCAGTTAATTTTATTCATTTGCAACATCTCTCGGTATGTATTTTATTTAATTTTTATTTCTACTTATATTTTCTCCCATTACCTTGATTATTAAATTTCTGTAATAATTTAACTTAATTTTCAGTTTATTATTTTTTTTCAGGCATCCACGACCCATTGACATAAAAAAAAAAAAAGCAAATAAGCTTAATCTTTATTTTATTTACTTGAATATTTGTAATTTTTATTTATTTATCATGTATTTACTTGAATTTAAGCACATTAATTCACTCCATCATTATTTGACAATTAATGTTTTTAATTATGGTAATTGATCATTATATTAATTTGAGCATGTATTTTTTCCCCATTTTATTGTAATTTATTTAGTTTTTGCTTTTACTTATTAATATGAATAATATTACGTGAATAATATTTTTGGAAAAAATAATTATAAATACACATATATTTTATGAAATAAAATCATATTATGTTTTTTTTAATAAATAGTTATCAAATTTATTTAATTTTTAATTTTTTGATAAATAAGAAAAAGATATTAATTGTGATATATATATATATTAAAAAATGTAATATATTCAACTATTTAAATCATTTTTATATTTATTTATTTCATTAATATATTAAAATATATAATAAACATTAAAAATTACTATTATTTTATCCACACTTCCGATCAAATAAAAGATGAAATCTATGATTATAATAACTTATTACTATTATTTTATATATTTTAATAATTAAAAATATTATATAATTATTTTTACAACTAAATAGATCAATTGAGTAATTATTACTCATAATAAATGCTATATTCATTTTAACCTCAATTGATATCATTTTCGAATTTAATTAATTTTATTGGAATAATAAAATATTATGATTTTAGAATTTAAAAAAAGTATAATTATTTATGATTAAAAAAAAAAAACTAAAACCGTATATATATTATTGATGTGGTGTCAAATATTAATTTGTAAATGATCCTAAACCATTTAAATATCAATATTATAGAAAAGAAAATTGGGATTCAATTAATTTAATTGGAATTTAATATATATGATTATAAATTTTTATAGGTTAAGTAGTATAGTCGTATAGTAATTCTGTAAAATATATTTTTAATATTTATTAGAATAAGTAGTATTTAAAAAATTGAAGAAAAAAAATATGTGATTTTTGGGAATCATTTAGCATATATACGAATAAAAAGATATATATAATTTTTTATGATTTAATTCTAAAAATTCCGTTCGAACTATATTGATTTTTGGAAAGTTATTGACTTACATATGAATGGATATGAATTGATTTTTAAACATGTGATTTCGAATTGATATAATGAATGCATAGAATTTCAAAAATAAATAAATCTATATTTTCTTCATGAGAGTAGATATTTAAAATATATATATATATAATCATTATTTTCCGTCTAATTTTTCGTGTCCAACGAAACATAATGGCGAAGTTTCACGCTGATACATTACATTAATTATTTAATAAAAATATATATATTTAATATATTTGTAATATTTATTTCCTTAACAAGTATAACATATTTATAATAGTTAAAATTTTTTATATTTAACTACCTACATTAAATCTTTTATTCCATAAATTATATGCAATAATTTATAAAAATACTTTAACCTATATAAATTATTATATATCATATTAATAGAAAATATAGTTAATCCAAATAAATTATGGTATATCAGATTAATTAACCATATTTAAATCATAATATGGCGAAATTAATCAATAAATAAATAAATAAAATCATATTGTGGTAAAGTCAAAGAAATAAAATATAATATAATTTGATTTAATTTTTTAATTTATCAAATTAGTCAATAAATAAATAAATAAATAAAACCATAATGTGATAAAATTAAAGAAATAAATTCAAGCATAAAAAATTAATAGTTAGTATGACACGTTGATTTAATTTATTTCATTAATATCAATATATATTTCTATTTACACATTCCAATAGACTAAAGACAAAATTCACAAGTGTAACAAAGCATGTAGCAAAATTAAATAAATAAATTAAATCATAAAAAAATAGTTAGTATGACACGTGATTTAATTCATTTCATTAACATCAAAATTTATTTATACGCACACCCTCCAATAGACTAAAGACAAAATTTATAAGTATAAGAAATTATTTCATATGTTTTAATAATTAAAATTATTTATATGTGATTACCCTTTATAAAAATATTTTAATCTATATAAGTTGTGGTATATCAGATTAATTGAAAATATGAGTTAATCCAAATAAATTATGGTATAACAATACGAGATTAATTAACCACGTTTAAAAAATTAGTTAATAAATAAATAAATAAAATCATAATGTGGTAAAATTAAAGAAATAAAATAAACTATAATTTGATTTAATTTTTTAATTTATCAAATTAGTCAAAAAATAAATAAATAAAACCATAATGTGGCAAAATTAAATAAATAAATTAAATCATAAAAATAATAGTTAGTATGTATGAAGCTTTATCTATCAAAACAAACCAGAGAAAATCACGAGAAAAGTGTGTGATTGTAAATGTATTATTATTCTGTAAAACAGATTCTGTGTATGTTTTTATACAAGCAAAGAAACTAACTACTTAAGATTAAAATTACCTAAATGCCCTCCACTTACTAACAACGCTTAACAAACTTAACAACTAACAAACTTAACAAACTTTTATCAATTAATCTGCTACCAATCCTGCTATACTTCACACCCCCCCTCAAGTTGGAGCGATGGATAGCAAGCCCAACTTGGACAATAAGTAGTGAAAAGTAACACCGGGCAGTGGCTTAATAAAGAAATCAGCCAGTTGGTGGATGCTAGAAACATGAACTGGCTCACTAAAACCAGATTTGAACTCATTCCTGACCACATGACAATCAATGTCCAAGTGTTTTGTTCGCTCATGGAAAACTGGGTTTGCAGTGATATGCAAGGCAGCCTGTGAATCACAATGAAGTTTAATAGGAGTAGGAATTGTACAAGACAAATCTTGAAGAAGAAAACTGATCCATTTAAGCTCGCAAGTAGTAGTGGCCATGGCTCTATACTCAGCCTCAGCTGAGCTTCTGGAAACTGTAGTTTGCTTCTTTGTTTTCCATGATATCAAGGAAGAACCAAGGAAAACACAAAATCCTGTAAGAGATCTTCTAGAATCAGTACAAGCAGCCCAATCAGCATCACTATAAGCTGTGAGAAGAAGAGGCTGATTAGCTGGATAAAATAAACCAAGCTTTGACGACCCTTTGAGATATCTCAAGACATGGATAACAGCTTGCCAATGTAAAGAAGAAGGCTTGCTCATGAATTGACTAAGAGTTTGTGTGGCATGAGTGATATCAGGTCTAGTGAAACCAAGGTAAAGAAGCCTGCCAATCACACGCCTATACATTTCAGGATTGGAGAAAACATCATCATCTGTGGTAGCTGTGAGCTTACAGCCAGGTGCTAAAGGAGTTTTAGCAGGTGAACAATCAATCATTCCAGCATCTGACAGCAGATCTTCAATATACTTATTCTGAGAGATGAACATGCCTGAAGTTGAACGAGCTATCTCCAATCCTAAATAGTACTTGACTGGACCCAGATCTTTAATGGTAAAAGCTGCATGAAGATAAGACTTAACAGCACCAATATCAACCATATTTGAACCCATAATGAGGATATCATCAACATACACCAATAGAGCCATGAATGAGGAATCATGTTGTCTAATGAAAAGACAATGATCATGAGAAGATTGAATAAAACCATATTCCAGAAGATGCTTGGTCAATTCACAATTCCATTCTCTACTGGCTTGTTTAAGGCCATAAAGAGACCTATGCAGCTTACAGACCTTGTTATTAGGTACTGGATAGCCATCTGGTGGTCTCATATAGACTTCTTCCTTCAAATATCCATGCAAAAAAGCATTATTGATATCTAATTGCTCAACAGGCCATGACTGAGCAGCAGCCAAAGCAAGAAATAATCTCACAGTCACCACTTTAGCAACAGGTGAAAAAGAGTCAAAATAGTCAATCCCAGCTACTTGACTATATCCTTTTGCAACTAATCTGGCCTTGTACCTATCCACAGATCCATCAGGATGAAGTTTAACTTTATAAACCCATTTGCAGCCTATGGCTTTCTTTCTTGGAGGAAGATCAACTAGAGTCCAGGTTTGATTAGCTTCTAAAGCTCTCAATTCAACCTCCATAGCGTCTTGCCATTCACTGTGTTGAGATGCTTGATTATAGGTTGTTGGTTGAGTAAGAGGCTTGAGTTTGGATAAAAAACAAAGGTGTGACTTGGGAAACTAGGTTCCTGCAAAAGATTCAAATCAATCTGTGTGCCTGCTGCTGGAAAATTTGAAGAAGTCTGCATATTGAAAACAAAGTCAGAAAGCCAAGTGGTTTTTTCTAGTTCTTGAACTTGTTCGAATAGATTGAGTAATGTTTGCATCCTCAGAAGTTGGATTAACAGTATGATTGTTAATCAGAGCAGAAGAATGCTGTTGATTTCAGAAAAGAAAGATTGTTCGAGTTATTGGATAGTTCAGAAAATTTGAAAACTTGTGTTTGAAACAGCAGACCCATTATTAAGTACAGTGTACCTGTACCTGCTAGGTTGTTGTCAAAATACAAAAAGGAGTACCAGACAAATTATTCAGGTCACATGGCTCTTTATAGAGGTCTTCTTCATATCTGCTAAAAATCAATATTAGGTAAAGGACAATGTATGGGCAGACTTTGTTTGGCTTTATATGGAAAAATGTTCTCATAGAACTTAATGTCTCTGCTGATGTAGACTTGTGTGAGGTCATATCATAGGCTTTATAAGCCTTTTGACCAGGTAAATAGCCTAGGAAAACACAATGGAAAGCTCTCGGATCAAATTTATTCTTGTGAGGTAAAGTATTAGTAACATAACAAAGGCAACCAAAAGATTTCATAAAGTCATAATCTGGTATGGTATTATGTATGAGTTCATAAGGTGTTTTCCATTGAAGAACTGAGGAGGGTAATCTGTTGAGAATGTATACAGCAGTTAATATGGCATCAGCCCAAAATTTGAGAGGTAGATTGGCTTGAAAAAGAAGACTTCTAGCCAGATTTAAAAGATCCTTGTGTTTTCTCTCCACTCTAGCATTTTGTTGAGGGGTGTAAGGGGCTGTCTTTTGATGAAGAATACCATGATTAGAGAACAATTGTTGACAAGAAATGGAAGTAAATTCACTACCATTATCAGTTCTGAAGCATTTTATGGTTTTATGATACTGTGTTTGGATGGATTTGATGAAGTTGGACAGAATAGTAGTAGTTTGAGACTTATGCTTAATAAAAAAGATCCATGTGACCCTACTATGATCATCTACTAAGGTAACAAAATATGGAGCACCAGAGAATGAAAAATGAGCATAAGGACCCCATAAATCTACATGAACAATATCAAATATATTGGATGCAGATTCATGATTTCTAGGAAAAGGTAATCGTTGTTGTTTGGATAAATGGCACACAGTACATGAGTCTAAAATAGCAGGTCTTGAATTAAAAGGAATACAAGAAATTTTTGTCATAACATTGAAAGATGCATGACCAAGTCTTTGGTGCCAGATTTGCAAAGATTTATTTGTGTTTTCAGTTGAGATTGTATTGAATGCTAAACTTGTAGATGACAGCTTAGCAGATTGAAATTCACCAGCTAACTTCTTATTTGCTTTCAAAACATATAAACTTCCATCCAACTCTCCAGTAGCAATTACTCGATTAGAATGAAGCTCCTACTTCACAAAAGGGATAAAAACAAACACTTCAGCTGATTAGTTTTGGCCAATTTATGCACAGAAACCAGGTTAAATTGGAAATCAGGTATAAAGAAAACTTCAGTAAGAACAAGATTAGGTTGTATTCTAACTTGTCCTGCCTTTGTAACTGGTAAGGATGACCCATTAGGTAATATAACAATGCAAGATTTCTCCAAGTCACTAGGGAATCAAAAAGATCTAAGTTTCCTGATATATGATTTGAAGCACCAGAATCCAAAATCCATGTATTTTTGCATAGGATATCAAAGACAGATAAGGCAAACAATTTAGGATTACCTGGTGATTCCAGCATGTTAACCATATTCATGAAGTTGGGATTAATGTTATTCATGTACTTAGCAATCTCTTGCTGGACTATACTGGAAATTTGATTACTCTGAGTATCTCCAGATTCAGTGTTGTTGCCTGCAACATTTGCTGAAGCATTTCCTTTGTCACCAGAGATGGTTGCCAGATTCACCAAGTTCTTATTAGCCTGTACACTAGGTTTTTGGTCTTTAGAGCCCTTGTACCAATCCGGATACCCTACAATTTTGAAACAAGATTCCTTGAGATGACCATTGCCTCCACAATGTGAGCATCTTTTATCTGTCTTCTTGATTTCTTTCTTCTTATAGCCTCCTGAGCTATTGTTTGTACCCTGGCTTTTAACAAACATAGCTATAGCATTACTTTCATTACTCATAAGCAACTGGACATCCATTTGTCTTTCAACTCTTGTCACCATTGAGAAAGCTTTATTCACAGTTGGCAAAGGCTCCATTAGCAGTATCTGATTTCTTATTGGATCAAAACGATCATGTAATCCCATCAAGAAATCCATTAATTGATTAGAAAACATCATATCAACTAAGTCCTTTGTAGCTTGACATTCATGGTCCAATTTAGGCAGAGGCATGAGACACAGCAATTCATCCCACAATTTCTTCAATTTAGTGTAATATTCGGCTACTGACTGATTGCCTTGACTAATTGAACTAATTTCTCTTCTTATCTGATAAACCAAAGGACCATTTGCTTCACCAAACCTCTCTTTAATCTCCTCCCACAACTGAATCGAAGAGGAAGTGTAAAGAAACGCTTCAACTATCTCTTTTGAAATAGAATTCAAGATCCATGATGTAACCATATAATCCACACGCCTCCATTGTTCAATATCATCAGAATCATCACTAGGTTTTAAGCAAGATCCATTTATAAACCCTAGTTTCGATTTAGCACCTAAAGCGATGCGAACTGATCTATTCCATGCATTATAATTCTTTCCAGTCAAAGAAGCAGTCACCAGAGACATACCTGGATGATCTGAATTTTGAAGGTGAAGCGGATCTCCACTCTGATAGATCTTCATCGTCGTCTGCTTCTCTGAGTTGTCCATGGTGTTCTTTCTCCAAGAAAAGAAGAAACTGGTTTTTGATTAGGTAGATGATACACCTACAAAAGCTTCAACTTAGCTCTTCAATGGCGGAATCGAGCTAATTAACTAGAGCAACCAAGGCTCTGATACCATATGAAGCTTTATCTATCAAAACAAACCAGAGAAAATCACGAGAAAAGTGTGTGATTGTAAATGTATTATTATTATGTAAAACAGATTCTGTGTATGTTTTTATACAAGCAAAGAAACTAACTACTTAAGATTAAAATTACCTAAATGCCCTCCACTTACTAACAACGCTTAACAAACTTAACAACTAACAAACTTAACAAACTTTTATCAATTAATCTGCTACCAATCCTGCTATACTTCACAGTATGACACGTGATTTAATTTATATATATATATATATCCAATTATTTTCTCACATATTTAAAGTTTAATAGTTTAAATATCATTTTCATTACAATATATCTTAATCATTATTTTATTTTATTTTAATATAAATATTTAAGACATGGGTTAATTGTTCGGCAATAAATATTTTAATATAAAAATAAAAATTTTAAATATTTAATTTCGATTTTAAAATCTCAAAATCAAATATGAATCAAACAAAAAAATCATTGGTATAAATATAAAAAATTAACTATTGTGTTTCAATATGAAATTCTTAAAATTAAATATGAAATTGAAAACGAAATATTTAAAATAAAAATAAAAAATTAACCTTAAATTAGTAGGAAATAATCCAATATATTTTTTATCTTTAATAAATAATTAAATAATTTAATGTTCTTAATTATTTTTCCAATTCTAATTAAAAAGTTAAAATAAAAAGAATCTTTTCTCTCTCTATATATAAAATTATATTAACCGTTTAATCAAATTATATATTTTCATGTTTATTTTACAATCTGCCATTATTTAGGCGAGTTTTTTTTTTTTTTTGAATTAATATGTGATGTTACTATATTTATATTAAAATATGTTATTAATAGATAAATAAAATTTATTTCCTTTCAATATATTATATTTCAATAACAATTTTTGGATTTTATAAAGAAGAATGTTGATATATACATTTTATTGTTTTAATTTGTGCGAGAATAAATTTTATCTTTTTAATATAGAATATATGAGAATAAATTTTATCTTTTTAATATAGAATATATGAGAATAAATTTTATCTTTTTAATATAGAATATATTTATATATTTTAATTATTTTATTTTCTTTAAAACAGGACACAGTCCAATTCTAAACGGATCACAGACTTAAATAAAATAATAATTTATTTAAATGAATAGTAATTTTAGTTTCCATATCAATATAAAATTAGAGTTGGTAAACGGACTAACCCGGCCCTGATGAATTGCGGGTTAAACAAATTAGCCCGCGCGGTTTTTTTTACTATGTGGGTTGATTTTTTACTAACCCTAACCCGACCCGCACGAGTTGCGGGTTAAATTGGCCGGCCTGGAGCCATTAATTTTTTGAAAAAAGATTAAAATTATTATATATATATATTATATAATAAATTAATACTGTTTAAATTTATTTTGACATTAAATTAGAGTTTAATAATTTAAATTTATTATTTTGGTAATTTATAATTAATTTAATACCTTAAATTTTAATTTTTAAATAGAATAAATTATTTTATGAAAATATTATTTAATAAAAATTTATATATATAAATCATTTTTAATATTATATAATTAAATATATAAAATAAAAATATTTTTTTAATATGATGGGTTAGTGGCTAACCTCCGAGTTATGCAGACAAATACGCATAAAAGCGTGAATTAACGGACCATATTAAGCGTTTTTATTTTCATAATGGGTTAAATTTTTTTTTTTTGACAATGACTCAACCTACATACGGGTTAAACGAGTCAACCCGCAGGACAATGACTCATTTACCGACTCTATAAAAAATATAGACATGTTTAAACTGTATATTTGGATAACAATTGATTTTTACGAAAAAAATATATAATATTAAAAAAATATTTATATTTTTATATTTATATTATTATTTTAAAATAAAAATAAAAATAAAATTATAATCGTTCGTCTCGAACGGACTTAAATACTAGTTTATATATAAAAAAGTACTATAAAATAATTCAAACAATAAATTCTAATAGATGTATAAATTATTATTTTTATCGAAAAAGTGTTTGTAAGATGATACATGTTGATATTAACATTACGTGGTTAAACATATATTATAAATTTTTTAGCTTCTTCTTCAATATATTAAAATAAATTTTTTTGAGTGTAGTAGTTAAATGAGCTTATACATTAACCTATTATTGAAACCCAATCTCATCCATTTATAATCATGTCAAATGAGTTATGTCGCTAATTGGTTGAAATCCATTTAACTTCAATCCATTACTCATTTATTATAACAAGGTATTGACCCATTGTGTCATAACCTATTTTGACACCCTTACTTTTTACTATTAATTTTTTTAAATATAAAGTAGACCTGATAAAAATTAGGATTAGGGCCGGACCAAAGTGATGTGACTAGTTAAATTTTTTATCTTAACCCGGCCCGATCCTGTTCTAAAATAGGGAGGACCTGACTCTAATCCTAACCGTGAATGGGCACCGTGGGTTTCGAGTCAGCTCTCTCTCTAATTTATCAATATTTTAACAAAATTTATTTTAAAAATAATAAAATTCATCAATTTAATTTGGACTATCAAATATGAGAAATATTGATTCAAACAAACAAATTAAAACAAGTCTAAAATTTAGCTTAAGTTCCAAATGAATTAAAACCAATTTAAGTTCCAAATTTAAGTTTATGAAATTCATATTGTTCAAATGAATAAACCTGCATCTTCTCCATCACCATCTTTATATGCACGATCATTATTTGAATTGCTACTTTCTTAATTCTTTCCACCTCTATTACTACCATCATCCATACAAAACACAAATTTTAAAAATTAAATAAGAATTAAAAAAAAATACCTAATAATAATATAAGCAAATATAATGTTAAAAAAAAATTATATACCTTCCACAAGAAGCCAATCATGAAGACAGGCCAAAGCTTGCACCATCTTTGATTTTAAGGAGCTTCTAGAAGTCATTATCGTTTCCCTCTAATCCTAAATGTTGATTTAGAAGTTACTGTGGATATATGAATGGTCAAAAGGTCATGAGTCATAACTGCAATGAAAAAAAATACCTAGTCGAAGACTTAAACTAAATATCTAAAATATCCACATCATCGTTTTTAATCTTTTAGGCTATTTTATATATAAATCTAACTCATTCTTCCCAACTTCATCTTCATTCATTTCTTGTGCTGCAAACATTTCATAATCATCGAACTCACCACGAACCCCTCAATTAGAAATACCACTAAATGCAACAGCTTGGGTTGTCCTACTAGACACACTTTCACTATACTCATCAACCCATATTTTAAGAGTACTCACAATAAGATCAACGTAATCACTACTATCTTCAGAACTATAGATGCTCTAGATGATTTTAACACGGTAGATTTTTCATATGCTCTAGATGATTTTAACTTTGCAGATTTTTCATACTCGGTTAATCCATCAGGTCGTGTCTCTTTTGATGTTGACTTATTCGCTCCACTCGATGATAGAGGAGTAAAAGGTTCACTAAGTAGAGGAATATGTAACACAAAACCCCCACCTTAGTGTAAAACAGAATGGAGGG
Source organism: Cardiospermum halicacabum (assembly GCA_031304145.1). NCBI lineage: Eukaryota > Viridiplantae > Streptophyta > Magnoliopsida > Sapindales > Sapindaceae > Cardiospermum > Cardiospermum halicacabum. The sequence goes on along the minus strand of CM062399.1, from coordinate 10,064,250 downwards.
CTTGATGCTACGATGTAGACTAAAATCGGTAGCAACTAAAATACTAATCTAAATACTACAATAAAATACCAATAAACTTAAATAACTCCAAAATATCAATATCAGCTAGGGGTGTGCAAAAAAAATCCGATCCGAAAAATCACCGATCCGATCCGAATTTTCGAATGTCCGATCCGATTTTTATAATTTCGAATATTCGGATTGGATATCCGGTTTTAAAACCGGATATTCGGATTGGATATCCGGTTTTAAAACCGCATATTCGGATCGGATGCGGATTGGGATTTTTTCCATTTCGAATTATCTGAATATCCGAAAAATACAATTTTATAATAAATCACATTTTAGTTCTCTATATAAACAAAATATTTCACGTATTTATATACAAATTTTCTTACAGTTATATAATTTTATTTGATTGATAATGTAATTAAAATGCAATACAATAATTTTATTATTTATTATTTATTTTCCTCTTAATTTGGACATTAAAAATAAAAAAATAGAATAAAATTGGATATCGGATATCCGGTTATCCGATCCGAAAAATTGGATATCCGATTTTCCGGATATCAGATTTTTTCGGATCGGATACGGATCACAATTTTCTTATATCCAAAATTTCGGATCGGATCGGATCCGGTATCCGGAAAGGCACACCCCTTATATCAGCAAAGTATCATTACAATGAAAATGATCAATAGTCCAAATACACTTCCAAAATCCAATAATCCGTACACAATTCCAAAATCTAGTAATCCAAATACAGTTCTAAAATAAAGAATGACTAAAATAGTAAATAAGCGTGCTGATGCCAATGCATGCTCGTGCTTTTGATATCATAACAGTCATCTCCTAATCAATCGATGTACCTATACCCGTTTAGGAATTCCACATAACATATAGGAACAGAAAAAGGAAAAATATACTACGTTAGACTATATTTAGTCTAGTTAGCAATTCAGGTTCCAACAACTATACACAAATGTCCCTAGACTCAGCTCTAATCATGGGAGCATAGAATGCAAGGCTCTAAGAGTTCTCTAAACTCACTATAGTAGAGATCACATCAAACAGAGCTACAACTAGTAATTTATTATTGTTCTTAATTAAGCTAATGAACATTCAGCAATTTCTATTGCTGTTAATCCATTTTAAGTTTAACTAATGGAGGTTCTATTTTGATGGTTTGGCGTCCAACTAACTGATAGGACGCCACGATTATGTAATTGGCGGTTCCGCTTAAACCAATTATCGAATAATACCCATAAGATTTTTACTAGATTTTTATCCTGTTTAGAATCTAGCTTAAATTGTGTAGTTACTAGTAAAACAACATTAGAAAAGAACAACAATACGTTACCACTTCGTTAAATTCAATTCAGGCAAACAAACAATTGTATCAACAGGCCTTTAAAATTTCCAATTCAACACAATAGCAAACAGACAGATACAAGATCAGAACATCACACATAGTTTAATTCAATAAAATTATTGAATAATGCTCATAGTAGCTTATAGAGAAAGCGAGAAACATATGTATTAGCCGAAGCCCCTGTATGAACAAAGCCCTTGTATGGTCGAAGCCGATCATATATAAATTTTTGGCACTACAAGCCGAATAATTCAGTTCTATACAAAGTACCTCTATTCCTAGGCATGTCATGGGTTCATCTATTAGGCTGTCTTAAGGACAATCATTCTTCATATTATTATCTTAACTTCGAATTCTATACATTTCAACAACATCATAGTAGACTAATCAATATTAGTCCAATTTCACAGTATAATATGTCATTGCAGCATTTTAATCAATATTAATCCAATAATAGTTCAGTCGACCTAGACAACCTTCTAGGATTTCATTTTAACCACAACTAACAGAACAGACACAACCAAATCATATGCAAAAACAATCAAGGGCAGAGCAAGCACGACAACCCTATTTATTCACACTAGCATTCTTATTTGCTTATTTCTTAACATGATTGCTATTTCTCACACCCTAATTTCTTTGGGTAACATCAAATTTAATAAAAATATCTAAAATATCCTTTAAATTTTAAATTTAATTAATAATTATTATATAATAATATCTGAATAATTATTATTTTATTATTATAATAACTATTATCTTAATATATTACTGTTTTTATATTATTTAATTTCTGTTTATTATTTTAATAATAAGAAATTATTATTTTTATATTATTTTGATTTATTTGTAGAATGTCAAATTTAAAAGAAAACGTTGAAGAATAACTACAAGGAAATATATAAACTTATTATTCTATTTATAGCAACCTATTATATCCTAAATCAAAATCCTAATTGAATCAAATTATAATAGAAATAAAAAATAAAATTAAATTAAAATATTAAGAGAAAAGAAAATCAAATATAAAAGAATAAAATTATGATATAAAACCAATGGAACAAAATATAAAAATTAAAAAATAAAAATATAAACAATAAAAAGTAACATAAATAAAATAAAAGGAAATAAAATAAATAAAATAAAAGAAAATAAAAGATAAAATTTAAATTATATAAATAGTATTTTTGAACTAAAGTGTGATTGTAAGCATATGTTGCTGTGTGAGAAATGACCATGCTTTTTCTTAATTGATAGTCTAAGCATTTGCGTGGGAAATGACAATACTCTTTCTTAATCGATGGTATTATACTGTGTAGGATATTCTTTTATTCAAAAATTTTAGAAATAATTTTCAAATTCACAACGTTAATATTATTTAAATATATCTCAAATATGAAAAAGAAAATCCTACACAATATAGTTCGATATAACCATTTAATTCTCAATGTAAAGTTCGTTTGATTCACTGTATAAGCTCATCTTATTCTATATCTAGCATTCATCTAATTAGTAGCACAGGATAAATTTATACGATTTTGTTTTTATAATGTGGTGTAATTGACTTACAAACAATGGTACCAAATCTCATATCAACAAACACAAAGCATAAAGAAGAAAGAATGCAAAGCAATTACGTGGTTCACCGTAAGGGTAAGGGTAGAGCTTATATTGAGCCCTAATACTTCACTAATCAAGAATCAATCCATATACATTTTCTCCACACAAAATAAAACTACAAATATCTACACAAAGCTTTACAAGATCACAACAGAGAAGAGAAACCCAGAGAAATCAGAAAGAACACGAAGAAACAGAAGCGGCCGACCTGCTACAGTGCCAAATTTTGGCTCTTATAGTTAGGTTTAAAACCGGATCGGCTCATCCATGAAACGGGTGCAGATCGTAAGCGTATGGACCCTACAGTAACCAGACCCAATAGAAGGTAGATTCCAAATGATATACAATCCAAGTACATACTCTGTTTACAATTTTACAAAGTATAGATGAAATACACTAACGACATGATAAAATAATTTAAAGAAAAAATCATGATAACTTTATTTTGAAATCACCGTAATAAATCATGATAATGATAATGGTACTCCAAACACGAACACATACCCCAAACACGATCACTTAAAATGGGAAGATAACCATATTAAATCATTATAACTTTATTTTGTGACCACCATATATATATACATTATAAAACTCCAAACACTAACACAAACACATACCCACTGCACCAGATTATTGAATAGTTAGAAGTTTCTTATATATCAGTTCCAACTTAAAGCTCATATATATTATGATTTATAAGCTTTATAATAATTATTATAAAAACGGTTATCTAAAATATTAAACTAATTATACCAGTTTCTCATAAAACTGTAATAAGTTTTTAAATGCAATTAGATGGGAAGCAATTTATATTTAACCATTAATATTTTATAGTAGTTGTTATAAAACTGAGAACTATTATATACATTTTAATAGCAGTTACATATTTTACTATTATGTATATTTATAATTTAAATAAAAGTCAAAAGCGAATTGAAATATAATAATTATAAATGAGTTGGAGAAATTAGACCATAATTTTATATATTTAATAATTTATAGTAAATATAAGCTATTATAAAATTAATATATATTATATTTAATTATATGACAACTAGTAAAATTGCTCGCGCTTTACGCGAGAATATAATTTTATATTTATATTTAAAAAATTATATTAATATTAATCATAAATTATTTAATTTTTAATATTTAAAAATATATAATTTTACAAAATAATAATTAAAATTATAATATACTTTCTCTGTTTTTTAATACTCACTACATTTACTATTTACATGCTATTCGATGCTTAATTTTAACGATAAATATCTTTAATTATACATAACTAAAAATTATAATAATTTTATATCTAAAAAATAGACATCAAGACGAATAAAACAAAATCTCACTTCACTATATTTTAATTTATATATAAGTAACAACATAGGAAACAAGATTGATAATAAATAGTATCTATTTTACAATTGTAGTGAGTAAATAAACACGGAGGAAGTATTCAATTTGTATTAAATTGAATATATAAATTTTTTATAAGTATAAACAATTATAATTAAATTTTTATTAATAAAATATTATAATTTTTTAATTTTAAAATAACTTTATTTGTCAATGTATATAATATTAAAATTCTCAATTAATTCAAAACATGTGTAATACTTGTACACAATTTTATTTATATGTTAATTTAATTTATTTAACTTAGATATAAAGAATAAAAAAATATATTTTGAATCAGAATATAAAATTATTCAGATGAGGAAAGTAATTTTTATAAAAAAAATTAAAAAGTAAATTAAATTAAAATGTTAGTTTTGATTTAAGTTTCCTAACCATTAAAAGTTTTGTGTTATAAATAAATTAGACCTCAATTCTATCAAAAAAAAAAAAGAAATATATTAATTTGACATATATATATATATATATATATATATATATATATATATAGTCTTCTTCAATTCATAAAGTACAAACTAACTTTTTCTTTTGATAGAATATTTAGATGTGAATATTTAAATATGATTAATTTTAGTTAATGTCTTTTTAAGATTTTATTATTATTAATTAGTTAAATTCTATCTTTTCTGTATTCCAAAATAATTTTATCCAATTTTAATTAGTCTATAAATACTTCGTTTACTATTGATGTTAGTTTTTCTTCTCCATCTTCTTCTTCTTTTTTTTTTCTTTTCTTTCTTTTTAGTATTTTTTCAGTTAAAGAAAAGTTAGAAAAATATTTAATTAGTAAAAAATAATTAAATAAAATTACTTAATTATTTGATAAAACGTGGACCTCTCTCACCTTTTCTCTCTCTCTCTCTCTATATATATATATATATATCATTTTTAGAATTTCAAAATAAATAGATACATGATCATCAATTGGTAAAAAACAAATAATAAAATATAGAATTATGAATAAATAATATTATTATTAAATGTTAAAGAAAGAATAATAGAGAATAAGAGATTACCTTTAAACGTTAGAAGATATTCTAAAATCCATGTGTTAATATCAAGGTATAATATGTATATCAAAGAATTATAAACAAATTCTAAAAAAAAAAATAATAACTATGAACAAATCATAGGAATAAAAGTAAAATAAAAAAATAGATGAAGAGTGATCACCTTAATTTGAGAGAATTGTTTTCCATAACATGGAGAATGAAGTGAAAAACTAAATTGTAAAGAGCTCTTTATATACACGTAATTCGTAATCCATAACGTAACATGTTTTGATATATGAAAAGAACCATTTAATATGTTTAATGTTAATTTAATGTATTTAGAAAGAAGATAAAAAGTCATATGTGATAAAAAATTTATTTATTTAAACAAATGATCACTTAAAATGGAAGATGGAGGGGAAGAGAGCTGAGAATAAAATTGAAAGGAGAGTAAATGTCTCACGAGTAAATATCTCACTAATATTAATGAGGAGAGAGTAAGAGAATAAAATATTAAAAAGACACGTGTAAAGTTCTAATTGGTAATTTATGAACAAATTTCAAAACCTCCCTGAGTGTTTTTCTACCTAATGGAGAACTTTCAGCACGCACGTCAGCTTTGTGGGACCCACTGAAAGTTCTCATTTATATTATATATAGATTCTATAATTAACTGCTACATATCATTTATAAATTAAGTACTTATTTTTTTAAAAATAAATAATAGTATAAAATATCCTTATTGGTATTTTTTTATTTTGATTTCCAAAATTAAGTACTTAACTTTTAAGTTTATACACTTTACAAATACGGCGAAACACCTTCTCATTCGCTTTATCGATTAATTCTTTTATCAATTAATTTAACGTCACTGCTTTTCACCTTCACCTTGTTGCTTAATCTTCTCATCGGGTATTAATTCAATCTCGCTATATATATATATATATATTAAATTTATATACTGCGGATTCATCCAATCCTTTTCTATTCACTATTCAATTCGTAGAATTCAGTTTTTGAGGTCTCGTCGAGTTCCAACCTACAATGATGGCGGCTGATTACACAAGTCCACCATCAGGTATATAGAGTTTGTCTCATATTTCAATTCTACGGTCTCATTTTAAAGGAAAACGCTATTGAAGGCTGTACCGATTTGCTTTGCTACTGTTGTGATTTTGTTCGGTGTTATGTTCAATTGTGATGTCTTAGTGTTTCAATTAATAGAAAATGCAACTATCAATCAATCCACGTTCTTATGCAGATGCAAAATGAAGGGAAAAATATTATCATAATTTTGAACTCAACAAATAAAGATGCTTAGTGAAAAGCTCTGCTTTTGGCATCCACATGTTTCAGTTCAGGGCCTTATTCTTCGCTGCTTTTCAATGGAATTTTTTCCCCAAAAGATTGTGTTGTTTTTATCTCCTGGGATTAATGGTGGTCTCAATAAACAACTTCAGTAACCACTTTACTTGCTCTATTCGCTATTATCTCCCATTCTGGTTGAGCATGAAAAGAGGTATTCATCAATTGAGGTCCGGCCAATGGCAGTACTGCTGTCCTTGAGATGCTAACTATTCTTTCCGAAAAATATTCACGGTCACTGACTGCAATGTAAGTTCAGTCCACTGAATCCAAAAAGTATAGGATAGTTCCTTTGTTTCAGCAAGTTCATTACTGTTTGGGTTCTGCATTCTTTGTGTTTTCTCTTATGGTTTTGAAAAAATCATTCCTGTGATGGTGAGATGTCAACCTTATAATGACTTTTATTATATATTTACAAGCATGTAAAAGGCTTGTGTTGTAAATGCATAAAAGTAAATAATATTTGGAAGCGTGAACAAGTTTGATGTTACCTTTAATTACTTAAATTTTTACTTTATTATTCATATCCATTTGGCTTTCTTAGTGTTTTGTATTTTTCAGTCAGCATCTCTTGAGCCCGCCCACATGGTTTTGAATATTGAATATTTTGACTAGTTTATTTGTTTTATTATAGTCCCCCAATGCAGCGGAATAATATAGATGGTGAGTATTATGTCATGCGAATGATAAAAGAAATTGTAATTTTCTAATGTGATATTTATTTACAAATCAAATTAAATTATATAGTTTTAATTATATTTTTATTTATTTATTTATATTATAATTTTAGGAGAAATTCAGGTAACAAAGAAATTGGATGAAGTTCGCTGTGGTTGGACTCGGTTTGTGATGTATTTACTTAAAATAACTACGTGTACTTCTCCATATAAAATATTATGCTCATTTTTTATTATTGCTATGTATTTTAATGCTACATTTACAAACTTTTAATATATTTTTTTATTGGAGCCTGATGAATATTACTTATATTTTATTAACAATTCTTACTCAGAATTCATATTTGGATGGTTGTCGCAACTTTTTCGAATTTATGGAAGTTTATAATATGGATGATATTAGATGTTTAAATTTGTACATTATTTTTAAAAAATCAATATTTATAATTATGTATAGTAAATAAATATTTGAGTTAATTTTATAAAATTAATTCATTAAAAATTTGCGTTTATTTTATAAAATTAATTCATTAAAAAATATGAATAATATCATAAATAAAATTATATATATAAAAAATTAAATAAATAAATATACTTTGATAGCACTAATAAACTGATATCTATAATTTAACTTTTAATGACAGTTGTAAATTGACATCTATGTATACACCATCTCGTAGCAGTATCAACTAATATAAAATAAGTAACATTTGATAATAGTTATTAAATTCATTACATCTATTACTATAGATAACAGTTTTAACTGTTATCTTTTGGCAACATTTTATAGCAGTTATAAACTGCTATTTATAGATAACCCATTTTATATCAGTGCAATGATGCCAGTTATAACTGTAATTTAAGGGGTTAAATAATTGTCGTTAAATCCATTTTTTTGGCAGGATGGGTCAATCCAATTTTTTTTTTTATTTTTTTTTATATATAAAATATTAGTTTTTAAATATTTTTATAAAATTTATATAATTTTATTATTAAATATTTAAAATTTAACCATTAATAATATAGTTATTAGTTAAAATATTTTTACTAATTTAATTCTGAAATAAAAATATAATTTTAATTATTTTATTAATTATTTATTTATTTTATTGTAGTAAATTCGAGTCGATTCATATTTTTTTCATCCGTCTGAACTCCACTTGCCAACTTGATTATCCGAATTCATTTCGAGTTCGCGACGAAGTATCGACGAAAAAATAAATCAACAGCCCAAATTTCGAAGATATTTTAATATTTACATTATTATTCTATTTTCTAATCAATATTACACAATATAAATCGAAAATTACTTTATATTATCGTATTATTGATGCAACTATTTATAATAAATTTTAATTTGTTTATGTTGGGCCAAATCCTCCATTAAGGGACCTTACCTTCGGCCGAATGGTGTTTTTGGTATACAGTCGAAGAGTAAGGCCCCTTAACTATATTTGGGTTGGTTTTGGGCTGCACTATATTGTAATATTTCGGCCACGAATATTTAGACTCTGAACGTTTCGGCTTTGAATATTTCTGTAGAAGTCTATGAATCCTCAGGGTTCTTAAGTTTTGGATGCACCTAGGTTGTACCTTCTGCGGCCGCACATTCAGAGATCCAGCCTATGCGGTCGCACTTATGTTGGATCTTCTAGATTCTCTCATAGTTGTCCTACAGTTGGATACATAACAAACTCGACAGATTCAGTATGGAACATTATAAACCGCTCCCTATAAATACGGTTCATGGTCAACAGATAACGGGACCTCATGCTCTTTGTTAAACAGATGACCGGAGACCCATACGAATGAGAGAATACCTATACCGAGAGGGGTTCACCGTTCTACGGAGATTTACCCCAGAGTTTATACTTATTCGATTCTTTATTGTTAGGATTTTCGGTAACCAATTCGATGATCAAGATAAAAAATAAACAAAATGCACAAACGATATATCGTGGTTAGCAAATTGCTTAATCCACGGAAGCCAACAACCTTTTATTTCGAAACAATCTCATAAACAATCAGACAACTCTCTCTCAATAATCTACCAAACAATTGTATTCAATCAGTCAAACCAATTGATGAACAGATAACTCAACTCACAGACCCTCTGTGCCCTCAACCAATATTATCTGTCATACCCAAAACTCTAGAGTACATCCCATATTTATAGCTAACATCAAACCTAATTCATATGGGAGTATCTAACTCAATAAGGAAATAAAATCTAAACCAAACTAGAAATCAAACCAAAACAAGAAAACTAAATCCTTCTCAAATAAGAAATAAACCATTAGGAAAAAGACCCAAAACTCAAAATAGGAAGTCTTTCCTAAAAAGAAATCCTCGTGATTCAAGGTAATCCTAACAAATCTCCACCTTGACTTGAATCACCCCAACTTTCTGGATCTTATTCATTTAATCATACTAACCATGACTTATTCAAGTTCCAAACATATCAGAGAGTTGCATCCACCAATTGTGCCTTCTAAGCACTCTTCATTCTGTCTTCCCTTTTACAGACATCTTTCCAAGTTTCATATTCAAAAATTCCGAACATTCAACCAAACTTTCTTTTTTATTTGATACCAACATCCTTCCAACAATAGTTTGTCCATCAAGGAAATACAAATTTCCTTGTCTTGTACCTTTTGCGACTAAGACACCTCTATGTACAATCTTCATCACTCCACCTCCAGTGACAATCTTGTAGCCACTAGAATCTAAGACTCCAAGTGAGATAAGACTTTACTTCAGCTCTGGAACATACCTCACTTTCATCATCAACTTGATTGTACCATCAAACATTCTTAGCCTTACCGTTCCCATTCCCTTAATCTGACAAGTGCTGCCATTTGCCAGACGGACAACATCTCCATCAAATTCTTCCAGCTTTGAGAACCATTCTCTATTTGGACACATATGATACGAACAACCAGAATCTAGGATCCATCCTCCAGACGATTCATTCATAGAGGTCGTGGAGAAAACATCCGTCTCAAATTCACATTCTGACTCCACCTTCGGCTCCACCTTCGACTCCATCTTTTCTATTACATTCAATTCGAGCTTTCAAGTTTAGGACATTCATGCCTCCAATGCCCTTTCTCTTTACACCATGCACATTGATCTCTATCCAATGTATATCGACCTTTATATTTCCAAGACTTCTCAGCATTGTTGTATATTTTTCTCTCTCCTTTCCTTACCACTAGCGCTTTCGAAACATGTTTATGATCAGACTGGTCTTTCTTTCGGTATTCATAATTAACTAAAGCATTAGACACATCACTAAACTCAATCTCACTTTTTCCATACAATAAAGTAGTGGTCAAGTGATCATACGTATCAGGCAGAGAGTTAAGCAATAACAACGACTTATCTTCCTCAGAAATTTCAACATCTAAATTTAAAAGATCAGCCAATATTTTGTTGAAATTTTCTAGATGTTCGATCATAGACATACCAGAAACATACTGAAAGCGGAAGAGCTTCTTCTTTAGGTAGAGCCGGTTTTCGATACTCTTTGTCAATACTTATCCTCTAACTTCTTCCAAAGAGTTGTTGCCACAGTTTCATTCATAACAGAATACTTTTGATCTTTTCCTAAACATAATCGAATTGTACTGCAAGCTTGTCGATTTAAGAAATCCCAATCCTCCTCAAACATATCTTTGAGTTTATTCTTATCTATCACTATGAATGTCCCCTCGCGGAATAAGAGATCTTTAACTTCTGACTGCCACATGCCAAAGTTGCTGGTACCATTAAATTTTTCTATATCAAATTTCATCGTACCTGTCATTGATTGCCTCAGACGACTGCTTGCATACCCCTTCCAGGTCCAGCATTATCGTCCTTCGTCATCCCAACCAAAGCTCTGATACCAGTTTGTTAGGATTTTCGGTAACCAATTCGATGATCAAGATAAAAAAACAAAATGCACAAACGATATATCGTGGTTAGCAAATTGCTTAATCCACGGAAGCCAACAACCTTTATTTCGAAACAATCTCACAAACAATTAGACAACTCTCTCTCAATAATCTACCAAACAATTGTATTCAATCAATCAAACCAATTGATGAACAGATAACTCAACTCACAGACCCTCTGTGCCCTCAACCAATATTATCTGTCATACCCAAAACTCTAGAGTACATCCCATATTTATAGCTAACATCAAACCTAATTCATATGGGAGTATCTAACTCAATAAGGAAATAAAATCTAAACCAAACTAGAAATCAAACCAAAACAAGAAAACTAAATCCTTCTCAAATAAGAAATAAACCATTAGGAAAAAGACCCAAAACTCAAAATAGGAAGTCTTTCCTGAAAAAAAATCCTCGTGATTCAAAGTAATCCTAACATTTATATTATCATTCCCATATCCCCTTCTCTTTATTATGACAGTAAGTCAAATGAGCATTAATAATTTCAATTTTCAAAAATTGGGTTGTATTTTGTGAGGCCGATTAATATATCAAAAATAAGATAAGAAAGGATTTTCTCCATTCATCAAAATCCAAAAATCTGTGGTTCTCCTTTCCATTGATTCGTTGAAAAGTGTTGCTTGATACGCACAAAACCTATAAGTGGCCGAGACACTACAAAATTCTGCTTCAGCTAGTGATCTGCTAGTCATCCTCTATCAACAACCAAATCCAAACACCAAAATATCTAAAAAGCATGCCCTCACTCTTTCAATTCCACAAATAAATTTATTTATTATGATGTGTAACAGTAGCCTGAGCCTCCGATCCGATCCCAAGCTGTCTCATATCTGAAACATATATAACGTGCTTTTTATGTGCGAAGCAGGGTACGGAATACAAAAGGTGGTTGTGAGTGGCGAGTAGTACGGAGGAAAAAATCCAACGAAAAGAATAATGGAGGTGGCATGGCATCATTATATAAATATGCGATCCATCTAGTCATGCATGAACAAAAAGCAATTCTAAAGTTCACTTTCTTTGGCACCACAGAACCCAGATGTGGATATATAAGAGGAGGGGTTTCAATGGCATAATAATGGGTCGGCACAGGCACAGCGTCCTGTTGTGTGAAAGTGGCTTTTTCATTACAGCACACAAGATAATTTCAAAGATTGCAGAGATATAGATATGTGTTTTTGGAGGAACCAAAATCTAATAGTGGATTTATATGTATCACATTCACATTTATGGAATCCTTTTAAGACAAGTGTGTGTGTTTTGGGTTGTACGGGTGAATAAGAGAGGAACCGTAATTATCTATGTACTTGATCATCATATCTCATCTTGTGAACAAGCATTGTGCTAAAGAATGACTTTACATAGTGGAGTCACTGATAGATGCAATAATTTGATCTTAAATCTCTGTTGTTTAGTATCTATGTTATATCAATCTGAAAGGATATCACAAAGTTGGCGTATAGGACATCTATAGGTTATATATGAAAGCATTGAAATTTATCTTTTTGGGGTTTAGTGAAAATAATTTCATTTAGTGATTGATGTGTGTGGAATGGTCCCCTTAGGGAGTTATTATTATGGTTGGTTAACCTTTAAAGTGAGTTTGTTTTGAGATATTTTACATGGTTGTATGGTAACCATGTTTGTTTTCTTCCACGTGATGTGTGGTTAAGTTGAACGTGATATGTTTTGTTAATACAAATGAACCACCAAATCGGCAGTTCTTAGAGTTGAGAGTAAAAAAAAAAAAATTGTTTACAAAATAATTAAACAATAACAACTTTAAAGATAATAAATCTGAGATATTTTAGTCTTTTATTATAAAATTATATCATTTATGAATGAATTATGCAATCTTCCTAGATATAAAATTGTACGTCATATTATCCTAATCATGCATCTACTTTACCTATCAACCATCATGCATAAATTTAATATTGTATTAATATATATAGAAAATTTCTCAGATTCCTTAAAAAGAGTAATTAAAAAAAGAATCTTAAAATTTTCAAACGTTTGACTCTATATTTTCCGATTTTTAAAACGTTCAACCAAGCTGCCCTTAAAATTCAATATTTAGTTTTGAGATTGTATTATTGATAGAAGGCTTGTGCCAGGAGGGCTTAACTTTAATTGTCCTTTGGTACCAATTTAAACACCAAAACTATTGGCAGGCTGTTTTGAAAAAATCAATAAGTGTCTAAAAGTTTAACGAATTTTCAAATAGAAAGCCAATTAGAAACTGACACATTGTAAGAGTAAGTTAAAAGGCATCATATTCCGAAAGCCAATTAGAAACTGACACATGGCATGGGTAAGTAAAAAGTCATCATATTCTGAAAGCAGTATTGCACTCCTGCCATTTGTTGGATTTAGAGGAAAGAAGACTAGAAATATAGAAACTGAGAAACAGAGACTTGACAAAAACAGAACACAAGGTTTTTTATTCACTGACACATTTAATCGAACACCTACTATGCCTTTTATATAGGCTTACAATCAACAGAAAATTGAGAAAAATCAGCACCAACAATTACATTATTCATATCCACTAAACCAGAAAAACAATGAGATAAGACCACAAAATCTGGAATAAACTAACAGCACGTAGACCACTTAAATCAGTACAAGTTTATTGGGTCAACCTTTGAATCAATCTTCAACACTCCCCCTTGATTCAAAGCTGCACACTCCAAGCTTGTTTCGAAAATAAACATGTTTATCTCTTGCAAGAGACTTAGTGAAGATGTCTACAATCTGCTCATTGGTGTTGCAGTATTTCAACTGAACTTGACCTCCAGCAACCAACTCACGAATGAAGTGAATACGAATGTTGATATGTTTCATTCTTCCATGTAGAGTTGGATTTTCACTCACAGCGATAGCAGACTTGTTGTCACAGAGAATCTCAGTTGCACCATCTGATTCTTGACCAAAATCAGCAAGCAGATGTCTCAGCCACACAGCTTGACACGCGACTGATGTTGCAGTGACATATTCAGCTTCAGAGGATGATAAAGCTGTAACTGCTTGTTTGTTCGAACTCCAAGTAACAGCTCCAGAACCTAGATGAAAAAAGCTACCTGATGTACTATTCATGTCACTTGAACCTGCCCAATCACTATCGGAAAAACCATGTAAATAAAAATTAATATCTGCTGCATACCATAACCCATAATCCACTGTATCTGCAATATAATGCAAAATCTGGTTTGCAGCTCCAAGATGATGCTTAGTTGGAGTTTGCATGAACTGAGATACAACACCAATCGAAAAAGCAATATCAGGTCGTGTATGAGTTAGGTAAATCAGGCCACCAACCAAACTTCTGAAATACTTAGCATTAGCCAATTCTATTCCATCATCTGGCTTCAACTTTTCATTCAAGTTCATAGGTGTACAAACTCCATTGCAATTCAACAAATTAAACTTCTTAAGTATATCAGTAGCATATTTCATTTGAGAAACAAAAATACCATCTTCTTTTTGCAACACTTCGAGTCTAAGAAAATAATGCAACAAATCTAAATCAGTCATCTCAAAATTCTTCATCATGCCAGCCTTAAAATCATCAATCAAAGCATTTGAAGAGCCCATATATATTATATCATCAACATAGAGACAGACAATAAGGAACTCTAAATTACCTCTCCTTTTGAAATAAAGTGTAGGCTCATTTTCACTCATTTGAAAGCCGAATTGCTCAAAATATGTATCAATTTTACTATACCATGCTCTTGGTGCCTGCTTCAACCCATTTAATGTTTTTCTCAGCTTATACACTTTTTCTTTTTGGCCTTTTATCACAAAACCTTCAGGTTGAGTGACATAAACTTCTTCTAATAGTTCCCCATTCAAAAAGGCAGATTTTACATCAAATTGATAAATCGACAACCTCATAAAAGCAGCAAAGGCCAAGAAAATTCTTACAGTTTCAAACCTCGCGACTGGAGAGAATGTTTCTTCGTAATATACACCATAGGTTTGTGCATATCCTTTCACTACCAGTCTCGCTTTATATCTTTCAATACTCCCATCAGCATGATACTTAGTGTGGAACACCCATTTCAACCCAATTGCTTTTTTTCCTTTAGGTAATTCCATCAATTCCCACGTCTTATTCCTGTTGATTGCAGTCAGTTCTTCTTTCATTGCATTGATCCACTTTTCTTTTATAGCAGCTTCTTCAAAAATATTTGGTTTAGCAACAAACAAAGCCTGCGAATGTCCATATATCTCCTGCAAAGATTTGAACCTTCTTGGAGGAGTTTCTGAGCTGTCTGAGACTGGAGAGTTACTTAAAAGCCTTAAGGGACTGTTAATAGGTGTTGATTGCTCAGAGAAATCATCTATAGAAGTGTTGTTAACACCTTCATCACCAATTGAACTTTGAGCTGCTGCTGTACTTTCTCCATTGTCCCACTTCCAGCTTGCTTTTTCATCAAACCTTACATTCCTGCTAATAACTATTTTTCCATTTACAGGGTTATACAGTCTATATGCTTTGGAATGTAAACAATAGCCAACAAAAATATATTTAATTGACTTATCGTCTAACTTACTACGAGTTTCAGAATTGTCCAAAGCATATGAAATACAACCAAAATTACGTAAATGGCTTACTGTTGGTTTGGAACCACTCCAAGCTTTGTAGAGAGTTTGATTTAGGACTGGTTTTGTGGGTGAGACATTCAGAATATATACTGAAGTAGCAACAACTTCTGCCCATAAACTGTTTGGTAATCCTTTCGCTTTCAACATGCTTCTTGCCATCTCCACAACCGTGCGATTCTTGCGCTCAGCCATACCATTCTGCTGTGGTGTATATAGTACTGTCAACTCCCTATGAATACCATTTTCTTCACAGAATAAAGAAAACTGGTTGGATAAAAATTCGCCTTCTCTATCTGATTGAAGAGCTTTTATTGGCACACCACTTTGCTTTTCCACATAAGCCTTAAATTTTTTGAAATTTTCAAAGGTTTTAGACTTGAGTTCCTGAAAATAAGCCCAACTCACTCGACTATAATCATCAGTAAAAAGCAAGAAATACCAATTACCACCAAAAGATGCGGTTTGCATAGGACCACATAAATCAGCATGAACCAATTCAAGACTTTTAGATGCCCTCCGAGCCATCCCAACTAGAAAAGGAAGCTTACTCTGCTTGCATAACATACAACCTTCACACAACTCAACTTACTCAATGTTAGGCAACCCATGTACCATTTCTTTTTCATGCAGCAATTTCAAACTATTGTCATTCAAATGACCATACCTCAAGTGCCATAATTTGACTCACTAAACTCCTCAACCACAAGAGCACGACTTTCCACATTAGAAACTTTAAGTGGAAAGAGTCTATTTCCTGCCATTTTAACATCAACAATATCCACATTTGATTTTTTTTATCTCTAATCATACAAGAGGCATCATCAATACAAAGAAAATATCCACTAGACATGAGATGCCCCAATACTCAGCAAATTCTGTGACAAACTGGGAATAAAGTAAACATTATAGAGAAGTTTAATGTTACCGTATTCTCTTTCTAAAGCTACAACACCTTTGCCCTTCACTTGCATTTGTTTACCATCTCCAAGTGTCACCATTTGTCTAAAAGTCTCATCAAGATCTCTTAATAAAGACCTTACTCCAGTCATGTGATTAGAGCACCCGCTGTCCAAATACTAAACGCCATTACTGCCAGCAGCTGCAACTTCTTGAAACGCCATGAAAAGTTTCGCTTCTTCCTCTTGTTCCTCCGTGACATAGTTGGACTGCTGCAATTTCCAGCAGTTAGCCTTTATATGTCCAAACTTCTTGCAGTAGTAACATTAGACATTACTCCAATTTCTCTTTGATTTTTCATCCGTCTGTGAATCTTCATCTTGCTCATTACCACGTCTCCCTAGACCATAGCCTCTGTCAGCTCCTCGACCTCCGCTAGTGCGACCTCCTCTACCACGTCCTCTTCCAGTTGATGCCTCCCCCATCACTTGGAAAACCTTTTCCTCAGGTTTCTCATCTTGTCGCGTCAATCTCACCTCATGGGATAATAATGATCCCATAAGTTCATCAAATGAGTACACCGCTAAATCTTTCGACTCCTCGATGGCTGCTACGACATGATCAAACTTAGGGGTTAGACTCCTCAATACCTTTGTGACAACCGTTTGATCAGAGACATCTTCACCCAAGGATCTCATTTGATTGAAAATTACACCAACTCTAGATAGAAAATCCTGAATTGATTCTTCATCCTTCATTTGCAAGGTTTCAAAATTACGGCGAAGAGGTTGTAGTTTCACCGTAGTTACTTTCGTAGAGCCTTGAAAAGTTGTCTTTAAGATTGTCCATGCTTCTTTAGCAGTGTCTGCAGCTGAAATTTTGGAGAAGATCGAATCATCAATTGCTTGTTGAATGAAGAATAACGCCTTTGAATTCCTCTTCCTATTCTCCCTCAATCTTCCATCTTCATTAGTTTCAATATATCTATTCTCAACCAAGTCCCATAGCTCTTGAGACTTGAATAAAGTCTTCATTTTGATGCCCCAAAACTCATAGTTGTCCCATTTGAATACTGGAATTGAGGGATGCGAAATATTCATGAGATTGCCATTAGTTGACATGGTTTAAAGTCTAGTTACAAAGGAACCTGGCTGTGATACCACAATGTTGGATTTAGAGGAAAGAAGACTGGAAATATAGAAACTGAGAAATAGAGACTTGACAAAAACAGAACACAAGGTTTTTTATTCACTGACACATTTAATCGAACACCTACTATGCCTTTTATATAGGCTTACAATCAATAGATAATTGAGAAAAATCAACAACCAACAATTACATTATTCATATCCACTAAACCAGAAAAATAATGAGATAAGACCACAAAATCTGCAATAAACTAACAGCACGTAGGCCACTTAAATCAGTAAAAGTTTATTGGGTAAACCTTTGAATCAATCTTCAACACCATTATTGTTTCAAATGAGAGGGAAAGTGAATGTGATAATTTCAAATCTAACGAATCTCGACCTTCCATTGCCAACATCATTTACCTGACTTGTCATTCGTCTTTACAAACACGACGACATGACTATTTTCGATATCGTCGCTTGCACTAACAACTTCGGTCTGTCGTTGAAATTTCCATGTCGATTTAGCTATGGTTCAAAGAAAAGTGAAACCACGTTGCAAAGAATGAAGGTGATTCCTTCAAGTTAAAGGCGACGAAGAAGAAGAATGGAGGAATGCAAAGAATGAGGTCTCCTAGAAAAGAGACTCTGTGGCGGCTATTTCCATGTGTCCGCCGCCAAGGCTTAGCCAGTTTTACAATTTTTGCTTATTTTAGAATCTCACTCTGTAACTACAATGTGAATTTTTTTTCTTGTGATTTTAAATATGGTAGATTTTGCATTTGATTAAGTGATTGGGTTGGTGATTGATATTTGTAATTGTGTTTTTTAGATATTATTTTTATCTAGTAATTATGAAAGCAATGGTCATGATACATAGAAAGCAAGCATAACACCAACAATAAATACATCAACTTCAAATTTAGTTCTTGGAGAATATGAAGAGCACATTGAAAGTCCAAGACATAAGCCACAGAAAATGAGGCGTGTTAAAGAACTCTATGATGTAACAAGAGATCTCAATGAAGAACTAATCTTTATTGCCATTTTCTTGATAGTGAACCAATTGATATAGAAGAAACTATGAAAGATGAGATGTGTAGAAAAGTTATGGATGAAGAAATTCAAGCGATTGAGAAGAACAAGACATGGAAGTTAACCTCACTTCCAGCTAGCCAAAAAACTATTGGTGTTAAATGAGTTTTTAAAGCAAAGAAATATGTAAAAGGCAAGGTTGTGAGGTGCAAAGCAAGACTTGTGGTGAAATAGTTCAATCAAAGGTCTGGAATCAACTACAACGAAGTATTTTCTCCCGTAGCAGGATTGGAATCAATCAGATTAGTTATCTTAGTTATTGCTCAAAATGGATGGAAGATTCAATAGATTGATGACAAGTCAGCATTTCTCAATAGATACCTGAAGAAGGAAATTTACATTCAACAACCATTTGGTTACATTGTCAAAAGGCTTGAAGATAAAGTGTTAAAGTTAAGAAGGCACTTTATGGGCTCAAGCAAGCACCAAGGGCCTAGAACAACCATATTGACAAATACCTAGAGATAAATGAGTTTGTCAAATGTAGGGATGACAATTCAACCCGCGAACTTGCAGGTTCAGATTTAATTAAATGGGTTTACGAGCGGGTGTAGATTTAAAAATCAAATCCGCTGAGGGTTTGTGGGCGGGCATGGATATAGAGAATAATCCACACTCGCATCAGCAAAATTGGTTTTTTTCTCCTTAAATATCTTTTATATATATATATATATATATATATATATAGTAATAATAATAAAATGAGTTTGTTACTCCTTAAATATTTTCTAATTGATTTTATGTGATGATTTGATTATGTGCTTGATCTAAATTTTAATGGAATTTTATTTTAGTAATGAATATTAGATTGATTTTTTTTTTTCATTTGAAAGTTATAAATTTATTTAGGATTTATATTAACTTGAATAATACGAATTTGTGGATTAATCCGCGGATGCATCCGCACCTGTGGATTAAAATCCACACCCGAACACACGGATTTTTGTGGATGTGGATGTGGATGGGAATTTGGATACGATTATTTTTCGTGGATGATGGTGTGGATTTGGCCAAACCCGTGCCACCCGCACCCATTGTCATCCCTAGTCAAATGTCCTCATGAACATATCATATATGTGAAGGTAAAGGATAGAGAAATGTTGATTGTTTGCTTGTATGTGAATGACTTAATTTTCACTAGAAATAATCAGTAAATGTTTGACAAATTCAAGAAGACGATTGCTCTTGAATTAAAAATGACTGACTTAGGTCTGATATCATACTATCTTAGTATAGAAGTAGAACAAAGTGAGACTAAGATCTTTATTTCTCAGAGTGGTTTTACAAAGAAGATTCTGAAGATATTCAAGATGGAGAACTGTAATGTTGTGAACACTCTAGTTGAATGCAGTTTGAAACTGACCAATGATGAAGATGGAGAGAAAGCTTGATTCGAAGTCTCAGATAGCTAACATGCACAAGGCTAGACATTTTATATGTAGTCAGTTTGGTCATTAGGTACATGGAATCACCAACAAAGTCATACTGGAATGCAGCAAAAAGAATATTACGCTATTTGAAAGGTACAACTAATTTTGGACTGCTTTACTCAAAATCTAATGAGTTTAAATTAGCTACGCATAGTGATAGTGATTGGGCTGGTGACAAGGATGATCGAAACAACATAACAAGTTTCATATTTTTTTTTGGGAGATACAACTTTCACTTGGAGTTCCAGAAAGCAACCTATCGTGACCTTGTCAATGTGAAGCAGAATTTGTTGTTGCAACTGCATGTGTGCCACATGCTATATGGTTAAGAAGACTGATGAAAGAATTGAAGATGACTCAACAAGATTCAATTGAAATCTGTGTGGACAACAAATTTACTATGGCTTTAAGAATTCAGTGTTCCATAACAGAAGTAAACACATTGAAACAAGGTTTTATTTTATTTGAGAATGCATTGAATAAAAGAAAATAAGATTGAAGTATATCAAGACATAAGATCAAATTGTTGATATTTTTATAAAGTCATTGAAGCATGATGTGTTCAGTTAGTTACGAATGTTACTGTGAGTAATGGAAAATTAAGTTTACGTGGGAGTGTTGAAAATAAACTTAATTATATACATAATCATGAATATGATTGTATGATAGCAAATGAGACCAATCATTTTGATAATAATGATGTGGTATCAAGTTCTACACGTAGCTGAGTATAACATCTATGGTTAAAAACTATAGTTTAGATATATAATGATAGTGTAGTATCTAACTGTATAAAAAAATATATATATATATACATAGATAGAAATTTGTACTTTGTGTATTGTATGGAAGGAAATAATACAGATAGAAAAGTGAACTAAATAGAGTTTTATTATTTGTTTTCTGTACAATTGTTCCACCTCCCTCGCAAAGAAGTCTCTTGTATAATAAATTGGTCAAATAGCCTCTCATTCCAACGGAACCTCCATTCAAAAAGTCACGTACTATTTCTTTTGGGTATCATAGATTCAATTCAAATATAGCGCGATAAATGGGTTTTAGACATAGGAACATGAAAAAAAAAATGCATGTGATTATAAATAGTTAATCAACTTCATAATCATAAAATGAGCCCAATATCTATATAACAATCCCATATCTCCATTTTGCAATGATATCAAATAAAGTTTCGCAGGGACCACACAGATTACAGGAATCAACTTCCAAATTTTCTCGAATCCATATTTTGCGATGATGTAATATCAAATTTCCAATAAACAAAACCCTAGCCACTCATCCTCTATATATATCATATGAACCAAACCGTGTGTTGTATCTCTAGCTGTGTAATAAATGGACGGTAAGAAGCTAGAGTACAAAGGTGAAGAAGCACTGAAGAAGATCGAGAAGCTAACCACTAAAGCCGAGGAAGTGCAGAATAATCTTTTGAAAGAGATTTTGACAAGAAATGTAGAAACTGAATACTTGAATAGGTATATGAGAGGCTCAAAAGATGTTGTGGAGTTCAAGAGATGTGTTCCTGTTATTACTTATAAGTCTATCTATCCTTACATCCAGAGGATTGCCAATAATGGTGAAGATTCCTCTATCATCACTTCTCAACCCATCACTGAAATGCTGTGCAGGTATTATATGTTGTGATTTTGTTATGTTGATGAATTGATCATTGAGTGATTTGTTTGTTGATTTTCAGTTCTGGGACTTCTGGTGGAGAGCCAAGGTTGATGCCTTCAATAGCTGAGGATCTCGATCGCCGGACCTTTCTCTATAACCTCATCATGCCGATTATGAACCAGTTAGATACATAAACCTATAATATAATATTATATATATATATATATATTATATTTTTTCTATTGAAGAATAAGTTTGGTGAATAAGTTTGGTGAGCCTATTTAAGTAGACTTTTTCTTTACAAATATTATTCATCATCTTCTAAGTGGTGTTTTCATAATTATCAGTATTCGTCTAAAAAAAATGTCATTTTTAAAGCATTTGAACGGTCTATTTGGAGTTATTTCTATTTTTTTATTTCTAACTATAAAAGAAAGAAGTGAAAATCATATAAAAATATTTATAAAAAGTTAAAAACATTTTTGGCAGAAATACTTTTACTAACTATCCAAGCACCTTCTTCCAAAACAGTTTCAAAAATTCAGACATCAAAAAATCATTCTATCTCAAAAAATAACAATGTTCAGAAGCAAAAGTAAAATATCAACTCTTGAAAATACTTATTAATAACATTTAAATAATAATTTTCCAAAATACCGTTAATTTAATACAGACCCTTCAACTTTTTTTAAAATTATAAACAACCCGAAACACATGTATAAGCAATACCAAACTGGAAAGCTATTCGGATAAGATATGATATTTGTGAAGCCGTGATGCTTGAAAAAAAATATATAGTTAGAATAATCTTTTAGAACTAATTATTGCCAAATGGAAACAAAACTATCCTAGAATTTCCGAACTCTTATCTTCGAAAGTGAGATTGGCGTGTATCCCATGATAAGATACACGTCCCAACATAATAAAATGTAATCGACTAATTGACAATTTTACCCTCAACCTCTGCAGGTACGTGAAGGGACTAGACGAAGGAAAAGGCATGTACCTCTACTTCGTAAAATCTGAAATGCCGACACCAAGTGGCATACCTGCTCGAACAGTACTCACAAGCTACTACAAAAGCAAGCACTTCAAGTGCCGATCACGTGACCCATACAACGACATCACGAGCCCAAACGAAACAATCTTATGCAACGACAGCACCCAAAGCATGTACTGTCAGTTACTCGCCGGTCTAATTCACCGCCACCAAGTCTTACGTCTCGGAGCCGTATTCGCATCCGCTCTTCTCCGCTCCATCTCCTTCCTCGAACGCAAATGGCCTCAATTGTGCCACGACGTTCGTTCCGGCCAGCTCCATCACTCCGTCCAAGATCCTGCTTGCCGAGCCTCCATGTCGAGTATTCTCACCTCGCCGGACCTCCGTCTCGCGCAGGAGATCGAGGAGATTTGTAGCCGTCCGTCGTGGAAGGGGATATTGTGTCTTCTTTGGCCGAGAGCTAAGTATATTGAAGCGGTGGTGACTGGTTCCATGTCGCAGTATATTTCGGCTTTGGAATATTACAGTGGTGGGAAGTTGCCTTTGGTTTGTACTATGTACGCTTCGTCTGAGTGTTATTTTGGTGTTAATTTGAAACCGTTGTGCGATCCTGCTGACGTGTCGTTCACTCTTTTGCCTAACATGGGTTATTTTGAATTTATCCCGTTGGGAGATAACGGCACGCTGTTTTTAGACGGTGAGGAAGAGGAAGAAGTTGATAGTGATAAGATCGTTGACTTGGTCAACGTTAAACTCGGTTGTTACTATGAATTGGTCGTCACTACTTTCGCCGGTAAGTTATTATTGGCACATACATTTCTTTCTCATTAGAATATTATTATTATAATTTATTATTTTTTAATTTTTTATAGGATTGTATCGGTATCGAATTGGGGATATTCTGCAAGTGACGGGATTTCACAACAGAGCACCACAATTTCGATTCATTTGCAGGAGGAACGTGGTGTTGAGCATCGACAACGACAAAACCAACGAAGAAGATCTTCACAAAAGCGTGACCCTTGCGAAGAAGTTATTGGAGCCACACAACGCTTTGTTGCTGGAGTACACAAGCTACGCTGACACGTCGACAGTGCCTGGACATTATGTTCTGTTTTGGGAGATTCGTTATGTGGACGATTCGTCGAATGTAGCTGTCGATGGTAAAGTGATTGAAGAATGTTGCATCGCAGTGGAAGAGCGGCTTGATTACGTGTACAGACGATGTCGTAGGAATGATAAGTCGATTGGAGCGTTGGAGATTCGCGTGGTGGAAGCAGGGACGTTTGAGGAATTGATGGATTTGTGTATAAGTCAAGGTGGGTCGATTAATCAGTACAAGACCCCGAGATGCGTACAGTGTGACCATGCTCTTAAGTTGCTTGATTCTCATGTCACGGCGTCGTTTTTTAGCCCTAGAGATCCTTTTTGGATCCCTTAGATGAATTAATTATATGTTTTCAATTTGTCTTGTGGTCTCATGCACCCTAATGGATGTGTTGGAAAAGGCTTTAAGTGCTTATGGTGGTCTAAGATTAAAAGTTATGTTTTGCGTTATAACGTTATCCACAAGATAGGACGTGGACCTTAGTGTATGCCTTTGTATGATCATCACTAACTTGACAGGTATATTGATTTGAGACCTATGCATTCTCTGCCACTTAGTGTTGAAGAAACTCGTCGCTGTTCTATTCTACGGACAATCATCATTTTCTGAAATTTTTTGGTTTTCACATCATAGTATACCTTTTGAAAAATTATTCCAATGTTTGTGCAATGCATCATAACCACTGTTAGAATATATATGGAATAAATTATCCCAGGATTCCTCGGATAATTTATTGTGATATATATTCTACTAGATACATTATTTTCACTAAGTTTCAACATGTATGAAGATGCTCTAATCTGGAAAATCATTTTCATCGGTTATATTGGAATTTTTTAAAATATAGTTAAATTTAAAAAAAAAATTAAATTAAATTTTTTATTCTTATTTATAAATTTTAAAAAATTTAATTTTGAAAAAATAAATAAAGATAAATTTTAAAAAAAATCTTAAATTTTCAACTGTTTCAATTTATCTCTACGGGTTGCATTGAGTTTTCTAAAATTGGATAAAAATGCTCTTCTTCTTCGGCCATCTTTTCCATGGCACTCCCTGTATCTCCTTCTCATTTTTTGTTGTATGCTCTTTTCGGTAGTATACTCGTATCTTGAACTAAACAGCTTTTCTGTGTCTTGTTAGTGTTCGTGGTTTGTATCTGCATATGTTTTTCACAATTGATTTGTTCAATACAATGTTAAAAAAACTCGCTACTCGGTGATTGTTCGGCATGGAGCAGTGAGTACTCGTCTATTTGGAGAGTACGCGGAATTTATTTGGCGACTAATAATAAATATTTTTTTTTTTCAAATGAAATCAGTACAATAAAAAATATATTTTTAACGTACTATAAATTATATTATATTCAAATAAGGAGTTGATTATCATAAAATAATCTTTATTTCAAGTCCATTTTTATAAAAAATAAACACAAACGTCATTATATAATGTAATATATTATAATATAAAGCGATAAAAATATTAATTAAACGAGTAAATCCGAGTTGGAACAAATAAACCCGAGTTGGTCCGAATAATTCGAGTAATAATCCGAGTAATTGGGAAGAACGAGTAATCCGGATAATAATCCGGGTAATTGGAAAAACTGAGTACTCCTGAGTATGACCGACTAGGACCGAGTACTCCCAAACCGATTTTTCTATCGATTTTGATGTAATCAGATTGGTGGGGCACCGAATAGCGACTACTCGATGAGTATTCAGCCTACTCGGTCGAGTTTTAGAACACAGGTTTCATATATATATATATATATATATATATATATATATATATATATTTAAAATAAGTTTTTTTTTTACCATGTAGTCTCTTTATTCTTTATTATATCTTCGTTATTTTGTTTTGTTTTATATAGTATAATTATAAGTTTATTTTTCAATGAGTTTTTTTAGCTTGTTTATTCTTACGGTTGAATATATTCGAGTGATGGTCTTTTAAGAGTTAGCTGGTTAAACCGCATTTTCAAGAGGTTACCGTTTTAAGACAAAAATTAAATTTTTTATTTTTGAAAACAGTTAGTTTGATTAGTAGCAATGATTTGATTTAAAACGTAAATTGTAGTAGCGTTTTAGAAAGTTTTGAAATTAAATTTTTTAAAAAAATCAAATTACCTCACATTTAATTAAAATTATATTAATTATATATTAATAAAATAATTAAAATATATTATAATAATATTTAATATTTAAGTATTATTTATTATTATAATATTTTATAATTAAAATTTTTTATAATATATTTTTTTTACTATTATAGTAAATATATTATTTTCTTTAGTATATTATTTTAATTAATAATTAATATAAATATAGTAAATATTATTAAAATTATTATTTATTAGTATTATTAATAAATATTAAAATATTTAACTTATTTTATTATCTATTTGAAGATAATAGTATAAAATATATCTTGTGAAAAATAAAAGAATAATTCTTTTAAGATGTTCTTTTACGTCATTTTATAATTCAATCCGCTAATAGTATTATTATTAAACAGTTAATTACGAAATATTGTATCATTAATCCGCTAAGCACTAATAGTTGGTCAAACCGCTAATTGAATTCGACAACCGCTAACAGCTGATTGCCAAAAATGCCTTAACTAATAATATTTAGATTTATATTTTCTTCATAACTGATTTAGAATAAAGTTTTTTCCCAACAAAATCTCAATTCTAAATTTTTTATTTACTGATTATAAATTATGTTTAATCACTAATGTTTTGCTCATAATTAATCCATAAATTATAGTTTGATAAATCAATTACAAATAGAAAAATGTATTCTATAATTTACTTCATTATTACTGAAATTACATTAATCCATTTATTTATCTATGTTTAAGAGTTTCACTTAATATTTCAATAGTTTTTTTTAGATTATATTGTTGTCCATTCTTGAAGCATTTTTTTAGACAAGTTGAAAAAATATTACTATTGAATTATTTTTTAATTAAATAGTATTAGTTGTTGTCTCTCTAGACATTTATGTTTTATTGATGTAGTTTATTTTAATTATTTATTATTAGATTCTTCATTTTATCGTAAAATTGTTTAAAACCAAAATATTATCTACACAAGAAAACTTACACAAGAGATGGAATTACTAGAGAGAGAGAGGAGAACTCAAGAGCGAATTGGCAACCTTCTCATTGGATTCTTTCTTCTATTTATAGGCAAATGTATAGGACACTTGTAATCATTACATCAATTAGAAACTAAAGTTTATCTATACTTGACACATGGATAATGAAGCTCCTCTATACTTGACACATAAATTGGTATGTGTAAGAATAATGTAGAAATGTGGTGGTGTCCACTCATTTTACAATAAAAATACATATATAGTTGTAGTGACCCATAATTTCCGAGCCCGGTTCGTAGTCTAGGCCTAGGCCCAGTAAAGTTAGTAGGCCAAGGTCCAAGCCCAGGCCCTAAATTCTGAGAGGGCCAAGCCTAAGATTCCGGGGGACCCGCTAACCCATCATCCTCCGAGACTGGTTAGCTGGTCAAGCCTTCAGTTGGCCAAATCTCGGATTCTGCAGAGATCTTTCCGCAAGGATCTCGGCAGAATCTGGCCAACGTCTCCTGAATCCTCTATAAATAGAGGGGTTAATTTCTTTAACAGGACATGCTCGCTCACTTACCAAAACTCTTCCAAAATTTTCTTTCAGCGATTACACTCATTACAGATCACACTCCGGTGCCCGTTTTATGACTCCGCTCATCATCTCGAGGTAGTAATTGAACCCTACCAGTTACGGTCAGTGTAATGTCCACAAGTAGGGCCTAAAAATTTTGAGTATTTTATTATTTAAATTTTCAATTTTTATAAAATTGATTTTCGAAAGTTCCATATCGGGATAAAGCGAAAATCCGCTCTAAGGGTAAAATTGTAATTAGAGACTAGATTCGGAAGTGTAGAGTAAATTTTGATATTTGAAAATGATATCGAAATTATTTCCATGAAATCGGGTCAATTTCGGAAAAATGGGTTTTAATCAATTTAAATGTGAATTTTTAATTTAAACATGGTTTTGGTGGAACAAGTACATTTTTAGAAACGGAAAATATTTTCGAAAACGAAACTGAGAGCGAAGCTGAGTTCCGAGTTGGATTTGGTAGTTGTATGTGGGCTTGGGCATTGATGGGCTCAAATTGATGAATCAAGCCCAAACCCAACAAGGCCCATCATATACCCTAACACCACCCATCTCCACCCCTCACTCTTCACTCTCATTTCTTCTTCCCCAAAACAAATCACGTTTTCTCTTTTCTCTACCACCTCCAAACCCTAACTTCATTAATTGTTTCAATCACTAAAGACCCCCTCCATTAAGTGTTTAAACCACTTCAACAACACCATTTAAAGTTTTTGCTAGTGGTTTCAAGCCTATTTCTTCATTTATTGAGTTGGTAAGCTTCTTACCCCCTCTAATGGCGTTTTCTGATTTTGAAGCTTTTGATTTACATTAATGGTAGGATTAGGGTTCTTATAAGCTTTAGAACACTTCTGGATAATGGTCTTGTTGATTTTGGTCATTATTGGTGTTTTTGGATATAAAACCCTTAGAGATAGGCAATCAAGTTGTTGGAGAGCACCAAACCGAGGAGACTAGCTAGTTGTCTTCGGAGGAAAGGTTAGCACTTTCGTTTTACGCTCTATATACGTGTATGATGGTTATTTTGTGTTTGATTGCAATATGATATGTTAATAATGGTAATTACTTGGTAATTGATAGATATGTTGAACAATATGATGATAGTGTCATGTAGACACCTATTGTGTGGAAATTGGAAATGACCATGTGAGTGTGAATGTGATGTTTGGTGATTGTTGAATGTGATTGATAATGGCCATGGAGGCCCTTAATTACTAGACAATGGATTTTGAAAAAAAAATAGTGTATTTGAGTTCAATGCACCCTACTTGATTCATTTTTAGAAATGTTTGGTCATATTGGAAATCGTATATGTGTTGCCCTTGAGGCCATGTAAAAAGAATGGTAATTATGGTGCCATTGTTAAGTAAAACCAATGGTGTGATATGGTTTGTGTAAAATGAGAAAAGAAAATGGTAATTCTTGTTTGGTCATTAAAAAGGAAAAGCCCTTGTTCTTAGCTTAAATGTGTGAATGTAATGGCATGCCTTAGGGAACTAGAAGTATACTTCGACACATGTAAATGTGATTTATTAGCTTGAAGTGCCGCTTATCCGGAGTGACGGCTCTTTACCGGATGCGACGGCATCAACCCGTTCCTTTTAGATCTTACCGCGATCTTCGGATCTTACCGTGTCTTCGGACTTACCGTGATCTTTGGATCTTACCGGGGTGTCGGCCCACTACCGTCCCGTTTTCACCGTGAGAGTTGAGTCTAAGGGCAAAATAAATAAAATGTGGTTATTGTGTGAATTGTGTGTTTGAAATGGTGTAATGATGCTTAATGGATGGTAAATGAATGTTTGTTGTGGATGAAATTCACCTTAGAAACCTTAGAAGATAATTAAACGGAATAAGGAAACTAACAGAATAAATTGAAAGTTAGAAAAGTAAATCAAAGTGAAAAGTGCCTTGTTTTTCTCATCTTGGCATCCTGGTCGGCGGCCTGGCAAAGGAGCCAGGGCGCCAATCACCTACGGTACCAGTTTCCGCAGCCTGGCTGGCGATCTGGCAAAGGAGTCAGGGCGCCAAGTGGCTACGGTACCACTTTTGGCGGCCTGGTCACTTAGACCAGGGCGCGAGTCAAGGCGCCAAAGTGGGTTCGGTACTACTTTCTGCGGCCTTGCAGGCGGCCTGGTCACTTAGACCAGGGCACCAACCAGGGCGCCAAGAGACATTCGGTACCAATTTCTGCGGCCTGGTCAAGGTGACCAGGGCACGAACCAGGGCGCGAGAAGTCCACCTTACCTCCAGTTTTCTATTTTCTGATCCCCTTCGGATACTACTGGTTGTGTGATGAGGTTTGAGAAGTTAAGTTGCATTTGTGTGCCCACTTTGCTAATGAAAGAAGCATATTGTATGTGTTTGTTTGAGCATGAAGGTGTTAACTAGGCATCGATAGCCTAACCCTTTCCTCTCTCCATTTTTCTTGTTTGTCTTCTTTTCGAAATGAATATTTGTCCAGGTGGATCGAGCTAGCATTTGAAGGTTGGGTTGGAAGCCCTCATTGGAGCATTCATTACATGGCATCTTTTCACCTTGTTAATTTTGTATACACTTTTGGAATGTATTTAACTTTAAATATTCTTTTGTCAACTTGTTCACTTGGTTTAGTGACGAGTTAAACACTAAGCTCGGTTTCGTCAATGATCCGAGTTTAGTGTTACTTAATGATTTCATATGTAAACATTATTAATGATTATCAAGTGAAGATGTATTTTAAAGTATTTATTTACCACTTGGGTTGCAATTGCTATTATGTTTATGTATATATAGTAAGTTTATGAAGCTATATGTATAAGTCGATGTGGTGTTCCGGTCTCCTACGCCTCGGGTCCTCCAGGGGTGGGGGTCGGACGCTACATTTGTCGGTATCAAAGCACCGGTTCTCGGTTGCTTCTTGCTTGTGTCTATGTGTGCATTAGAAATAGGATTGTTTGTGCATTGTTTTCAAGACATGACATTGCATTTCATGTTAGTAAGTATGAATCACATTGTGTCGCTAATGCTCGATCACTTAGACCTTTTCAGATCAAAAGAGTACTTTTGAGTCATGGTTAGAACTCGCCTGAACAAAACCCTAGAGGCTGGGGTCCTACACCTAGTGGGACTCGTGACATCCCTAGAGGAGGGGATGGTGGACGGGAACCTACCCCACCGAGTAGTGAACAGACGGTGAATGATATGCCTTTTGTCGCCGCCACAGCTCAAGCGAGGGCTTTTGCAGACATAGCTCAATTTATAGATGGGGTTTGTAGAGGGACCATTGGCGGGCAGTCGAGGTAAGAGAGGCCCGCAATTAAGAGGTTGCCTAAGAAAAAGATAGAGCTCTTCAAGGGCACAAGTGCCGAGAGTTCGGAGGTAACCGAAGATTAGCTTGATGATATGATCCGGGTGTGTGATGAGATTCATTGCACGGAGGAGGAGAAATTGGAGTGTTTGGTGTCTCTCCTCCGTAGTGATGCTATCCGATGGTGGGAATCGGTGACCCTCACGGTAATCGAGGAGAAGAAAACATTTGAATTCTTTTGTGAAGAGTTTCGAAAGAACTATGTGGGCCAAGTCTACTTGGATCAAAAGAGGATGGATTTCCTCCACTTGAGGCAAAGGGGAGATTCGGTGATGGAATATAAGTTGAAGTATGTCAAGCTTAGCCAGTATTGTCCGGAGATGTTGCCCAATCCAAGAGAGTGGTGCCGGAAGTTCAAGGCGGGGCTCTCTTATGAATTACAAGAGTCTTTGCTCACTCTCCAGACGGAAAATTTTAATGAGTTGGTGGATGTCGCTTTAGAGGCGGAGCAACTCAAGAAGAAGAAGAGTGGAAGCAAGAGACCCCAAGAGCAGAAAAGTTGTTTCCAAAACCCCGGGAACCCGAACAAGAAGGCCAAATCTCAAGGCCAAAGTGGTGCTTCAAGCAAGCCACAAGCAAGTGGCAGTAGAGGAAACCCACCTACTCCCTCTGTGGCGAGTACTCCCATGCGTAGAGGTTCAAATGCCAATCAAGCTCCATGTGCCACTTGCGGGAAACCACATTGGGGTGAATGTAGAAGGGCTTCAAGAGCATGCTATCGATGTGGGTCGAAAGATCATTTCAAGAGGGATTGTCCACATCCACCGACAAATCCGGGCGAGTCTAGAGGTGGAGCGGCACCGGCAACCGCTAGTAGAAATAAAGGTCTTGCACCGGCTCGCATGTATGCTATAAGAGGCTAGAGGAGGCCGACACTCCGGATGTGGTGACAGGTACGTTCTGAATTCTTGGTACTCCTGTATTTTGCTTTGGTTGACCCCGGGTCAACATTGTCATATATTTGTAGTGGGTTACTTGTGGACAAGGGTTGGGAGTCGACCAAGACGGACCTTGATGTAGTGGTTTCGAGTCCGTTGGGGAATTGTGTTGTTGTTAATGTAGTGTAGATTTTCTTCCAAATAAAAATTTATGATTCTGTAATTTATCTTTTTTACTATTGCTATATTAGATTTTTTAGTATAAATTTTCATTAATTCAAAATTTCTCTTACTATTTAAATGCTACTTGATCTTAAGATGATATTTATTTTGTTATCATCAATTTCCATTGTCTGTGCTTAACATGTGGGAATTTTGGCAAGTTTAATGTAAGAAATATAAGAGACAACTTGTTTTATAATGGAATAGATGAAGGCTGTCGTAAATGGATTTAGTATGAGGAACCACTAGATTCTACAAATACTTGTTCACCGTGAAAGATATGCAACTAATGATAATGTTGAGTAACGATGGTGCATTTTGTTGAAGAATGTGAGTTAGATGATTCTCAAATGTTTAAAGAAGTTTTAATTGATGTTGTTAAACCACTGTATCTGATACGTACAAAATTTACAAAGTTATATGCTGTTATCAAACTTTATAACTTGAAGGAAAAATATGATATTTTGAAAAGAGTTTCTCAGAACTAGTAAGTTTGGTGGTTGAAATACTTGTATAGAAAATTAATTACTATTAAGAAGAAGAAAAAAATTCATGCATGTTCTAAGAATTGTTTTTTATATGAAAATTCTTATGTGAAAAGCAATATAAAAATGCTAATAGATGTCCAACGTGGAATCACCCAAAATGGAAAGTTTATCAAAATACATTAAAAAGTGAAATAAAAAAAGAAAAAAATATATTAAAAAAAAGTTCCTAAAAAAGTTTTATAGTAAAAAAATAAAATAATAATAATAATAAAATAATAAAAAAAATAACATCTTATCTGAACTCATAAATATAACTAAAATATAAATTAATCAACTTCTTAGTTTTTATTGTTGTACATATTATTTACTTTCTTATTTATTGTTAATTGATTTCAAATAATTTTCAAAATATAGGATATTGATGCTATTATATGTGCATGCTATTTATAATAAGTTATATATATATATATATATATATTATATTATATTATAGTGCACAAAAAATATTAGTCTCTCTGTTCGAAAAAGTGGTATGAAGTTCTCTTTGTTCTATGAACTTGAAGGTAATCATAAATATATTGAATTATCTTTATCTTTATTCTATGAACCGGAAGGTAATTATAAATATATTGAATTATTTATATTATTATTATATTAGACATGTCAATATAAGTTTGACAATTTTTACGGGTTGTTTTATTTATATATTATTACATAATTTATTTTTTTTTAAAACAATACTTTCAATAATTTAGAAACCAAAAAGTTTTATATTAAAAAAAATCACCATGAATAATACAAAATCATTTCAAACAGTAAATTTCTCTACTTAAATTTTTATATTATGGTATTTTTTAAATTTTTAAATATTTTCTACAATCAGGGGTATTGATATTGAGAAGCACAAGGGTCGGATAAATTTATTATTAGTTGATAACCTTTTATAATTAATACGTAGTTTTGAATTAGTAGGATGCTTTAATATACTTTTACAAGAATTATATAATTTGAACTTTCATTTTGTTAGCTGGAAACTGATCTAATGATAGTGTAATGTTTTAGCAGCATAGGTTACAATTAACTTTAATTTATATCAACATTATTTTTGAAGAAATTAAAATTATATACTAGTTGTTGTGATACCAACATGTGGATGTATATACATATACGTGTAACACCTGTCAAGCATGCAACATAAGTTATTATGCTAAGAGACATATACCCAACATATTTTATATATATGAAACATTCTGACAAATGATATAGAGACATACGTGATTTGCTTATGTGTTTTTTCATTTTCCTCTTTTCTTCACTGAACTGTATTCTTCTTTTCTACCCGACTCTATTTTTATTTTTACAAAGCCATTTTCTTTAGCATTTTAGTTTGTTGTTTCTTATAAAAATTTCACTTTATTGTATTAATTTCTTTTCAATATTATCTTTTTATTATATATTATATTAATAAAAAATCCGTTTAAAAAATAATAATATCTTTCTACTTTTATAATTTTATTGATTTTTTATCAATTAATTATGAAATTGATATGTATTGTTATTAAAAAAATAATGTTATGTAAAAAATTTACACAGTTCGAATAGATAATTAAGTTTAAAAATTACCAAAATTGATGTAAAGTAGGTAAAAAAAAAATCCGAATTGAGTCATTAATGTTATATTATTACGATAGGATTATTGGGGTAATTTTTTTTATTTTGTTTTAATTTAACAAAAGCCACATGTTAACTATGTCCATTTTGAACAAAATCGAACCAATGCAACTTTATTTTTAAATTTGACACCTAACGCCTATAATATGAAAGCATATGAATTTTAGCCAGAGATAAATCATATAAATTCTTTCTAAAATTAATCAGGTTAACTTAAGTGGTAGAGTGTTAATGTCAGGGACCATCTCATGGATAACGGATGAAAATTCTCCTCCCGATCGGCTCACATGGTTTTAATAAGACAAAATACAACAACTCATTAACTCTACAAAGAAAATTTCCCTTAGAGAATGCAATACCAAACAAACAACTCATACACTACAAACAAAACTTCCCTCCCCTCCGAGTATCCAATTCCAGAACAAGTAAGTTAACAACATTTATTTTGCATTTAGGATGTGACTAATATTTTCAAAATCAAGCTTTTCATTCAGCAAAAAAAACACTCCAGACCAACTCTCATTTCAAGTATATTGCACCAAGCTCTCACTTTCACTACATTACTTGCATGAGCAGTAACTATCAAACCCTCTTCCAGTTGAGTAATCGCCATCACTTTCACGTGTTACCACTCTCAATACCAAACCAATCAGATTCCGTCCATCTCACGCCACGTAACATCCATATAAACATAACCTTCCCTTCCTCATCCAACACATCCACACCTCCAATATGTCTAAACCTCTCTGCTCACGTCTACTAGTTACATTCAATCTCGTCTTGCTCATCTCTTGCGATCCAAATTGCGATCCGATCCCAGCCTGTGACAAGGATCTGATCCAAGTAGCTCTCAACCTCGAGTTTCTCGAAGCAGAGTTCTTCTTATATGGCGCCTTGGGTAAAGGAATCGATTCCATCGAACCAAAACTAGCTAAGGGCGGTCCTCCTCCGTTAGGTGCACAAAAGGCCTGGCTCGACCCGACCACATTTTTAATCATTGAAGAGTTCGGTTACCAAGAGCTCGGTCATCTCCGGTATTTATCATATCATATCATATCATATCATATCATATTCATATTCATATTCATATTCATATATATATATATATATTTATTTATTTATTTATATATATATGATTTGACTTACAGGGCGATTATAGATAAAATCGGCGGATTCCCACGCCCGCTGTTGAACCTAAGTCGTGCCGTTTTCGCTGACGCAATCAACAAAGCAGTTGGTTACAAACTGACACCACCGTTCGACCCATACGCCAACTCTTTAAACTATCTAATAGCTTGCTATATGATCCCATACGTAGGCCTCAATGGTTACGTCGGTGCTCTTCCTTATCTACAAAAACCATCTTCCCGTGCCGTACGAATCTCAATTTCCAACTTCACTTCAACTAATTATTCTCACACAAAATTCAATTAACGAACATTGTGGTATGTGTGCAGTTGGTTGCGGGGCTTTTGGCGGTGGAGTCAGGGCAAGATGCGGTAGTGAGAACGTTGTTGTACGAGAGAGCTTATATGATAGTTATGCCGTATGGAATAACTGTTGCCGAGTTGACGAATAAAATCTCTATTCTGAGGAATATACTTGGGAATTGTGGTCTCAAAGATGAAGGACTCATCGTGCCTAAAGAGCTAGGTGCTGAGAATAGGACTAATAGTAATATTATTTCCGCCGATTACTATTCCTTGGCTTATCCGCGAACGCCGCAGGAGATATTCCGGATTGTTTATGGAACCGGGGATGAATCCAAACCTGGTGGATTCTATCCTCATGGTGGGAATGGAAAGATTGCCAAACAGTTTCTCCGTGCAGAGGAATGATATTTATATTTTATGTTGTGAGATAGGAGTGTTAATTAATATTTGGTCTCTTCAAACAATAATTTAGTTTTATGTGTTTTTCTGAATTATTATATGAATAAATTTTTAATTATCTCTGCATTTTTATTCATAATTTATATTTATATTATTATTATTATTATTATTATTATTAGTTTCATTTTGTTTTCTACTTATTAAATATTAGTGGTTAGGGTTATTTTCATTTTTAATTTTTAAATTAAAAATTATATTTTTAAATTTAAATTCTTTAATTTTTGTTATCAAAATAAATTAAAACATTATATTCTTCTTTCATCTTTTATTTCCAGAACTATCCATAATTACGAATAAAAAAAAATACCAATTAAATTCAACTTCACCATCATTTTTAAATTTATTCTTCTACTTTTATATTCAAAAGAATTTAAATATATAAAAAATCTAAATTTTGGATTTCAGAAAGAAAAAAAAATTTTAAAATTTAATTTTATGTATATTTTTACAAATAAATATTTTTTTAAATTGACAAATCAGTATATTAATTAATTAATCAATTAAAAAATACTTAATTTGACAGTATTAAAAATATTCTTTTTCCTAAAATTTGTCATTCATTTACTTTTAAATAAAACACTAACTTAATTAAATATTGTGATTAATATGTTTTGTTTGAGTAATGTAGTTGATAACCGTCCATAATTCTGGAAAGGCATGACAAATGGACGAAGAAGACAGTATTATAGCTTATTTGAACATTTATTCCATTTGCAGAAACTTTTAGCTATAAGAAAATTCTACACTTAGCTAAACTTATCAAATTAGTTAATATGCACCGATTAGTTTATATGTATTATTTTTAAATATAAAACATAGTGGTTAAAATGTCTCATTATGCACAAAGTTTATTTTCTTTTGTCTCATACTTAAAAGTATACAGATAGATGAAGTAAATAAATAATTCATTATTCCATTTCCACCTAACCTAATTTTTATTTTTAATATTTTCAATGTATTAGTATTTACTTTATAAACAAAATTTGATAAAACAATACTCAAATCTAATAATTGTATTTGATAATACTAATTTGTACATAATTTTCTATTTATCGCTAATTAAATTTTTATTTTTTAAAAGTATTATATTTAAAATTAATTATTACAAATTTAATTTTCGTTTAATTTCAATAAGTCAAGTTTCTAAAAATTTTGTTGCTACAATATTTTTAAAAAGACATAATAATCACCGAAATCCTAAAGTTGATAAAATTTTTCAATTTTGTCTTCTTAACGGTAGGAAATTTCAATTTAACTCCTCAACTATCTAATATCGAATTAATTTGACCATTTCTTTTATTTATGTAGCAGATGATATGGATTCTAAATCACCTGTCATATACCATTTCAGTGATATATCTTTAAAATTTTAATATATAAATAAAAATAAAATTTTTAAAAATGATAAAAACAAATTTTTAATTACTAATTTTAAAAAATAAAATAGATATTTTTCAAAAGTAAAAATTCATTTAAATTATATATATAATTTAGTTATTAATTTTATATTATAATATTTATTTTTATAAATATTTGAATATATCAAATATTTTATAAATAATTTGAGATTATAAAAAAATTATTATTCCGTAAATTACATATAAATATGCTATTTGATAATGACGTTATTAAGCAACGAATGCCGATTATGTGTATGAAGTGAAGTGTTTACCAACCTAGACATTTAATAGAGTACAGTATAGTTAACAGTAGTACGTAAATGGAAGATTTGGCTTTTATCACATATATTGGAAAATTTGGTTACACTAAAACCTACCATTCTATAGAGTTTGGTTTTACCTACTATATTAGAAAGTTGTTTATACACGAAGAGATAGTAGATAGATGGGCATGAATATACCTGTTGGCACGTGAGATGCACATGCTTTCCATTTTTCTTTTTAAGTCGGTCCAATCTAATGTCTCGAATTGCTATGATGAAAATTTCTATTTGTGGATTTCCTTACTGAATTGGGCAAGTGCTAAATCAGTTTCTTGTAAGTTATGTTTTCATTTTCATCCTTGTCAATTTTAGATTTTGCGTATTAAATTTTGATTTAGATTATTAGGTATAAAGAAATAAAAACTGTCATACTGAGTAGGCAGCAGCACACATGGAGGGACGTTGATTTGCCCTATTTTAATTCTAACTACGTGGAAAGGTTAAATCAAATTTATAATTCATTTAAAAAAAAAATTATTATGAAGCGTTACAAAGTTTATTTAGAATTTATAGATTAATTTTAATTTAAAGTTAAAAAAAATAAAAATATATAAAATATATATTTTTATTGGTTTCATATAGATGGTGGACTTTTAAAAATTAGAGGAATATATTATATCCGCATATATTTATTAAATATAATTTTTAATTGCGTCATATGCAAACCTTAAAATTACTACACTAAAACACACAACCAGCGCATGCTTCAAACAAGTTCACATTCAAATATATCCAAAACTCAACTTAATATGCGGAAATGAATATTCATTCATTTATGTAATAAAATTTCAACAAAACTAAATAGTATAAAAACCTCAAAATCTAGTAATGCAATTAAAGCTAATAAATTATTAAGTCCACTAATATAGGTTTAATAGAATAGGCAACATCCTACTCGAATGCCAAAGTCACTTCCACTAGTCATTCACCTGCGGTTAATGCTCCGCTACTGCTTTACCTGAAACATGTAAGAAATCTCGTGAGTCTTTCTATCCTACATGTTATTTTTCTAAAAGCAAATAACTTATATAAAATTAGTGGATGCTTCTAGGATCCATTCTTCTGAACTTTCAACTACTGCAAATATGTGGCACCTTGAGCAATTCTGGATGCTTACCACTACTCACAGTGAAAAGGGGAATGACACTTAGAGCAATTCTAGATGCTTACCATTCCATTACTACAACGTTGTCTATACTGTTTAGATTAACAACTAAAGGCTTTTATTCTATCGAAATAACTTTAAATCTATCATGTTCTCTAGATCATACATAGAATTCAAAACTTTAAAAGCTACTTTAAAAGACTCAATAAGTATATAAAAATACTTACCTCGAAGTCCCCAGAATATTTGATGCACACGGTAACAAATCTGACATCAAATGACCTTAATTAAATTTGGGAATAAATTGAATGATTTTTTTTAATCTCACTTTTCTTCACTATTATCTATAGTGTTTATTTACTCTCGTTCTTCTAAACAAATTATAATTATTATATATTTAATTTACACATACCAATAACAACTTCTCTCTTTACACTAAATATATCTAAAGCCATATATATATATATATATATATATATAGAGAGAGAGAGAGAGAGAGAGAGAGACTATAGATATACACTCCAATTTATGAATGTAACAACAATATATAAAATCAATGACACAGATGCATTAACATGGACATATAGCAATAATCATACTCTATAGTTACACTTATCTGTATTCTTAATTGAACGATTTGCACTTTTAAATTTTTTGTTAAAAAAAATTACTTATAGACCATGAGTAAATTATATACAAAACTAAACAATCTATAATTTTTATTTTGCAAGTAATAGACCATATTGACAAATATACCATTTTTCATTAATAAATTAATTAAAAATATAATAACTCATTTATATAATGGTGTAAAGTCTTTTATATCCTTATATTTAAATGTTTGAAATCAATTATTAAAATTAAAAACCAACCCACAAAATTTAAAATAGATCCCCACAAAATTAAGTATTGTCCCCACCAAAATTAAAAAATAAAAAATAAAAAAATCTCAACGTGCATGAACAAATTTCATGCCATTCATATTCTACGTGGTAACCTTCATGCAATTTGTCGTTTCGATCAAATTTAGTCTAATCTTTACCTACCTTCAGGAACATATCCCACGATTCTTCTTCCTTTGCTGATTCCCGGTATGTTTTTATCATAATTAGGGTTTAGGGTTTGATATAGATGATTGTTGTTATTGCGTACATGTGAATAATTATTAATATATAGTTTTTTTTTTAAGTTTAAAATAATTGCGTACATGTTAGATAGATTTGTTGTGTGCATTGAATTGTAGATGGTATTGATGGTGTGGGTGAGTGTCCGATCACAACTTTTTTCGTAGATGCTTCCCGGTCCCGACAACCGGGACGCTTTTCAAATTTTGACATACTTCCCGGTATAAAATACCTAAAGGCAGACGAATAGGTTCCTTAGCTTTGACACCGGGAAGCTTCCACTTTCCCGGTGTCAAAATCCGGGAACCTGTTCGTCTGTTTCCCGGTACATTAAACCGGGAAGAATGTCAAAATTGGAAAGCCTTCCCGGTACTATGTACCGGGAAACCACTATGATTGTATGCTTCCGGGTACACACACCGGGAAATGGATAATTTGTTTGACGGTTTCTCGGAAGTTAGTACCGGAAAACCACTAAGATTTTTTTTTTGTTAATAATTTGTTTGCTTCCAATTTTATCTTTCTCTAAATATATTTATTTTATTGAATTTCTGTAGGCATGGGAATGAAAAGGACTGTTGTGAAGTTTAAAGCGAATTGGGTAGATGGTGAGTACAAGGGTGTTGAAATGGTTGTTATGCTTCTTGATACTACCATTTCACTTTCCCAATTAATGGAAAAACTACGTACAAAGTTGAAGATAGAATCGAATTTGGAATTGACGATACATTCATTTGTCACAACTTCTACAAGAGATAGGTATGAAATTTTGGATGACGGCGACTTACATTTTGTGATGGAGGATCATATTGAGCACATGTATTTATTTGTGGATGCTCTATCAAAAGACAAGGGAACTACTGTACAATTTTGTGGCAGCGTTCCTCAAGTTGATGTTGGTGGACTGAATATGGATATTGTCATTCCGAATGCCGAGGAAGTACATAATGCTTTTTTCGATATTAACGAACCCAATGCATTTCATGCCGCTGCGGATTTGGTAAATAATGATGGGGCAATGGATGGTATGCGGTCTGAAGATGATATTAACGAGCGGGAAGATTTTAATGATATGAATGATTATCCGGATGTCAGTTCCGAGGGCGATGAAGAACCTGTTAACGCCACCACGTCGAATGATCTGAGTTGGGAACTACCGGGTGCTAACTATTATTCATTCAACCAAGAGGTCATATATGCACTCTCAGCTCTAGTCCGGACTAATCCACTTCAAAAGAGTGAGACATTTCGGAAGAAAAAAGACATGAAAGTAGCTATTGGGAAGTATGCTCTGGATAATAAATTCACTACCAAAATAATCCGGTCTAACAGTATTCGGTTTGAAGTGGACTGTTAGGATGCAACATGCTCATTTGCATTTCGTGCTAGACGAGGTAGGGGTGCGTCATTGTGGCATGTGTCAGATTTTGCACCAAAGCATTCATGCGTGCCCGATACACATAC
Source organism: Cardiospermum halicacabum (assembly GCA_031304145.1). NCBI lineage: Eukaryota > Viridiplantae > Streptophyta > Magnoliopsida > Sapindales > Sapindaceae > Cardiospermum > Cardiospermum halicacabum. The sequence continues at coordinate 10,022,334 of CM062399.1, read as the reverse complement.
TTCATATTATCGGCCCGTAAAATCAAATCTCATCGGTAATTTGTACTCATCCCGGGTTACCGTGACCGATTACCGTCCTAAACAGGTGCAAAATGAAATGGAAGATCGCTATCAAGTCAATATTGATTATGGAAAGGCATGGAGATCCCTGCAGCATGCTTTAAATCTCGCATATGGTGACGAAGTTGAGTCATATCGCATTCTGCCGGCTTACTTTGACCAGCTAAAATCTTCCAACCAGGGCACTATTACTTCCCTGCGTACTAAAGGTGACAATACTTTCTTATACTCATTTTTTGCTCTAGGTGCTTCAATCCGAGGGTTTTTATCATATGTCCATCCAGTAATTGCCATCGATGCAACACAAACAAAAGGAGAGTATAAGGGGGGTTATTATGACTGCAACTGCTCAAGATGGTAATGGTGGAATCTATCCCCTAGCTTTCGGGTTTGCAGATGGCGAAGACAATGCTTCTTGGCGATGGTTCCTTTGTAAGCTGAAACTAGCAATCGGAGTTCCTAATGATTTTGTCCTTGTTTCGGATCGCCATAAAAGTATCTTCAATGCGGTCAGTCATGTCTACCTGGACATACCGCATGTTATATGCTACTATCATCTGGCTAATAATTTAAAGCAATATGGTAGTAAGCGGGGAAACGCAGGGCGTTTACTGAAAGCTGCTTGTTATGCTCACTCAAAAGAGGAGTGTGATGCTCTTTTGGATGATATACAACAAGTAAGCCCAAAAATGTACAGTGAGTTGAAAAAGATTTGTAAGGCTAGATGGTACGTGCTTATTGTCCTGGGAGAAGGTATGCTAAGTTGACTTCTAACATTGCGGAATCGATGAATGCAGCCATGAAGAAGGCTCGAAGGCTGCCTATTACGGCTGCAAATGAATTTTTAAGAGCCTTGACCCAACGCTGGTTTTGTGAAAGGCGGGAAACTGCTCAGAAGCTGGTTACCACGGTAACAATCGGAGCTGTTAAACATATTGATGATCTAGATGAAGCCGTCACAAATTGCACTGCTCGACCTATACTTGAGGGTAGGCGCTACCAAGTGACACATGGGGAAGATGTTTATGTAGTTGATTTTGAATCAGGTTCATGTGGATGCAAGGCTTGGGATCTTGATCGTCTTCCTTGTTCACATGCTATTGCTGCCGCCAGGTAGTTCGTTATGTGTTATTTTATCATATTCGTTACCTTATAATGTCATTTAATTAAAATTTTTAATGCTATTTATTTCAAACATTTTAGGTTGATGAAGGTTCATCCCCACACATTATGCCATCAATTCTATAGTAAGGACTGGTGGAGAGCATCATATGAAGAACCAATAAATCCCGTAGCTAGTAATAGAACATGGTCAGAGCCAAGTAAAGTGGTCCTACCACCTATAGAAAAGCGGCAATCAGGTCGTCCTAAGATGACGAGGATACCATCTGGAGGGGAGACTAATCGGTCAAAAACCTGTGCTAGATGCGGTGAAAAAGGACACACCAGGCTCACTTGCAAAAATCCTATCAAGAGCATAAATGGTAAGGAAAGCAAAACAAGTCAAGATGCTCCCAATATCAAACAAAATGTCACTATAGAAGGTGCTACTGAAGATCCACCTGCTAAGAAGCAACGTAGGCAAGTACATTGCGGACATTGTCACGAGGCAGGGCATACAATCCGAAAATATCCACAAACAAATCAAGCAATGCACAATCCGAATGAAACAGGTGAGAACAACGCGTCTACTGCAGATTCGGCACAACTCTCATAAATCATAAATATTCTCATATGTAATTACTACATTACTTTATTTAAGTTTTACTAATTTTATTAAGTTGTATTTGGATATAATGATTGTGGATAATGATTGCAGGTAATTTATTTAATTAATATTTTCTGGGTTTTGTATAATGACTGTGAATATAAATGTTTTTCAGGTTTTACAGTGAGCTTCCCGGTTTACAGAACCGAGATACATTCATATTTTCTATATTTCTTCCGGTAAAACATACCGGGACGAAAGTAGAGACAACAGCATTGCTTCCTGGTGCTTTTTACCGGGAAGCTAGAATAAAATTGTAAAGTTTCCCAGTATATAATACCGGGAATCCTGTATCAAATTGTAAAGATTCCTGGTATATAATACCGGAATCCTGTATCAAATTGTAAAGATTCCCGATGTACAATACCGGGACGCTGTCTGTTTTGGACGGTTCCCGATTCTGAATACCGAGAACAAAAATCTCCCACTTCCCGATTTAATACACGGGGAAGCCACACATTTTCATACTTTAGTCCCGGTTTGTACTACCGGGAAACGTTTATTTTTATATATTTAAGAGAAAAAAAACATAATTAAAAATATCCTATAACTATAATTAATTATGAATACTACTTGACGATGTTTGATCCTCGAGATACTGGCCACATTTTTAAAAGAAAAAATAATATAATGTTTGCATGGCCAAAGACACGACTACATTCACTGGGAAATGTTGCTCTTACGTAAACAATGGAATGTAATTTTTATTTTTACAATTCTGTTTCTTTTGTAGGCAAATAATATTTTCTTAAATTTACTTTTTCAAGAAAAAATTAATTGTCTTCCAGTAAAAAAAATAAATAATAATAGGCTTCCCGGTATATCATACCGGGAATATGCTGTCTGTTTTGGAAGTTTCCCGGTTCTGAATACTGGGAATAGAAATCTCCCACTTCCCGGTTTACGAAACCGGGAAGCTACACATTTTCATACTTGCTTCCCGATTTGGACTACCGGGAAGCTTCCATTCTTTTGTATATTTAAGGGAGAAAAAACATAATTAAAAATATCTTATAACTAAATGTATTGCGATTAAATAAATTCTTACGATTAAATAAATTCTGTAATATCTCAACCTACTAAGAAAACATTAATTGAGCCTAAGCTTAGTTTCCAATTATAAGTTTACCAATAACGGGGGGAAGTCCGGCCACTTTATACAGTCTTAAAGGTGACCATTAATTATGAATACTACTTGACGATGTTTGATCCTCGAGATACTGACCACATTTTTAAAATTAAATAATATAATGTTTGCATGACCAAAGGCACGACTACATTCCGTAGGAAATGTTGCTCTTACGTAAATAATGGAATGTAATTTTTATTTTTACAATTCTGTATCTTTTGTAGGCAAATAATTTTTCCTTAAATTTACTTTTTTAAGAAAAAATTAATTGTCTTCCAGAAAAAAAAATAAATAATAATAGGCTTCCCGGTATATCATACTACCGGAAATCCACTGTCTGTTTTGGAAGGTTCCCGGTTCTGAATACCGGGAACAGAAGTCTCCAACTTCCCGGTTTAAGAAACCGGGAAGCTACACATTTTCATACTTGCTTCCCAATTTGGACGACCGAGAAGCTTCCATTTTTTTGTATATTGTAAAGAAGATAAGCGTATAGACAGTTTCCAACCAACATGGTAGAGAAATGGTAATAATTTACTATTGTCAAATATTATAAGGCTATTTGAAATGTTTACAAATAATCATATTGAACTTAATTCATCCACACTACTTTCCGGACATGAATGCTCAAAAAGTATGTATGCGATCTGTTTTCTAATACGCAACGCCTCTCTGGATCCAGTTCCAAACGTCCACGCCTGCTGTGATGTCCAAATATCCTGGATATACCGACAGAAATATGCACCACATGATGTCCTACAATAATTATAATGAATACATAATCAATAATTGAGAAGATGCCAAAATTCAGTGTTTTGAAATAGAGATTTCTTACCCATCAGATTGCAGTGGAAGTCCAAATTCTTTCCCTATCGTCATAATCTTCCATGGACTAGCAGGAAGTTGTACTGGTGGATTTGCATCCACTGTCTTAAACATCTTTTCAAAAAAGATAATGAAGTCCCTCAAATCCAGCATCGCAGTGTTCAGACTATGAAACATCGAGTCCAATACAACGACCTCTTTGTGGCGGTAGGAGACTACACATAGGACCCAATGATTTCCATATAGATGAAGAGGGAATAAAACCTATAATACATAACTGAAATCATTAATTGCAATTAAATTTAATGAAACAAAAGTCTAAAGTAAAAAAAATAAAAAACTTACATGTTCTGCTTCATGCCATCCACAATTCTCCTCATTTGGATCCGTTCCTCCTGCAATTCTCTTAAAGAATTCCCTAACTCCCTCATTTTCACAATTACGCTGCTCTCCTTTTATATATATCTGCATTCAAATAAAAAATAAGCACAAGTAATGCAAAACAGAACGGTTTCCCGGTGTCTAGTACCGGGAAACAGTCCAAATATAGTCCAGCTTCCTGGTTTGACTATCCGGGAAGCATAATATGCTTCCCGGTTTTTCATACCAGGACGCTGTGCTATATTTGTAATGGTTCCCGGTGTGTTAAACCGGGAAGCATGTTCAAAACATGCTGACAGATACAGGGAAATACATACCTACCATAACAAATTTTTCAAAACTATGTTTTTATTGACCAGCAATCATACAAAACAAAATTGTGAAGAGGTTACTTACAAAAATATTGGCACTTTGGACTGCAATATCGCCACGGAATCTATTTTTCTGGTTGGCAGCGCATTCATAAAGAACCTTGATGAATTGGTTTATGTCATTGTTCCCAAACCATTCATCAATGTTCAATATTCTTCGGACATCAGATGATGTAACGAGACCCGCATCATTTCTTAACCATCGTCTGCTCAAATACATTTAAGGTTTATCAATATATGTATAACAATATTCATAACAGAAATTCAACTGTAAACAACATACGTGATATTATTTTCAGGTGTAATGAACTCTTCAAAACCTGCCGGAATGACATCCTCGAAAATGGGACCTGCGAATTGTATTGTAGGACAAAAGTCCTTCAATGAAACACTCTATTTATTCAGAGGTACACCTTTCACCTGTAATGATTTCTTACTCCCGCCTATTTTGGCTCTCTTATTCTTTAGGCCCAATATTTCTTCCGGAGGTGTAGTGTCGCCGTCATCAACAAATATGACCACATCATCGGCATTCCTTAACCGTTTACTCCTCCGCTGTAATTAAATAAAAAGTTAAATAACACTGCTAAACACTTAACTTTAACTAAATCAAATACTACTAACTAATTGAATAGGACTAACGGCAACAACATTGCTGATTGTAGGCTGAGATTCACCATCACTGAGTATTTCATCCTCCTGCGCAGTAGTGTTTGCTTGTGCAATAGCTGCACTCACAACTTTATCTAGATTCATTTGCTCTAAAATTTCTTCACTTTGATGCTCCGTAATGTCCTTACTTTCCCCAACTTCTGATGTTATTTTCTCTTGTTCTACATCTTCATTTTCCCCATCCATCATTGCTTCATTAACATTCTCCTGCTCCTGAATACTTTGAGAACGAACAGACATGATGAAATTATTTTTTTCATCCTCATCCCCGTCCTCGTCCTCATCTTCATCCTCTTCCTTATCATCACCCTCCTCCTTATCATCCTCCCAATCATCAACACCATCAACCTGGTTATTATCCTTCTCCTTATCTTCACCATCTTGGTTATCATCCCCCCATCATCACCACCATCCTCCTCCTCCTCCTCCTCCTCCTCCTCATCATCATCATCATCATCATCATCATCATCATCATCATCATCATCAAGCGCCTCCTCGACTTCATTTTTTTGCAATTCTTTAGGATCAAGCCTTCCCTTCATTCTAATCTCCTTTTTTTGCAATTCTTCTTCCTTGCTTGAATCCTTATCTGTAATATAAATTAAAAAAATCAGTTTTTAAATATTAGTCTTAAATTGATGCAGAGGGTTTCCGGTCTCAATAACCGGGAAGCTATACAAAATAAGATTTGGTTCCCGGTGCTCATAACTGGGAAACTTAATTTCCCTTGATTCCCATGCTTCCCGGGTAACTATACCGGGAAGCTTAGCCAGTATAAAATTATTTCCCGGTATTGCTTACCGGGAAGTCGAATCCAAGTTTAGTTTCCCGGTTTTGAGTGCCGGGAAAGCAAATTTTATTTTGTATAGCTTCCCGGTATTAAAGACCGGGAACCTCCCTGCATCAATTTATATTAGCAGAAAATACAGCAATTCCACCCAAATAAAAGACTTGCCTATCTTCTCCTTTGCCAACTTCTCGTACAGTGCTTCCAAACGATATAGCCTCTTACCGTTTTCCTTGATGTTCACCTTATTTTCCTCAACCGTTTTCAAAATTTTGGTTAGTAAGCTAACCAGCTGATCTTGTTGGATTGGTTGATTCATTGTTCTGTTGTCCTGTGGCTCTTGGACCTGTGACTTTCTGACCTGCTGCTGTTGTTTGATTGAATCTTTGAAATGCTCTTCATTTGCATCCTACACAATATTTATATTAAGGAATTAACCACCTATATCTTAAACAAAGAACATTAAATCTATATCACTTACTGTATCCTCAATATTAAGATGTTTAGGGACTTGTTCTTCGTCTAGCATGGGATCATCCTCGCCCAATAGTGCAGGGTCATTTGCAATGACTCCCAGTTGAGGATCCACAGCTGAGATATAATACGCCCTCTTCTTCTCTTCATGGGTGGGTTCCATTTTCCCCTTCCCAATGTTAATTACCTGCGCAGTAAATATACATTAACATAATCATTGTTTTTTTCAAACCATTGAACCATAATTAAGACTCACATTATTCAAGTAGTGATCGGACTCCTTGCTTGAATAATCGTTGATGTTCCACTTCAAACATCTTGGATACTTTGGAACTCTTTTATCCAGTGTAGCATGAAGAAACTCATGCATATTTGGACATACTTCTAACAGCCACCACTACATTTCGACATTGAATCAAGTTAGAACATAATTCAAATCTTATAAATAAAAGAACCTTCAATAAAGGACTTACTATTAATGTCCATGGACATCCGTAGAAGTTGAATGTCTTCACTTTCTCAGGCTTGCCTTCGAGGACATTCTGAATGCCATTGAGGGTGTATGAATATGAATACGTACCCCATGGAAATTGGTAGAACCTTTGTAAATCCTCTACCATGTGCCATAGAAGCTTCCTCATCGGCCTTTGCCCTTCCGGACCCATCAAAAACTTTTCTACAAATATGGCATAACAGATTTTTAATGCATCCACTGAATTCATGTCTTCCGACTTTTGAGATTTGAACCATTTCATTATAGGGCTGAGGTTGTCATTTCCTTGAGGTAGAATTAATCGACTGTAAACAGAGTTTAGGTCTTCGAGAGCTCGATTTATTTTCATTAGCTTCTTTGAGATCTTTCCAAATTTTAATCCGGTTATCAATGCAAAATCCTCCCTACCAAACCGGATTGCTGACTTCCCGATCCCAAACCAAGCCTCATCGTCTTTGCAATTCTTTCCTTCGAGCAGCCTACCAATTACTCGCAGTACAAAATTTCCAGGATAACAGCTCTTCCTCTGTTTTATGTCAAGGAAGTGAGCAAATGGAACTTTCTTCCACTCATTTACCAAGTTGAAAGCCTCCAGTTTTTCTTGAATAAGAGTCATCACAGATGGCTGACCATATGTGTTGAGCTTAGCGTCCGAAAAATCCCTTGCCGGATAACGAAAGTACCTTCCATCTTTGAAATGTATTTTTTTTTGTGTATCCTGAAATAAATAAAATCAACTCGCCATTAGATTAAGTACAATAAATACATCAAGAAAGTCAATATTAAACCAACAATGAAGAAATATTGCTATATTTTAATGGCTTCCCGGTTAGTTACACCGGGAAGCTGACTGTGGATAACACATATTCGCGGTACATAGTACCGGGAAGCATTGGAAAAATACAGGACTTCCCGGTAAATAGTATCGGGAAGCTAGGTGATTATGCTAAGCTTCCCGGTGATCTGTACCGGGAAGCGTGCAGAAAGCTTCAGTACAAGTGACCGGGAAGATTAGCATAATTACCTAAGCTTCCCGGTAATCCATACCGGGAAGTCCTGTATTTTCCAATGCTTCGCGGTACTATTTACCGAGAAGATTTATTATCCACAATCAGCGTCCCGGTGTGACTGACCGGGAAGCCATTACAATACAGCAAAAATAGCAGTTAAACATCAATAAACACTATTCAACAGCTTAAAATCCCTAACAAATTGTTTTAAAGAAATGTGTAAACCCTAAATGCACCTAATCATATCACTAAAATAAAACTAAAATGAAGCAAAACACTTTAAATGAAACGATTAGACGCTAACCTTTACTGTCTTGGATTTTGCTTGCAAAGTGTTCTTCTGAAGTTTAGATGGTTTTGATTTAACTGGTGTGTTGGTTGACTTGGTTCCCGGTGCCCTCCCTTGGTGTGTTTTCGTCATTGTAACAAAAGAGAAATAAAACTTGTACCTTCCCTTGAAGTATTGATTTCAGTTGACGATGAAGATCCGGTCACGAAGCACCGACGGCGACGATGGAGAGAAGAAGAAGTGACAGTTAGGAGAAGCAGTGAGAGTTGGGGGTTTTGCAGAAAACAGTGAGAGTTGGAGTTTTTGTAGAATGCAGCGAGAGTTGGGAAAGATGGTTTCGTGTTCTTCTTAGCTCAGTAACAAAGAGGCAGCACTAGTTAATGTGGTTCTAAAGAGTTTGAGATTGATAAGTTGTAGTGAGGAAGACAAAGAGGAACTGTTCAATTTTCCCTGTTTCAAACGGCCATTTGAAAGGATAATTTCGGAATTTTAAATTTTCTAAATTATTTATTTTTAATATCTATTTATATTTTATTTTATTTTATAATTATAAACAAAATGGATAAATACGTCAAATTGGTTTAATAGATGAAATTTTTTTTTTCAAAAGTTTAATTTTATAAAATTTTAACAGGTGGACTAAAACTAAAATTTAAATTAATTTTGGTCTATAATCAGAAATTATCACTTCTTAATTCTATCCATTATTCTAAAATCAATCCCAAATCCGAATTCACAACATAAGAAGAAATCTTTAATCCTTACCTTACAGTGCAGAGAAACAACCCCACTCCTTTCAAGCTCTTTCTACGAATCTCCATCACATAAAATGTATAAAATCAATCAACTACTCATTTTCTACTCGTTTTCTAAATAACAATTCTTAATTACATAGAGAAAAAACTTACCCTTATTAAAGTCTTTCTCAATCAATTCTACGTCAGACGATGTCAAAATCGTGTCTCGATTACTCTCTGAGATGGAGAAGAAAATCACACTTCAATTCTCTTTTCTCTATGCAGTCGAATAGAGTTTTATAAGAGTGAAAAGAACTCCTAATTCTATATCTCTTACCCTCATATAGTGCTTTATACGAGAAAGCCTAGTGGACCTAACACATTAACTACAAAGCTTAGTGGGTCATAAATGTTTATATTCTTACCATACCCACTCACAAAGAATCAAGTCTATTTATTATATACATTCCATTATATCATTCTAGAAATATAATAGAATAGCAACAATAATAATAATAAAATGGTTAATAAAATTAAAAATACCTTACATTTCTAGGTCACTACACCCGGCTAGTCCGACTGTGTTAGCTCTGTTCTCTACTACTAGCTAGCTAGCCTATCCCAACAGTGACCACCGATTGGTAGAGCTGTAAAAATGGGTCGAGGCCCGCGGTCCAGCCCGTTTAACCCGTGAATAAAAGGGTTAGGGCCATTATTTTTGTAACCCGTTTAAAACACGGGCTTTTTAGCCCGGCCCGTTTAACCCGCGGGTTAAAAGGGCATATACGGGTTGGCCCGCGAGCCAACCCATTTAACAATTAATATAATTTATTTTTTTATTTTAATTAGATGATAAGTATGGATGTCAATATATCGGCTCCTTTCAACATTGGGAAGAGAAGAATTGATGCATGCAATTATTGAAATGAATGTAGAAACTAAAATGTACAACGATGTTGTAATTATGAATGAACATATAGGGTAACAAATTATATTATAAACTGTCATAATATATACGGGCTGGCCCGGCCCGTTTAAGCCCGCAAGGGTTGGGTTAGGGTTGGAAAAATTTCAGCCCGTTTAAATCTCTAACTATATTTGCCCGGCCCGTTTAAACCCGTACGGGCTGACCCGTTTAACCCGTTTTACAGCTCACCGATTGGGATAGTCTAGCTAGCTAGTTGTAGAGAGCAGAGCTAACACAGCCGGACCGGGTCAGCCGGACTAGCCGGGGTGTTACATGGTGTAACTATTTTTTTTTTCAAACGAAATTTACGAAATATAGCTACTTACCAAATATAAACACATTCTATAATTCTTATTTAGATTCTGACTTGAAATAAAAAGGAGACATCGAAATTCAAATTTTAATGTACATTCAGAATTGATTTTTTTTTTTTAACTTTCGCTCTAATTTTAAGCTACATTTTGATTAATAGCTAGAAATAATTGGAGCTAAAAATAAATTAGAAAAAAAAAATTATGGTTGAGATGAATTCTTTTATTTTCCCTTAATGTTTTGGTAATATTCAAGTATAATTTTAAAAAGTTCAAGGGGTATTTTGGTAATTCATCTTATTATATAAGAATTTTATTCTTCTTTCTTCCTACTTCTCTCATTTCTCCCTCGCCAAAACCCTCTCTGTTCTTCTCGCGTTCGACAATCTCTTCTAACTTCACTTTGTCATGACTTTCAATCCGCTCATCCGATTCTAGTGATTTTTGTGTTATTGGATTCCTCGCGAAGAGTACTTCGTAACGTCTATAAGAAATGCACCATCGATGCCGTGCGTAACTCGCTGTCGCGACTTCTCAAACGACTTCCGGTCGATTCTGATTACAATTCGAGGAATAGACACCATTATTGGAATTAAGAGGTCTAGAACTTCTAAAACCCTCTATCTAGTTATCTCCCCGCCGACGTTCACCGTTTTGACTTACTGGTTATTGTTGTATTTTGATTTTCAGAATTTCCAAACTTTTCCGGATCAATCTTTATCTATTTCTAGGTATATTGGTGCTAAGGAAATCTTTGGAGGTTAGGTAGGTTCTCCTATTCAAGTTTAATTGGATTGGTTTTTAAAACTGTGATTTAAATAATGTTATTAAGGAATAGTTTTGAATATTATTATTATTTCTTTTCAGCATAATGGTCACCGAAAAGTCCCTAAACTTGGCTAACCTTTTCAATCTAACCCTCGAAATATGCGATGTTTCAATTTAACCCTTCAACTATCCAATATTGGGTCAATTTGGCCCTTTTTTACCTATGTTGCAGATGATGTGACAAGATAGTTGTATATATTTAGTTTTGAGTCACTTACCACATCACCTTCCATGTAGGTGAAAAGGGCCCAAATTGACTCGATATTGGAAAGTTAAGGGGTCAAATTGAAACCTCGCATAGTTGGAGGGTCAAATTGAAAAGGTTATCCGAGTTTAGGGGCTTAAATGACAATTATGCCTTACTTTTGATATAAAATGTTTATTGATTAAATGACTTCGTTATTGAAAAGTTGATTTTGGTTAATAATTAAGAATCTGCAAAAATTGTATTTATGAAATGTGAAATAATATTTACTGTGGTAATTGCCTTCAACCTGGGATTTATATTATTGTTGTGGAAAGTGGTTATTGTGAGATATCCCTATGTGGACATGCTGGTGTGGGTGAGCGCGTGGCACGAGAGTGGGAGGGTGGACATGGCCTCCTTAAGTACGAGTCCCTAAACCTGCGCAGAGTTGTGTAAAGTATGATTCACGGGCACCGGTGATATTATATTTTATTGTATCAATGTTGATAGCATGAAAACTTATGATTTCGATGGTAATTTGATTTGTTGTTACATTTTATTGATTTGATAAATTGGGATTTGAAACAGGTTATTCGAATATTTGATTGATGTGGAAATATTTTGAACAGGATTATTGATTATTACTCTGTTTATGAAACTATTTGAATAAACTGAATTCTGCAGCTTTGTTTTTCTGAATACATGGTTAAGTTATGAATAGGCAATTGGAACCTACTGGGCGAATAGCTCACACCTACTCAATTAACATATTTAAGGTGATACTCAGGACGTTTCTGGATGTCAAGCTTGATAGGTGTTGCTTCTTGAAGGACCTTTGATCTTTTTTAGTTATATAGGCATGTACAATTGTATTTTCAGAATTTTATTAAGTTATATCGTCCAATAGCAAATCACATTCTTCAATCGTATGAGCATAATAATCAGCTTTCAGTAGATGTTCTGCGTTTCCACGCTTACCTCCAAATGACTTCATGTTATTTGCCAAATGATAGTAACATACAACATGCAGAACACATGGATAAACTCGTCTTGTGGCGGCAAATATTCTTTTATATCTATCAGAAACAATGATTAGATTACCGAGATTTCCAATTGCTTTTCTTAGCTTTGTGAAGAACCAACACCATGAAGCATTATCCTCAACATCTGCAAACCCAAAAGCGATAGGGTATATGCCACCGTTATCGTCCTGGGCAAGGGTAGTAATAATTATTCTTTATACTCTCCTTTAGTATGTGTTGCATCGATGGAAACTACAGGACGAACGTGTGATAGGAATCCACGGATCGATGAACCGAGAGTGAAAAATGAGTACGAGAAACTGTTGTCAGGTCTAGTATGTATCGATATAATGGTGTCTGGGTTTGAAGCTCTTAGCTGTTTGAAGTAAGCTTGAATGATTTGATAAGACTCGATCCCATCACCATAAGCAAACCTCAGAGCATGTTGAATTGCTCTAGATGCCTTGTTGTAATCAATCTTGACTTGATAACGATCCTCTACTTCATTTTGCACGTGTTTAGCATGATAGTCGGCCACGGTGACCCGTGTTGAGTATAAATTACCAAGTAGATCGGACTTCACAGGGCGATAGTATGAAGTGTGTGATCTGGTATGCATGAACGTTTCGATTCAAACTCTATAACGTGCCACATTGAAGAACCTGACCCTCGCCTGGCACGAAATGCCAAAGAGCTTGTTTCGTCTGAGCATGCCACTTCAAAGCGAATTTTATTAGACTGGATAATTTTGGTTATGAACTTATTCTCCAGAGCATACTTCCCAACTGCAATCTTTATTTCCTTCTTCTTTTTAAATCTCTCACCTTTTTCAAGTGGATTTCTCCGAACTGGAGCAGAAAAAGCATATATGACATCTTGTGTGAATGAATAACAACTAGCACTGGAAAATACCCAAGTTGGATCGTTTAGAATAGCTGCTCTACCTAATTCTTCTTTATCACTTTGCGAGCTAACATCCGGACACTCTTCAAAATCATTCATATCATCCACTTGCATTGGTTCTTTCTGCCCTCCATCTACACTACCCTCAGTATTTTCCAACTCTTCAAACACATCATTTGCAGTTGGTTCATTAAAATAAAAAAATGACGATGATTTTCCGTTGTAGTAATGACAATATTCATATTATTTGTGTCATCATCTATGTGATCAGTGCTCCCGTTGACTTGTACATTTCCTTACCTTTCATGATAATATCATTAAATAAATACATGTGATCTCCATGATCCTCCTTCGCAAGATTAAAATCTTCATCGTTTATTACTTGATAAAGCTGTCTCACAGAATCTTTTGAGATCGCATGTATGGTCAAATCAAAGTAGATACTATCTTAAGTTTTGCATATGGTTTATCTACTAATTGGGAATAAGAATATTCGTATCAAGTAGCAAAACAAACATTTCACCACCCTTATATTCACCATCAACCCAATCTGCCTTGAACTTCACCAGAGCCTTTTTCATTGTCATACCTGGATAAATGAAACCAATGTTGAGAGTATTCGATAAAATATAAAACTGAATTTCAAATTAAATCTAGCTTCCCGGTCAAGGGTACCAGGGAATAGTAAAAACTTAGATTTGCTTCCCGGCCTTACAACCGGGAAGCATTAAAAACATCTTGCTTCTCGGTTGTATGACCAGGAAACAAACCAAAGATTCTTTTGCTTCCCGGTAAGGGCAGCCAAGAAGCAAAAGAATGTCTAGTGGTTTACCGGTCTTTACACCTGAGAGCAGTACAAAAACTATCCTGCTTTCCGGTGTGTAATTCAGGAAGCATCATACCTGCTTCCCGGTGTTGTGACCGGAAAACAGAAAATTTTTGTACTGCTTCAAAGTTTAGGACCGGGAAGCAGCTAAAAAAAAACCTAATCAAAAATTTGAGAAATCAAACTCATACATAAAAAATTTGTTCCAAATAATAATCAATCAATAGATAGGGATCCTAAACTAATAAAAATCATGCATATAATGTATAGTTAAATGTGCCTACCAGCACAATACAATCTCTACCATGTCAAAACCCCCAATAGGTTAAGAAACATACCTTTTAAGAGAAATTGAAGAAGATATTTGAGATATTTGAGTTATTTGCCGGAAGGAATTCTGCAATTATGATTGAGATTCATTCAATTTAGTGAAGGAATTCACGGATTGTAGGTTTTTTGAGTTTCATGCAAAAAAAAAAAATAGGGTTCTTTCAATTTGGAAAAATTCGATTTTTAATTATTTATTTTGATAGGTATTTTTATTTAATTTCAACGGGTCATTTTGTAAATATTTGGATTAAATTCAAATATTTAAATATGAGGGCATATAAGACTTTACGCATTTATTAAGAGTTAATAAAATTATTTTAATTCATTTTTTAATGTGAAAGAGTATTATTGTCATTATGGTGAAAGTAAAAATTGTGTGATTTGTTTATTTTCGAAGAAAATTTAATATAAGACTAAAAATTTAAATTTTTTAATCCAAAGTTTATTTAAAAAAGCCCAAATAAAATTCCAAATAAGTATTTGAAAGGGTTTGTTTAACTTAAAAAATTAACTTCTAAACTAACATCAAAATAAAATTTAAAAAATGGTTAATATATAATAGAAATAAACATATTTATTTACTAATACAATTTTGAAAATTTGTAAATGAGAAGTTATGAATTCCACAAATAATTTTTAGTTTATATAAATAATTTTAAATATATATATAGGGGGGGTGTGATATGGGCTTTTGCATACCTGTTGTATGAGTCCAGGTCCATTATTAATTTGTATGACCCAAGATCTTTTGTTGGCTGTATATGATCGCCTAAAACAAACACCTGGACAGTTTGTTTTTTTGTTTTATAAAGGCCGAGACAGTTTTTGTTCGAAACTACCAAGACAGTTAACTTAAATACTTGTTAAAAGTCATTATCAGCCAACAACATTATACAACTAATAAATACACATGAAAAGTTAATTCATTTCATTATTGTGTTAGGTGAAATGTCCATTTCAATTTCATAAATTTAAAATGGACCCACCATCACACAAAGCAAAACCAAATTCAACGACCTTTCGCTTCTTCCAAAGACACTCAAAACAAAATCAAATCAAATCCAAGGGACCACAAAATTTTGATCACAGATCTCAATTTTATTAGTTCATCAACTTCTTTACATACTAATTCACACCATTTAATATAGTACTAGTCTAATTATATATTATCATACACCGTTGAATAGATCGGACGATCCAGATCGATCCAAGTTCTATTTATATTATATTATATACTAGTGGTTCAGATTCATGTTCATGTTCAGGTATGGTTCCATGATCCGATGAACATCATAGTTCTGATGGGATCCTCCGCACGGTATCCGGACTTTCGTCTCTCATGAGATCTAGAAGTAGTAGTAGTAGATCGTTGTTGGATTTGATCTCCGGCGACGGCAACATAAGCCGCCTCGTAGGCTTGCCGGAGCTTCTCTCCGATGCTTCTCTTGGAGTCGTCGCTCGACACGTGTTGGTGTTTCATAGTGAAAGGAGAGGAGAGGAGAGAGGGGTATTTTGGGGATATTTAAAAATGGTGGTTTGGCTAAGATATTAGAATTGGAGTGAGTAGTAGAGTGGGTTTATATAGAGAAATGAGAGTGTTGACGTGGCATTATTCTTTTATTAGTGGTGGGGTCCAGTTTTCATTATCTGGTTCTAGTTGTGGATGCCAGCCAGCCAGTTCCATTTTTATAAATAAAAACTGCTTTATATATTTTCATTACTAGTTTTATTTATTTTTCTCTAATTATCTCCACTAAGTATAGATTTGAATCTGATCAAAACACACATGTAAATATTTTGCATAAAATATAAATATATGATACCTTTTATCAGATTTTTTTTTTTAAAAAAAACAATGAATTATCAGATTGCACAAGAATCTATTCATTTTTTAAAAAAATATAATAATAATAATGAAATGAAATTTAGAATGGAAAATAGTATGAGATTCGCGATGTTGGAGTTGGGTTGGTTGATAAGGAATGAAGCATATCAGAAAAATGAGACACACAAAGCAAAAGTTAGGCGGGCCATCACACAGTTGAAAACGACGACGAATCAGAGACGTGTAAGATTTGAATGAATGGACCGTTTATTGCGAGGCCCAAATTCAAAAGCTTGGCCCAATATGTTATCTGGGCCTTCATGTTTTTATCTTCCCTCTCACACCATTTCTCTTGCATTGTTGAAAACATTAAAGATGTCAGACAGGAGTGTCCCATATTTGATAAATTCTCATGAGATCATCCAAATACTAAATAACATGGACTAATTTTTTTTTATTTTTTTTTTAATTTAAATTGTGAGTCAAATGATTCTTACTATGGAAACAGCTATATAGAATAAAATATTGCATAAGAAGACAAATTATCAGAGCCGATAGTTAAAATCTATATGCATACCAACACACACAATACAATAAAGTTGGTACCTTTGATTCATAATAGCCTCATATCACTCCACATACAAATTACAATAACTACATTTGAATCTATAATATAGCATTATTATCTTTATCAGAAATCCACCAATTTGGTTGGTAATAATTATTGCATTTTAAACACTAATATTCTTTTTCTACTTTCTAAAAAGAAACATATTTGCTCTTTTTAATTTTATGTATAAATTATAGTATATAATTTGTGTTAAGTTATGAGAATAATTCTTTACAACAATAAGACAAGAAGTAAACTATTAAGTGGAGTCTCACTCTCACTCTCACTCTCACTCTCGGGAAACAAAAAAGATAAACCAAAGCACTGAGTTTCGGTCGGACACAAAAACAACTCTCAACACTACATGTTAGACAAAGACAGATTCTCTTTTCTTTTTTTCTTTTTTTTCATTTTTTCTCCTTTATATTTTTTTCCATTTATAAATACAGAAACTATATTATTGGTACACAATCACAATCTCAATCACATCACATATCCCACCATATATATTCGGACCCATTTCATCACTAGCTTGCCTATTCAGCTATTTTATTTATTTACATATTTTCGTATTAATGTTCAATAATGGATAAATAAATAAATATGAATGGATCTATAATCCAATGGGTAGAACAGATTATGGATTTAGTACTTGTTCCACTCACATCACTTATCCTCAACTTACCTTTTGTTTTCTTCTGGTCAAAAGCAAATCATTTCATTTCTCAAGCTAACTTAGCAGTAGGGTTTTCAAATTTTGTCCCATTAATTATTACCTAAAAGCGATTGATAAAAACTATACACCTTTATTCAATTAATTTCAGCATATTAATCAAACAACAAATCTCCAACTTTTTCTTCTTAAATTCCGATCAACTCCTTTGTACAGCTTTTATTGATTTGTACATATTGATTCGATTAGATGAAATTCTAAATGGAGGATGACAAAATTTTTGATGTTTTCAAGATATCTTTGAATTCAAATGATTATAACAAGAGGGCCCCTAAAACTCCTTATGATTGTTTTTCTTTTGTAATAAAGTAGGATAAATAATCCAAGCAAAGCATATAGTGTTTGAAATTATTACATTAAACTCTATTGTACGTGTATGTATCATAATTATAATTATCTATCTTCTCTTTGACCAGTAGTCAATATAGTTGTTTTGTTTGAAATGAAGATAAGAGAAGAATCAAGGTGGTCACTCACACAAAGCTGTGAGAAAGCAGACCAGAGAGCTATAAATATATTCAAATAATCCGTAAATAATAATAATAATTATTATTATTATTAGTATTATTATTATTATTATTATTATTATTATTATTATTATTATTATTATTATTATTATTATTATTATAGTTTTACGTACTGGTAATGGTCCCATTTCATTGATCAGTAAATTTGAAGATTTTAAAAAAGAAATAAAATAAATAAAACACCATACATTAGACTAGGGTTTTTAGTTTTCTTTCACTTTGAGTTTCAAAATTATATTAAAAATACAGAAAAATGAAGCAATATAAAAGCAATGGCAGCACAATTATTCGCAGCACTAAATGAATTTAAGAGATTTACCAACATCTACACATGCTCACCAATATTTCATTTTATTTTATATATACTTGTATATTTGTGGATGTATTGTGTGTTTTATGTATTGAAACATGTAATAGTATTAGTAGTTACTGTAATTATGTAGTCATATCATTCCAATCTATTTTTAGTTTTTATTAATTGAATAATAAACCTATCAAGATTTAAAAAGAAATGTACTTAGGAGACTTAATATACATTTAAAATAATAAGTGTATTTTCAGACTTTATTTTTTGAAAAAATTAAATAATTATCCAAAAAAAAATAATTTAATTAAAAATAAAATAATAACCAAATTTAGATATTTAAATATTTTTTTTTTAAAAAAATATATATTAAAAAAATTATCCAAAACTAATAAAATTAAATTAAACATAAAATAAAACATATTTCAAATAAAATAATAAAAAATAATACAACAAAATATATTTTTAAACAAAATAATAAAAAATAAAAATATATTAGTTTTGTGATGATATATCTTAGTATTTTCCGAACCCTATGAATTACAAGCGACTTAAATATAGTAGATTTTTTATTTCAAAAAAGCTCTAATAATAATAATGTTATGAATATTAAAAAATGTTACATTCCTAAAAAAAATTACCAAATCAATACCTCGCTCATTACCAAAAATTAAGAATTTACACCAAATTTTAGGTCGTGATTGATTGATTAAGTTGAATTTTACAGCATGTTTGATTAACGTTAAATTGTTGTCCAAATTATTAAAAATAATAATAATAATATTAATATTAATATTAATATTAATAATAATAATATTAATATGTAGTGCATAAATAAAGGGACTATTTGAAAAAAATATATATAAAAATTGTATTCATAATCTTTTAATGGGTCAAAAAGATATATTTGAATAAATTTTTATGGTAAAATCATCAAAGGAGGTATAAAATATTTTTAAAATGGCTTATTAAGGTAGAAATAAAATTAAAATGGCGAAAATGTGTTAAGTTCTAAGATTAAGAATGTAAATAAAAATAAAAAATAGTTAAATATTATGAAAAAACTCACTTAAAATTTAATGGGAAAAAAATTTAATACAATAGTTCCGAGATTCTCTAATCTCCTAATTTCATTTTTCTAACTCCGATAACTCTTATTATTTAAGAGGTGTAAGCTAACACAATTTAACAACTAAAATATTCTCTTCCTTTAACAATGATCCCTCATCACCTAAATCCGACCTAATAAACCCTACAAAATCTAACAACTTATTCTTTATTTAACATTTTGCTCTTATTTGGTTTTTTAGTTAAACTTTATTAACCATAGGTTTATCAATATTTCCCTCCATAACTTTTACGTTGTCCTGGTTAAAAAGATGGATGATGAGTTGTCAATTCTTCTAAAATTCTTCAAGTATTTTCATTCTTATATTAATCATTCTCGATGAGAACTTCAACTTTTCATCCATCCGGCCTATGTCGGACATTTTTGATTTTTTGTTGTAATTTTGGAATGTATGGTGAATTCTCGATCTTTCTGACAATTTCCTTTTATATGCCCCAACTTCTACTTTCTTAATAATTTTGTATTGCCATGATATCAAAGAGTCAATTTCTCATTAGTCCTTATAGGCACTAATAATTGCATGTATGCCATTAGATTAACTAGCCATTAGATTAACTAGGACCAAATCTCTAACTTGATAATTCTCCTGAGACTAATAGCTTTTACTTTCTTGATTATATATATATATATATATATATATTGTTTACATATTAATCACTCTTTTCAAGAATGATTGCTAAGGAATCCACCGTAGTAGTCTTCTCCTTGAGATGAAAAATTAGTAATGTATCCCTACTACACAACACTATAAATGTGGTTCCAATTATTGTATGATACACCCAATCAAATTAAGATGATTATTCAAAAATTATCATAAATAAGCCTCCAACAATCTACTTAGAGCTTTACTCGCTCCATAAAAATTGAGAATGATAAGCTTAAATGTATTTCAAAACAGTTTCATCCATTCAAAAGAGTTCTTTAGAAAATTCAACAAAAGGGTATCTCTATTTGAAACTACAATGTGAAAAACTATGTAATCAAACAAATTCTTGATTCTACTACTACTTTTGCATTAAATTGATAATTTAAGGGTCTACTACTATTTTTGCATTAAATGAATAATTTAAGGGTATAAAATGAACAAACTTATTTAATCTATCCATTGTCACGAGTATTGAAGAGTATATCATAGATTTTTAAAGTCCTATAAGAAAAAAAAAGTTATAGATATGACACCTAAGCAGAAACGGAGCTAGCCTAAATTGGTTAGGGGGGCCATAACAAAAATATTATTTAGGTTGAGAAAGATTCGAACCCAAGCCCTCCATATTACCAGTTGATATACTAACCATCAAACCACTAATACAACTTGAATTTAATGGTGCACTCACAAAGATATAAACAATCTTTAAGGAGCTGGGGGGCCATGGCACCTGCCAACCCCCCTGGCTCCGTCCCTGCTCCTAAGAAAGTTTAGAATGATTTTAAACTAAGTATGGAACGTTTGAGGGTCTTTGGTAGCATAACTTATTCTCTCATTATATATATGAAAGAAAATGTAAACTTGATGATAAATCTAAAAATATATTACAATTTATTACAGTGAATATGCAAAACTTACATATTGTATAATCCAATTTCTAAGAAACTAATAACTAGAAATGATATTTGATTAGATGAAAGTGAATCTTGGAAGTGGAACATTACTGATAAGAAAAACATATAATAAGATTTTGAAGATGCTTAAGACATAGAAGAGGCTAATAAACCATCCTCAAGGTCGAGATCATCAAATGATGAAGGATGAACTCAACTAGAATACTTGACTATATCAGCCTCCAGAAGGTACCCCTTAAGTGGCTATGTTATGAATGCTTTTGATGAAATGCATTATTTGTTAATGAAGCTCAATTAGATTTTGAAGAAGTTAAGAAATAAGATATAAATGTTAAAGAACTTGTCAGATATAAGAAAAAACTTGATGTCAAGAAGGTGTACACAAGAAAGATGCAAAAGGGAAAGTAGACAAACATTAATTAGTTTTGAAGGATTACAATAATAAATTGATAATGTTTATAAAGAAATTTTTGCTTTTGTAACACAATTTGTGATATATATATATATATATATATATATATATATATATATTATCAACTCAAAAATGTTGGAAGGTACATCAAATATATGTGAAGTTATCATTATTTAGAGATTTCCAATGGAATATCAACATAAGATGATGTGACATACAATATAGAGGTCGAGATCCTGAATAATAAAATGAAATTTTAATGATAGACATTGTATTTTAAAAGTAAACGTATAATGATCCGTGTCTACCAGTTTTTAAATATATTTTTTAAATTAAAATATCTGATAAAATTATAAATAAAAGAAATAACAAAATGATTTTGTATAATATATTAAAAAATAATTAGATGATATAAAAAAATTAGGTTAAATCCTAAAAACTCACCGTAGGTTTGGGGTTTTCCCAAAAAAACCACGCCAGTTTTGTTTTTCCTCATTTTACAACTGTCAAGTCAAAAAAGTTAAAATTTTAAACACGACTTTTTTTTTTTTTTTTAGTAGTGCTCCAAGAGACGAATCTAATAGTGGTTGTCTCTTGGTGATTAGTGGTTGAATGAAGGAGATTCGATGAAATTAAGAATTATCGAAAATTGATTTTTCTATCATTTCTTCTTCGTCCATCCATGAGTTGCCGACGGACCACCACCATTGGACCTGTCTCTTAGAGCTCCACCAAAGTCCACAATTCATTTTTAAAAAATTTTAATATTTTTCGTATTGATAATGGTAAAATTGGAAAAATGAAACTAGTGTGGTTTTTTTGGCAAAACCTCAAATCTGCGATTGTTTTTTGGATTATCCCTAAAAAAATTGAGGCAAACTTTCTATTTGATTATCTGAAAATAGAATGTCCAATAAATGATATTGATTTATGATTTGCCACATCATTCTAACATTCAAAATATAATATACTATAGGAACACAATTTTTTGAAACATCTTCTAGCATGCTGATATAACCCGGAGAAATTTTACTTTAACAGATTACTGGAAATGTTCTCAATAGTTATCTTGAACAGGGTGTTTATATGGAACAACCTATAACCTAAGAGAAGAAATAACAAGAACATAAGGTGTATTAATGGAAGAAAATGTTGTACGGGCTTTAGCAAACTTCAAGAGGTTGGTACAACTAGATAAATGATTTCTTCTTGAAGAACGGATTGAGAATATTTTCATATGAGCATATGGAAGAAAATAAAGTTAATAATTTATTATGATTTGCTTATATATTGATGGTATTATTTATATAAATAATACTGAGAAAATATGAATTGATTTAAGAAAACTATAATGAAAGAATTCTAAATATTAGATAGGGAACTTCTCCAATATTTTCTTGGTATTAAAGAGAAATAAATAGATAAAGGAATAGTTGCTTCTAAACAAAAGTACGCAAGGAACTAATTAAAAAATTTAGAATGGATGGTGCAAATCTTTGTCGTACTCTTATAAAGACGAATTTGAACTTATGCAAATCTTTTTTGAGTTTAGTAGGTAGTCACATTTTTTTTTTATAATAACATTATCATATTAAATGTTTGTTATTGACGTATTAACTAAGTATACGATATCTCTTAAGAAGAGTCACTAAGAAGCTGGAAAATAAGTATTTCATTATGTTATTTTAACCTTTGGTTATAGAATTTACTAAGGAATTGTAAGGTTTGACCATATTTGGTTACGATGATGATGATTAGAGATAGATTTTTTTAATCATAATAACATATTTAGATTTTTTTTTCAATTGGTTTTAAGTATAGTCTCATGCTCAGTAAATTAAAAAGAAAAATAAAAAAAGACAAGTTGTTCTTGATATTTTTTCTACGTAAACAAAATATATTATTATTTTTCAAATTGGTTGTTAAGCTGAAAATAACAATGATGTTTTGAGCCTATTATGGTTCTACTATTTTGATGAAAATTTTCAATCCTTAGTCTCATACTAGTTAATAGAGTGGTGGAAAAATTCGGTCTGGAACTATTAATTTTTCCTAAAAAAATTTAGCCATCATATAGAACAACAATTTCAAGTGTCCATAAAAATATGACAATTCTCCAAGTTTGCTATTTTTTCATCCATATTCAAATTAACGTGGATTTATAAGCAAAATATTTGATTAAAGACAAAATCATTGGCCCTTTTGAAGTCTCATATCTAGTAAGATAACACCAAATAAAGTGGTGGACCGACACAAAAGGGTAAATTACCCAAAAAAAAACTCACATTTTCAAAACCCCTTATATTAATCCACTGGTTTCAAATGTTACTTTAAAAAAAAATTCATTTCTGATTTTGAAACATTGTTTTTAACAGGAAATGTCTAAAACCAGTGGGTTAATGCAAAAAGTTTGTTTGACCTGATTTTTTTTTGGTAAAAAATGTTTGAAATCAGTGGATTAATACAAAAAGTTTGAAAAAAAAAATAGGGAGTTATAATAATTAACCTTGACACAAAATGTCCATTGAAAAATACAAGTTGTTTGGATTGTGACAAGAATTCGGGTTTACTCCGGTATCCATAATTAGTTTGTAATTAGGAAAAAACTCGAAGATTATTTTGGAAGTGTCATATTTGATTAGGAATGATATTTTCTAAAGTGGATTCTAATTAGGAAAAAAGAGATCCTTGAGAATTCTAAATAGGAAAATATTTTCTTAATAGTTTAGGATTACTTTGTGATTAAGTAACCTAATGTTATAAATATGGTGCTTGTATCTATTATTAAATATCCTGAGAAAATAATGTAGATCTGGTTGGTTAGGTTTGGGAGGTGCCCGATAGAGGCCTGGGAACCATGGAGATCTTGAGTTCTAAGATCGAGTCATGTTATCTTGTGAGAGCCATATTGAGAGAGCTTGTGTGAGACTGTAACCAATGTAATTGGATTGGGGGAGTGAGAGAAGGGTATTCTGGTTGTAACTGTTGCTTTATTGTAACATACCGAATTAGTCTCTCGTCGTCTTGACGGTCGTGGTTTTTTTCCCGTTTTGGGTTTCCACGTAAAAACTTGTGTCTTCTTTTCTAACTCTATTTTTCTTATATTGTGTATATTTATTTATTTTGTGGTTTTCAATACTCGTCTCCGCTGAAATGGATCACCGATTTATTCAACAAGTGAGATCAGAGCT